>OX375868.1:29249654-29459980 GCA_947359475.1 Heligmosomoides polygyrus bakeri
CTCGCAATAACAACGTTAGCTTCACCACGAAAAGCTCTATCGAACGATGTCAATCTCGACCAATTTCAGAAAAATCGATTTTTTGACAATTTCCCATCGAGGACGCGGGCGCCCTAGGACGTCATTGGAAACCGACATTTTCTAAATTGGCCGAATTTCCTCGTGCTAACTTCGTTCAAAATTGTCTAGGGGTTAATTGGGGCGCTGATTACGAATCCGACATCCGTTTTCGAAAAATCCAAAGATTTCAATAGGTTTTGGATTTTCTTCTGGATAACTGAGGGTGGTCGTGTAAGAATCACCGATTTCGCTCAAACTTCGTATAGGTGCGGGGGCCTATTCGGGATGCCGAACACGATGCCGAAGTCTATTTGCCGATTATGGCAGGAGACCACCGATGCCAATGACTGAAGGTGATCGGTGATCCTGATCCGACCACCTCAAACGGGAAGTAACCTATTGAAATCTTTAGAATTTTCAAAAACGGACGTCGGATTCGTAATCAGCGCCCCAAATAACCCCAAGATGATTTTGTGCGAAAAAATTTGGCCATTTTCGAAAATATCGATTTTCGATGACGTCATCGTCCGCGCAGGCTCGGCCTAGGGCGCCCGCGTCCTCGATGGGAAATTGTCAAAAAATCGATTTTTCTGAAATTGGTCGAGATTGACATCGTTCGATAGAGCTTTTCGTGGTGAAGCTAACGTTGTTATTGCGAGTGTCGAAAACCAAAATATGGGCGAGTAGGAGAGAGGAAACTTCAACCGCTGTGTCCGTGGCCCTAAAATGGCAGCTTGTGCTAAGGCAGTTTAATCAACTACAGAGTTGTGAGCACGTCGTCGTAAAGAACCTTAAGCGTTCTGCTCGGAGGCGCATTTTTAGGTTGTTAGCTCTCTGCATCTTCCCAAAGGGGTCGACTGAAATTGGAAAAAATCGTGTCACACAAGGCTAACCTGCATTTTCGCACTGCTGTAACTTTGTCCTATCATAAGCTACATTGCAGTATTTCGGCGCACTATTAGACCATTTTGCTGCTTACAGAATTTACAAGCTGCAATCGGAAACGTTCAAACATGACAGAGTTATCGCGCTCAGAACACGCCCGCGCGTGCAATTTAGCACAACAACAGTCGATGTTCTCCTCGCTCTTAATTGCCCGCATTAAAGTTTTTCCTACTCTCAATAACACCATTCAATTCAGCATGAAAAGCTCTATCGAATGGTATCAAGCGTGGCCCAACTCGAAGACATCGATTTTTCGATGACGTCATCGTCCTTCCGCCGCGGCCTCGTCCTCGATGCGAAACAGTCAAAAATTGATGTTTCCAAAATCGGTCGAAATTGATACCGCTCGATAGCGTTTTCCATGCTGAACGGAACGGTGCCATAGCGAGTTTCGAAGACTCAAGTCTGGGCGAGTAGGAGCGCAAGAAACTCTAACCGCTAGGTTTCGCCACTCTAAAACGGCAGCTGAGGCTAAGGCAGTTTGGGCAGCTGAGGAGCTACGGGCACGTCGTCGTAAAGTACCTTAAGCGCTCTGTTCGCGTACGCATTTTAAGGCCGTTAGCTTGTGGCGTCTTCTCACAGTGGTCCACGGAAATCGGAAAAAAAATGCTTCGCACAAGCCTCACCTGCATCTTCGCACCCCTATAACATTGCTCCCTCCTAAGCTAAACCATTCTGCTTTGGCGTGCTAGCAGACCGTTCGACTGCCTACAAGACCTACAAGCTGCAACCTGAAAGGTTCCAACTTGACAGAGCTATTGTGCTCCAAAGACGCCCGCGCGTGCAATTTGCGAGCGGTCGCCCCCCCCCCCTCGATTGAAAGGTTCGATTCTGTATGCATTGTTCATGGCGCACTCCAAAGGCTCGCAGGACAGCCTTGGAGCAATTCCTGAGTAGGGCGGCAAGAAATTTCTGATAAAACTCCCCAAACGCTCAGTCTACAAGCTCTCCCCCCCCCCTCGATTGAAAGGTTCGATTCTGTATGCATTGTTCACGGCGCACACCAAAGTTTCGCTGGGACAGATTGGAGCTAATCCTGAGTGGAGTGGCAGGGAATTTCTGATAAAACTCCCCAAACGCTCAGTCTACAAGCTCTCCCCCCCCCCCCCCTCGATTGAAAGGTTCGATTCTGTATGCATTGTTCACGGCGCACACCAAAGTTTCGCTGGGACAGATTGGAGCTAATCCTGAGTGGGGTGGCAGGGAATTTCTGATAGCATTCTCCAAACGGCTCGAAATAGTCTTGAAAACGTCGCAGTTCCCAGTGAGAGAAGATAGAAGCGCAGGGGACATGCGCTCGCCCACTCGATTGATAGGTTAGGTTCTGTGTGCATTGTGCACGGCGCACTCTTGGGGCATTCCTGGCATGACAGAGCACTGGCGACGTACGCCATCTTGGAGATACTCCGAAAGCACGCATATCCTGGGAAATAAGCTGCTCTAATCGCCCGTCCAGCCAATTTTGGACCACCCACGGCGAAAGTACGGGTGTTCCGGTAAAGTTTTACACACGTTTGTGTAGATCTCGAAGAGGCGAATCGAATGGTACCAACCTTTACTCAAGAAACCTAAATCTGAAGGAGTTATGAGCGTGCGACGCTTTGCGACGCTATGTTGGCGTTTTTTCGCCCACTTTTGACCGTGCGGCGCGAGCGGTATTGTAGTAGTAGACATTGGACCCCCACCCGATTTGGATTTATGCGAATAACGGCATTTTTGAAAAATCATGGATCCCGGTATGATTCAGGTAAGAGTAGCTTTAACAAGAAGGCTTTTCGAATGATCTAAATGTCTGATTTATCTTCGGATCTCACATCGGATATCCGAATCGGATAGCGGATAAGATTTCTGATCAAAATCAGTTATATTAATTTTATAAATCTGATCGATCTGGTGAAAATCATCCCTCTCTGAACCGTTCTATGATCCGAGCTCTTCAAAATTCCATTATTAGCACACTCATTTTAATCAGAGATTGAAAAAATAACAGATCTAAATCATCCAAATCGGCGTTGGATCCAGTGCCTTGCTAGTAGTTTGTGTCTCTTATAGAATTCAGATTAGGTCCTCATGTTGCTTCAGCTGAGCTTATAATTTTTGGTGAAACACGAACTGTCTTCTTCGAGAAGCAGAAACTACTTGTCTTCGATTTGACGATAAAATAAGTAATGGAAAGGTAGAACGTAGAAGTCGTCCAATAACATCATGAGCCTTCACTATCGGCAGGCAGACATCTGCGGTTCCTCCGCGAGTCTTCCTGAGCAGGGGACTCGTTTCCAGTTAAACTGCATCGGCTATCATAAGACACTAAGCTGAGTATCTACAGGTGAGTATCTACAAAAGACAGTAAGACATTAAAACATTCCTTTTTTAAATGTGAAGGAAAGTTTGGATTTTGAACGCAAGAGACTTGGAGGAGTCACCGTACAAGTGTCTTTTCCTCTTGGCTCAGCGGAAGTGCCCTTGTTTTACAACGCAGTGTCATATCCAAATCGATCTTCTCGAACTCCTCCGTCAAATAAGTGTTCATATACTCTTCACGATAGTTGAATTTGAACGTGAAATGAGCCGTCTGAAACCACTTCATCGTACAACATCATACACTTCAGACACAACAACATGAAGAAATAAGTAACGAGCAACAAAAAGAGTATCCATGCTGCATGGCTAGGACGAGAAACAAATTTTGTCCGAAAAATCAGGGAGAGAGGACACCAAAAATGTTGTACTTTTGTAATTTGCATTCTAAATTCTCATCACTCTTCGGAATCCATTTTCAACAACAGATTATTCCAACTGCTTCCAGAAAGGCGCACGTATATTTTCAGATCTTTGCGATCAGCTTACCTCAAGGATTCAAAAACAAAACATGTCCTGTTACTACTTGAAGGATGGAGGCTCTTCCTACAATATTCCCTCTTGTCCGACAGTTGAGACAGTTCCCTTGTTATAGGAGCGTGTGCAGGCATCGAAGAGAACAATGAGTCAGAAAAGCTCTCACTGTTACAAAAGGCCATAGCAATGTTGCTGGTATGAATATCCACTTAATGACAGTCTGTATGGTTTCGAACATTGCAACGTATTGCTGTACGATGTCACTCAGGCTCTTCTTTAGCTTCTGAAACAGAATGTCTCTGTGCGTTGGAAGGAGAAGGGCATCAAAAAAGCCGCTCGAGTTTATTCAGTTGCGCAATTAACTTTGATGTCTACAGTGCGTTATACATACCTTTTTTTCTCATTGCACATAGTTCGCTAATATGTTATCAGTCAGTTTATTCTTTTCTAGATGCTAAATCGCTTGCCTTATGAACCGCCAAGTCTTCGGCACCTTCTTCCGCTTGGTGATAGTGAATCTTCATTTCTCTTATATCAGCTACTTCCTTCTTTGCTGCCCTGAGTCCTTTCCTCGCCTTAATAAACACATTTACGGATGGGAATGCGCATATCCTGGTATATCCAAACATGGATTTTTCTTCACTACTGCTACCCATCGCGTTAGGGTGTCCAGAAGGTATCGGCAGAAAGCTTCGCAATGTTCCAGATTTTTTCTAGAATGTTCTGAAGATTTCAGCATAAGTGCTCTATAAAGACACTACCCTGCTGTATCTGCATAAAATATCCAACTCCGTCTTCCTTGCCTATTTCACTTTACGATGGCCGAACTGTCTACCCATATTAGACACGCACTCCGTTACGAGTTTGAATCTGGGCACTCCGCTGCAGAAGCATGTCGAAACCTGTGTCGTGTATTCGGCTCTGAAGCTCCTGTACGGTCTGTATGTAGCTGGTTCGAACGCTTTAGAAGCGGAAACAGGAGTCTCGAAGATGAGCCTCGCTCCGGTCGGTCGATCGACAACGATACCTTTGGACGAACTGACGAAACTGCGGAGCAGCATCCATACGAAGGTGTGCGTTATTTTGCTGCTGCTCTTGGCTGTTCCCGATCCACCGTGGACAATGGACTGCGATCTCTTGGAGTGGTTTAAAAGCTCGGTCAGTGGCTCCCACACGAACTGACCGAGGACAACCGCCGAAGACATTGGACATATGCACTCAGCTGCTCTCCCGAAGTCGCACCTTCAACTGGCTGGACACCATCGTCATAGGAGACGAAAAATGGTTCCTCTACGTCAATCACGATCGTAAACGTGCATGGCGCCAACGCGATGAAGTGCCGAAATCTTTCGTGAAAGGTGAAATTCATGCGATGAAAGTCATGCTGAGCGTCTGGTGGTGTCGAGGTCTACGCTACCCAACTGCAGAGACTGGCCGACAGGATGAGCAACGAACAGCCCAGGCTCGACAAGGTTCGCTCGCTGCACGATACGCGCGCCCACACATTGCGAAGACTTCTCAGAAATTTCTGGAACTCAAATGGGAAATTCTGCCGCATCCACCGTACAGCCCAGATCTGGCCCCAAGTGACTACCACCTTTTTCGATCACTCCAGCATCATCTGGAAGGGAAGCGTTATGAAGATCGTGACCACCTCGAAAATGACCTCCGAGCTTTTTTCGCCTCCAAGTCGCCGAATTTCTACGTCAGAGGAATTCGAAGTCTTGTTGAACGTTGGCGGAGAGTATTCGATGTTGATGGAAATTATTTGGTTGATTAATAAAATGTTGACAAAAAAATTGTGTTATTTTGAAAAATTTGTCGTATTTCTGCAGGTGCTTTCTGAACACTCTAATAGTTCCACCATCACTTTCGTATTCACTATTCAATATTTGTTATTCAACATTTGTTCAGTGCGCCTTTTGATTTCTAAAACATAAGAAATCGCCTTGGTAGCCAAGGCAACGCTTCACTCTTTCAATTGCCAGCTCGTAGAACCCTATAAGATGGAAAATGGCTGGCCTCGGCACGAAAGAAACAGCATTGGCAAGCGAATTCAGGATTCTGCACAACTACGCCACCGTCACCCATGGTCAGATGCCTAATTATCTAGAGAATAAGTGGCCACAACTCTTTTCATGGCTCACGATGGTGCGCTCCTCACTGGGTCACGACTAAGGAAAGGAAGCGAGGCACTCTAGCAGTCAACGCTCTTGAACGTCAGTGTCGCTTCAAATCGTCATCCCCTGCGTTTCATTGCTTCGCCTCGGTGTTTTCTATATTTTGGTGCTTCTGACTACTCCTAGTTTATGTACTTCCATTGCAGTGCTGCGCACAGGAACGCATTCCGCCCTGATAGCAAGGATCTAATCCAAACCTGTTGGTAGAGCTTTGGCTTCAACCTAACATTCTGATAAGAGCTGCATCATCCTCGTAAAGGGTGTCGAAAAGTTTTGAGAAAATTCAGAACTTTTAATGTATTCAAACTACAACTGATCAAAAGCCTGTCAATCAACAATGTATGATCCATTGGTGGCCACAACTTTCCTCCATCGTTCGGGGAGGGAGACAAATGGCTCTCTCCAAAGGGAAGCAGGGCGTGACGCTGCCCATTCGTCGACTGCGCGCGCGATGTCGTCGTTGTTGTGAAACTGCCGCCCACGGCAGAAGTGCTCGAAACTGCGAAAAGCGT
This sequence comes from Heligmosomoides polygyrus bakeri, assembly GCA_947359475.1. Taxonomy (NCBI): domain Eukaryota; kingdom Metazoa; phylum Nematoda; class Chromadorea; order Rhabditida; family Heligmosomidae; genus Heligmosomoides; species Heligmosomoides polygyrus. Next base: position 29,256,187 of record OX375868.1, read on the forward strand.
GGAAATCAATTCGAGAGAGATCCGGTGAGTAAGGTGGATGGAGTAGCCACACGATGTTCAGCTTCTCTAGCTGGCTGGGTAGTCTTTGCGAAATCTCTCTCGCCTCGCATTATCCATCAGAAGATGTTTCTTGCCCTTGTACATGTAGTCAGCGGGTAAGCTGGACTCCATCTCTAACAGTTTTGAGATGACGAGGTTGGCGTCAATCGACGGCCCAGCCGATAGGACCTCGTAGTAAACGACACTCCTGCTACAGTAGTACAAAGAGAGCAGGTGCTCCTTGCCGTCTCTCTTTTGGATGGGCTGTGGGTCTTTATCGCGAGGCAGCCACTGTAGCTTCCTGTCCGGATTGCTGCACGTTATTCACTTCTCATCCATGGCCACTATCGTCTCAGTCCATGACGTCGTTCGGTAGAGGGAGAGTAGAGAAGAGCAGACCTTAAGGGGTGTGTGTTTTGGTCGGCGGCTGTCAGATCGTGAGGTACGGTACGAGAACGCTTCGCCACAAGACCGGATCGAGTGAAGATATCATGGACGGTGGATCTAGGAGTGCCCGTCTTCCCCTCTATATCTCGGTCAGGCTTAGCCGGATTAGCTTGAACAGACGCGAGCTCGACCGTTGTACTTCTCGATTGAAGACGTCCGGATCGAGCAGTATCGTCGAGGGAGAAATCTCCTCTTGCAAATCGATCGAACCAGCGGTACACCGTAGCAGTGGAGGGGGACTCGGGACTCATCGGCGACGCAACCTGCTGATGGGCCTTGGTTGGATTGAAGCCGTAGCGAAAGCATCGAAGCAAAATGATGCGCTACTCAGTTCGGTTGGGCATGACAAGACTGACGGATTAGCGTAACCTAGGAGGCAAGGCAACTGTGTTGATTGAGGTTCAGATCAGAACGCTGGGATCTAAAAGGATGCATAGTAACATGATATAACTCGAAACCTATGAGAAAATATGTCGTTTTATTTGGAAGCATCAAAATTTCTCAAAACTTCAAAAAAAATGAAACTTTGAAAAACTACATAAAAGATTAGCTAATATGCAAGGTATGTAGAACAATAGTAACAGCATAGGAAAAGAATAAAGGAAAAAGAACGGCGTTACTCAAACCCTTCTGGGATGCGCCAGCGCATTCTACTTCTACGGGATGTCGTGGAGGCGACATGAATGCGTATTTGGCCATACAATGACTTGCGATGGCCAGCCGATGAACAAGTCAGCGCTTTATCCTTCCCAGACAAGTCTTGTACCAATTCACCGACCCCGGAGGGATGGAAGGCTTGGTTGGCCTGGGCGGGAAATCCGAACCAGGAACCTGGTATCGGGTGCAGGTGGCAGTCGGCGCCTCCTCCGACCACGCTACACGCGCCTAGTAACAACATACCCTCTTATGTTTTGCTCCACTATTTCAAAGCGTCAAATCTTTCATCAATTGTGCATCATTCTTGCATCGAAAAACAAACCTTTTTTAGGGCTTCAACATGGAAAAATAGTGTGCCTTCAGCAGCCTCTGTTCCAACGGAAAATATTTTCTTAACCAAGAAGAAGTATCCGTTCACAATGGCTAGAATAACTTACATTCCATATGTACTAGAATCTAAAAAGTTTATCGGGTAGCTCAATAAGGTGTTCAGAACAATGTAGTTGACAAAATAGCAAACGCCTCTATTAAGAATAACATTTCACCGACTTCTAGGTTTAAAGTTGATGTGCTTCAAGAACGGAAACACCCAGGAAAAAAACAGAAGTTAGAACTTGTAGCTGCAAACTCAACCTCCTTTAGCAACGGCGGGAAAGTTGCAGATGTTGTCTTCTATCCCGACTCCGGCCATTTCGCATACCTCAGAAGTGTTAACAATAGCACAGCTGCCCTAGGGAGATATCCCTTGAAACTCACTGAGCTGCTTCTTTTGATGATATCGCAACCAGGTAAGCTGATGCCGTTGTCAGTGGATACACAGGAAATGAACATCTTTTCGAAGAAGTTCTTGCACTGGAAACAGCCCTCTATATGACTAACCCGAATACACAGTAACATAACAATAATAATAACAATTTGAAATATCCCAACTTTCAGAACCAGAGGTGGAAGTAAAGGCAAGCGGTTTCAATGCTGCTCTCTTAAGAACCTCAGAAGAATTGTCCGAAGTGGACTCAGCTGAAGGCTTTCACCTGGGGGTGAAACATTTCCTCACATCGCTTGATAAGCCGCGCTATCAGGAATTTCGGCAGTATTTTCTCCGTTAAATTGCTGTAAGTCGTTGATGTATCTGGCCCCTGATGATGGAGACATACAGTTTACAAAGAGGCAACCGACCTTTTTGAGTCCATGCATTATCAATCGAGTCTAAAATGCAATTCAGGCAGGTGCATAGCGCAGTTTTGACTACTTGCACATGCACAATGCTCAGTGCTTTCATATGATTCTCAAACGCCTTCAAAAGATTAACTACCAGTAACGTTAGAACCTTTTAAACGGAACGGGTGGGGGGAGGGGGGAGTTGCAGCGGCTATTAGTGTACTCGGACCCACGGACTGGCACGGACAGACGAACGTGCCGTTTTATAGGATTATTCAAGATTCCCAAAGCTTACAATTGCATATGGCTTCTTCATGAAGCGCTTGCACATGTTCGTCAGATTGGCCAATGCTCGATACTGTCGTCGTATTGCCTCAACCATTCTGAATTATGTCAGTACTTTAAAGACGTGTTGCGCACAATTCAAAAGGTGCCAGTCGTTCATGTTACCTACCTGCGATGACTAAAAGTTTCAGCCAATCAGGGCGTCGACCGAACAGGTGTCAGTCAATGAGGGCACTAAACGTATGCACCCACCCTCTGGCTGGCACGTCCATTCAGTGCCACATGATTGATCTAATGCATTCCCTCTCCCACTCCGTATGAACGCCACATTGTTGAACAGTACCATTCAAAACAATGAGCTTTGAAATAGACTACCGCAGCATAAAAAAGATAAGAAAAGGTAGAGGACGGTGCTATTCAATTCCTTGGGGAACGCGTCACGCCCTCTACATCTACCGGATGTCGTGGAGTCAAATGAATCCGTATCTGGCCTATACAATGACTTGCGTAGGCCAGCCGACGGAGAAGTCAGAGTTTGGTCCTTCCTAGGCATGTCTGATACCAATTCGCCAACACCGAAGGGATGGAAGGCAAGGTTGGCCTGAGCAGGAAACCGCAATCCAAGGATCTGGAATCTGGTGTACGTACTGACAGCGGGTGCCTCCAACTACGTTACCGCGCGCACACCGCAGTTCATATCTATACCAATACATATAAAAGTCAAGCTCGAAAGAAGATGTTGTTTCCAATGGAACCAACGGCTTCTGTAGTGTTGGAGCGAGAGTTTCGTAAAACTTACCTCCGAAGTGTCGAGTTAATCTTCCTTAGAATGGAGCGGAATTTGTTGATAGGCGTCGCTAGGGCTACCACAAGAGTTTGAAGCTTGTTGGCTATCATCTGGAACACTAGGAAATCAGAGTGATGTTTCACTAGACTATAATAATTCATGCTTTCAGGAACACTTTGCTAGAGGAAAAAGTTGCACAGCGCGAGCTGCACAGTGACGGCTGTTCTTGTGCGGCGCGCATTTGACTACGAAAACGCCAAACAAATGGGTTCTATCCTAGTGGAGGAGGCACTTCCTTCAGCCTTTTTGACAACGACGGTAGATTTTAAAGTGAACTGTTTCACAGGGGGACACTAAGCTAACCTACGAGTGAACCTTTTCCTGGAAATTCCTTTTCGGGAGATGCCGTCCTGTTTGTGTTTGTTTCGCATTTCCAGTGGTGCCCCACCGATTAGGATGAATCCAGCAAGTGTTTACAATCGTAAGAAGAACAACCTCTTTGAAATCGCCGGCCCTTCCTTTGACGTCATCCAGCGCGGAGTTGACATCTCCCTGGACGCAAGAGAGCCCTTCGGCCAATCGGTGAATGTTAGTCACGGCGTTCATTGCAGGGCCCTGGAAATCTCATGAGACCAACTATCAATTATGTACGTCTACATAGCTGGCGAGGCAAAATGTACTAGAAATCGCATCTCTAGCGGCAGTTTTTTTAGATGCGTCGTAGCTCGATCAGCATCTACATACGAACGATAGAAAGATTCTACGAGACTACCATAATACTCATTGATCGTTACAATTGTTGCACAGATCACAGCATGCTTGGAGATTAGCTCAATTTATGGTGCTGGACTGTGCTTACTAACCTCAAATGACATCGATATCATGAGGAGCAGCAACAGAGTTCGAACTTTGGTGCTGATCATACTGTGAATAGCCAGCATGAAGTAGCTCATCAACTGGAATGTAATGCATTCAGACGACACATACTGTTTTATTTTTCTGTATTGTGAAGTTTAAGAAAGACTTGTCTTCTTCTTACGTTGGCATCCAAGACGTAAAAGAATATGAGAACAAAATGGAAAGATTTTTTGCTTCTGTGGTAGCGAGTCTGCTGTGCATGTATTTAGGCGGAAGACTTTATTTTTGGCCGAACCATCTCGTCGTCACCCATCTCTATATATGTAGACCGGAAGACAATGAGATCGGTGAGACGTCTGAATTAAAATAAACTCTTCCAGATACCTATATCGTTAGTAAATGAGTAAAAATCACAAAAAACATCGATACCAACGTTTGAAGATGTGGGAACACGGAGACCTTGAGTGAATAGAGCTTAAAAATCGTTTTTTAAGTCTAGAGGACCTATTCTACTAAACTCAGCAGTAGAAGGCGATTCAAAAGAGCAGATACGTCCTACATAGCTCTCACACCACGTGCCACCAAGGGAATGGTGAGGCAAAACACCTCGTTCCCGCCTCAGACTACGTACATATGTAGTATTGATCGCATCTATTTTTATGCTTGCCATGCCTATAGATATTTACATCCTACATGAAAAAGTGCTACCTTACCGGCGGAAAAATGATCATCAATGCGAGGAAGGTGTGAACAACTATTGAGACAGTTGTTCCAACGCTGAAATTGAATAGGGCTTTATTATCGTTGATTCAAGCTTCAGAGAACTGCTAGTGTCCTTCATAAAATTGAACAGCTTTCGAACATTTTCAAAGATCCGGTTTCGTGTAAAAGTTGATTACCGCTATTTAGTTCTTTCTAAGCCAGGTGACAGCGAGAAGTATGAACACCTGCACCACCTGCAGTTCTCTTGATCATCGAACTGTTTGAGAGAGCGTCCCGAATCGTCCGTGTCTAGTGGCAGTACGTGACTGGCCCACAATCTTCGACGACACGCACGGCATGAGGGAAAGCACTCCTGATCCTCAAGTCTCGACGAAGACCGAAACTCCCAGGGTCTTTCACTTACGTGAATCATGGCGCACCGAGCATTGCCCACTCGCTACTTAATCACAATCGCGTCACAGTTCATCCTGGTTCCGTAGGGTCCACGTTCTCGATGCTTATCCTGACGCAGAAAGAACATTAACAGGAAGCTTGTCGCCTTCTTCACTACTTCTTCGTGCTGCTGTATGCTCCCCAGGCCTCACGCTTCCACCCGCCCAGCTTCGGCAGTAGGTGGTTGTACATCAAGATACACATACAACCCCGGCTTTAGTGTTCGGAGATATTCGCCCCGTTGAACGAGAATTGGACTTCAGAGACCTATCCGTTTCTCAAAACCTCGTCCACGTAGTATTCAGTTGTCCAACTTTTCTAAATACACGAAGTCACGATGTCAGCGAAGCCTACATTACTTAGCTCAAACCCTCGACTACATCAAATCTGAAGTCCACAAGAATAGGTCAGACTAACGACCAGTACCGTTGGGTGAATAAAAATTAGTCCCTACGAAGGGTCTAATCGCAGAGTGAGACCTCCCGTGCCGCAGCCGATGACAGCCAGCTCTGCCCAGCAACATGGGCGGAAATGCATGAAGCTTATTATGGCGCGCATCGTAGTTTTTTAAAAAAGCTTTTCGTAGTTAAAGACGTGCTTGGATCTCTGAGTTGTTTTGAATTCCGGCTGTCGTTCATTCACATTCTTTCGGTTTTCTTATAAGGATATTAATGGAAGAAGGACCACGTTAATCAACTCCTCTTGGGTGCTTGATTGATTGTTGAATATAGGGATCTGGGATGCGCCGTGCATTCCGCTCCTACGGAATAGTGTGGAGCCATAATGAATGCCCATGTGCCCCATGCAGTGCTCGCGATGGCCAGCCGGTGAACAAACACATCGGTGTTTTATCCATCCCAAACAAGTCTGGCTCCAATTCACCGGTACTGGATGGATCGAAGGCTTGGTTGGCCTGGGCAAGAAATCCGAAGAAAGATTACCCCACATCCCCTACCTTTTGGTACTGTTTGCTGTTCACCTTCAGACTCCTTTCTCTTCCTGTTAGCTATAAGATCTTACCAGCCGTTAATCTTTTAAAAGTGAACGAACTTTCTCACTTTTCAGGCCTGTTAGCATATTTGTAGGATAGGATGAAATACATGACAAATCCAAAAATCTCCAGAATAATGACGTTCTGAACAAGGCGCGCCAGCATGTATTCCCTGAATATATCATATGATAATCACTTTCTAGAGAAAATACGTTTAGTCAGTCGGACAATACGTCGCTGTTAATGAGCCCAAAACGCAAATGTTTAGTTGCATCGTTGTTTCCGATGAATCTTGGAATACGTCTTAAATTAAAGAAGGCGAACTCTAGTAGTATGCTACAAGCAACACTGTATGTAGCTCGATGAGTGTTCCCTTCTGCCGCCTTGATAATGCATACTCTTCCAACAACGGTACTTTTATCTAGACTTCTGGATTGCATATCTTTTTGCTAGCTGCTTCAACCTACTATTTCACCTACTTGCGAAGTTGGGACGTTTCACCTTCGAAGCAATGAACATGATGAAACAGCAGGCTTAGAGGCATTTTTATTAGGTAGCTTTAACATTCTACACATAAATAACTAACGATGGGCGGCTCCGAGGTCACCTTCCATTCATTGGAAATCCATCTACCTTAAGATTAGGTTCATTTTTGAATTAAAGCAGATATAAAAAACGCTAAGAAGCCTAAGCCTAAAATTTCACCTCCAAGCGCTCTATTTTTTGATTTATTACTTTATTTATTAATACTAATTCTTATTTACTTAGTAGAACTATGTCACAACCTCGTAAATAGAAGCAATAACTTTACTTAAGTCAAAAGCAAGTCACCTTTCCCACATCCCCACCTTGGCCTCTACCTGGTAGCCCATAGTAGTTCAGATCAAGTGCACAACAAACGATCGTAGAACAAGGTTTCATATTTCGTGTCGTTTTTTGCAAATTTACTAGATGACCCTCGGAGCCACAGCGCTCCCAAGTTTATTCGTCAGCCTAGCTTTTATGTGGCGAGCTGGTAACAATACGAAAACACCTAAGTCCCTTTAAAACTGTCAGAGTCTCTCAAAACTCCACAGGCATCGATCTTGCCATGCAGGTCTCATGGACGGATCTCGCTGAGTCATTCTCACACCTGTCCGTTTGCTGGATTACGGCGAAGACCCGGTAATGAAGCCGTAAAGGCAGATGATGTGCGAGCACTTCGGCTCGTGTGGAACGTCTCCGGGCTAAGTTCGGCAACGATCACAGAGACGTACAGCGTTCCTCGGCTGAAGATCCGATCATAGCAGTTGCGAGCTATGAAGTGCTCTCGCCATGGTGGATAGAAGAGAGACAGCTTCCGCTTGATGCTCTGCTTACATGTTAGGACTTTCTCCATGCCGAGTTGTTCCCTGAAATATTGTTATAAGAAGGGAAGGAAATTTGAATTAGGATGCCAGAGGAATTAAAGGGGAACTAGAGAGGCGAAAAGCTGGCGTCAAACACTATGAAATGGACGAGTTCTTCATTCAGGAGGTTCTCATATGTAGGTTTTGCGCAGCGCATAGAGTATTATCAAACCACTTTATGTGTGAACCGTTTTACATGAAACTGAACACTTTCAGATCAAACTGGACATTTTGAAATTTAACTAGACCCATTCTGAATAAAATGGACATTAAGAAATAGGAAGAACCCCTTAGGAAAATTAAACTAAAATTTTGATCTAAAAAATATAGTTGTTCTTCCTTCAACTCTAGGTGATATTGCTATCAGCGTTTATTAGGCTTACGTCTCGGCGGAATCGCATTCTATAGAGGCTGAAAGAAAACAAACCTAAGTGATCACTTTCGAAATTTAACTGGACACCTTGTAAATCAGATTGGACTTTAGGAACATAGATGGAATGCATTAGAAAAATCGAAATAAAATCCCTGATTTAGAGAAGTTTAATCTGACTTTTGGACGTTTATTTGCGTGCACCAACAAAGCGAATACACTGCCTAAATGCTTCGAAACGTTGCTGCTTCGACAAAACTTCCGAAAAAACTTAGGCATATTTTAAAGTGGAGAAGGAAAAAGTTCACCGTATCACAAAGAGATTGCGCCATGCACTCGTGTAACACATCCCTATCTCTAAGTTACCGTTAAACTCTCCCTGCATGGAGAGATTTTTATGAGCGCTTAGTTTAGTTTGGACAGTTCCCTATTAGAAGGGAAAATCGCACAGATCTGAAGAAAGTCCATTGGTGGTCACTCATTGAGCAGGCATATTTAATCACAGAAGTCTATGAATCCATCCTGGTGATGAAAGCGCGCTTGAAAGGCCTACGATACCCACTTTCTAAGAAATACAAAATTGCAAAACACCGCCCTTTCCAAGGTTTGTCTGGTGTGACGTCCTTGTACAACAGTTCCCTTTCAATTTTTTGCTGTTAGCAAGCAGGCAGTGTGAAGTGTCTCCTAGGCCCTCAAGGATAGATTGAGAACCTCACGCGGCCGCCAAGAACGAGTGTGATCTCCAGTGCAGAAGAAAGGGAAAATGCTTTGAGGACACTTTGTCACCAGGATCACTTGCCTCTTAGCGTTCTCGGCAGCAAACAGGAACTTGTTCAGCGCCGCGTGTGCTTCACGTTTCGCCTTGAAGAGTTTCCATATTGTCATGCTGAAACCTCGGATGCTCACTGCAGCTGACGCGCTAGGAATGCAAGTCCCGAAGGTAGGAAGACTTACTATGGCGGAAAGCTGCACAGATGGAACTGACCTCACTTCTCCTGCTGAGCATTACATGAAGCTTGATTATCAGTTCCGCATTTGCTGATAAGCTGTTGACATCCACTGCACCTCCTTCCTGGCAGCCTGCTTGATGATTAGTGGAAGGCTTTACATAAGAGCATCTACTTTTGAATCATCGGATACACTTATTTTTGGGAAAACTTTCACTCACAATTGATTGAACGATATCATTCGTTCATAATCTGGGGTCGAAGAAATTTATTCCACTGGAGTTCTTTAGTCCTTCAGAAACACTTAACAATATATATTTATATTTTATGTATTTTATATTTTATATATTTTGTATTTTTGGTTTCTGTTCGTGTAGCAAGAATATTCCTCCTCAACTTTGCAGGATTCGTACCTGGTAGATTCCGTCGGTTAATCTATCTGGGCGGGCAAATTGGCTTAAAGCTATTTTGTATGATTTAAGTTGGAAAGAAAATAAGCTTCTCCTCTCTAGAGACCTCTGGATGAATGTTACTGTCTACATCGCAGAAGTAGAGTATGAACTAGAAAAGCTTTAAAAAGCTCCGATTTATTATTTACTTTACACAAAAGTTTCTCTCATATTATGTGAAGAGTAAATTTTTGCTGAACAAAGAAATGAGACACTGCTTCAATTCTCATAAAATTGTTACTGCAGTAGCTAGTAGCTTAGTTTTAGGTATTGCAATGTGAAAAAACCTTATTGAAAATTTAAAAAATAGCTTTTTGTAAAAAAATTAGCTGCACCATGCACTTGTCCAGCTCATCACTATATTGAACCAATTTATAGTATAAAGACTGTTTTTCTGAGCCTGCATGGGGAATAAAAACGCGTTTCTGCTGCATTAATGCCGTTCATTAATGCTTGGCTCCGCACACAAAATTTTTATCATCATTAAAAATTGTATGTTTGTAGAGGGCTATCCCTTTGTATGGCATGCTGTAAAATTTTTACATTGCGCACTTTAAAGTAAGCTTTAAAACAGTGCACGTGTCTAGAAAGCAAGAATATTACAGTATTTAAATAGAGCATCACTTTGTTTAGGTAGTGCCTACAGGCGACTATTAATGCTTCATTGAAGGTTTAAAAAATTCGTATAGTCTAGAATGGTAGAAGCAATGCTAGTCTTACTTTACAACATGCAAAGAATTTGCTTCAAAACTTATATCACTAGGACTTTAAATGCGCCTGCATATCCAATATAACCGTAGTAGAGCACCCTTTTTTACGTCAGATAAGCCCCCAGAATTGGAAAAATACACTATGGATCTTCTCTATAGCGGACTTGCGCAAAATATTATTTTTTTGCGTTTCTGAGGCGCGTCGGAATTAATTTGAATAGATTCAAATGCTTCGAAAGATTTTCGGATTCGGAATGTCGCGTAAGTGTCCAGTTTGGATTGACAATGCTACCAGACCTTTCAAGCTCTTACATTTCTAAGCTTCTAAGCTCCAATTTCAAACCCGCTGCGAGTGATTGCTGAAGTCAATGTCCGATGCGTTAGCGATGCCCATCAACTGAGCAGCAGACAATTCTTTTAGTCTTCGTCTTTTGGTCGCCACTTCACGGCCGGTTGATTTTCGAAGCGGGACCGCGCGCTGAAGGTGCGCTCTTTATTGTCACCTGGTCGCCTGACCCCTGGGTGAGAAGTTGCCAGCAGGATGCGCTACGGTGTCAATTCATCGGCACTGCCCTCAAGGCCCCCTATCACCTCAGCTATGGCGCCACGAAGAGCCGACGGACACAAAGGCGGAGAGATCACCGAGGTCATATATAAAGCGCGGAATTGGCAGCAATATTCCTGATTCTCTGCTCATCCCAACGTGAGTTTGACTTTCTTCCCTGTTATTTATCCCCAAGAAAAGTATAGCCTACTTGCTTTGTCTAGAAAAGCGTTTTCAGTTCATACCTTCCTCACCAATTCGTTGGTCATTGGTGTTTGGTAACGAGCAGAAATGTTGAATAGTAAGGAAGACCAAGGCGAAGAGGTACGTCTGCTCGTACATAGTTTTTCATTTAAACGTAGTGTTCGCAAAGCCTTTAGTAGAAAATCCAGCAACCCACTAGAGTGGCGTTAACTACCCCTTACTTGCTTCATAAGCGAGTAGCCTCTTAAGGTCTTCTCTAAGAACCGCAAGCAATGAAATTCGATGAGATTTCTCCTCTTACACTCTACGTTCTTTCATGTTTCGACGCTAAGTAATAGTTTAATATTGCAGCCAGCATCCACGTCCTGTATATCCGACCGTTCAAGTGGGATGTCGTTGAACTCGTTCCAGTCGCAAAATGGTAATTTTACATATGACTGCTTCGGCGCAGTCGGACGGCTTGCTGAAAGGCCTTGTCGTTTGTTTACAGTTGTTCACCTATTTTTAATCAAGAAATCTCGAGTTAAATAGCGCATCCTTCAGATCGAGGTATCTCCAAAGCATGGCGCAAAAAGTATTATATAGCAATAGTCAGCGGGAAAACACTGCGCATCCACAAGCATGACTGACAGTGACTTTTTTTGTGGCACAATAGCACTCTTTTAGTATTAATAGGTGGAACTACTTTGTCGTCATATTTCAAAAAAAATAAACCACCAGGAAAAGTTTGGTCAAAAAGGAATTAGTTTACAGTGGTGGGTTGCGGCTACATAGTGCGCCTGCCTATTGTGCTAAGCGAAATTTTTGGACGAATGCACCGCAGCAAAAACCCTTTTTTGGTTCTGGTCTTGCACAAAGTCTAGTCTCAGCGCTTTAAATTCCACCCATTGCAAAGCACAGGAACGATAAAACAGCAACCGTTCACTAAAGAAAATAGGTGAAGGCAAAATAAAACGAACGCCGAGATGATTTCTATTTTCAGAGTACTTCACGTCGACACCGTATCACGTCGGATTCTACTCACATCTTCCACCGATCACTGCTATTTGGAATCAGTCACCCTATTCGAGGAGCTTTATGATGGACCCGTCGTCATCGCTTTCCACAGAGTCAACGACGGATTCATTGTCCAGTCAACTATCGCCTCCACCACGGCTGTTTCCGATGAATGACACACCAGTGAGTTCAAGTTCACATTTTCGAAGGCCGCCGAAAGGCAGAGATGGTCTAAAGCGTCTAGAAGAAGTAAGTGCTAGACGATAATATGGTCTACGTGGTGTGGCGGGCTGCACCAGGTGATCAGACCGCATCGAATGTGCTTGTCACTCAGTTCTTATTCACTAATTTCAGGCACCTAACGGTGGATTCTCACAACCTAAGAAGGCATTTTCCTCTTCACTGCAGGTAAGAGACGTGGTTCATACTCGTTCTCAATTCAGTGCGATTATTATCTAGAAGAGCAAAGAAAATCAGATCTAACACACGAGAGGACACCTCATTCCGTGTGTTTAGGAGCTTTTAATGCAATTTCTGCACGAAGACGGTACACTAATCCACCACACGAGGACATTGCAATGCAATTTTTTAGCCGATGAGGCTACCGTAATAGGGTTCTTCTCTTCCTAATGCTACGCACGCCCCTTTGGATCAGTTCCGAAGATCATTAGTATAATTAATTAAGGAATGGTCGAAAGCAAGGTTGCAGGAAACCAAAATACCGATTAAGGTGACGCCTAAGCGTTTGGGATCAAAGGGGGAGCGAGGAATGGAGTTGCTGACAATTATCAGGCGGCGCTTATTAATATCAGATTGATATAAGTTATGTGATCATATGAGATTCAGTACAAACATAGATCCTAGTGGTCAACCGTCTCTGGCTGCACCAGGCATTGTACTTGTAGTGGATGTACTTGTGTTTGTAAACTTAGGCGGTTAGTTGCGTTGGCCAAACGATGAAGAGGAATGTGGTCGGTCTGTCCTACTAAGCAGGGTGGCAGACTTTTCCTGAAAAGAAGAGTTTCCAACGAGAAAGGAAAACTGAAGAAAATTTACAGAAAAGACTGCAAAGGAAGAGCCTCTCTCAGGCTAGCTCATTGGATCATGCTTCACGAATAGTTCACTTTCAATTCCGCCACCGTTGTCATACAGATGTGAAGTGTCCTCCCCATAAGTATTAGCGTGAGCATTACTTTCTTGAAATTTTGGTAGCGATTCACCAGCCTCTGAGGGATGAAATGTTTGGTTGGTTTGTGCGGGATCAAGACCATATCGGTATACGTAGCAGTACCCTCTTTCGACTGTGCCACGCGTGCTGTTGCCCACAAATGATGGAAGAATGATGTGTTGCACTTGCAGTCAGACTCTGGAATATCGTCAGCTTCATCGCTGAGCTCAGCTACGTCGGCCGGGAGAAGTACCGTCAGAGGCTACAAGAAGACCTTTTGCAACATCTGCAAGATGCATATCAACAAAGAGGGCAAGAGAAGCCAAGGTGAGGCTGGTATACTACCCAGTAGATCTCAGTTTTAAACTCTTATCCGGATCTTAGTGCAAGAGGCAACTGTAAATTTCCCAGTCTCCACTAATAATGGCCACGCTTAATTGTTGAGGGATAACATTTAGGGAGTTCACTGCAAATGCTCTTTGCTCGCAAGACTCCAGCCGAGGCATTCGTGCACGCTGATGACTAGGAGTGTTGTATGACGATTTTTTTGCAGTCTTGTCTCCCTCTGCAGGTTCCATCTCCGTTGTTAAAAAATGAGAAAAATTGCGTTGAAATTTACTGCTCGGAGCTCTAAATTATCATGCCTTATTGCTCGGCTCATTAGCCTACTTTAATTGCTAGGGTAAGCGTTTCATACAAAACACCAAGTGGACCTTTTCCAGAATGTGAATGATGAATGTGAACTGCCTCTTGCTAGTTTCCACGTTTTAAGGCCCGCGACGACACCTGCTACAGTACCACGTGAGACGGCCGCTGTTCCAGTGCCCACACTGTTCTCATGCGTCTTTCTACGACAAATTCCACGTTACAAGCCATATGCGACGTATCCATCAGGTAAGAGCATAGCTATTCAGCTGCGCAGGGCTATGAATTAGAAGCCAAGCCAACGATTTAAGGACACCTCGGATCGTCTGATCAACAGGAGCTCGGAGTTCGATGACGAGGTGGAGTGCTGGTATGAGGTGGGATTCTTTAACCGTAATTCATGCAGCGGTGGTATCATTCAATTTCAAATGCTGCGTTATTTAAGCGTTGTTTCGGCGAGAGGAAAGCGTTCAATGCCAATGCCAACAAGGAAAGCACTGCCAATTATCCGAGGTATTACTATATCTCAGTTCCTCAGCCTCTTCTAAATATTCATTAATTGATCTGAAATGGACATGCTCCTAACCTATTTAGAAATACTAAAAAGCAAGAAACGGTTCAGATCCACTCTATAAACAAAACGAAATCAAACCCGCCTTCTCTTCTGAATAGCATAGCTACTCCAGAAAGAATTTATTGCCATGCAGTGCAGATTAATATTTTTAAATGGCACTTTATTTTGTTTTGTATTCAATACGAATGGTGCTTTTCCGACGTTAGACGAGATGATATGCTTGTGAACGATGCTGCCTATTTTAGCACGTACCAGCCGGCTGCAACTCCTCCGCCTCATCTGTCACCGGAACAGACAGATCGAGAGAATTTCGATCCGAATTCGTCAAACACTTCAGGCCTTTTAATGGTGACACCGCTGAAGGCTCCGACGAGAAAGCGCAAGAGAGGTTTCACGATAGAAGAGATTCTGGAGGTGATTTTGAAATTTGTTTTATCCTTCCAGGTAACTCATAAGGTTTCACCGTATTTTCAGTCTCTCACGGAAAGGTTTGGCAGAAGCCACTGGAGGCTTAGGACTATAAAAATGTTGCTGTTACCATTTTACCAATGTGAGCTTTAAAGACCGATTTTTCAGACGAGCCCAAAAAAATCGAACATTGCGGTTCCACTGATGCAGAAGCTCGGTCTGTGAAGAGATCGCTTTCATTATGAAATTGGACAATGTAGACAGATATGCTCTTCGAACTGAGGCCTCCATGGACACGGAGCTGCTTCTTCTCATTTTAGCTGCCGGTTAATGAATCGGTGCACCTTCACAGTTATTTTTGATCGTTGTTTCATTGCTTGTTTTTGCTTTATTTCTTGGTTTTGTACATTTTTATTCTAACTTGATAATAAATATTAAAATCAATTAAAGCTCGTGTATCCTCCAGTCACGAAAAGGCCGTTTAAACAAATGTTGGGCCTGAGACGTCGATCAATCAGCATGAATAGATTGCCGTGGTGACTGAAAGAGTCGCTAGGGTGGTTCTTTCATGTCCTGTGGCTAAAATAAGTAGTTCCACGAAGAAATTCAAGGCCGAATCTTCACAGGATCTCGACTTAACCCCGCTGTCATAATCCCCGAGCTGGGGTTGTCCAGATAACGTGTGTGGTTCTCAAATTATATGAATTGGTGATCAGGGTAATAGAACAGGATTATCGGCGCTCCAAAAGCTGACATTATATGAGTAGATATGCATGCGTTGTTACCGGTGATTTTGATATCTACTCAAACAATTCCTGGACAATTCTGATATCAATTAATCATACCCCGATGAAATGGCTGGTTGACCTGGGCGGGAATTCCGAACCGAAAACCTGAAATTGAATGCAAACAACAGACGACCCTGATTGAGCTACTTGTTTGGAAAAGTAAACTCCGAAATCTTTATACCTTTTCCTTTCAAGGTGTTCTATGCATGCAACATGTCCTATGAGGAATCGAGGGTACCACTAAGATAATGAAAATGTCTCAGCGGTTTCTTAGTCAGGTGGCGAACGTGGCGAAACAAGGGGAGCAGACGAACAAATTTGTATACACATCAAATTGTTTTTAGGCACGGCTCGTACCTTGGCCAGGCAAGCCTTCCGGTGGGAACAGAAATAAGGAATAGTTGGTTGGGATGGAACGCAGAACTTCCGATGCACTGGACACCGAAAATCAAAGTTTACGCTGCAGAGACATTCGATATTCTCTCACGACTCGAAAAAGTAGAGCGCGTGGCGAATACCAGAAAGGGATTGGACAGCGTTGACTTTCACAGCCGCTTATTTAGTAGGATGTTGTTTGCAGGAGCTCTTAGGAGGATCCGACATTTGGTGATACTTTGCAGCATTTACAATAATAAGAGCTGTTCAAAAGTTAAACAAGGATTTTACTCTCCTCTAAAAGGGTAGTTGATGACAATATCAATTAGGTGATAGGTTCCTTCAAAACGCCGTTATATTTGTTCATGATCTAAATCTCAGGTTCGGTGAGCAAAAAATGGACGGATGAACTCACAGCAGGTCGAGTTCTGAGCAACGGTGTTGCTTGTTGCCAAACCCTCTAATGTTACAACATTATTACGCCTCGTGAACCAATAATAGGAAGACGCATGTAGTCAACGCGGAAGCCTACTCGTTCGGTACTTTATGACTAAATTTTAGATAAGGAGTTGGCCCTTAAAAGTAAGGTCCTCCTCTCTTATTTAGAAAATAATGCAGAGCGGCCTTCAATATGTACAATCGTGTGCATGCCTCAGCAAAAACTTAAGTTATTTATTCTAATGAAGCCAGAATCGAGAGCTTATGTTCGTGCGAGGGTTCGGGTTAGCAGAGGCTCCAGTATTGCCACATGCCACAGCGAGGCGGTTTGAAGTTCCATTGAATTTTCCCGGTTGCAGAAGCTGTTGCCCCTCACGACTTCTTAACGGACGAATTCCGGAGGGTTTTGAATTTTCGGCAATGACGCTCTGGGATGGCTCAGCGAGACGCGAAGGTTATGTGTCCGTGCTCTCCAAAAGTTGTTCTCCAACAGTTGCGAAGCGAACAGTGCCTAATAAATAGAGCACCATTATCCTGGAAACAAGTTATATTATTACCAAGCCAAAACCAGACAGGAAGAACTAATTGCTAACCATGAGTGTGCAATGTGTGCTAAAATGTGCATACTCCGTTTAAACGGCATTGATGTTCTTCCCTACAACCTATAAATAACTGCAAAACTAGGTAGGCATATATTGGAGCACTATAAATCAAAGGTTGTGTTGAGATCATGCAAATCGCTCATCCACTCTCAGATTACATAGAATTATCAAAAAGTGGGATGTCCAAGTTAGTTTTTCCGCATGTTTAGTCCTACACAAGAACTCCTACGCCTGAAGTTTTTTGGTCGGTGGTAAAATGCAAAGCTTTGTGTTGAAGGCTTAACGAAGAAAAAAAAACGCGTGGCAGATAAATGGACGGCCCAACATTTAGGCTAGGCGCGTTAAGGTGAAACGTTATACACCTTTCAAAAGAAGATAGTTCTACAAGAAAGAAAGGCTCTACAAGAAAGTGTGTTGGATTTTTAGAAGGTGTGTTGGATTTTTCGCTCACTTTGTGCTTCGTTAATTTTAAGGGCATTAAAGTGCATTTTTACGAACAGCGTCGACGCTTTGATTTAACGTTTTTCACTCCATTGTGCCCGAAAATTAGCAAAATTTTGAATTTCTAGAAAACAAAACATCTGTACTGATAAAACGAAACAATCTCTTTCAAATGGCGTATGACGTCATGCGAAAAGAGGTTGGCAAAAGTAATTTTGTCTTTTAATCCACTAAAAATTGAAAAAGTCGAAATTAGAAAAAGCTAAACACACACTTTGATAGTACAAAACAATCTCTTTCGAACAGCATTTAACTTCGTAGAAAACATTAAACAAAGGTAGGAGCTGTTGGTAAAAATAATTCGTGACTTCCGGACATCAATGCCATGAAAATTAACGAAAAAAGTGAACAAATAGTCCAACGCATATTCTTATAGAGCAAATCACCCACTTTTGAAAGGTGCATAACGTTGTGCAAAAAGCTCAAACCTATGCAGAGAGAAGGAACTGTCGCCGAAGATTTTTTTTACCTTCCACATTAATGACCTAAAATTGACAAAGGTGAAATGTGAAGAAGCAGAAAGTATTCTGATATTTCTAGTTATTCCCTTTTGAATGATATATAAAATGATGCAAAAAATTTAGCAGCGAAATTCTGAATAAAATGGTAAAAACGGCGGGGCTTAGTTCCCAACCTAATACAATGATTTCTGGTGGGCAGGCGATGAATAAAAAACCCGACGTGAATAGGTCAGTGTAATGTTCTTTGGGGACAAGTCTGGTACAAATTCATCATAATTCATTTATCCCGGAGGAATGGAAGACGTGGCCTGGGCGGAGAATCCGAACCATAGTGCAATTTTATGGCCGGCGCCTCCGACTGCGCTACTACGCGCCTTAACGACCCTTTTTACGGCCGTTGCTTCGACAAACCTCGTCTTTGTCAAGGCCTGAAAGACGCTCGAAAGTTCCAAAAGTTAAGGAGTTTGTCGAAACGTCGGGAATAAAATGTTGGGAGGCACCTTACAATATTGAAGCTGAAAGGAGTGTTAATATCAAGGTTGAAAGAGGTCCTGCCCATGTTTCATTGTTTCAAGTCCAAAAATAACGATGTAAAGTAGTTGCTACAGCCATTCTGCAGGCTCCTTCAACAGAGAGCGTTTTTGTGCTACTTCCGTTTTTGTGCTTCCGGTTTTTTGAGCAATTCGTCCCGCCCTTCGTCTCTTTTCCTCGTCTTTTGCGAGAAAAAAGTCGCACATGCTGTTTAATATCCTATGAGAGGAGAGCTTTAGACGCAGTCAGCCGGCAGCAGTGGCCACCCTATCCTGCCAGCGTGGGGGATGCTGCCAGCGTTCCCATGCTTCACGGCCTATTCTAGCTTATGTAGCTCAATGGCAACCAACTGCACCGAGAACTCGTTCCGCAGCCGGTTCAGCGGTGCTTCCCTGCCCTTGAACGACGCACCCGCCGTACATTTGTCGGCGACGAGACCTCCATCGATCATCGGAGATCTTCAGCAATTCGCAGTGACACAGCACTCTCGTCTCACCGCCACCTTTCCGAAGGCATCTATCACGCTTGTCCATCTCCTTACGACGTCTGCTGTTATTTGTGTGAACGGCTTTCCAGATACCCAGGTGTTTCCGTTCTATTCTCTCTACTTCCGTCCATCGTCCGGCGATCAAGATCGGCTGGTTGTCGCATAGAATTTCTAGTTGCGTATATGGAACGAGCTCGACGAGTTGGGCTGTGTGTCAATTCTAAATGCGCTCTCAACCTCGAAAAAAGTTATGGGCTGTCAATGCCGGAGAAGATGGGCGATCTAGCTTGTCGTAAAGATGCGAGCGTTCCCATCTGGTCTCGCAGAACCGTCTTGCATAACTTAAACACAGCCAATTTTTTCTCGTTTCTATTTGTAAGATTTTGTTCAGTTTGCAGTGGAAAGTGTCCAGTTTGAGTTAAATAGTCTATTTTGATTTCGACTTCCAAAATTTGACAGAGGGTCTCCTCCATGATGTGAGGGCTATCGACCAAATTTTGGAGAGGGATGGTGGAGCATGCGGGGAGCATAGCATCTCTTCTTCTTCTCCTGAGCGTTTAGTCCCGCGCAGTCGCAGGGTCCGCTGTTCTTGTGATCTGTCGCCACCTCATCCTATCAAGGGCGTCATCTGCCGTGGCGCCGACTTCGGCGAGATCTTTCTTGATGACGTCCTTCCATCTTCCATCTCCTCTCGGACGCTTTCCGGGTGCCTCGAAATCCAGGGCCAACCTTGTAGGGTGATCCTCTGGTCTTCTGAGGACGTGTCCATACCACCTCAGGCGCTCTCTCTCATCTTCAGCTGGATCGGGGCTGTCTTCTTCTCTGCCCTAACATCCTCGTTTCGCACCCTGTCCCGACGGGTCCATCCACATGCCCACCTCAGCATCCTCATCTCCGTCGCGTGCAGTTGCCGCTCCTGTGCCTTACCCAGGGCCCAGCACTCACTGCCGTAGGGGAGGGCAGGTCTCACAACTGTTCTATAGAGCTTGCCTTTGAGCGTCCTAGAGCATCTACGGTCGCAGCGGAACCCTGTGGACTCCCTCCACTTGAGCCAGGCTGCGTTTATCCGTCCCTGACCGCCTGGTCCACACTTCCTTCCTCGGATAGGTCACTTCCGAGGTAGCGGAATTCTTCCACCTTCTCGATCGTTTCCCCTTGGCAGTCTAGGGTCGATCCAGCGCACTGCTCAGAGCTGATGAACTTCGTCTTCCTCACAGCCGTAGGCCGTTGTCTGCGAGGGCTCTCTGCCACAGCTGCACCTTCTCCTCCAGCTCCTCCTGGTTGACGGCTACTAGGGCGATGTCGTCCGCGTAGAGGATCGTTCTGAGAGGGCCTTCCTCAAGGTGGTTCACTATAGAGTCAAGTGTCAGCAGGAAGAGGAACGGGCTCAGAGCCGACCCTTGGTGTACCCCCATTGTGATGTCCACTTTCCTTGTCACCCCGTGTGGCGTTCGTATCGCCGCTTTCGAGCCCTCGTACATGTCCCTTATGACCGTGATCAGACGTTCCGGGACACCCCTCCCTCGAAGGGCATTCCAGATTACGGCCCGAGCTAGCCTGTCGTAGGCCTTCTCCAGGTCCACGAATGCCAGGTAGCAAGGTTTTCGTTTCTCCCGATATTTCTCCATCACCTGACGAGCGATGACGATGGCGTCTGTGGTGGACCTCTCAGGCATGAAGCCCCACTGCACCTGGGAGATGGGTACCATCTCCCTCAGCTTTGAGTTGACCAGTCGTTCGTAGATCTTCATCGTGTGTGAGATCAGTTTGATCCCTCGGTAGTTGGAGCATTCGGAGGCGTCTCCCTTCTGCTTGAAGATGGGGACTATGGTGCTGTTCCTCCAGTCATCCGGCATCTTACCTTCTTTCGTGATTCTGTTGAGGAACTGCGTCGGCCAGTTGATTCCGAGGACCCCGAACACCTTCCAAGCCTCTACTGGCACACCGTCAGGCCCTGCTGCCTTTCCGAGTTTCATCTTCCCTATGGCCTTGCGAACCTCTACTTGCGTCCAGGATGGGATGGGTCCTTCCGTTGGTTGTTCTTCCTCGGCCTCCCGACGAGGGAACTCCTCGTTCAGGAGTTCCTTAAAGTACTCCTCCCATCTCTCTCTGACCTCGACCGGCTTCCGTAACACCCTACCGTCAGCACTCTTCACAGTCTTCACTACTCGAATGTCGAGGCTAGCTCTATGACGCGGCTTGGCCAGGCGGATGGCGAACTTCTCTCCCTCTGGCCCGTCTAGTTTCTCGTACAGGGCATCCATTTCCGCGTTCTTTGCCTTCGCTACAGCTGTTTTGCCAGCCTCTTCAGCTTCCTGTAGGCTGTGAGATGCTCGGGTGCCCTCGTCTTCTGCCACAGCTTGTAGGCCTCCTTCTTCCTCTTCACCACAGCCTGCATCTCTTCGTTCCAGAACCATTCCGATTTATTCCCTCTGGTTCCTCCCTTTGTTTCTTCCAGGGTTTCCTTGGCACATCTCAGGATTGTTTGGACTACCCTCCTCCAGGTCTCATTCACGGGACCAGCTGGATCTGGAAGTCCTGCTTCGAGCACTGCCCTTCGTAGCTCGTTCCGCTCTGAACCCCACATTCTCCACCATCGGATCCTGGGTTCCGTCCTCACTTTGGGCCTGGTGGGTAGAGGTATGCTAAGGTCGGCTACCAAGGGCCTATGCTGTGATGCCACGTCTTCTCCCGGAATGACCTTCACATCCCGGACTGTTTTCAGGGCAGCCCTTCGAACCAGGATGTGGTCGACTTCCGTCTTTCTTCCTCCGCTAGCATAGGTCACCTTCTGGCTCTCCCTCTTCGCGAAGAAGGTGCTACAGACAGCCAGGTCGTGTACGATAGCCAGATCCAGAATTCATTCTCCATCCTGGTTTATCAGGCCGATCCCTTTACCTCCATGAACCCTTTCCACTGCTCTTCTGCCACTCCCCACATGCATGTCCCCTGCTGTGGAGAGGTAGTCGCCTTCTGGTACGGACCTTATGGCTTCCTCGAGCGAGAGGTAGAAGTCATCTTTGTCGTGCTCGGAGCACCCGGTCTGCGGAGCGTAGACAGACATGATGGTCCAGTAACCCTCCCTCGTGTCCAGCCGCAGTGACATGATGCGGTCGTTTATTCTTTGGACAGCCGCTACTGAATCCTTGAGGGTCTCCGCGACAGCTATCCCTACCCCGTTCCTCTTGGTGTCCTCTCCGTTGTAGTACAGCTTGACCCCTTCTCCGATCTTCCTGGCATTCGCCCCTTTCCATCGCGTCTCCTGCAGACACAGGACTTGTATCCTTCTGCGCTTCATCAGGTAAGCCACTTCCCTAGATCTTCCGGTCAGCGTTCCCACATTCAGAATTCCCAGTCGAACTAGCTTCTTTAGCCGAGGTCGTTCGGCCCTCGGTAGCATTTGCATACTGACCACAGATCTCGGGCGGGGTTCTGTGCGCCACTTCCGGGTGACGTCCTAGCCTTTACACTGATTCTATTGCGACTTGTGATCATGGTTTTGTGACGAGGTTTCTCCATCAGCCGGCCTGTCAACCTGGGCCTGACGCTGGAACCGTTGCCATTTTTGCAATTTTTGCAGGGCATGGCGTGCCGGAGCCGGGAGTCGAACCTGTGACCGTTTGTGCATGAAACTACACTACTAACCACTAGGCTAACTCGGCTCGCGGGGAGCATAGCATAACACGCAGGAATTCCCTCAAGTTGAAGAGCGCCCCATTTCGTTCCGGTTGCGAATCGGTGGCCCCTCTCTCAAGGGAACATGCCCCTGTTGAGCGAAGTCCCCCGTTCGTCCCGTGATGCTACAAGGTAACCAAGAGCTCAAGACCCAGGGGATGCTAGGGGGACCCCATGATGTGAACAAGCCACGGCCTCCTCCCTGGCAGGCGGGGGTCCGTAGTAACCTTTGGCCCTATGCGCTGGACAGCGCCTGGTTTGACGCACTCCGCACCGCGCATGAGCCGCGGGTGCCTACGGGCGCGCTGTAGTGCACCCGACTGTAGTGACAGACACAACCTCCCAAACATTACCCAACAACTACATACATTGTACCCCATGGTAGTACGACAGCAATAATGCCCCAACATAGTATAACCCAACAGCAAATATACACAATACCAATACCGACCATGTAATACCAGAGGACTCACGACCTTCCTCGTCTTGTGCCGCACAGTATATATATATATATATATATATATATATATATATATATATATATATATATATATATATATATATATATATATAGCCACGGCTTATTCCACCTATCAGCATCGCACAGCCATATAGAATATAGGGAGTGAATACTAGACAATATGGAAGAATGGAGGATAGCTGGGACCGCTCTGGCTGGAATGACTGGACTGGCTATTCGAGGCTAGGTGAGCCCCATCCGGGCTCGCCGTCCTCCCTGGAATGCAGCCGGCTGTAGTGCATAGCGAGGAGCGGCAAGGCTCCGCTCGAAGAGGCTCCGGGATGGTGATGGAAGCGGGCTCAAATGTGCGGCGCCCCAGGACCGCGCCCGCGCAGCCGCTTGACGTGCCCACCGGAGTATACATAGAATGAGCCGGGAGGGAGTTGGGGTCGCTAATTCGTTAAATGTGCACCGCTGATGAAGAGGCTAGCGTGAGAAAACCGTAGGCAGGAGGGCACGGGTGGCGCGACAGCGTCTCGCAGGCGTACCGTCTGCACTTCACGGACACGTTTACGTGTTTCGGGATCTTGTCTGCGAATGGAGTTGTTTTCAAGGGAAGCTGATGCAATCCCAATCGGGGAGGGAGGTCCACCTCATACACACATTTAAGTAACAGTTGAAATGGAAACACATGTAACTTGTAATAAATCATCATCATCAAATCATGTAATGTACAACGATGTTTGCTTTATGTTCTCTGGTCCTCACAACTGCTTTAATAGGTGCTCAAAAGCTGCATTCCTAGTTAGGGGGAAGTGTGATGAAAAACACGGTAAAGTGGAACAAAACCTGCAACAAATTCGATATATGTTTATGAAACGTTAAATGACATAAGCATTCTCCCTAGATTTGAAATTAGTTAAATGTGTGTATAAGGTGGATACCAGGGATGAGCGGATAATGAAATTTTGAAACCCGGATAACGGATAACGGATAATTTTGCTCGAAAATGGCCGGATAACGGAAAAACGGATAACGAACAAACAACAAAAATTAAAACCCCTTTTTAAATTGCTCTAATTTCAACTGCAGATCAGGAGTTGAAGCACTGTTAATTTATAAGCCATTCCTAGATATTTTGATAGCGTTTTTTAAACGTAGTGCAGTCGCCAGATTAACGACGCCCAACGAAATTTTCTGCCGATCAGAAGGTAGGCAAACAAAGGGCAACATTCCTGCCCTTCACCTGTTTCGAGAGGGTTGCTTGTATTGTTCCATTTATCAGCCGCCTATTTCTTTTTCCAGTTCAAGCTGCTGAAAAATAGAATGATCCTCGTAAGAGCAAATCTCCCGATGTTTCTTGACTTTTCCATGCTATGAAGAAGGCGAGAGACGTCCAGCCGAATAAAGTCCACATAACAATCTTGATTCTACACCATTATAAGAACCGTTGTTGTTGTTGCTGCCCTATAGCACCCCAAGATCTAAGGTACTTGAGCATGGAATTATCTTGGATGGATACAATTCTAACTTTCTATCTGGTGATAACAGTAAGCAATTGTGTAGGCCAGTCACACATTTAAGGACTCATGACATCCAGAAGGGCAGAATTATCCGACGCATTCCAAAAAGGGAGTGGTTTCCTGTGTAATAGAGAACTTGAAAACTTCACTAGAAAACTCACAAATGTAACGAATCTGCATGTCTTGCAGCGCGCGCGATTCTAAGTTTATTTAGTACCGTTTGTTGCACCGCTGAAATGTTTAATGGGGAAGTCGCTCCCTCGATGTATCTGAATTGAACCTATTTCCCTTTCGTTCGTATTCACTGCTGTATTGAGGTATTTATTTGGTAGTTCACACAGCATATGACTAAAAGCACACCTCTACCGCATGCAAGTAAATCGAACACACTGCAATCGTGGAGGCACATATGACACGGCGCAAAGGTCGGCGGTAAAAATTCACTCTAGGATGAGCCAGGCCCTGCACATTTAACGGTCGCTAATAGCAGTTGGTATGCCTTCTTGGTATGCATGACTTGAGATGAATGAGCAGTGCTATGCTTAGTAGGCCTCATGAATGTATGGCACATGCTTAGCGACTCTGAAAGGATAGAATTGAGGTATCTTTAAAGCTATGTAACCAGTTCTCAAGTGTAGAAATGCCTCAACTAACCCTCCTGTTGAGCGACTTCCGCTGTTTTTGACAACCACTCTTACGATTGTGAAGGATCCTTTACATAGTCCACACATCAGCACGTTCAAACCTAGGAGTCATGTAATTTGTTGTTCGTTATCCGGCCCAAAATCGCCGGATAAGGCCTATGGTATAGTCCCGCGGGAGAACCCGCGGGACGTCCGCGGACGAGAAATGCACCGCGGAAGATGGTTGCCGACCCAGCGCGGTCAACGGTCGACACTGAATGATAATCGCGTTGGAGCGCTTTATCACTCCGTGAACTAGGAACGTTCCAAGTTCACGAAATCGGTCGCTTTCGAATAGGAGTAAGTTTATTTTTGATAAAGTGTTTGATAACGCCGACCGACAGCCTCCCGCGGTGCATTGCACTGCGGGAGGTTGTCGGTCGGCGGGGTCGGTCGGCGGACGGGAAGTATACCAGCCCGTCCACCGACCGCCGCCGACGATCCGCGGAAAATGGGCGTTGCGGACTGCGGCTATTGGGCGCGCGTTGGGTCCTGGCTAGATTATTCCCGTTCCGCGGATACTTCCGCGGAACTATACCATAGGCCTAACGAACAACAAAACGGATAGGCCGAAACACCCCGGAAACCGGATAACGGATAACGGATAACGGATAATCCGCTCATCCCTGGTGGATACCCCCCCCCGACTGGGACTGCACCGGGAACCCTAGGGACGCAAATGGTTGGCATTGCAAACCCTTGTAGTGTTTGATACCCAGCATCTTCAAGAACCTATCGCGTCCTTCGTCCTTCTATTTCTGTTGGCAATATTTCGACGAACTTGCCTTTCCCAAGGCCTGAAAGAAGTTCGAAATGCTTTTGACTCTGTGGATCTCACTGAACCAAAGACACCGCGGCCACCTTGTTACCAGGAACAACAAGCCATAGGGGTGCTAGGAGACGTTAACACATCTGCGTCTACGAACTCACCGATCTCTCCAGCGCAAAGAAACAGGACTACTACTATACCCAAATATCCTCCTATGCAGTACCAGCGAGCTCTCCGGTAAAGAGGTGAACACGATGTTTTTGATCCAGTGAATTGCTCAGAATCAAAAGCATTTCGAGCTTCTATCAGGCCTTGAGAAAGAAGAGTTCGTGAGACGTTGGCCGCAATAAAGAATTTATATCAAACCTAGTAGGCAAAGAGGATCGAAAAAAACTGCGAGTTCCTTTTAAACATTTGTAAATCACATGTCTCGCAACAGTGAATAGTGTGCGAAATCTTGCAAAATTTTTATTTTGGAGGAATAACGGTTTTAATCTCATTTCAAAGTGCAAAAGGCTGTAATTTTAGCGCATTATAGGAAGAGATTGTTCCATGTACTCGGCTGTGTGTTCTGTTCGAGAGATAGTGTGAATGCTGTTTACTGGAAGTTGCAAGTTGAAGATACATATGTGTGTTTTCTACATTTCTGAATGCTGTCTTGGACTATGTATTGTGTAATTCTATGCAAGCAGTATTTTTGCTACCAACAGAGTGAAAGTCGCGCCGTGCTGAAATAGCGCGTGCTGCCATCTGTTCTTGAAGCAAACTAACAGGCTTGTAAGGCGCTGGTTTATGCACTTTGGAATGTGCCTTAGACCATGCTTGTAGCTAAAATAAACTTTAGCAGCAAATTATATGGCAATTCAAACATTTGTTGTACTCCCTTTTGAGGCAAGAAAGTTACAAAATTTCTAAAAAAGCATGGTTGACGATTAAAATTGGCAGTTTATCTAGACCTTTTAGAAGAGGACCAAATTTAATTTGGATGCTGACAGTTCTTGTTTGGAAGGTACTATTTTTGATTTCAAAACTGTTCAGTTTTATTTGAAGGTGTCAATTTTGACATGAAATTTGTAAAAATAAAGCGCTTTCACTGATTTATTCCTTTGAAAGAATAGTACGCAGCTATCTGCACTTCCTAACAAAATTTGTCGTATTAGCGGAGATTCAACGACAAACCTTCGTTAAAAAATTCATTGAAGGAATTTTTTTGGCCAGAATTTAATGTACACTCTGCTCTGGATCTTCACTTGTTTAAATTGAAATTAAGACATAGTGGACATCATCTTTTTCGAAGAACTTAGGAGAGCATATGTCGCAAATTTCCAACTTGTACAAACCGTACAACGTGCTTAAGTGCAGCAGTTCAGTTCA
This sequence comes from Heligmosomoides polygyrus bakeri, assembly GCA_947359475.1. Classification (NCBI taxonomy): domain Eukaryota; kingdom Metazoa; phylum Nematoda; class Chromadorea; order Rhabditida; family Heligmosomidae; genus Heligmosomoides; species Heligmosomoides polygyrus. Next base: position 29,283,634 of record OX375868.1, read on the forward strand.
TAGAATAGGCCTAACTCGAATGCATGCTTGCGTTTTGCTCTCCTCTCTTTTTTGGAAACGTTTTTATTTGTAATGGATGACATTGGAAGACACTTGCTAGTAGTGACTACCTCCGCTAAGAGTAATCAGCATTTGCTGCAATAGGACAATGTACATTGAACATTCAGTTTAACATAATGTTGGCACCAGCAGCCGGTCCTCCCCCTTATTATGGTGCAGTCTTACATACGTGCAGTGGAGGATATACTGCCCCTCACAGTGCTAGAGGCGGAAGGGCACATGCGGTCTGTTCAGGAAGACGTGTGGAGCCGACTGAGTTTTGTCTAGTGCAGGAGCCTTGAACATAAGCATCATTACAAGTTAAATTTACAATCTAACTGACTAGCTGCAGTCCCACCGACGGGCACAAATTGCGGAAATAATAGTTGTAAACTGCACCAATTCTAAATTACCGCTCAAAAATAGTATGGACCATGTCTGACATGTGAAAAAATGTGAAGGAGCTTGGGTGAACCCCAAGGCAGAACGGCAGAGTGAGAGTAAGCAGTGGAGCAGATTTTGTCCTTTTTATGAAAGGCCTAAATTGCTATAAAAGTTTGTACAAAAGCAGCATTAAATGCCGTCTCATCAAGATCAGCTTCTCTTCCATTGAAGAGCCAAAAAAAAACTGTGCAAAAACAATACGTAAGAGCATAACTGGTCAGTTGGGAGAATTTTCGACTCTGAAAGGCAGAGAGCAAGGAGAAGGGCGGGAAAATGTGGTGGGTACCAAGACAGAGGTTGTTGACCTGGTGACGAGTACTTTCGCCTTCGGCCGCAATAAGTAACACTTATTCAACACTCTGCTCGACGTTAAATGAGCGTGTTTTGCTACGAACCTGACGAAATGGTGTTGGTCTTTTCTTCATCTTTTTTCGCTTCTGCTTGGAATGTTCGGAGCTCCATGACTTAGAGTGTCCTTTTGAACGCTATTGTTTGTCAACGTTTACTATAGCAAGGAATCCTTGGTTTGACCAAAATGACCATCCGGAATTTCCGCCTCCGGCTTCCGAAGAAAACGAGGCTTTCTCTCATCTGCCCTCGCTGTCTACACATATGAAGTCGTCTTCTAGAGACATTCTTAACATTGTGTTCTCCAACATTCCCAAATGGATGTTTCTGATTTAAATTCATATTGAGAGAAACATGCAAGGAAAAAAGGAAAAAAACATTTCCAAAGGAACGCTATGCTTACATAACCACCACGACATACCGTAAAAAATATATTTGAGTAAGACGAAGGAGCAAGAAATTAGCCTTTGTTGTGGGGTCACGCCTAACGGCGTTTCTCGCACTTGCGCGCTTCGCGCGACATTACAGCATCACACCAATGGACAGCAGCTTTTGTAATTCATAAAATTCGCTAACATATAAGACCTGGTGCGTACTTTATCGGCATCAAGCCGTTCACTACTTCGGTACCTTCAACATACGCATGTGGCATACCTCCGATTCGCTCCCGCGACAATCGCGTCGGGATCCGTCATCTAGCCAACCGCCGACCTCGCCACGCCCGCCTTTCGCGGACCGACGCAGTTGCAGCGATTGCAATCGCTGTGCAATGCGCAGCGATTCGGACAATCGCTGGAGCGACTCGGAGGTATGCCAGATGCCACAGACATTCTATCCGGATCGGCCATTAACGTCATTGGTTTGTGCTGCGCAGTACTTCTGTCCCTCAGATTGGTCCTCCGCAATCGTTCTCATGCTCAACAGCTAGCTTGTCCAGATATCGTTGACATGCCTTTCAAAGCCAGGTTCACCCTCACGCGTTTCTTCTTACTGCATTGCTTGTCCGCCTTTACTGGTCTTTCCTTCCCTATCTTCTTGGCCCCAGCTTCTGGCCCACTTCTTTGTTTCCACTATTGACCCTCTACTGGTCTCTTCTTGCTGGTTTCTCCGTCTTGGCCCCTCCTGCGGGTTGTCCCTTTCCTTCCTGGTCGCTCTCCTGGTCCACCCTAGAAGTCCCCCTTACTGCCCTTCTCCACCACCCCTTAGTGGTTCTCCCATGCTAACGGCAGACGTCGGTGACACGTATTCACAATCAGGACGCTTGTTGCGCGACGTAGTGGGCCCTCTTCTGGATACAGAAGCTCAGAAGAGCCGTCTTCCGAATCCAGAAGCTTAGAAGCGCACGCAGTCGCCGCTGTGTCGAACATGAAGAGGCTATGCATATTGTAGATTCCTTGTTCTCCATATGAATTCCCTGACGGCTCCCTTCTTGTTGGTTCCCCGTCCTGTCCCGCCTCCAGGTCCCTTCTTCCAGGTAGATTCCTTCATCCCCCGCCCGGGATCCTCCTTAGGCGTCTGTTATACTCCCGCGGGAGCATCCGCGGAAGGGCGGGAATCGCGCCGAGACTCCTCACCTGGCCAATCGCCGCGCCTCGCCACGCCCGCCTCCGCCGTGCACCATTGGTCCGCGGACGTTCCGCGGATGCTCCCGCGGGAGTATAACAGAGGCCTTACTAATCTACCCCAATTAAGTAGCCCCCCACGCCCACGACACGACGACGGCGAGCGATCGCCCATTGCGCGACATCGGTGTCACATCTTCTAAATCCTCCCTTACTGATATTGGATCCCCTTGCTGATCCTCCTTACTGCTTCCCCTCCCCCCGATTGGTAACTCCCTACTGGTCCCTCCTCATTGCCTGAACCTTTCTTGATGCCACCTCCTAACGTGCTTCATTGTTCCCGCTATCGACCTCCAGCATTCCGATACCTTCTCCAAGTCGCTCCCTCCTGGTCGCTGACGGTTCTCCACCCTCGTTGTCCCCTTTCTACTCTTATCCCTTTAGTGGTCTTCTAATGCTAATGGCTCGAAGTCGCCTTCTGAGTCTGGAGGCTCAGAAACGCGCGTAGGTGCTGCTGTGTTAAGCAGTAAAGCGGCTTTCCCTGCTGCAGCAACGTATCACGTATAATAGCAAATTTTGCCCGCGCTGTAAATGATGAGGCGTATCTCACTCAGGTTAGATCACTCAAACGTCATCGACCGCTAACTCAATTATATATGGGTAGAGTAGATAGATATAGATATTGTGGACGGTGTCTCCTCTTCTGACTCCAGGCAGTTGTAGTGCGACGAAGGGGACCCGTCTTCTGGATTCAGGCACTCAGAAACGCGCGCAGACGCCGTTGTGTCAAGCAGAAGGAGGATGTGCCTCCTCTGCTTCAACAACATTCCATGTTGAACGGCAAAGTTACCCGCGCGTGGTACGCAGAGGCGTACCTCGCGCGGGTAAAGTTTTCCGTTCAACATAGGATAATGCTGTGTTCTGCGTGCGGCCGGTCGTCGTTCGACGACGATGTGACCTCTGCTTCCTTTCTTTTCGCTTCTTCTGACTCCATGCAGTCGTTGTGCACCGAAAGGGACCTGTCTTCTTAATCCAAGCGCTCAGAAACGCGCGGAGACGCCGTTTTGTCAAGCAGAAGGAGGCTGCGCTTCCTCTGCTGCAGCAGCACCTCATGTTCAGTTCTGAATGCGATCCCTCGTCGTAGGACGACAGTGTCTCCTCTTCTACTCCAGACGGTTGTGTTGCGACGAAGGGGACACGTCTTCTAGATTCAGGCACTCAGAGACGCGCGCAGACGCCGTTGTGTCAAGCAGGAGGAGGCTACGCGTCCTCTGCTGTAACAACATCCCATGTTGAACGGCAAACCTTGCCCGCGCGAGGTACGCTAAGGCGTTGCAAGGGGTTCCATGAGACTGGGCGCTTGGTTCCACGGGGCGTATCTCAGCCAGGTTTCTAACCTGAGTGAGATACGCCTAATCATCTACTTGTGAACTTATTTCTCTGGCCAAAATGCTCATGTGACTCTCACCTCAGGGCTGATCTTGAGAATTCCGATAAAGATGTGAATCATGTTCTGCATTCTCATGTTTGGCCGTAGTAGACGGATCAACCTCTTTCTAGATTCCATCAATGACTAGTCGACGCGTATGAAAAACTTATTCTAGGTGCGAATCTAAAGCGGAAGCACACTGTTTAGGGATTTTATACAAAAACTTTGAAGCAAAGCTCTACTGGCGGATAAAAATGTATAGTCGTACCTGTAGAACGACACCTAGCCTTGCTTAGGCAAGGACAAGTTCACCTGGGAAGTTTATCCTATAACTTACGGAAAGTTGTAGGATAATCTATCCATTTTGGAATGCGCCGCACATTCTATGCTTACGGGATAAGGGTGAGCTCTTTTATTTAAATACAGGCCTGACCTACAATGACTCCGGTTGAGTAGCCTTTGAGAAATGCTTTATTTCATATTCCCACTAAAGAAAACTGGCAGGGATTCACTCACTCCTGAATGATGGAGGGCTGGCTTACTAGACATGAAGCAAAGTTAAAATCAGCCATGGAACGCTTACTATGATATGGGTTTTGTTTGCGGTTGGCGTTGCCTCGTACTTCAGTTTTGCAGCCGGCGATCTTGAATGATATGGAAGCGTTGTGAATGCGTCGAAGAAGCCCTTCGAACGCTTTGCATTTATCTGTTTTATGCTAATCTCCCGTCATGCTTATGGCCAACAAGTTTGCACTTTCGTGACTGCCTTCAGTTTTTCTAGCGCTTCTGAACTTTGCGTGCGATATTCGTTTCCTCCCCATGCACTTAACGTTAATTACTGCTGCATTTAATGCGACTGCATACCGAAGCAGTTCTATGGGAAAACTTACCACTTGTTAAACCTGTTTATTATCTCTACTTGCACGGTAGCATAGAACGGCAGCGACTAAAGAACCATATGCGAGCTCTAGAAGTGCACGTCAGAAAAACCGTATTTAATTATGACGTTCGTCCAGAAGTTTCGTTCGAGTCTCATTGGGCACGTAGAAGGTCTTTGAGGGCATACAGATTTTTGCATTCTGTACTCACTAGGTCTCCCATACAACAATTTAAACAGTGTTGCTGCAGTTTTGGTTAGAACAAGAAATTTGTAAGACGAGTGAAACGCCTTCTGACAACCCTCCGTGATACCCATCGTTATCGCTAAAAACTGGATAGTTTCCGGTTTTTCCCGCTATTTTGATTATTTTTCCATCAGTTACATATTCATGTTGCAAGCACTTTGAGGCACCATTTTTGCGACAAACTGAGGGCTCGCCATGTACAACTCTCTATGAACCTCGGCATTGAAGACATTGTAGCTGCGTTTTGATTGAGCTTCACACGACGTTTTTCAGATCTTTATTGGCTATCGTTTCGGCGGTATCGTCTTCTTTAGGGTCTGAAAGGAAGATCAGGTAAAAGTGTGGCTGCCGCGTCAGACGTCGCCTCAACCTGAGAAATTGGAGGCGAGCTAAACTTGTCGATCACATTGTCACTAGAAAGATCGAGACCCTCACCTTGCAGGAAGCCTGGCTGACCAACATAGCTTGACCCATCTGATGAACGTCTTCTACCAATTTCAGTGTACCTCTCTTTGAGTTAGAAGGCATTCAGTTCAATTCGAAATGCCTCCGTTTTGATTTTGTAGCAGCTCAGATTCTTTGAAAAATAATCTGGTGCAGAGATGGTGTGTATGCACAATTTTCTTCATACTTTTATTGTCCGCAACGTTTGTCTATGTACGTATACCCAACTCGTTTCGTCTTCTGCGGGGTCGCGTAGGAGTGTTCACATTGAAAACATGCGCCATCTGATGAGCTTAGTGTGCCCTGGAGAGTTGAAGCCGAGCAATTATTTGCTGAATTTACTGGCTTAGCCATGCCAACGTCGTCGTTGGCCAGACAAAGCCTATTGCAGCCTCAGCCGCCTTGTAGGAGAACGGGATTCCCCTTCTGCATAGGTCCCTACATTTCTGACGAGTCCATCAAACCGTTCAAGCGCTGCTGTACTGTTGTTCCTCTCCCGTTCATATTGTTGAAGAGGAAATCGTGGGTGCTTCAACACCAATGGTATGATTCTACGTTACACTAACTTCTGTTTGCAAACAAGCTGCAGAGTCCTGGTTTAAGCTAAGTACATTGAAACTAAACGATCAGAGGAGACTAATTTGCTCCAACATTACAACTGAAAGCTTGGATAATTGCGGTAGTATTATCGGCTCTCTCTGCTGAATCCTTCCGAACTTATTGGCTGACCGCACAAATCGAGCGATTTCCTACTGTTTTTATTTTTCACATAATCGATTCATTTCCGTTCTCTGCCATCACTACCGTGCCTACGTAGGCTGCACCCGATCGTAGCGTCTTTTCTTTCTGTTTACTTTAAAATAACGAAGGGAATAACGAGCGCTGTTGAGTCGCTATATGGCACGCCTGCACATCTATTTGTAGCTCGTTCGTTGAAAAGAAGCATGAAAGAATAGAATTATGCGTTAATTATTAGGATATAGCAGGGTAGTTAGGGATGCCATTTACCGAACAGGAATGGTACACTTGTTGGTTCAATATTTCTTCTTCTACGCCATCAAATTTAACCGTAAAGATGAAGGATGAAAACATGTGGTAACCAATCGGCTTAAGATGTAAGCTGTCAGTAATTCAATATGAGCTCTAGCAGCTGGAGACTAAATATGATTTGAAGACATTAAAACTGAAAACAGAACCAGGTCCATATGGAGGAAAGTGAGATCTGCGCATGGGCAGCGATAAGTTCACCCCGAAAAGGAGTTTCTTCCTGAGAAGCAGTGCGTTCCGTTTTGAATTGCACATATAAAATTCAATTTCAACTTAATATTCCTGGATTTGACACTTTCCGCTCGATTCTCATTTCGCCCTCACTCATTTCTCACTGCCCAAATGTATCGACCTCGTTCTTATGTAAAGGCATTGCGTGACATAAATGGAATCCCAATGGCGTCTCGAATGGCGCCGAATACGGCAATATTTGCTTTTTGGGCTCTATAACACCGGCCGGAGCCGCTGGCAGACATTACGGCTACACGTGGCTGTGCTCGGCGAAGAGCAACACCTACCCATCCCACGTGCTTTCCCTATTCAACAACTGGCAGCAGTTTTTCCGATAGGTAGATGCTATTGCTACGTGATGCCTTGGTCGCAAGGATTCAAGCGGTGTAATTGACGGCCTTGCATTCACCTTATCTGGTGAGTCTAGCGGGTGTTATCTGCTCCAAGTTGCTTCAGTCATCATCTTATTTATTCATTTATTTATTTATTTATTCAAAACGTTGATCAGGGTCTAGCCTAAGCAATTTTAGAAACAAGGCAAGAACACAAACACTAGAATTGCAGCAACACATGTAAATCAAAGCAACAGTCGAATAAAACAGGACATCATCACCACGGCGTATTTTTGGTGGAATACTCCACAATTTTCACCTTGAGAGAGACCTTCGGCTGGTTTGAAAATAGAGTTCCTTCAGGTTCTCGTGCTTACCAAGCAAAAGTTGAATTCTTTTAGAGCTCTGTAGGTTGGAAAGTCAGACCTGGTACGCGCTTTAGCAACCAAGATCCTATGTTTTGGATTACCTCTTACAGACCTTGTCAGTGTCCCATCGAAGGATTCTCTTAGATCTATGAATAGCCTTTCAGCGTGAATCTTGTGCATCATTATGGTACCAAAAATTTTTCTTATATTTTTCATCGTCAACTTTCTTGTCTAAATGAAACCAGGTATGTTTCTCTGGAGCTGTTTAAACCTTCATTAGTTTCCTTGTTGTACTTTGAACAACACTGACTTCTCGGCTTCCTTGCACTATCCTATCTCCTCTATGGAAATGCTTCTTCGACACAAGTGCAGCCATGTGCGGCTGTTTTGCGGCAAAGCTTTGTGACTTCTCCCACAGTTTAGTTTTGAGAAACACAATGCTACAGCCACAAAACTACACGGAAGCATGTTCAGTATCACCAAGCTCAGTTTTCTGCCATCTTTTAGGCAGGTTATGATTCCTCTTCCTCCAGGATAGCCAGAGTCGGCAGAAAATCGGCAAAAGTTCAAATGTGCTCTCACTATCTCGTCTACCGCAATTTAGAGGTCGCCTTCTATATAGTAGGGTTATAAAGGAGCGCCAAAAATAACAGACATAAGGAACTATGTTAGGAGTGTGAGGGAGAAGTACGATTATTTCCTAGTTTGCTTAGACTGGTAAATCTAGATGTTCAGGAGGGGTTCCGTGGAGTATGCACATTAGAGGTGTTTTGAACTTTTGCTTGCGTTTACCTTACGTTGTACTCTAAGTTTATCGACGTCTTCGTAGTATGCATTTATGTGCCCCTCAAGCTGTTCGTGGCATTGCAATTCCCTTACGGAAAAGGCAAGCCAGACCTTCTTTGAAGGAACGTATTGCAGGCGGCTGCATTTTCTCTGCTTTCAAATCTAGACGCCGATACGAGTGTTGTAGTGAAAACGACCCACCTCGCATTTCCTGTAGCGGTTCTTCAAGAATGGCGTTAACTCGCGGTTTCCAATAAGCGCTTCGAATGCGGAAATGGACCGCTGACTTAATACGTAAGTCTTCACATGCGAACCTGAGTTGGCTAGAATATGTGTCATCTAAATTGATATTTATATTATTGATTTGATATTGATTGGATATTTGATTGGGAAAAATGTGGACCACGAAAAGCTTAATTGGCGCCAAGTCTCCAGATTCCAGGTGCGGTTATAAGCAGCAACATTCTACGTAGTGGCTAGAAGAAAATTGTTCGATCTGTTATGGTTGGTAAACCTATGCGGCAGTCAACTTCCCACAGTTTTATGCTTTGCGTAATCCATAACCAGAGGGGTCAATATACAATGTCTTTCTCTAATCCGAAGACTGTAGCCAGCCGAAGACCATATGACGGTAGCCTACCTTCACCTTAGTCAGTTCACTTCTCTTTCGAAATCCAAATATTCTCTCAAACGCAACTCAGCAAAAAATGCTCCTCGAGTAGATATTTGGGAGTACCGTTTCATTTGTGGGTTTTGCTGTTTGCCGTTTCGCAGTACTTATGTCACGCCTGTTTTATACAGAGTATTCCAATAAATAAATAAATAAATGAATAAATAAAGAAATAAATGTAATAACGATTAGATTAGCTCATTAATTATCTCATTTTTATGCTGCAGGGCGCGAATGCCGTTTCGCAGTGCTTATGTCACGCATGTTTTATACAGAGTATTCCAATAAATAAATAAATAAATAAATAAATAAATAAATAAATAATAAATGTAATAACGATTAGATTAGCTCATTAATTATCTCATTTTTATGCTGCAGGGCGCGAATCTGAACGGCGCATAGCAATGCGAGAAAAGAAAAACAAGATCAAACGTACTAACAATACATTACCAGGAATGACGCAATATGTACAATACCGCTCAAATTCTTTGCAAAAAAGACGCTTTGCGACGGATTAATCCGTCACAAAGCGTCTTTTTTGCAAAGAATTTAAGCGGTATTGTAAATTACAATCATATTCGCAGACGTCATCAAACTGGTTACCTCTGGAATATCCTCTATGGTTTCCTGACAGAGTTGGGTTGTCCATTTTTAGAAGGTATTATGCAATGATAATTGTCTTCTGTCACAATGATGTTTTGTTGCGATCAAAACTTCTAGCGCCAGGCGGGACTCGAACCCGCACCTCCCTCTAACCGGGCGGGAATGCTCTACGCCTTTACACCACCGGCGCCGTTTGATCGAACGCAACATCCACACCATTGTGACAGCTTACAACCTCGATACCAGCCACCTGAGGCTTAAAGAAACTGATTCGATAATTGTCTTCCTTTTTAACGTGTTATCTCGTTTTGCTCATAACAGCTATGTTGTTGTCCAGGCCATGTTGAGTTTTCCTTTGTAGTTGTTTTTCTCGGCTTATTTTGTTGTTTCTTTTGTGCAAGAAATGTCTTGCACCTCCAAATAAATAAACAAATAAATAAATAAATAAAAAGGATAAATAAATAAAGTATTCGCTCTACTCCAAGCCTCGCAGTCATTGTGATTTCATTGTCGTATGTAGCAGGAAGCAGGCTAAATTCCGCAACAGTTATGTAGGTTAACGAACCTGTCCTGTCATAGCTCTGCGACTGACAAACGCATCTTGAGCTTTCCTCTCTTTGATCTCGTTAGCATCCGGTCAAAGAATCGTTTTGGGTCGTTAGTCAGTTTCAGAGTGAGAATTTGAAACCTAATGATAGGATTGCCACTCATCGGTTGTCTGTTAATGAATACTGAACAAGAAGTTCAGATCACCATTGGGAATCAGGCTATAGTTTACCGAAAATTCTTATTAGGTTTTTGTGGAACTGCTGGATGTTTCGAAAAGATCGACAGTCTTCTCTTTTGGTTTGATTAAAGGTCGTTGTTCAATACTCTACCATTGTGCTCACTTAGGTATTGTATATATGTGCGGATGAAACTTTCATAAAATTTGATGAAAATTTTTGAAAACTTCTGTATTTGGAATAGGTTATCAGCTGTATCACCTGTCGTGGCGCGTGTAGCGCAGTCGGAGGAGGCGCGACTGTCGCGTGCACCCGATACCAGGTGTCTGGTTCGGATTACCCGCCCAGGCCAACTAAGCCTTCCATCCCTCCGGGGTCGGTGAATTGGTACCAGACTTGTCTGGGAAGGATAAAGCGCTGACTTGTTCATCGGCTGGCCACCGCAAGTCATTGTATGGCCAAATACGCATTCATGTCGCCTCCACGACATCCCGTAGAAGTAGAATGCGCTGGCGCATCCCAGAAGGGATTGAGTAACGCCGTCCTTTATCCTTTTTATTATCACCTGTCGTCACGTTGATTATTGAGTATGTGTGCTAGAATGTTCTAATGGGTCCTCCTCGCTCGAAGGACACGAAGAGCATCATATCGTTCGATCAGGGCTTTCACGAAAAAGTCCGACCATCGCGAAGGTGGACGTCCAGGTGTCTTCATGACATCTCGAGAAATCCAGTCGGTGCCGGCTCTCGTCCAGCGGGTGTCTGCGAAGCGCATTACGCGGCCGGGCCACCTAATTTTCGACGACTTGACCATGCAACAGCGTCTCTGATCTTCGAGCATCGACGAGGCTCGGAATACGGAGGCCTTCCCTCACTAGCGTGAGTCATGTCACTCGGAGCATCGTCCTCTCGATTCCACCCTGCACGATGCTGATCGCGTGTTCATTATACCTTTGTCCTTGGGAAAAAATTTCGAATTTCGAATGATCAAATAAAATTCGAATTTCAAAATTTCGAATTTCGAATGATCGAATAATCTTCGATTTTCAAAATTTCGAATTTCGAATGATCGAATAATATTCGATTTTCAAAATTTCGAATTTCGAATGATCGAATAGTATTCGATTTTCAAAATTTCGAATTTCGAATGATCGAATAATATTCGATTTTCAAAAAGTCGAATTTCGAATAATCGAATTTCGAATATTCGAATATTCGAATAATCAAATGAACACTATTATTTACTGTCGTCACCCAGTGGTTGACATTTAATTATTTTTTATTACCCACTGTGAAGGAAATGAACGGCTGCTCCATCCATTTCCTTTACGAGACCAAAGGACAATAACAGCGGTATAATGGCAATGAAGCACGCTTTGCTTCCCTAAGAATTCGTGCACCGAGAATAGAGAAAAACCTTGGGTAGGCAGAGCTAGATTGTTATAGGTCTTTCTCTATAGGTTGCTATCTTTCCTGATGTTATAGCGAAGCTTCCAGGTGGTAAAAGAATGATTATCATGGGCGGAGAAATGACACAAAGGCGATGTGGTGCAGAAAGGGCGCACTGGAGTCTCATGAATGGCATTCAGTTTGTGTTCTAGCTCCGTTGAAGAGAAACGGAGCCACGTTGGAATCTAATCTGACAAGACACTACGACTTGGACAGGGTTAGAGCGAAAACGGGGATGGCTCACTCTCATAGGAAACGGAGTATGACTGGCTCTTGTACTCCATAGCCATTGCTCTTCCTCTCTTCTTCAACGTCTTTACTGGCAGAAAGCAGGAGCTTTCTAGGCCCCTGAAAGTTCTACCTCCCTACCGCAACCCCTTCGGCTCTAATAGTTTCCTTGTTGTAACTGGGGTAGAAATACAAACGTCGTCTAGAGGGCTAACTGAGGTGCTGATCGCAAATCTAGTAAACGTTTTCGCGTGATCGCGTGATTCCACATCTTCATGAGTGATCAAGTTTATCAGTTTGAGTACATAGAATCGCTTTCTTCACCTACATATGTGATCAGACTTGCTTTCCAGTCTTCGACTTTGAGATGGAAAGTAGTGCACGAAAAATGGATAATTTAGAAAAATAAATGACAGATTCGTGGCAGCAGCCTAAATAATTTCCTAAGGCGAGGAAAGGACGAAATCAGTGGTCATGACAACCCCATCCTTACTCACGAACACACACAATGAAATATCGTAAGCGGCCAAATTGTCGAAATTGGATACCATATTCGTGCTCAGCATCCAAAATAACAGTACAGGCGATGTTTGGGCGAAAAAAAATCGACCTCCACTCCACTTTTGGAGTCACAATAGTACAACGCGGCCGGTTATTCTGCACCTTTTCTCGCACATATTCACCGTCGCCTATTGTGGTTGACGGTAACACCGAACGCGTTTGCCAGCTTCGTGATCAGAACCTCAGTCAACCCTCAGGACAACATTTGTACGAAATTTTATTATCTACTTACGAAGCCATGGGGATTAATACAAGTACCTACGTTTGCAAAGCCCCCCCCCCCCTGTCAGTGCGGGAGAGCGGCCGAAGAAGAATAGGCTGCAAGAAGACCAATAGAATAAGTTAATCATATATGTAAATTTTAATACTCAAACAGTTTTAAATTCAATGTCTAAACAACGAAGTAGAATTAGAAATAACCTGGGGTATACATGAACTCTAAATCACTCTGTACTATAACAAACACAAGTGGAAAACAAGCAACAACTAAAACAAGTAGTAACTAAAACAATGGTAACAACAACACTAAACATGTCTTGTTTCGCCTCTGCCTTCATACAAAACATGTTTATAATTAGTCACCCCGAGGCTCGTCAATGAAGAAGGTGACTAATTAATTTAGTTGTTAGTACTGCAAATGCTAGCAATACTACGGAATACAATACTACGGAGTGGGTCAAAAACGATGCATTTTACAAGAGATGCTAAAATTAGTAAAATTTACAAGAGAAACGTTCTCTATAGGAACCCGAAGACTGATCAGCACATCCCAGAGATGGACTGAAGCAACACATTTCGATCATGTTCGTAAATATGGTTAAAATGAGAATATGTTCTACATTTACCAAAACGCACAACAATCCGTAAACAACTCTCATAGATTCGAACCTGGACTCCCCGCTATCCACGCCCCGACTGCAGTGAATGATTCATTTGACCTAATAAATTGTCAGATTTCTAACATCTAACTATAATTAAAGCTCTATAGCATCTGCATGTTAATTTCTGAGTATTTCAAGGCCATTCAAGGCGTCACTTTCGCCTTATCAGCCAGCACTGAAGTGCTACAGTTTTTTGTAATTTTTGACCTACCCAGATGCCCGCAGGACATTTGAAGACCACTACGGTGCTTCTTAGACACACCCTTATAACAAGCAATAGGTCATTTTGGAAATCTCCACGGGAAGTTCATTGACTTCTCTTGTCAGATTACGTACACACAATTCGGCGCACTTTGAGCGACGCGCGAAACTCAAACATCGTTTTTTATCATAAGGTCAGACTCCCCTGGTTTTCGAAGAAGAGTGCCACTAACTTGTTAAGAGATTGATAAAGAATATTCGAATATTCGACTATTCGAATATTCGATATTCGAAGCCTTCGAATATTCGAATAAACGAATATTCGAATATTGGACTTTCTCGAATATTCGAATAATCGAATAATTCGAATATTGGATTTTCTCGAATATTCGAATAATCGAATAATTCGAATATTGGATTTTTTTCGAATAGTCGAATATTCGAATATTCGAAATTCGAATTTATTCGAAATTCGACTATTCGAAATTCGAAAAGGATAAAGTATAGTGTTCATCCTGCTTTCGTATGGCCCAGGTCTCTGAGGCGTTAGGAAAGGAAAGACGGTAGAGTCGAATAGGAGCTTACGGAGTCGGACGTTCTTCGTCTTCTTCGCGAATTCTTCGACGCTCTTGAAAGTTCCCCAAGCCGCTCGTTTCCTCCTGCCTGCTCCGGCGCTAGGTCGTTGGCCATGTTGACTTCGCGAGCCAAATACACGTAGCCGGAGCATTCGGAGATGTTCGTTCCGTTGGGCGAGAATGGGGCGTCAGAAACTCGTCCGTTCCTCATGAACATCGTCTTCGTAAGATTCAGCTGCAGTCCAACATTCCCACAACCGTGTTCGCTAAGGCAAAGATTCTTCGTATTTATGAAACCCAGATGTGCAGATTTCTCAATTAAAATCTAGTCGTTGATAGTAGAAGAGGATGAATTCTTGATCTACAATGAGGAATGAGCTTTTCTCAGCAAGGGCATGTTGTCTAAAGTGGCACCAGAGAAGAATCTTGTGAGGAATTTGCTATCAGACTGAGCTGCTGGGATGGTGTCCGTGTAGCAGTCGGACAAGGCGTCTATTCTCCCTTGCTGCTCCAACCCCAATCATACCTGAAGTATTGCCCTTGACAGTGCCAACCAAGCCCTCCTTTTCTCGACAGATTGGTAGCAGACTTTCTTGAAAGTAGAAAGGGGAAATGAGTTGCCTGCTATTCGGCTGCCTACCGTAGCGCAGGCCATGCACACATTCATGTTGCCCCTGCGAAACCTTGTAGAACTGATCGTGAAGTGTGCCGTGCGTCCTACACAGAAGTCCTCTTACAACGATTTCTAAATGTACTTTATCGTTATTCTTGGTAAGAAATCACGCGGCTGAAGAAACACATACCACACCAACATAATTCCATGAAAGCGTTCTCTAGAAGAAGAAGGGTCATGGTCGGTGAAAACAGGAGCTAACGAATGGCGTTTATCAATTCTCTAGCACTACATTACACGTTCTTTGTTCTGGTTGCATATGTAATATTATTGTCTTTACTTTTACTGGCATTTGGACTGCACACTGATTGTAACGGCGAGCTGATGGACATGCGGCCGTGTTATGTTTTCCAAGCAGGGATGGCGAAGATTCAATAACCCGACGAACGGAAAACTTGGTTGAATCAGCTGGAGTTGAAGCTTTCCCCATTGAGACCCATAATACTGCTCCCTCCAACTCCCCAAAGAAGAGTGAGCCGCCGTTCTCCTGGCGTTCTCTGAACTCCGAAAGTGTCGCATCCCAGTGCGCAAAAATGCATGGCGGGTGAGAGATAATTCGGTGAGTGCTGCAAACTTCCGTCGCCGAAGATCTTTGTTTACATGCCGCTCGGTCGGTCGGTGTAGGGACAATAAATTGTATTGTGCTGAAGGCGTAGACAAACAAAGAATTAGAGGCGTCATATAATGAAATAAGTGGGGTTGGTTAAGAAACGACGGCCAACGTTCTGTAAGTCTCGTACGCTTCCCTTTCGTTCCGTTCCGCTAAATGAAGCGGAATGATTGGGCTGTTCAGCGTCGCCTCGGGCTTCCAAGGGCAACGTGCTTCTGCCAACCTGTGTCTTCGCTGCAATGTAACCCTAGCAATGATCATCACTATAACGACGTTAATCTTCGACAACCCAGCTGACCAATTGGACGTTCTTCTTACTGGGGTTCTGGCTATGTTATTGTTTTCTGCAAAAAGTAATCCTTGAGACTGCTCTAGTATTTAGAATAACTAATGCGAACATATGCAACTCTCAACAAAATTCATTCAAAAATCCCTGAAACTCACGACTTCCTGTCAAGAAGTTGCACGTTCGAGGGCATTTGCAGCCTTTTGGTAGGTTCTCAATTCCATTTCGTTCTATGCCCAGGCTCACTTTTTGTGTTGAGTAGAGTTTTTTCTAACGATGCAGTCGTTGTCGACAACATAGCGAGCACCCGTAAACCTGGACATATTCGCCATAATAATGGCCATTGTCCTGGTAACGCGGAACGCAACTTTGTACCTGCAGTAACTGCACTGCAATTGCCGACTAACAATTGTCCTGCATTTCCAAAAAAGCTGCTTCTGGAGCGGTCCAGAACCCAGCTGCGCGTCACTTCCACATCGCTATGCCTAGTGCGCTCCTCGGACATGAAAAGACGTCCGGAAGCGCGGTACACAAGCGGCCGAGATGTTTTCCCGAGGAAGCGCGCAGCTGCGAGGATCGTGGACGGAATAAGGCTGATTACGACGGCAGTTATGCTATTTTCAGTGGCGGGCGTCACGACGAAGAGAATCCACTGAGCCGATTCCGGTCGTCCGGGTTACGTACCTACATCGTCTCCTTCAGACGAAAACATTGTGCTCCTCCGGGACTTACGGGCAACTATGGAAGTTTTAGCTGTTCACGGCGCTATTAGTGCTATGCTTGTAAATTGTTTTACTCTATCGTATCGAACGACTCTGATCATGGAACAACTGTCCAATAACAAAAAAAAACTTGAAAAATTATGCAATATTTTGAATCGGATTACATAGCTGCTATAGGTGTAATTCTAAGTTGTTTTAAATACTCTTAGTCACAAATTATGTGACGTTCCCAGAGAGTGAAAAAGCTAGTGATTTCATTTGACTAGGAACTCGAACGAGCTTAAGAATGTTGGGGTCTATCGTCGTAAAGAGAACATATATTAGTTAGGTTTGGTTGTATTTCAGCGTATTCCGATTCCTAGAGCTAGTATTAATAAGACATAGGTGAATAGATAAAAGACAAAAGGATAAAAGACGGCGTTACTCAATCCCTTCTGAGATGCGCCACGCATTCCACTTCTACGGGATGTGGTGGAGGCGATTTGAATGCGTATTTGGCCATACAATGACTTGTGGTGGCCAGCCGATGAACAAGTCGGCGCTTTGTCCTTCCCAGACACGTCTGGTACCAATTCACCGACCCCGGAGGGGTGGAAGGCTTGGGCGGAAAATCCGAACCAGGAACCTGGTATCGGGTGCGCGCGACCGTCGGCGCCTCCTCCGACTGCGCTACACGCGCTCTATAAAGTATAAAGGATAAAGGACGGCGTTACTCAATCCCTTCTGGGATGCGCCAGCGCATTCTACTTCAACGGGATGTCGTAGAGGCGACATGAATGCGTATTTGGCCATACAATGACTTGCGGTGGCCAGCCGATGAACAAGTCAGCGCTTTTTCCTTCCCAGACGAGTCTGGTACCAATCCACCGACCCCGAAGGGATGGAAGGCTTGGTTGGCCTGGGCGAGAAATCCGAACCAGGAACCTGTTATCGGGTGCACGCGACAGTCGCGCCTCCTCCGACTGCGCTACACGCGCCCTATAAAGTATAAAATATATAAAATAATATTTATACTTTTCTCATAGTTTGAGCTGACACGGATTTCATGAAATTCTCGAAGAAAAATCTCGTATCAAATCTGCAATAAGTTTCTGAGTAATATTGTATACCTATGTAGTATGTATGTATGTATTCCCAGTACCTGTGTAATACTGTATACCCATGTAGTATGTACATAGTATTCCAGTGTAGTGTGTAATATCAAGATCTATGTACTATAGGATCTATCAGCTGGACTTGGTTGGTTGTTTTAATCGACTACATCATTCTACTGATTGCATGCCACTATTTTTCTGCTAATTATGTTCACAGTAGAGCATTCCATGTTCGACTGCCATTGAATCTTGGCACGATATTGATCTGTATGAATAGCCAAGTGATGCAGCTGGCGAACCAAGATTAGTATAGACCCTTTATTGCGACTAACATTTCGGCGTAAGCGCCTTCTTCAGAGCCTAGAAAACAAACTGTACTTGACTCTTCCAGACTTTGAAGAAGGCCGTTACGCCGAAACGTTAGCCGGAATAATGGATCTACATATACTAATCTTGGTTCGCCAGCTGCATCACTTGGGTAACCGTACTGATCAATATGTTCACAGTGTTCTGATTTTTTGTTGAGTTTTTTTTTTGCGTTGCATTTTTGCATTCTATAGATTTCCACGTTCATTAAATGAATAAGTTAATAGATATTCAATTTGGATGTTCCTTCCCTCTTTCGAATTTACGTCATATCAACCGCTTAACAATGCTCTGAAAAACATTGTCTTCTTATTTTCTACTCCTAGTTTTAATTTCCAGTTTTTTTAAATTACTCAGTAAAAATTTAGCAATGCTTTTGATAAAAATGAGAACAAATATAAAGATTAAACCCTAATTTCAAATTTTATTTTACTAAAAATGGCACTACATATATGCACGGTTTGGATAACGTTGAATAATAGACGAACGCTTGATGATCTTCGTTGACGCATGAACGAGTGGGAAGGTCGAGAAGTAAAAAAGTTCAACTGTTTTGGAAGACCTTAATTGCCCTGGAATAATCCATCACCTGTTTTCAGGTGTGGATGCGGTTCAGACGTTCGACGATTTTTGTTTCCTTGTTAGCTGTTAGTGGAAGTCGGGCTCTCGTTATAAACTCCCGTTCTTCCTCGCCTTTCCAAGTACATATAGGCCATCTCGTTGTCAAAGGATGTTTTGTTTCGACCAAAACTCTTGCTCCACGCGGGACTCGAATCCGCACCATCTGCTTCCTGGGTAGCGATGCTACGCCTTCCACCACTGGCAGCGCCAATACAGCCTCTATGCCTACCGCTCCAGGCCTCAACAATATGTTAAAACATACGCCAACTCGTTTCCATTGTGAAACTCCCTTTCAAATTATTGCCATTGAATTATAGAAAAACAAAGCCGAAGCCCTCGTAAATCATCTGCACTTGCGGTGTTGCTTAAGCTTTTTCGCCTCATTGAGGGCCGTTGAGGGCCAATTGCCCTTGCAATTTGCATGCCTTGCGGCCGCAGCGCTAAATAATGCTTCCTGTCTACCTTTCAGCGCATTAGCTGACCATCAACTGTCTGATGTCTGTGCTTATGTTGGGTAACTGGCACTCAGGAAGATATCCAGAGTAGCGTAAGGAGGTACATTCCAAGTTGGGCGGAGTCTGCCGCGATGAGTACGTGCAATACTCCGCGACACCCTTGTGGTATCTCCATTCCTCTGCAGTTCCACCCATATTCACGTTCAAAATTGAGACTTTCGTTGAATCCAGGCACAGCGAGTGTTGATTCCTTGGTGGTTGAGCGAGTTTTTGTAATGAGCTTAATTCAGCTCATGCTCCCGCGCGGTCGTCTTTGTCAGAGCCCGAAAAATTGGAGCAATGCACATTGAGAAACTAGAATATAGGTATTTGTCTGCTTGTGGTTACTTGCTCAGTTCCTTATGTGATTTTGTCTTCTCAATGGGTCCTCTACTGTGCCTCGTTACCTGTGCTTGTGTACTTGCTATTTTTTGATTAACATCTACTTGAGAGCGCAGGCTACGTAGTAAGGGAATGTTGCTTGTGCTCCAAAACGATCCACGGCTCGGTTCCCACCCTTGGTGAATTGATGCCCGACTTCCTTTGGAAAGGAGAGGTACTGACTTCTTCATTGGCTGGTACCTCATGTCACTGTATAGACCAAAAACACATTTCTGTTGCCTTCACGAAATCTACATAAAATTGCAAATTCTCCGCCAGAATGGTCAAGGCAATATGTTTAGAGTGTCAATAAACAGGTTTGACCTTCTTACATGTTTTGCTCACTTTTTCCTGAATTGCGTAATAACTAATTTTTTAACTATATCCCACAGTTCACTGCAATTCTTTGAGGATGTAATATTTTAGTGAGCGTCGTATAAAGTTCTGGTCAGCAGGAAAGCTCAAATCTTTCTATTCCTTTTAGGCTTTTTTATCGGAGGCTTCTTTCGCGTGCACTTATTAAATTATTCTCTTAGTTCGTTGCCTGCTCGTTCCGTATTGAATTTGACACGTAACCTCCTTCGACCACAAAAATAAATAAAGGATAAAGGACGGCGTTATTCAATCCCTTCTGGGAAGCGCCAGCGCATTCTACTTCTACGGGATGTCGTGGAGGCGACATGGGGCCGGATTCATCAAAGTTACTGCAGTACCTTTAACGGAGAATTGTAAGCGAAAAGCTCAGACAACGCGGCTTATCGTTTACCATCTCGCTTGATAAGCCGCGTTATCTGAGCTTTTTGCTTACAATTCTCCGTTAAAGTTACTGCAGTAGCTTTGATGAATCCAGCCCATGAATGCGTATTTGGCCATACAATGACTTGCGGTGGCCAGCCGATGAACTAGTCAGCGCATTATCCTTCCCAGACAAGCCTGGTCCCAATTCACCGACCCCGGAGAATGGAAGGCTTGGTTGGCCTGTGCGAGAAATCCGAACCAGAAACCTGGTATCGGGTGCACGCGACAGTCGCTGATCCTCCGACTGCGCTACACGCACAAAAAGGTTGGTAAATGCCAGTAGTGCCTTTGTAAGCCTTCCTTGATAGTATTTTGTCTAAATATTTCACTTTTATGCTTAGGACTCTTCTGGGACCCTATAGTTCGATCGTTGTCACGGATGATATTATGTTCAGTTCTGCTACCGTTGGTGAATTATTTGCCCACCATCAAGAAAGTAAAATGCGTCCGACATGTCCTCATAACTGACCTTCGTTGATCTCATTACAAAACAAGCGAAGCGGCGTTCTCGACTCTTAATATTTTCTGAAAAAGAGAAGACCTCAAGAAAAGGAGATGTTTGAATGTTCTCATTGTTAAGAAGCGCCCGTGAGTCGAAGGCTGCAGACGGCTAATTTTTGGATGGCCCTCAATCGAGACCCTTATGTGCGCTCATAATTGCATCGAATCCACATTATTAGAATCCTTGGCTACACATGTGAGCCTATGACGTACTCCTCGTTTGCCCGTTGAAATTTCGTCTCAAAGTCAGATGTGTTAAGCACACTAAAATATCTTCTAGAAAGCCAGAGTGGACGGATTTGGAGCTCCGTTCATAGCCAATTCTCCTTGAACCGGTTTAATTCGCCGTAACCGTGTCTAGTACAGCGACCGCTTACTTATTCAAACAGCGTCTTCTCATGAGCAGAAAAAGCTGCCCCAACATTCTGTTTGTCATGTACGACCCTCCCAACGTGCTTCGCTCAGAACAGTAGTTTGTGCTATACACCGCGTCTAATTCTAAGATGACTTGACTGAGTGGCACACCAGTCCCGCTTCGCCGTAGAGGCCTTTTAGTCAGATAGGTACCCACTTCGCAATGAATACACAAGTTGCTGAAAATCACCATCATGCAATACGCAAGCCCTGAATATTGGGCAACCTAACTAGTATACGAAGAGCTATAATCCAAACGAATTTTGTGTAACTTTTCCAGTGACGGAAGAGCAAATGAGCTACATATTACAAGGATTGAAAGTTCGGGCCCGATCTTCCGTAAGTTTTACACACAAGTGATGAAAGTTTTAATGGGTAGTGGCGACCGCGACCCAGATACATGTAGCTGGAGCATTCGGAGATATTCGTCCCATTGAGCGAGAATGGGGCATCAGAAACTTGTCCGTTCCTCATGAACATCGTCTTCGTAAGATTCAGCTGCAGTCCAACGTTCCTACATATACGATCGAATTCGGCCAGCATTCGCTCCGCCTGGCTGATGCTCGGTATTATGAGCACGATGTCGTCAGCGAAGAGAAGATGGCGCAGTTGCCAGCCGTCGACTTTCACTTCCATGTGCTCCACGGATCTCCCTCGATAGAGAGCCTTCGGGCTCTCTTGTTAAGAGGGATCTTGGGCCGCTTGTCGCAGGGCCACGTGGAGCGTCCCCGTGTGGTGGATAGAGGAACGAAAACGCGAACTAAATGCCGCCCAGAAACGCAGGTGGGATGCAGGGGATGGACTCCTTGCTCCTGCTGTGTCGGGTCGACGCGTTCCTTGTGCGTGATGGCGGCATGTTCATGCACAGTGTGCGTGGATGTATTCGCGCCTGTGCGGATTGTAACTGTGTCGGCTCAGCCAAAAGCTTGCACTCGGTAGACTGGGAGTACATGTAAGGCGATTCGAGGCCGCCTTACGTCTCGCCCCGTCCCTTCGGGCAGTCTGGATGACTGCTAGGAGTTCTTCGCCCGCACGACAGAGCCTGACTAGCTACCGTGTGTACTGGAGTCAAACACAGCAGCACTTGGGATTGATAGATTGATAAAGAGGCTACCACGGGATCTATCTCTTCTCTCCTAGGCACTTACATTTTTGCTCCTGTCGGTGTCTTATTTGACACTACTAAGAAAAAGGGAACATCGATGAACTTCAGAGTCGTGTAATGTATCCTCTAGAAAGCCGGAGTAAACGGATATGGAGCACCGTTCGTAGCGAATTCTCCTTGAACCGGTTTCGTTTCGCAGTAACCGTGCCTATGTAGCACTACGCACTTATTCAGACAGTGTCTTCTCATGAGCAAAAAGGCAGCCCCAACATTCGCTTTGTCACGTACAACCCTCCCAACTTGCTTCGCTCGGAACATTACTTTATGCTACGCACCGCGGCCAAGAGCACTTGACGGAGTGATCTTCTAGTCGCGCTTCGCCGTAGAGTCTTTGTTCAGATAAGATACCCAGTTTATTCCACCACGGGCCAGATTCATCAGTCGCTTACCGCCCTCTAACGATGAAAATACCGCCAAAATCAGATGCTATTGACAGTAATAACAGGAGGTCTGGTGGTATTTTCACCGTCAGAGGGCGGGAAAGCCGTTTATGAATCTGGCCCGTCTCTCCGCTCACTTGCCTTGTCAACCAACCCTTAGCGATTATAGGACGGCTCACAGCTCGTTTCGATACAGTACGTACAGCAACGTATCTCCTAATATCGCATCTCTTCGAAGCCTTGGGTAGGCGCTACTTTCCTTGATTGCTACGCATTTCTTATTAAAGTTTGAATCAACGGCATCTGTAATTTAGAGAAGTTACCCTTCGCGTGGAGCGCAGTCGGAGGAGGCGCCGGCTGTCGCCTGCACCCGATACCAGGTTCTTGGTTCGGATTTCCCGCCCAGACAACCAAGCCTTCCATCCCTACAGGGTCGGTGAATTGGTACTAGACGTGCCTGGGAAGAATAAAACGCTGACTTGTTCATCGGCTGGTCGCCGCAAGTCATTGTATGGCCAAACACGCATTCAACTCGCCTCCACGACATCCTGTAGGAGTAGAATGCGTGGCGCATCCCAAAGGAATTGAATAACGCCGTCCTTTATTCTTTATTCTATAATTCCCTTCGCATAGTGTAGAAATAAACAACTTATTTGCAAGCTATCCACTTGGAATACTTTATGATTGTGTATAATCAATCGATCAATCTCAGTCTATCAATACAATTACTATAGAATTTTAAACAAATGCTCGTGTGTTTCTTTTAGCTATTCTGCAATTTTTGCATAGCTCTGTTGTGTTATATTAATAGTGTGTTTCGTTTAAGGAACGCTATTTGGTTTACGTAGGATAAATAAATAAATAAATAAATAATGTGGGACTGCACGTGGTAGTCTAGATAAGGAGGACATCCAGAGCCGATCGAGGTTCCTTGTTCGTGTCCTGTCCAAACCAAGGCAGTCCATCCCTCCGTGACCAGTGAATAGGTCCAAAACTCACCTGGGGAGGAAACACACTGAATGGTTCAGCAGTTGGTCACCGCAAATCGTTGCATGGACCAAATGCGGATTCAGACTGCATCCACAATAGCCATTAGAAGTCGAATGTGCGACGCACTCTGCCAAGAGTCTAATTAAAGCCGATGTTCGTTCTTTTTCTAATATTTATGTATTGTGTGCATTGTTGTATTCTACACCAGTCTTAGTTTCACGCCTAATCATTGCATCTCATTGTTATAATGACCATCACTCATGTACGGCGCACATTCACTGCACGGCCGAGATTTAAGGCGTTCTCTTGTTCGAAAACGGCAGGCATAAATAGTCGAGAACCGAACACACAGAGCGTCGTCCGCTCTTCTCTGTTATGCATTTGTCTTCGCCGATACATCTGAAGTCGTAAATCATCATATGGTGAGTCAACGAAGGAGAAGAACTGGGGAAACGAACATTAAGAATGCGTACGTGACCAAGGCTGGAACCTATTGTGGTCATTGAGTGACGAGGATGTTCTCTGAAAGGAGTGGTGCGTTATTCATCTTTTCACCCTGTTTGTTGCTCTTTTTCCGAAAGGTGCGACTCTCGTCTCATCTGAACAATGACACTTGCAATGACCTGCTTTATAGTGTGCCATGAGAAAAGCAGTATGTTTGCAGCACAACAAAGAGTTGCACTTACCCTCCCCATTCTCCTTCTGCTTCGTTCTTGCCTTTTTTGTATTTATTTTTGGAATACATACTTCCCTATTTCCACTGTCCATAACTTCTCTGCCTGAAGTCAAGGCCCTATCCGTTAGCAGCTACTTAGCCATAGTGATCTTTTAAGATAGAGTACGAGTTTTTAATATTTGCGACATTTTGTACGCAATATTTTTACAGTACAGCTTGATAAAACATAGATTCTACCTGTTTCTCAAAAAAGTTTTTTACCACCGAAATTTGTCGCGCTCATGAATCCTATTAGAACACATTCGCGGAAATTTTGTCTACAAGTGTTTTTCTAATGAGTATGGCACGTCATTTATGACGTAAATGAATAACCAAATAAATAAATAAATAAATAAATAATGAGCGTAAGATCAGTTTTGAGAGAGTCTATTTTTAGAGGGCAGATATGGCTCTACTAGCCGGCAAATGGGAGGATAGTCGATATCCCCAAAGATATGAATACGATCTCTCTATCTTTCACTGCATGTGATCTGTTAAGTCCAAGCTAATTCTACGATTATGTCGAGGTTTAGGCTCTTGAATAACCAGAAGCCTCTCTTTTTCAAAAAGCTGACCTTAGGCTTCATAACAAGTCATTGTTTGGCCACTACATCTGGTAACATCCAAGCATCCTGATTATAGGCCGCATAAAGATTTCTATTCGATCTAGTTTGTTTGTCACATCCCTTTAATAAGTGGTAACTCAGTCGAAGGAGGAGAGGACTTTCGCGTGCACTATGAATCGACGGTTTGGCTGCCTACTCTTCTATCTCTTTGGGTTTGGTGGAGTGGTGTCAGACTTGCTTGAGAAGGACAAGAGACTCTATTTCACATCGGCTGGTCACCATTTTTTATTGGATAGCAAAGTACGCATTCAAAACGCCTCCGCAATATCCTGTAGATGTAGAACGCATAGCGTATTCCAAAATGTACTGGTTAATGCCGTCCTTTATCCTTTCGATAAACATTACAGTTTCCCTCAAGACCATTCTATAGCTGCATCCTTTCCGTTTCCGAAAGTCTTCATTCACGGCTGGCTGCTTGTTCATTAGCGATGCGCTTGAGCGCTGGTGTCGAATCCAATTTCAAGGGCAACCAGCGGTTCGGTCCTCTGAGGCACACAGGCAGTGGCTCCACAACGTCTTGGGTCATCCAATTCTTCTTCTTCTGCACCACATTCGACTGTTTTGCCTCTCAGGCTTTCGCTGATTGTTCTCTAGAGATCAATGCATTCTTGCCTGAAAACATCCTTTTGGTTTGGAGTTAACCAGTTTTCTTTTTTAACGGCCTCTATAAGGAAAAGTGAAAGGCTGATGTACCATACAACCTTGATGTGAAGGCGCCAAAGTGAGAGGCAAAATGAGGTTCTTTGTTAAAATCCAGGCCTTTCCTCAATTTACTAACACCCAAAGCAGGAGCGAAAAGTAGGATTACGGCTAATTCAAGAGCACATTTCCTGCTCTACGGCTTTCCTATAGTGCAGGAAATGTGTTGGAGTTGGACTGGAAGTGCAGCTCTATCAATAATTGCCAAGATTAGTCGAGTAGCCAGTTGCCTTCGTCTGATGCACTTCAAATTCTCTTCGCCTCTTTCGTGAGTCTCTTCAGCACGCCCATAAATATTATTGTATTAAAGGCGTCGATTTGGCGCTCTTTAAAGCCCTTCGAACCTCGAAAAACTGCGCGACAGACACACGTTCCTAAAAAACCTACCACAATCGCCCTTCTCAGCCAACGCTTGCGGCGGCTTTTCTACCATTTCAAACTGAGACGGCTACGGTATTAGCTTAGAAGGCTGACTACACGCGTCCTCAAACCGCGGAGAACGTGCTCCAACTGGGATCCTTGGTGGTGAAATTGGATATGGTGAAATTAAATTACAACTCCTTGAAAACTAGTACAGTGCAGAGAGTGTGTCAAATCGTGATCTTATGATGTATCCGTGTTGTTTGCCATTCAAGTCATAAAACTCTCCTACTTGTTCCTCTACAGAAAGGAGCTGCAACCACCTCCAAAGAGCTGGGAAGCTGAAATCCTAGCGTTTGTTGATATCAGAACGCGTCGTGCAGGCTCTTGGGTGCCGCGGTATTTACCTGACTGTTAGTATCACAACCATTGAGCACAAGTTCTTTTTTGATAAACCCTGACGGTTGTTGGGCGCTGTAGGGGGTTTGCGCCAGTCAGAGTGCTTTCTTGGAGAGACAGTTTTGCTTGACCGAATTCACCTGTATCACCTGTCGTCCCGTTGAACATCGTCTTGCTCGAACGGGCAACAGCAGCGCCTCCATTCCTCCCTGCTGCGTGCCGGAGCGCTCTAATGGATCCTCCTTGCTCGAGCCACTCGAAGGCCGTCATGTCGTTCGTGCAGAGCCTTCACGAAAAAGTCCGACCAAAACTTTGGTGGGCATCCTGATTTTCTCTTGACGTCCCTCGGAATCCAGACGTCACTCGCCCAGCGGGTGTCTGCAAATTGTAATACGTGGCCGGCCCACCTAATTTTCGAAGGCTTGTCCTATGCATCTGCGTCCGCGATCGAGCGGCGGAAAAGCCGCAACACCGGAGGCCTTCTCTTATTTGCGTGGATCGTGTCATTCTAGCATTGTTATCTCGATTCTTCGCTGCGCGACGATGGCGTGTTCGTCCAGCTTGTGGTCCAGTGCAGGAAGAACAGTGGAGTCGAATAGGTTGGCACTGAGCCGGACGTTCCTCGACTTCTTCACGAGTTATTCGACGTTCTTGAAAGCTCCCCAAGCCGCTCGTTTCCTCCTGCTCAGCTCTGGCGCTACGTCGTTGGCAAAGGTTAATTTGGCGGCTAAGATACACTCACTTTAAGCAGTCGGAGATGTGTTTGCCTGAATTACTTAACGAAACTTCGAGTCAGAGCTGCTGCACTAATGTCACCCTAACATTGAGTGGTCACGTCACTTTTCGATTAAGAGAAGATCACTTCAACCAGAGCAGCATCAAAATTTCGCGTAAAGTAGAGGGTAAAGTAGAGGGTCCACGATCGCCCAATGACAACCGTTCACTCCCTGTCAGCCGTATTCTTTTGCAATTTCTTCGTGTTCTCACTGCAGTGGTGTGACATGTGGTGGATACGCTATCTAAACTGATGATGTCGTAATACGTAATACGTTTGGCTCACCATCGGACGAGGAATATTTTTCGCCATTTAACGTCCGATTTTAATCGCAATCTGGGTGCGGTCATTCTGGATCCATGTTGTACGAGTAATTTTATATAGTCACAGTTGGTACTAAAAATCAAGGTTTGAACAAACTGAGTGAAAAGCGCTATTTTTTTTTTGTTGCAAGAAAAGCGCAAAAGGTTCCTACAGCTCAGATTAAGCGAAATTGCAACGCACAGGGTAACCGCACGTGGGATCTTAATTTTATTTTTCATTTATTTAGACGACTTTCGCTTTCTTGTATATTGACAAAGATTACATAGACTACAAACCTCGTTGAAGGGATAGGGATTCTTGACCATTCAAACGTGGATAGCTTCTTTGGCTCTCTTTGTTTTAAAATAAACTGCATTCGAAGGTGACGGAAGTGGCGAAGGATATATTCGTTAGTAAAATGTAAAAAAATCGAACACATGCACCTTCTTGTATAACCTTCTTGTATGCAGAAACTATTATCTGTTTTTGTATTGATGTTATGTGAAAACACATTCTATTTTAAAAAGATTTTGGAATATGAACAGAGCAGAAAAGTAGCAAACGAATACCGTTTGGGTGGTTATTGCAATGCTACGCCGTATTCGTATTCTTGCTTGTCCTTTAACGGCATGCCATTTTGGTGACGTCACGGCGGCAGGCGCATACTAATAGCTTCGTGAACCCACGAGTTATGCAACAGTTCTGCGAACATGTCGTTGTGTTTTTTAGAGGGAGCCTAAGCAACAAGAAAACGTCGGGAAACACCGGCATTGCGAGCATCATCAGACAGTGATGACTGACCTCTTATCGCGTAATCCACGCTTCGTGAAGGTCTCTAGGGGCTTATAGACGGGCATTTGCTATGTGAAACATTGACAATAGCGTTCTCGCTTTGTCATAGGCCTCATTTCGATAGAAGACTAATCGTATGATGTCGTCCTCCGTACCTCCGTACTGAACGTTGAGTGATTCTGTTCCACTCACTACAACAGTTTGCTCGACCCTTGAGAACTCATGCTTTCCATTGCCTATCTTTTCTGAAAAGTTAGCTGCATAAAGTCCAAATGTGCAATCTGCCCAACAATCCTTTCAAATAATGATTAAAAAATAACGTAACGCATGAAAAATAATAATGAAATAGTCGAGTAGTTTGTTCAGCGTAGCCAAGATTGGTACAAGACTTTATTTCGGCTGACGTTTCGGCGTTTTCGCCTTCTTCAGAGCCTGGAAAAGTCGAAGTCATTTGAGAAACTACCCTCCCAAATGCCATTTCATTGTGCAGGAGCCCATCCAAAAGGCTAAGAGACCAAGAGAACGACAACGTAGAAAGTCAGGAAAAGGCTAACCTTTATGAGTGGACAAATGAGCCCACTGACACCCTAGCTGAACGGAAGATGGGTGAATAACATAGAGCCCTTGAGACCACACGCCTTAGGGACCTAACGGGTCATGACCCAGAGGTCAAAACCCACACAGGGCGACGTACGACGCCAGCTCCTGGGTAATAAAGTCTTGTACCAATCTTGGCTACGCTGAGCAAACCACTCGACTATTGCAACACCAAAGGTGCCAAGATTCATCGAGAGTCGAACATGGAATAATGAAATAATCCTTTCTATTTTTTGGCATCAGCAATTTGGTTTCATTTTTCAAAAAAACTTTTTAGAAAGTGAGGTCTGTGATGCATTTCTTATTCACATATATTTCTAACTAACACGAAACTTCTGGAAACAGCGGTGAAAGTTTCTATCTCACAGAATGCAACTCTCCATTACTTGTTCGCACCTCGACATTTATTGGCATGGTATGTATGACGCGGAAGCAGTGACCTAATCATTTTTAGTTTTGTCTGGCTGCTTGGAAGATTTTGTGGCTGTTCCGTTCGATCAAAGAGCGCCGGTGGTGGTTGGAGGCGTTGCATGGCTGCCAGGAAAGTTGAAAGTACGGCTTTGAGTCACGCTTGGCGCAAGAGTTTTGATTGCAACTAGACATCTTTCTAACAGTGGCCTTCCGTGTAAAGAATCATTTTTAAGAGCGTTCATATATAGAGAGCACGCATATACCAAAGCGCCCAACACACCAGTTTTTCCTTAAGCAGAGGCAGACAGCAAGGCGTTTTCTTTTGTACATATCTCACGAACAAAGGCAGAACTGATGCGTCTAAAGTTCGAGATCCTCGTGATGATTTATAGCAATTTATAGATTCGTTCAGTTGTCATAATGCACTGGATCTGGTGCCGATTCGGATAATTCCAATCCGTCATTTTTTTCAACATCGGAAAAAACAGATCACATGAATAATGATTTTTTTCAAAAGCTTGGATATTAGCATGACTCAGATAAAATTGAGTATCGCCAACTCAGATTTGCAGAGAATTTAGGTAGCTGACTTTGGTCAGTATCCTGTCCGAATATGATATCCGATACACAATCCCAAGAAAAACCAGTTATCTGAAACAATCAAAAATCCTTCCTAGTGAAACTCCCCCTTATCTGAATCGCGCTAAGATCCGAAGTTCTGAAAAATACCATTATCCACATGATGCATTTATCCAGGGTTTGAAAAGGCAGGATCGAAATCATCCGATTTATATGACTCTCCGTGAAAGAGATGGCGTCTTAAATGCAGTTGTGTTCCTGTAAAAGTTCATGATTTCCTGACTAGCAATCCTTTCAAATAATGATTAACAGACCAGCACTTGAGTTTTATTTATTACATCGCTGGTTCTGTGTTTCGGTTTGAGAGAAAAAAGCATTGTGAGAAAGTTTTTCGGTCACTCTACCACTCTCCAGAGAATTCTATTACATTTATATTTACTACATGCATAAACATGTCAAGTACAACTGAACATAACTCTAACAGAGACAAATGAAAGCAAAAGAGGCGACTATGTAGCAATCATAGAAGAAGGGAATAAGAAGAGAAAATTGGGCAGGAATTAAAAGAAAGAGAAACCTGAAAGCATCATAGTTCCATTTGCATGTACCAGCGGGCAATTGCTTTGAACTTATTGAAATTGTTGAAAGCTGTTGTTTCCTGATAACCTTAGTGAACTCCAACGCACTCCGACAGACGTCGAATTGTCTCCTTAATATGCTCTTAGGTCTAGCGAAACATAGCTTAAGCCTCTGGCTCATGGAGGCATGGTTCGTATCGGTAACGACGGCATACATAG
Source organism: Heligmosomoides polygyrus bakeri (assembly GCA_947359475.1). Taxonomy (NCBI): domain Eukaryota; kingdom Metazoa; phylum Nematoda; class Chromadorea; order Rhabditida; family Heligmosomidae; genus Heligmosomoides; species Heligmosomoides polygyrus. The sequence continues at coordinate 29,314,228 of OX375868.1, forward strand.
GACAACATTTTGGCGTCGCTCCCGTTCAAATCACGATGCGCGAGAGCTCTCTAACAATGCGGTATCGTAATGTTCTGCAACAGCTGTAAGTACAAGGTGGAAGATGTCGTGGGAGATCTAGGCAGTGCTCGATAGATTCAATAAGTAACGTTCTGCAAGCATCCTGTCTCCAGCTAACAAACATAAATGGCGACCCCATTCTGGGTACGTCGATCCAGACTCTAAGTGGGACAAACGATGAAGAATGAGTGGGAAGCTGTGACCGAGCGCATTCTGGTGCACTCCAACGAACCACGCTTGCCTAGACCACATCACGCAGCCCTCCTTCACGACAAAATTCGTCTTCAGACTTTGCCTCGATATTCATTTTCCGTTCTCTGGTCATTAAACTGGTAACTTCCAGGCAGATAGAATTCCCTATGTGGCTTCCGATGTGAGGGACTCTGCTGATGTCATGGGAATCGGATCTCGCTCGCGGGTTGGTAATCGAATACTTCCTTCCGACGGCGAAACTGCTAATCTCTGTGCTGACATAATGACTCGTTAGCTCTCTTCAGTTTTTCTCCGTCATCGAATCACCGCCCGTCTTGATATTAGTAGCTTGTGCACTTTTTGCTTACATTGGCTATCAGCAGCGGTCAGACGTCCACTATCCAACATGCAGCATGCTCCACGAGGAGAACAGTTTGCCAGATTCATGTCGACCAATTCATTATCGTTTTCCATGAATTCGGTTCATTTTCCCGGCTCCGAAGAAGGCGAAGTCGCCAAACGTCAACCTAATAAACGACGTTAGCAGCTCAATAACAACATTCATTGATGCTGTAAATACGCGAAGTGTTTCAATTTTTGGTGACGACGTGGTGTACGCGAAGCTATAGCTCAGGCGAAAACAGAAATCCTCGCTTCATGGCACGGGATAGGACTTCGTGCCTTACACCACCAGGTACCGTACAGGCCCCATGTTGTCCACGTAAATGTCTCTACCTCGAATAATCCTAGTTTGGGAAGACTGCAGGGGTGGGACGGTTGGCTTCCTCTTCTATGCTTACCACCCTACTTCTTGAGGTTGCTCCACCGCGTAGGCCATGAAGCAGCTCTGGGGCTAGCGAGCAAATTCGGGGGTGGGGCGGTGGGACAAAATATCAACTGCTGTGGCCTGGCCAGGACTGCACCTATCAGTTCGCTGATTACGATGGGATAAGCGCCTTACTAGCTAGTTTGATTATGCGCGAAGCTGACTCTCTGTCATTTATGCTTACTTTGAGCTAGTGTTTACTGTGAAATAACTTATCTTGAGGTAATTGCTTTCTTGAGATTCCTGCAGTTTTCATTTCACGGAGCAGCATCTTGTATGCGACTTCTGCAGCACTTGCGGAATATGATGCCTGACAAAGGAGAGAAACTAGAACTCGGGAGCAAATATGGGGAAGGCTTCCATATTAACTACTGTATTGTATTAACCCTACTTTTGGGTTCTTTTCGAAAGGTATTGGACTCTTTCAGCACGTTGAGTTTACTGCCTTCGACTCTTTCACCCTCGTGCGTGAACCTGTATATCCTTGGTTGAACCAGTGCAACGCCGAGATCTTGACCAGGCCGGACAGGTACCTTCTCTCGCTTAGACGTGGCGGTGGATAAAGCAGGCTGGAATACGGAACGCTGTTCGTTCATGAAGATGATGTACGTTGACCGTTGTCTATTTTAGACCCCAAAAAAGGTGTGCACTTTAACCCAGGCCTTCCTCTCGGATGCGCCCGGGAATCAAATTTTGGAAATCCTCGCTAGGTTTGCGGGGTGAATGGTCCCAGATAGAAAAAGGAGTGAGAATGTGGCTGCGTCTTGGCAGCGTAAGCGCGAGGTCCTATCCCGTGCAGCTAAAGTCTCTGATCTCGTTTGAGACTGTGGTCTTCCTTACACGACACCGTCATCCGATGTTGAAATACTCCTTGTATTTCATATTGCCCAGGTCCTTTTTGGTCGCTCGACCAGCTGTATTAACATTGAATTGAATACCGTACAATGGCGGCTTCTAGCTGGGTGTTTGGCTGCTGATGCGGACCAAACTGTTCTGCCAAGTGGGACTCGAACGCGCACCCTATGCCTTCCGAATATCACGGGTGCGTGCTGATAGGCCACGGGGATATCGTGAATGTTTCGTGTGATCAAACAGCTTTTTAGTGAAAGGCGTAGCCTTCTGCCCGGAAAGCAGAGGGAGCAGGTTCGAGTTCCGCCTGGTACAAGAGTATTGTTCACTTCATAGCTTCTAACCGGTATAACAGCCGAACTAAGTTTCAGCTGACATGCACAACATAAGGATGGCTTTCACCAATTCCTGTTTGAGGTGCGTCATGCGTTCTATTGGGTTGTAAGAAATCCGGTCACTCAATTTGGCGTTCCGCCAAATTCTTGAAAAACGTTCTAAAACTTCCTTCCAATAACGCATTTTTTCTTTCATTTTTTCATACGTTCCCTCGTCTTCGGTTTTCTAGGCATTCTCTTCGTCGAGTCCTGTTAAACCTTCGTCTTCGAAGTGCTTCATTCTGATAGTTTTGTTACAGAAGCCTATTTAGCAGTTTCATTTGATACAAGGTGTCAGCTAAAACGAAGCCAAATACAGCTTACCTTCTTGAAATTTGAAGAGCTTTGGTATTGGTTCCAAATTAAAACTTCCAGTACTGCTTCTTCCTTAGCTTCTTGCAAGGGAAGAAGCTTGGCTTCCACGGTTAGCAAAAATGCCGTTCAAACGGCTTCAAAGGATGAGGGCGGGAGGTTTGGTCGATTTTCCGGCTAGGTGTAACGTTGCTTAAATGCTATGGATAAAGCAGTCCCGCTCTCGTCGTTTGCGAAATCGTCCGCAGTTCCTGTGAGGCTCAATGAAATTCTTTTCAAGGCTTTCAATTCTTTTTAAACGTCCTGTTTTTTCTTCTATGATCTCAAGTATGTACACAGAAGTAGCACGCGTGTCTCATTTCAGGCATATTTGATTAGGCCGACCTTTCCTTTTCCATATTCAAAGTGTTATCAAAATACGAGCGGAATAGGGCTCACGAGAGAATGTTCTTGTTATGTATCCAATTCGTCCTATACAAAAGCGTCTTCTGCCGTACGGTCGACTTCGGCGAGATCCCTCTTGATGTCGTCCTTCCACCGTGTCTTCAGGAGCACTTCCCCTGTGCATCGAAGGCTAGGGCCAACCTTATGGGGTGATCTTCTGGTCTTCTGAGGATGCGCGTCTACCACCTCAGGCGTTGCTCCCTCATTCTCGACTTGATCAGAACTGTTTTCGTAACTTCCTTTGCGCTGTCCCGACGGGTCCGTCCACATGCCCACCCAATCATCCTCATTTCCGCAGCGATACCGCTCCTGCTCCCTATCCAGGACCCAAGACTCGTTTTCGTAGAGGAGACCGGCCGTGACCACTGCTCTGTAGGGCTTGTCTTAGAGTGTCCTGGAGCATCTACGGTCCTCTACGATCACAGAGGATTCCTGTGGACTCTCTCCACTTAAGCCAGGCCGTACTTATGACCGCCATGGATAGGTCACTTCCGAGGGAATGGACTTCCTCTACCTTCTCTATCGCCTCCTTTTGGCAGTCTGTGTTGGGCCCAGTGCACTGTTCAGAGCTGATGACATTCATCTTCCTTACGCATAGCCTCAAGCCGCTATCCGTGAAGGCTGGCTGCCAAAGCTACAACACCTGTCGCCTGTATCTGATTGTCAGCAACCTAAGGCACATGACATTTCTATAACTTGACAAAAACCGCTTATCTTGAATTCTACTCGAAAAACGTGTTCAGAATGAAAACAATTTCCATGGCCCTTCGTACCTTCTATTGCCAAATGAGTTTGTAATTGTGAGACAGCAGCGGCGCATCTACACCGCTGTATCTCAACATACATAGCTTCCTAGCTGGTTGCTCTTCCCCCAGTCCGCTCCACTTCTGCGACATATTTCCAGATATCTATATTTTCAGCACAGTGGAAAGTAGACAAATGCATTATGCCGACAAGTCGAAAATTTTGGAGAAAATAAGAAGCGGGCAGGACAAAGTAGCTGCAGTGAGCAATTTATCATCTGACGCATTGTTCCAAAGTCTGCCGACTCCAGCTCTTCCGTTATAACCAAAATTGTCTCTAAACAATGGATTCGTCGACTCTTTACCATCTTTTTGTTCAACTCTTTTAGAGCGCTCGTGGAAACTTATCAAAAGAAGAACTTCAGGCTTCAAACCGTGTTTGTTGCGACTGTTTGCTTTTTAGTTGACAATTTTATTTATTCATTTATTCAAAGCGAGAATGTAATTCACGCATGGAAACATAAAGCAAACAAAAAACATGAGCAAAACGTCATCACACACCAATCGACTACAATGACAATTAAAAACTTCAACAAGCGATAGCTCTACTCCAAACATGTATGGACATTGACATTATATCGTCGTATCTACCAAGAAGCAAGTTTAGTTCCGTAAGAGTTCTATAAGTTAAGAAATCTGTTCTAAATCTTGACTTTGCAACTGGCACTCGTAGTTTGAGCTTTCCTCTGACGGATCTCGTCAGCTCTCCGTCCAAGAATTCTTCTGTGTCGTTGTTCAGCTTTTTGGTGAGAATTTTAAACATCATGATAAGATCTGCTTTCCTTCTCCTCATCGTTAGTGATGGCAGACCAAATAGTTCAGATCTTTGAGGCCCGTTAGGCATCATGTCATAGCTGACCGGGAAGCACCTCATCATCAGCTTTCCGGTAAAGCTGTTCTGAATGCTCTCAAAAAATCGATGTCTTTCTTTCTGGTCGGATTAAAGACTGTTGTTCCCGATTCTACGATATATATAATATATATATATAAGGATAAGGATAAAGGATAAAGGACGGCGTTACTCAATCCCTTCTGGGATGCGCCAGCGCATTCTATTTCTACCAGATGTCGTGGAGGCGACATGAATGCGTATTTGGCCATACAATGACTTGCGGTGGCCAGCCGATGAACAAGTCAGCGCTCTATCCTTCCCAGACAAGTATGGTACCAATTCACCGACCCCGGAGGGATGGAAGGCTTGGTTGGCCTGGGCGGGAAATCCGAACCAGGAACCTGGTATCGAGTGCACGCGACAGTCGCGCCTCCTCCGACTGCGCTACACGCGCCCATACATATATATATATATATATATATATATATATATATATATATATATATATATATATATATACATATATATATATATATATATATATATATATATATATATATATATATATATATATATATGGTAATTTGCTTTTCTCACTAGAAGGCTACAGTGGCTATCATGTGCAATACATAGCTGGAAATTATATTTGCAACGCTTTAGTTGCAAGAACAAATAACTGTTTCACTGCACCATCACGATCTCTCACAAATCGGTTTCCTAGTACACTATAACCCTTTGATTGACGGTGAGTGTAAACATGCGTGCACCTATGTACAGTTATTTTAATATTGTGTAGGTTCCTAATATTTTAATTGCAGCCTAGAATCTGTACATCCAAGTACTGTCTGCAACATAGTTGTGATCATAGCTTTCCATAGCAGGCCACATCAGCGCTACCTACGACTGCGCCAGCGCGCGTCTAGGGTTCAAACCCATGTTTCCACATGCCAACGGTTTGTACCACAGGAGGGGTGGTAGCGCAATCCGAGGTATGAAGACGTTTCACGGAATTGGACGAAAATAAGAACCAAATTCCTATCATGTTTGGGAACGTATGTACGGTCATCAGCCTGAACATTTTAGATAAATTAATCCATGTTTATTTGGAGCCTTTCTCAAGAGGAACGCAAGTTAAACTATATGTAATGCCATTGTTGTGGGTATGCCCTAAGCCTTAAAAAGTTGAAGGGTCCTTTATTTCATTTCGCTCCCTGTTGCCAAAGCCATTTGAAAACAATATACCTGCTCACCCTCTCAAACTGCCTACTTGCATTCGAAGCTAAGCACCTTGAACGACCGCATTCTCACATCAGAAATTGATGAGGCAAAACGTTCCGACACCGTAGCCGATTATTCCTATCATTTTGTGAAGAAAACACATTTGAAGGAGTTTGAGACAGCCGCAGTTAGATTGCCTCAGACTATTGATGACTGTGGCTTTGATGGAGAAGAATGCTAACTGCAGTTCGGAACAATCAAGTGTTTTTAAGAGCGTGTTCACGGCCCAGCTCAGTGCGTCGGAATGAGCTGGTACCACTGGAATCCTCTCTGAGCCTGCTATTCTATTGAAGTTAAACAGTCGGAGTATGCCCTGGAAAGTGAAACGCCACCCTAGATAGCCGATATCCAGGATAGACACCATAGTGAAATGTTTAAAAATGCGGTCAGTATATCAATTTAGCTGTGCCGAACGAGGTTCTAACGTGAATCTTTATTTAGCGGCCGTTTTGACCTGTTAATCGTCTTCAGAGGTCTAATACTTACTTACTTTGATACTCTAGTGGTCCTTACTCTAGAGGTCTTCTCAGCGAGGACCACAACTCTTCCAGACCGCTCGATCTCTGGCAACTTCATCCAGTGAGGCAGACTCCGTTCTCTGAAAGATCTTAAGAATGAATCTGCCCATCGCGTTGGCGGTCGTCTCAATGGTCTTTTACGGTCCCTTGGAAGCCATTCTGTGACGCGGAGACTCCATCTATCGTCCAGCGGATCTGCTAATTACGACTTCTCCTTTAGCTCCGAGCTTCTAGGCGGTCTTGCCATTGCTGACGAAGGCTTGTCCTCAGAAGACATCTCTCCAGTGCACGGTGCGTAGTTTGCATTGCTCTGGCGATTGTCTTGTTGAAAAACACATCGCAGGTAGTACAGAGGCGTTGAATATCGAGGCCCTGAGGCCGGCATCCTTGACCTGATCGGTGACTTCGTGAATTGAAGGCTGCCCATGTTGCGCGTCTCCTGCGGGCGATTTCAGGAGCGAGGTCGTTATCCATGTTCAGCTCTCTTCCCAGATAGACGTAGGAGTCGATCTGTTGTAGACCGACTCCATTTAACCTAACCCTTTAACCTACCTTACCACTGGTTGACCATAAATTGCGTTTTGGACATATTCATGTCCAATCCAATCTTCATACCTGCCACATTGAGCTCGTTCAGCATTTCCTCGACTTTTGCCGTGCTGGTAGAGATGAGAACAATATCGTCGGCGAAGCGAAGGTTGCTGATCCGTTTACCGTCGACAAGGTAGCCTTTATCGTCCCAGTTCAAGTCTTTCATGGCATCCTGGAGTGCCGCTGTGAATAGCGTGGGAGAAATCGTGTCTCCCTGCCGTACTCCTTTCCCGTTAGGAATTTTAAGCTTTGATCTAACAGCTGGATGGTAGTCGATGTGTTCGAGAAGCATTCGTCCAGAAGTCGGATGTAGGGCGATGGTATACCAGCGTGCACAAAGTGCGTTCAAAACGGCGTTGATTTCCACAGAGTCGAACGCTTTCCGATAATCCACGAAGATAAGAACAAGTGGGATGTGGTATTCGCGGCTCCTTTCGATGAGCTGTGAGACAGTCTGGATATTTATTTATTTATTTATTTATTTGCACAATATAGTGCGCACAAAAAAACAACAACATGGACACGGTAAATCGCAGAAAACACAATGTGAAAAACAAGAAGTTAAAAGCCATCTACGACAAAAACTTAAATTAGTTAACTGACTAAATTATAATTCAACAAAGAAGGGTGGAACTGCAAATTAGAAGAAATCCGGTAAATTCTGTGCAAAGTCTTCTAAAAAAAAAGAGGATTGAACGGGGCAGGGGAGGGGCCGAGGAAGGATGAGAATTTGACGGAGAAGAGCAGTGGACCGCCAACACTGCAAGTCGTGGGATCGGCTCCGGATACCAACTTAGTAGGTCCGTCAACTCCAACAAATCTCATACCTTATGGCTGCTGGGGAAGCAACAGAAGGGTTTTGTGCACACTCAGCCTGACATCTCATACAAGACCGGTCTCTCAAGCAGTAAACTATTGGATGAAGAGCAATTAGAAAACTAACCAAAAAAGTGAACTAGGAAGAATAGAAACTAGGAAACAATCGAAAAACTGATAGGAGAGCAAAGTAAGAAGCTAAGAATATTTGTAGAGGTATGCATATGCATAATGAAGAACTAATACTAAAGGATGAAAAAAAAACAAATGAAGAGATAACACGAAAAAAAGTTCTAGTAAACCAAAAAACAAAAAAATGAAATAAAATAAACCAAAAAAATAAGAATAAAAAAGTCCCCATTCTAACTAATGTCAGGAATGTGGAGTGTGGAAAGCAAGTCAATTTTTTTCAGTCTACTTCGAAAAACTTTGTGATTGGGCGCTTCAAGTATGGTAGGAGGCAACATTTGCAACCAACGGGCTCCACGATACAAAAGTGAATGGAAAACCTTCTCCTTATTTTTCTTCTTTATCTTGGGATAGTGGAAGCTGTACTTATTATGACGACCTTGAGATGGCACGAAAACCCAGTACTTGCTAGCCTTCAGCCTTGACTCACCCTTGAGGATTTTAAAACAGAAAATTAGATCGTTGAAGACACGCCTATAAAGAAGACTTTTGAGGTTAAAGATTTTGAGCCTTTCCTTATATCCGGGAATCATTCTAGTATTTGTGGTATTTGGGAAACACCTGTAGAACAAGATTTTTGTGAATGTCTTTTGAACCTTTTCAATTTTTTCCTGACTCTTTTTTGTGCAGGGGCTCCAAACTTGAGAGCAATACTCCAAAATTGGAATGACATATGTCTTATATAAGGTGACCAGAATTGAGCTGTCGTTACACTTCAGATTCCTAAAAATGAAAAAGAGGGTAGAAAATGCTTTTCGCACCATAATATCAATATGATTCGAGAATTTCAACTCTCGGTCCAAGAAAACACCAAGGTCACGGGGTTCCGTTATAGATGGTAGCAATCTATTATTAAATTTGAATTCTGTAGCTTGTAAGCTTCCAAGGTGAAATACCATGGTCTTGGAAAGGTTCACTGGTATTTCCCAAGTTTCAGACCACTCCATCATCATATTTATTGATTGAGATAAAGCTTCGCAAACTTGCGTTTTATGGTCACTGTTGTAGACACCATAAATCTTTATATCATCAGCATACATCTGTACCTTCACTTGAGGGTGAGTGACTAAAATTGTTGGAAGGTCACAGGTGTACGCAAGAAAAAGGACTGGAGACAATACTCCACCCTGAGGAACACCACTATTGCAGTCATAGCATCTTGAAAAAGAACTTCCTACCCTTACACGCATACGCCTTCCGCACAAGTATGAGCGCAGCCATTCTAAAAGAGGCCCTATAACGCCCAGTTGGTGAAGTTTACTGAGAAGTTTTTTATGGTTAACTTTGTCAAAGGCTTTTGACAAATCAAAATACACGACATCAACAGAATCTCCATTATTCAAAGCCAAATTCCAGTCAAAGATGCAGTCAGCCAGCTGAGTGGAGGTGGAGGCGCCTGTCGTGAAACCGTGTTGCTGACAAGGAACTAAGTTTTTCCGAGAGAACCACGTAACAATCTTATCTCGCACAATCTTTTCCATTATTTTCATTGGTGTGGGCGTTATGCTTATAGGACGGAAAGAAGAGAGCTGTACTGATTTTGGATCTTTTGGAATGGCTGTAACAATGGATTCCTTCCAAATCGAGGGTACCTCACAACAGGTTAAAGAAATATTCAGAATCATCGACAGGGGTCTATAAAGGGAAGTGGCACATTTCTTAAAGATAATTTGTGGAATTCCGTCAGACGTTACAGAAGAAGAGCACTTCAGTCGTTTCATAATTTTTAAAACGTCATCGGGTCTTATCATAAAGTTTTCAATGCTTTCGGTTTCGTCCATGTTCGCAGGTTCAAACAAATCGTTCGATTCACAGGGGATATCTTGTGAGCTCGAACTAAAGACAGAGGCAAAAACGCGTGCCAGCGCTTCCGCTTTTTGAAGATCACTTATATGCATTGTGCCAGTGTCATCCACAAGAACAGGAAGCTCTGTCTGTGGCTTCATCTTTCTCCGAATATGAGAAAACAATGCCTTTTTGTTCTGTGTCTTGGAAGAAACCTTTTCCTTATACGCTAGGAACCTTTTCAAATGGTGATCCAATTCTTGACATACTTTCTTATATAGTGGATGACAAAGAGGATTTGTCAGCGACTTGAAAAGACGTGATTTTTGACCTATTAAATTAGAGATGTGCTTTGGATAGAAATGAATTGAAGTCTTTGTATAATCAATGGGAACATGAAGAGATAAGCCGCAGTAAACTACACGGCAAAATCTGTTGTACAAGTCATCTACGTTTTCATAACCTTGGAAAATTTCCCACCAATCGATAGAATTGAAATACTGGGTCAACTCAGGATAATTAGCCTTACAAAAATTGGGAAAAGGCAGCTCACGTTGCCTAATTAAGGGAACATTTATTTCAAAGGTAATTACATTGTGATCCGATGAAGCGAACGGGGAAAGGACAGTAATGTTGTCAAGGATTGGTTCTGAAGTCAAAATTATATCAAGAATTGCATCACCTCGAGTAGGTTCCACTACTTGCTGAGACAAACCACAGCAATCAAAAAACTCCAAAAATTTCTCTGAACACAGATTCTTAGGCTTGCTACGCTGAGCCCAATCAATATCGAGGTTAAAGTCCCCGAGCACAATGAGATTTTTGCTGGAAAGACACAATTCTATCATTACGTCAATAAGGGAGTCATCGTCGGACACATTTGAGTTCGGTGGGCGATACACTAAGACAACTCTAAATGCATATGAACAATTTGCATTTACTGCATCAATGCAGAGAATATCAGATTTGAGGCAGGCGGGAACTTTAACAGCAGTCAGAGTAATTGAATTCTTAGCCAGGCAACAAATGCCACCACCTTTTCGATTTATACGATCCTCTCTAAAAATTCTATACGGAAAGTTGAATAGTATTTCTGAATTTGACATCTTCTCTGAAAGCCATGTTTCGGTAATGAATAGTAGATCTGGGTCATATGTTGCCAAAAAGAAATGCAGGTGGTGTATCTTGTTAGCAAGGCTACGAGAGTTAAACAAAAAGCACTTCATGGTCATGGATGGCATACCGTGTCCAGCTAGACGTTTCCCGGACCCCTAGACCCGGTACGGTCTTCAACCGTCCTCGGTCTCGGCAGGTCTTCGACGCGTCGCAGCTCACCACGGTACACCACCCAGACCCTACTACCTAACTGCCTGTTTCGTTCCTTACTCTCCTGCCTCAATTCATATTCCCTCCTCCGCTCCTCAGAGGTCATACTACGGCGGACATGAACCTTACTGAAAGCTGTAGAGCTTCGAAGTCTCCAAGCATTTGAGAGAGCTGATAACCAATGGGACTTTGAAGGCAATACAACTTTCACCTTACGAACGCGCCCATGTTCATGTCTCCCCATTCTGTACACCTCTAAGGGGCGGCACTCAAGATTAAGGACATCAAAAATGGATATGATCCATGCAGGAGAAATCCTTGCGAAACCCTGCTTGCTCCACTGTCTGATACTCATCCAAACAACGTTCCATACGATTGAGCAGTATCTTGGTGAAGATCTTGTACACAACCGAGAGAAGACTGGTGGGTCGATAGTTGTTGATATCCTCCTGCTGACATTTTTTTGAAGATTATAACTGAGGTTTAATACAACATAAAAAAAGACATGTTTGGTAGGACATTCTGGTTCGACATTAGATCGAGATAGGCGTGGATTAAGGGCTTGTTCGTGCCGGGGCAAAATTTTCAATGAAGTCTTATTTTTTATGACGAGCGAACATTATACCTGTTTTAGCTTTCAGGGCGGTAACGCGATGGTTAAGTAAAAAAAAACGTTATTGGCTACGGCTTTCAGTGAATCATAGGTAACGGGACTTTGTCTTCCATCGGGCCCTTTTTGGGAATCTCCAGTTTATCGTATTTTTCTACTCTTCGGTTCTAACACGTCGGATACGGCCGCGGGAAAAAAGAGCACGTCCCATTTTGAAGATATCACGTCTTTGAACTGGAGGCACGGCGGCAGTCCCGAACGAGCTCAACTTACAGCGCTCGCGCCTGGCCACACCTAGTCTGCCGCCTATGGTAGTAGTATCGTAATCCCCCTACTCTGCACCGTTTTTGTCTACAGTGCCTCAACAGTCTCAGCCATGCAGACCTAGAAACCTCAGCACTTACCTGCGCGATTTGTTCGCTGGCAAACATTAGCACTTATCCGTCTTTTTTGCTTTGGAAGTTTTCCCTTTTTCCCATACTTCCTCCCTTTTTTCGTTCTTTTTAATGACCATTTTGGTCTCTTCACGTTATGAATTATCTCACATTCTGTGGCGTGTGGCTTGAATTAAGCAAATGTGTGTAATATATACATATATATGTATATATGAACAATAGTAAGCGGGGTTGCTGTCTTCTCTTCGTGTTCTTATTCATCTGTCTACTCCGCCGCTCCCGTAACTTCCGACGTCCCTCCCGCGTCGAAGGCCGTGGAGTACCGGTTTCGTGCCGAAAGCGCACATTGCTGCCGTCCTATTCATTGCGAAACCTGTTCGTCCCCTTGATGCTTGTGATTTCCACCTTGTACGCCTGTGAAAGCTTTGCCCATTATCCGCGTGACCCTCCTGAGTGTTGCGTGTGAATGCAACGGTTCATTATCCCTTGAAGACGTTTTTGCTGTTGAGTACGCAGGTGTTCGTTACTCGCTGCCGCATTTCGACTTTGCTTTTACCCTCATTCATTGCTTCTACCCTAGTTTATTGCACGTGTTCTTCTGAACATTGGTCCACATTTCATTTCACGACAGCTCAACAGCATAGTCGCCGTTTTTGAAGCGGTACTGAAACATTAAGTGCATACGGAACTAGAAGAATCTAAGGCTGATACAGAGCATAGTTTGAAGGTGCTCAACGCTTGCCCGAAATGTTCTCTCAGGTAAGTAATCTGATACTCCAGGTGGAGTTAAATCCCATAACTGGTGCTCTCGTTTACGAAACGCCACTTGCAAACAGTGACTTATACACCTTCCAGTTCAAGACTCATTGACAACATCAAGTGCACCTCTTTTTTGCTAAAAAAAGACCTCTGTCGATTTACTGTAGTGTTTCAATATCTAAGGGTTATTCGCAGAAACAGCTTTAAGATCTAATCTATGCTCTTGCTGAATTTGAGCGCGTGGTAGCATAGTCGGGGTAAGCGCCGGTCCCATTACAGGTCCCAAGTTCGGATCTCCCGCCCGGGCCAACCGGGCTTCTAGGTTCCTTCAACAACATAGTACTAGACATGTCCGATAAGGATAGTACACCGTCTTGTCTATCCACTAGCACCGCAAGTCGTTCTGTAGGCCTAATACCTACTCAAATGGCTTCACGACGTCTGGCAAGTAGAATGTGTGGCGCAACCCAAAAGGGATTGATTAACACCGTCCTTTATCTTTCACTATTTATATTGAAGTTGCTATAGTTAGGGCGTATAAAAGCAGAAACGTCAGTGTTAAGGAGTATTTTTGTGGAATGCGCCACGCATCGTACATCTACTGGGTGAAGTGGAGCCAATTTGACAACTGCGTACTTACCTGCATAGTAGCTTAGGATAACCAACCGATTAATTGGGCGGTGTTTTACTATTTCCAGACAAGTGTGGCACCAATTCCTCGATTCAAGATGAATGCATTTGTTTGCTTATGCACAACCCAATTAATTCGATGCGTAATCGGTGACCCCTCTGACTTCGCTAATCCGCCCCTTGAAGGTGTGCTACGGGTTCGAATTTGTAGTGTGATATTTTGCTGTTTTCGAGCCTGATTTTTACCTGACCTCATATCGAATGTGTTAGTCATCGAAAAAGTGACGTACTGTATGCAAAACTTTACACTGCACACTGGACTCGGACCCTCGCCATCGGCACTTTCCCGAGTATGTTTAGTCGCGAAATGGCCAATGGTTTCATAACGAAAGCATGGGTATTTAGCATTAATAGACGTACGCTGACGAGGCAACCGATGACATTCTCGTGTTGGAAGCAGAAAACGATTACTGGGATACGCCAAGGCCAAAAATGGTTCCTAAATTATGTCCTCCTTGCGATAAGTAGTGCTCACTGTTGTACATCTCAGCCCATCGTTTGTCGAAAAGAAATTTCGAGCAACCTTAGTAAGCAAGAAGACACAGGAACCTTGGGGCTCGACCTAGGTACAATCGTATCTCTGCTTTGGCCTCTTGTTATTAGTGTTATTGATGTTTGTAGAGCTACTTCCAAAATAGATGACCCACTTGGTGGGGTGGAGCGGAAAATTAAACCTTTACACCATATTTAGGCCTCTGATGACGACGGAACGTTGAAACGTCAAGCCTTGCAGAATGAAGTCGTCCACCTAAAAACCTCGTGTGTGGCACAATTATAATACCAACATTACCGAGCAATTCCGAGTTTTTGAACAATTTCCGAAATAATATTGATCGCATTTCTTAGCTTGCCATTTTCTTAACCGAATATCGTTTCTCCACGTTTTTCTCCGCCCTCTTTCAACCTCTTTTCTTCGTTTTATTTGAGCTGTTCGTGAGCGATTTGGAGCTTCCTATGCTTGTGGTTCTCCGTGTTCCACCTACGTATCGACGACTGAACTTCGTAATTGTTCCATGTGAAAGGAAATGCTGAATACATGCTCTAGCTGTGAGCGATTAAGCTTGCTTATCAGGGATGAGCGGATAATGAAATTTTGAAAACCGGATAACGGATAACGGACTATTTTGCCCGAAAATGGCCGTATAACGGAAAAACGGATAACGAACAAACAACAAAAATTAAAACTCGTTTTAAATTGCACTAATTTCAACAACAAATCAGGGCTTAAAGCAGTGTTAATTTATAAGCCATTTCTAGACATTTTAGTACTGTTTTTAAGCGTTTTGCAGTCACCCATTAACGACGCTCTATGGGGCTTTCTTCCCATCCGTAGGAAGACAAACGCACAGAAACATACCCGCACACACCTGTTTCAAAGGAGTCGGTTGGATTGTCTTATTTATAAGCTTACTCTGCGCTTGACTCTTTTTTTAATTAGAGCAGTTGAAAAATAGAATAGTCCTTGGAAGAGCAATTCTTCCGATGTCTCTGGAAATAAGAAGAAGGCAGGAGACATCCAGCGAAACAAACTTCACGTAACGATCTTGTCCTACACATGCTATGAACCGTTATTGTTGTTGCTGCTCGATAGCATACCAAAATCCAATGTGTTTCAACGTGGAATTATCTGAGATGAATAAAATAGTAAATTTTGGGTAGTAACTGCAAGCAATTGTGTCCGGCAAACACACACTCAAACAGTTATGACATGCAGACCTTCTGGATCTAAGAAAGAATATCCGACCATCTCTTCTGGAGCAAATGAAGAATATCCAACCCGCCCCAAAACGGAAGTGTTCCCTATGTTGCAGATAAGTTTCACAAAAAACTCACAAATTAAAACAAATCTGGATGTCTTCACCACCCACGATAAGTTTGTTCAGTAGTTTATTGCTCCCCTAAAAATTTTAATGGAGAAGTTGCTTACTCTATGTATTCGGATTAATCCTGTTTCTTTTGCTAGTATTCATTGCTGTTCTGCAGTATTTTTGATAATTCACGACAGCATATGGCTAAAAAGGTGCCATTACCGCCTAAAATCAAATCGGACATATGTACTGCAATCGTGCAACCACAAATGATACGATGGAAAGATCGGCGGTAAAATATTCTTCCCAGGATGCGGCTCTCCACTTTCGACGATTGCTCGTAGCAGTTTGTATGCCTTCTTGGTCAGCACATGACTTGAGATGAATGAACAATGCTGTGCTAGGTAGGCCTCAAGTATTGTGCAGGCTTAGCGGGCCTTCTGTAAAGCTGGAAGTTAGATATCTTTAAAACTATGTAGCCAGTCCCCAAGTGAGGAAACTTCAATTAACCCGTGAGGAAACTTCAATTAACCCTTCTAGATTCGAATACTTCTGTTGTTTCTGACCACTCTTACGATCGTGAAGGATCCTGTACATAGTACACCCATCACCACGTCCAAAGCTATGATTCAGCTGATTTGTTGTTTGTTATCCGGCCCCAAATCGCCGGATAACGAACAACAAAACGGATAGGCCAAAACTCCCGGAAACCGGATAACCGAGAACGGTTAATCTGCTCATCCCTGGTGCGCATGTGTTTAAGCTTGAGAATGCAAGCCACATTTCTTGCCAAAATGAGATGTTTATTTATTTATTTATTTATTTATTTTGACATCTGTATTATTTATTTATTTATTTATTTTAAATTTAATTTTTTTAAAATTTACTGATTTATTTATTCCATAATTGGCTCTCATACCCTCTTAGTAGAAGACCGAAGCTGGCGGATCCACTATTTCATGTATTTTAAAGATCAGAGGCTGCTCGTTGTTGCTTTTGTGAAGATAGACAGGGTGCTACCGCAATGAACTGGCCATACTTAATTTTGCTGTTTTATCGGGAATTGTTGCATTTTTTTGACATTTTGAAACGATGGCAACAATCATAAGACAAGTGCTAAATTCAGAATCGACGGTGCGATTAACTCAATGTGCAGAAAAATCGGAAATTCGGTGTGTGATAGCAGATCTGGTTCTTTTTATCGCTTAATGATGCGTCATAACTAGCTATACCAGTGTTTTCTGTTCTCTGTTGTCTTCAGCTACACGCGTGTTTTACACAAACACGTTCGTTTTTTTGTGGATCACCGGGAGCTTGGACAGTCATGTACCTGAAACTTCTGAGCCTTTTCTGAGTGATAATGAGAATCGTTTAGAAACGCTTCGCTGAGTTTATTCGATTAGAAATCGTTTCCAAGTGGTTGAACTCTGCTACGTTTTTAAGCGCAACTAACCGAATCTGTTTCGTTGTAATGGCCCAGTGCAGACAGTGTGCGTTCGGTGATCCTGTTCGCCTTCAGCAGACGGCAGACACCGGTGAATCATTCTCACTGAGAAGGACACACTATGACACACCCTCTTCCCGAAGAGGAAGACATTTCTCTGCTCGTCACCCCTGAATATTTAAGGTCCTGGATATGGAATAGGTTCCCCTCCGTTTCACACTCCTTTCTTTCGAACATGGGCAAGTGATTGTTTTCTACAGTTACGCTCGCTAGACGTTAAGCTTAAATTCTTCATTTGAATCACTTGCGGCCTTGTTTCTAGAACATCTCAAAATCCCGTCGATGGATGCTGAAATAATTGGAAATCATAGTTGAATGCACTGTGCAATCCAACATTTCTGTGCGGCTGTCCTAGGCAAAGCAAGAGTCCATATAGAGCTCGTTACATACATTAGAAGACTGGTTATTACAGAAGCTATTAGCCCGCTTCCTCTGACATGACGACTGCATAATATAGGCTAAAACTGGCATTCTATTGCCTAAAGTGATTTTAAGCTTGAACTCCCCTCAGCTTCGCAATTTGCTTGTCAATTTTTCGGATCGTAATGTCGCTGTAATCTTGGTTTTGGGAGGGAAAAGTAGCATCATCAAACCCTACCTCGCACGAGTTCCATAGGTACACGATGGTTCACGATTTGAAGGCATTACGGCGGTGGGAGAGGGTAATCATTGGCCCATCTATGGCTCGTCTCCCAAACTAGGATTGCATCTGCAAGTCTTCTCAGATAGGGCCTCGATTCTAATGGATGGTAATTCAAGGTTTTGAACTGAGATCACATCAAATGGCTCTATTACACAACTCTCATCAAAGGGAGAGTTATGCAATGATTCAAAGAATTTGTTCGTATTAGTCAGATGAGGCGAAGCCTCAGTCAACAACTGACTCGCAATGTTCTTAGGGAACAGGAAATCCGATCGGTTGGCCAACCGACGCAAAGTGATGATAGGCTTTATTTTATAAGTGGCTGGAAGCGAATTCTGCTGGGAAACTTTGTGCGTTTTAACTAGGCTGTGAAAAAACACAGACGACAAGGGTTATCCAGTCCTATGCTCCTGAAAAACGTTTCGCCGATGCGTGCGGACATCAAAATTTTGACCTATTTTCCGACTGTTTGGGGTGTGTTAGTTTTTCCAAACCATCTGTGCAAGAGCAATCTTTTCACCAAAGGACAGTACGAGTAGGTGCCTTTTCAAAACTCGTTTTCCTCACGCACCAGCGGTCAGCCGTCCTAGTGGCTGGACTGGATGAGACTTTGTCCCAGAAATCGTTCCAGTGGATCAGCATTAACGTGTGAGCGGTTTTGTTTAATTACTTTAAAACCAACAGAATCATAGAAATTACGCTGATGGATGTCTGCCATGTAATGGCACAAAATATTTTACCCCTATGTACGTATGTACATGTATCGTAATCTTTGCACTATTCATTCTTCCGCACCACCAGTGTTCTTGAGCGGCTAACCTCGGGAAAGTTCCTTAATATTAGGTGGTATTGACTGACTCTTCCATTCCATCTTAGCTTTAGAACGAGAAGGCACCGCTTGAAATAAAATGGCAACACCACAACACCATATAACGGTTTCGCGACCCCAAAGTCCGGAATATTTTGGCACAGGCTTGCTCCAGACCAGTTTCGAGGTGCAGATCAGGACGTGACATCCGCTTTTGAAATTTCGACCAGTTGTGGGGAGATGAGCAGGGCGGAAGGGTCAAAATCTACGACTCTGCACTCACTCAGGCTAGCCAGCTATTTGAGTTTGTCACAAGTGTAATAGCAGGTTTTGGTATCAGTGTGGAGTATAATGGGCTAACATGTGGATCGGAGGTTATGCTATGTAAAGATCAAGAAATTCGTCAAAATCCGGACAACATTGAGGGACAATAAGGGTGCTGATTTCAAATATGAGGTCCATTTTCGGTAAGATATGTGACAGTAGCTATGGGCAATGTAAAAAAAATCGGCTCAAATGTCATCATTTCCTCCACCTAATCGGATCTAAAATCCAGCCTTCCGCTTTGAGATCGGAAATAGCGCGCAGTAAGAATGCTCGAATAAAATGAATAAACATAAAACAGAATTTGTGTCAGTATTAAGCACCTCAAGTAACACCCTATTGACGAAACTTGCGAAAATTTAACGGCTCTGAAGTATCTTACGTTTACGTCCAACAACCGTAGTCAGTCAAATTTTAACATATTGACGACAGAATGAGCCACTGGTGGCTCATGCGTGTCCGTCCGTATGGGACAATATGAGCCACCGGTGCCTCATCACTTTTCGCGCTATTTTTTATCCTGCTGCCGAATGTTTTTATAGAATTTTTTTTATGTTCCTTAATCACCTGTGATAGGAGAATGTTCAACAGCAATAAGCAAGAAAAATGTCGATGCTTTCATTAGACGTATCGAATTAAAAAAATTTACTAGCAAAGAAACCAATTCTACAATTGAATCAATTCAAGTCAGTTTTTTCTTCGCCCAAAGTTTGCCAAGGAAGTAATTTGGAGTGCTGATCACGAACCTGACATCCGTTTTCGAAATTTCGGCCAATTACGGTATTTCACGGTAGGTACGGACGAGTGAGCAAACCTGTCTTAGTCATGATCACCGATTTTGCCCGAACCTGGTCTATGGGGTTGTTTGGGGTGCTAATCTCGGATCTGGCATCCGTTTTCGAAATTTCAGCTGATATGGCAGGTTCGGTCGGTACGGGTGAATATGACTGTCGGCGTCATCGTCGCCGATTTGCCCAAACTTCTACGAGACCGTGACTCTGACAGCCTTACTCACCCGCAACTACCTTGACCTACCGTAATCGGCCGAAATTTTGTAGTTCCCAGACAAGTCTGGCACCAAACCACAACCCTGCAGGAAGGAAAGGCTTAATTGGCCTGAGTGGGAAATCCGAAACCGGGAACCTGGAATCGGACGCGATCAGCACGCGACAGCCGGCGCCTCCTCCGACTACGCTGCTACGCGCTAACCCCTATTATTGACCTTAATCAACAACCAGAATTGCAAGTTGGTATTCTGGTGGTAGTAGCGTAGTTGGAGGGAGCGCCGGCTCTCGCGCGCATACCTATTCGAGGTGCGTATCTCGGTTTTTACTCACAGGCGAACCCACCGAAACAGAAAGAGGTTTTTCCTGGGTAGATGATTCCCTTGTTAATGCTCTCCTTTATCATCTTCTCCCACTATTAATCGATTTCTAACGCCACCAATTTTAATGCTCCCTCCTGTCTTCTGCACGGCTTGTTGTTTATTGTTTTGCGAGCGGCGCTGCAGCCAAGGTCACGCCGTTCACACCGTGCATACATTCCCCATCGATACCAGCTAGCCTGACCTCAACATCGAGAGATGATAGCCTGACACCGGAGGCCACAACGGACGGCTGTAGTTTCAAGGTTTATGATGGTTCTAGTGTTCGCTTCCTCGCTCTCTCATTGCTTTGTCGTCGCTTCCTGTGCACCGGTACTAGGATGTGTACAATCTCCCTCAGTCGTCTCTTGACCCATGTTTGATTGATGATGGACTCCGTTAGTTGACGAGGGCACAAAACTGTGAACAATCTATGAACAGCTGCAGGCTTGCCAAGTACAGTATTTATCCTTTAGCTTTCATTTACTTACCATAAATTCCCTTCAATGTTTTCTATATTTGTTGTACTTATTATTTATAGCAGGACTGCATGAAAAACGCATGTGCTGTATAACTTCACAAAACCCAATAAGAAAGGAAGGCTCAAAAGGAAAGGACTGCAACATGTGCAACACATACAATATTTTGTTCGCTCATCCTTCTATTTGCATTTTGTTTGCATTTTCTTAATTAGTGATCGAACAAGACTTTAAAAGCGTAATAAAAAGGAAATAGATATCAATTTCGTCAAAGGTGGAAAAACCACATATAGCAAGGTGATTGCTAACCATGCATTTGATGAAGACATTCAAGGAATCCGGTAATGCTTAGCTTTCGGATAGCGTTATATAAGCTAGTTGTCTATTAACAGAAAAGTTGTAGTTATTGTTTTTTGTTATTGTTTTATTAGTTTATTATTTATTATTTAGTTCTTATTGAAGGTCAAAGTTGTTGTATTTTCAACCACAAAAACACGAGGAGGAGAAAGCCGGGTGATTACCTGACATCGTCCGTAATTTCGTCCAGTACTTAAGGTCTGTATTGTGAAAACTGCTATCCAAATTACGAGTTGTAGCAAATCGTCCAAAGCAATGACTTTTAGTAACGCCTTCATAAGCGCTCGAACAACATGGAAGCGTTATTTATGAGATATCCTGCGATTGTTAACAGATATTACTAGAAGACTTGAACAAGGTGTGCATACATATAGATATAATTATATAGATACAGAAAGGTCAACTATTCAATTCATCCCTTGTTCGCTACTCGTTGCGTTTGTATAGAATGTATAGAATGTCTGTGACAGACCTGGATATCGCAGATGTTACCTGCGGTCAAACAGCGCCGGTGGTGTAGGGCGAAAATCGCTGCACGAAAAGCAGAAGATGCGGGTTCTAGCACCGCCTGGCGCAAGAGTTTTGATCGCAACAAAACATCCTGTAACAACATTATACTGCCGTTCTTAGGTAAATCTATACCGGATCCAGGGTCCGGATTCATCAACGACTAACCCGCAGGTATAGGGGTAGAGATACCCACGATGAAGCCTGCGTCTCTGACCGTTGCCTTATCTTTGCCTGATTCTTGCCTTATCTCTACCCCTTATACCCAGCATACCCACGGGTTTAATTGTTGATGAATCCGGCCCCAGGAGAGGTAGAAAGCCTGACTGCCGTTGATGGGATCCGAACTACGAACCTCGACCCAGGACGCAGGAGAGAGCCAACAACTCCTGCGACTTCCCTAAATGCACCCTAAACCTTACATTAAACCGACAAAGCTACGAGAGCTAGTGTAGTTAAAGAATTATGCAATGAGCGGGTCCCTACCATCATGTGATTGGGAAGGAAACGTGAGACCCGGTGCTGTTTCGGAACTGATCGGTAAGGAGGGCAGTTCTTGTGAATGCACGACGTTCTCATTCCACGTCGTCAGTCATCTAATACATCCGCCTCGTATTCACCTAATGTCCTATTAGAGCTCCCTTCTCTGATAATCCATCACTGCATCCTTTGTGAAAGACGCCTCTATAGTAATAGAACTGTTGCAACACGTGCTAAATTAAAAAAAAAAAAACACAAGCTTCCTGTAGAGTAGTTTTTATTCTCCATCCAGTTCGGTTTGACTTCTTCCACTAGACTTATACACAGCATTTAATCCTAGACTTTCTCGTAAACACGCACGTCTCAGGAATCTACCCCTTACAAATCATTAAAAAGCATTAAAAAGTGTCATTAAAAAGGTATCAATAAAAAGTTAAGAGTACGTTACCGCTATTTCTTTTCTAATTAGCTACCTCAGGACTACGTGTAATGGCCAACTCATAAGGTGAGCCATAAAACGAAGTGATTGCTGTGCGCTGGGAATGAGAATTTACGAACCTATCCGATTTCATTTCGTAGAACCGAAATCTCTAGTTTTTTGCCTATTAACTGAAAGTGACTGAAAGTTCAATATATCTGAAGGTGTCCGATTCATGCTTTTGAAGGGTCATTATATCTAGACTGTTCTATTATGTTTTATTAGCCTCATTTACACTTCTTCATCCATTAGTTGATAGATTGCCCTCGAGAATAGGGTGCGAGGCGTCCGTTCGGCTGGTCGTGGGCGCCGTGACAGCGTACCCACATCTTCGAACCAAATAGAAGTCTTTTGGCTGAAAGAGATCCAATTTTTTGCGATGTTGGCCATTCTACCACATCTGTCAGTATTTGTATCTTTGGGCCATACCTGCGGCGTCAATCCCTTGCTCGCCGTCTTCGCTCGCGCTGTGACACCCGTCGCGCGCGCGGCGAGAGAACGGCCCGACGGAGGCCTTCGTGGGCGGACCCACGACGGCGGATCAACGGACGAGCGGAGCACGCAGCTCGGCCAGATTAGCTGCGACAGCAATCTCAGGGGGTTCACAAAACCAGTGTGAAGATCTGTGTTGGTCTGAAACAATCGTATCCATACATCAGAACTTCGAGCTCTATCTAATGAGCTCTACCTCAAGCTTATGAATTCCACCGTTAATGCGATATTCTTCAGATTTAAAACTGAAAAGCAGTTCTTCGCAAACCTGCTACGAAGCTGTGGAGGGTATATTTGCTGGCTAAAACTTTACACAGAATTCAACTACATCGTCGAAACCTTCTAGAAGAGCTCATATTTTTAAAGAAAACATAATTGTGTGTATCACACCATTGGAGATATGTCTGCAAGATAACATTCTACGCAGAATTGGATTACGAAGTTGATATTCACAAATATTAGAACTTTTATTGTTACCCAACACGACCTTGCTTTCAAAGCCCAGATGAAATGTCATTTAAAGATATTGGGTATTTCAGATTGATCGCCTGACATTTAGGTAAAACAACTGAGGATCAGGTTGGTAGCTAGACTCTAAAACAGCATCGTTATGGGGTTATACATTTTATATATTATATTATATTATATTATATTATATTATATTATATTATATTATATTATATTATATTATATTATATTATATTATATTATATTATATTATATTATATTATATTATATTATATTATATTATATTATATTATATTATATTCTCTAAGTTACTTGCAAGAGGGAGAATTATGTAGAGTTAGCCACGTTATCCTTCGTTGAAAATAGAAGCCTTTTGGCTGGAACAGATTTCAGTTTTTTGCGATGTAACCATTCCTACTATCTGTCAGCATTTGTATTTTTGGTTCGAAAATTGTCCTTTCGTAGCATTATGGCGACTGATGGTAGATGAGCTGGTGAGAAGTCGTTTGCAACGTCTTTCGCTCTCTTCGCAATCCGTTTTCGCTCTCGTTCGTGTGGGCTTTGTCTTCGGTTAATCATTATAAGACAGTAGGTATTCTTGCAGATGGACTTAGCGCCAAAGGTGAAGCTCATCTGTGGCATCTTTCTCAGCATGTCCATCGTCTCCAGCGTGCTAGCCTGTGCGCTGTGGGATTTTCCAGCGCAGACTTCAACCAACAATTCGCTTTACTTAGGTGGGTCAGTCCTGTATATGTGATTCTCTTCAGTTAGATCTTCGGTTGTTACGTAATGCTTAGCGATAGCTGCTCATAAGCAAAACCATTCAAAAGATGCTTTCAATGGGATGTGCTAATGCTTTCTTATTTTTGAGAAACTTTGGCTAAGGGATGGTCACAGAAAAAGCATAGAAACAGCTACCATGGGTATTTGTTTTATAATTCGTTTTGAAATCCAATGTCAAAGTGATCCTTTTCAGTCGGCCTACTATTGGCTTTCATTCTCAACTCTGGTATAGCCTACTGCCTTCTTGTTGCGACAATTCAACAAAATTCTCGAATGTTCTTTCCTTACATCGTGTGCGCCTCAATTCACAGTGGAATTAGGTAGGTGCTCAAAGCTTTGTATGACCTTGCTCTTCAGCCTGCTCAGAAAACTTTATCCTTTCAGCGCTTTGGGAATCGCTTTTTTCTTCGGATCGTCACTTTATGCGTTGACGTCAAGAAAACTGGCCGAAGACGTTTACTTCCTAGCGGCATCTATTATGCTGTTCGGATTCTGGTACTGGAGTCTGAAAACGGTTCAACGTCATCGTGACTACGTTCGAAAAGTCTCCGGCGAACATGTGAAATTCAACGATGTGGAATTCTTGTAGATTCAATTCAATCTCATCGTGTAGTACTCCTAGGAACGGGTTTAGCGCGGAGGCTTCCTTGTGATGCCCTTCGAAGCACTTATGATTAGCCTTCACTTTATGAACTAACAAGCGATATTGAGCGCTTGATGTACTGATGGTCGCGCGAAAATAATGGCCTCCCTCGATTATACTTTTGATTGACGCCAACGACTTCCACTCTGCATAAATATCAGGATTCTCTTCCAAGGGCTACACATTTCGAATAATTGAGCGTACAGCCTTGTTATAAATCTTTGATGTTAAGTGCCACAAAAGAAGCGCAAAGCTGAGGGATATCTGTCCGTTAGTCTGAAGTGGCTTGAAATTAGTGTACGATGAAGCGGTTATATTCAGCTACTTCCATATGGCCATTATTTTCGCGCTCTATGCGCAGTCGATCCTCAATCAGCCATAAGACTGCTGCCGGCCTTATAACGACTTGTATTAGCGCTGCTCTAGCCAACTCGTTAAGCGGCCGTCGTGATCTTGCTGTACCTACCCAGGTGTGGTTTCACTGTTGTGATGTATGAACTTTTATGTGGGTGCTACGGTTAGTAGAAACTTCTGCAACTGCGGGTTCGATGTGATTTTATGTGAAGAATGTTTTCAGTGCTTAACGATCAAACTAATGACCTTGTAAATGCTTGTGTTGTACTCTTTATTCAGCTCCAAATAAGCGGCGAACCACTCACGCATAGAGGTATCCCCGGTCACAAAGGCGTATGTCTCAGGCAGAGACGCAGGGCGAGTACGCTGGTTACATGATGGGTATATCTCGTGCGGTAACATGTACGCATCTGAGCTTGTTCGGAGCTGAACATAATCGCCTGAACTGTACTTTGTATTTTTGTACTTAATGAAGTGTATTCATCATTGTCTCTGTTCTTACACGACAGGAAGCTGAAACTGAACACAATATAACATATCTAAATATTTTTAAAACTGACGACGCTTACGTATCTCTTGAAAGCTGCGGCGTATGTAAGTCGGTTGTTAGCCTGAGGTTGAGCACGCACGATTACCACTTGGGCCATCATTTAAATCCGAGGAATACTGACAGGTTCACAGTTGTATCAACACCGTTCAAACCGTTCATGAAGACTCAACGAGAGGAATAAACTCTAGCGAGTTTCTCCACGAAAAGCCTCAGAAGAGTATTTATGAGCGATCAAGTCGACGCTTGTGGAGCTTTTTAAGTGCCGACAAGGAATGGATCTCACTGTAAGCGACGAGGTTGTTTGAAAACGTTTAAAGGTACATCCCGGGTCGGAGAAGCTCAGAAGCATGAGAGTACATGGAATTGCTAAATAACTGGGAGAAGACGTCACCTTCCAGTCACATTGGAACGACAAAGCTGGACATCGGATGTCTGACCAGTTGCCTGAAAAGTGAGCTGCCTGAAAAGACTGGGAAGAGGTTAATATTTCCACAGTCATAGCGCGCTTTGGGTACAACAGAAAGTTAATCTCAAACTTGGGCTCAGATTCGACTAACGGCGACAACGATCGTAGGACTCTCCAAAGTCCTCCAGTTAACCTTAGTTTTGTTTGCCTGTAAGTTTTTTGATGGTCCCTCTTATCTCTCAAATGAAAGACAAGCTGTGCAGTACGTAATCATTCCTCGAAGCGTGTACAGACACACCACTATAGTACCGGACATGCCGCTTCGTCCAACAAGTGCAAGCGGCGCGAAAGACGAAGAGCGGCGCAAAAGGGCGCCGGAGAGCGCTGCGCCCTCAACTTCTGGACGTTAGGCTGGTGCAAGGAGCCTACCCATGCGCTTGGACTAGCATGTCCTACTGTTTGGAGCTAACTGCCGGCATGGCGCGCTGTGAACAATGCACATAAGCCCGGCAGAATCCATCGAGTCGGTCCGACCGCTCGCAGAGTTACGTTAGACTGATGGGCTGATGGAAAGAGCCTATCCATGCGTTTAGGAGGGCATGACCTACTGTTTGGAACAAACTGCTGGCATGGCGCGCTGCGAACAATGCATATAGGGCCGACAGAATCAATCGAGCGGGCGCAGCAACCGATAGAGTGAGCGACAGCTTGTAGAGTGAGCGTTTAGGGAGTTTTATCAGAAATCCCTAGCCGCCCTACAAAGGCATTGCTCTAGGACTGTCCAGCTTGCATCTGGAGTGCACAGGGAACAAAGCATATAGAATCGAACCTATGAATTGATCCACACGAAACCTTGTAGAAACCCTTTTGCGCCGCTTGTGCTTGTTGGACGCAGCGGCATGTCCGGTACTGTACGTGTGGGGCAGCAGTCGTCTTATTAGGTTGTTGCAAAAGTTCCTACCACTTTTGAATGTGCTTTTTTCCTCATTAACGTCACCTTATAGCAACCTATCTTTTGTTAAGATAAGGAGCTCAGGTATGTATAAGTTTACTATTATTGCTAGCTACTCACTCTCGCGTAGCTCCTAGAAAATGGAAGGAAGCTTTCAAAGGAGTACATCCGAGGTCTCCTACTGTATGATTTCAAATTTTGTGAGTCAACAGCCGCTTCCTGTCGTCGCATCAACAATGCATTTGGGGAGGGCACAGTGTCCGATCGCACTGCACGAGAATGGTTCGCACGCTTTCGCAAAGGTAAATTCAGCCTTCAAGGTTCGTTCAAGTGAGGGCGTGGATCCGATGTCGACAACGACCGATTGCGACAGCTGGTGGAATCAGACTCACGGAGGACTACTCGTGAACTTGTGCAGGACTCGGATGTGCACCATGCCACCATCGCCAGGCACCTCCATCGACTAGTTGGCACAGTGGCTCCCCATGACCTCGCCGAACGCGACCGCCAGCGACGTGCTGAGGTGGCCACTCAGTTTCTCGAACAAGCGCACAGACTGAAGTCGGCTGAAGTCGATCATCACAGGAGATGAGATGTGGTGCCTGCAGGTCAACATCAAGAAGAGCAGACACTTGATTGACAAGGGTGAGCAGCCTGAGCCACAGCCAAAGGAAGGTCCTCACCCGTCGAAGATCGTGCTTTCTGTTTGGTGGGATTACAAAGGTGCCATCTACTACGAGCTGCTGGCCCTTAACCAATCTCTATCAGCGGACTTGCACTGTCAGCAGCTGGATAGACTGGCCGCCAAGATCGCAGAAAAGCGTCCGAATCATGGCATAATCCTATTCCCGCACGACAATGCTCGACCACACATTGCAAGAATGACTCGCCAAAAGCTTCTCGACCTTGGATGGGGAGTGCTGCCTCATCCACCGTACAGCCCAGATACTGCACCAACAGACTACCACCATTTCTTGTTTCTCTGCAGTGCCATGCAAGGAAAAACGCCCGATGACGAGGACGACATGGAACGCTGGCTGGCTCTTTCGAACCAAAGACAGAAAAGTTCTACGCTAGCTGGAACGGGAGTCTGCCTGAAAGGTGGAGAAGAGCGATAGAACATGGTGGCGATTACTTCGTTTCTTGCTCCGCTTTTTTTGTGAAACTAAAGAATGTGGTGTCTTGAAAATGCTGGGAACTTCTGCAACAACCTAATACTA
The DNA here is from genome assembly GCA_947359475.1 of Heligmosomoides polygyrus bakeri. Taxonomy (NCBI): domain Eukaryota; kingdom Metazoa; phylum Nematoda; class Chromadorea; order Rhabditida; family Heligmosomidae; genus Heligmosomoides; species Heligmosomoides polygyrus. The sequence continues at coordinate 29,342,496 of OX375868.1, forward strand.
TACAGGATGTCTCAAAAAATGTGTACACTGTTTGCAAAGTGATAACGTTGCTCACAGTAAAGGTATTGAAGAAGTTAATGGCTCATATGAAAGCTTGAGAAAGTGGAAATTTTCTGACGTACGAGCGGCATGGAATGCGCAACGCACTCCTATGATATTTTGCATTTTACCCTCGATTGGTTGTGTTTTACTTGAACACTGGTTATAATTTTCTCACAAGGTTGCCGTTTTGATTTATTTGTGCTTAGTTCAAGGCGTAAAACTTAAAAAGCAAACACGGTATTTATTTATTTATTTATAAATACACCCATAAGGATGTGCCTAAACATCATGCGTGTAAGCAAACGAAAAAAACCAAGACAACAATGAAAGGAGAAAACTAAAGAAAATATGAAAAAAACTTAGTGGCTTCTAAATAGAGCAAGCGCGTCGAGAAGAAGAATCGCCATCAGTGAGCGTGGACTTCAAGGGAATAGGTCTTAGGTGGGGAAGGAACACCAACACACAGGCAACATGTTCACTACAAAAACGACTAAACGGAAACTTGCCCACAGTATGCTCAGGAGTCATGTCGCACCGCAAAAAGGAAGGGCCTGTGTAATAAATGCTACTTAGTGCCAACGAAGATAATTATCCTAAGCCAGCTGTATGCATATATGTGACAGACCATACGCCCGATAGACACATAATGGGGGCGGCTGTAAGAACTGGCTGTAATTTTGATAATGGCTATGGCTGGCGGAAAATGCAGGGGATCCTAAAAAATGCAGGTAGTACTTGAAATTTTTTAACACTGCAGCTAGCGAAGCTTTTAAAGATGTTTGGGACTCATATGCAAGCGTAGTATAACAAGATTTATGTAGTGTGCAAATAGTCAAGATTGCGCCATGCTCCCGCCCGAAGCCTTGCATTTCAGACTCGATTGATTGAGCATGACTGAGAGCTTGTTAAGATTTTGTTACTTCTTGGCCAGATTAACCTGTGCTGTGCTAATTTTAAAGTTTAAAACTTGTAAATCATGTAAAAGACACGTGACTTGAGAGTTTATTGATTGCACGATTTTGATTGATTTTTTTTTGTGAGCAGAAGCCCCATTTTACAATACGGATTCTGTGGAGTGATGCAGAAAGGCTCTGGCTAAATGGAGAAGTTAGTCGGCATAATTGCAGCTACTGGGCGACGGAAAACGTTAAAAGAAGCACAACAAAGGTTAATCTGTCTAAGTAGTGATAAGATTGTGACAAGCATTCAGCCCATGCACAATCAATTGAGTCGGAAATGCAACGTTTCAGACACTGGCCTGGCGCAGTCTTAACTATTACAATGCCACAGAAATCTCTGTACCCTGCGCTTTTATAAGAGTCTCAAACATTTTAAAAAGATTCACTAGCAGCAATGTTACATCCTTTCACATAGTGGCTTCATTTTTAGAACACCCCGCATTTTTCGCAAGCCGTAATGTGTTTTTAACTTTTAAAAAACCTCAAAAGAAGCACAGATCAATCGGTACGTCTACTTTGTGAAGAGAATATAACAAGTATTCAAGCGAAACACAATCAACTGAGTATAAAATGCAAAATATCAGAGTGTATGGCGCATTCCATGCAGCTCGTATGTTGGAAATTTTCTACTTTATTGTCTTCTTCTTATTATTATTCTTCAGCGTTTGTCCCGCATCGTCTCGGGGTCCGCTCTTCTGGTGTTATGACGCCACCTTGCCCAATCCTGCGATAGATCAGGGTGGAGGACACCAGCTACTTTCACGTCCGTGTGTAAAGTATCGGACCAACGCTGCTTCGGGCATCCTCTAGGCCGCTTTCCAGACACTTCCAACTCAAGGCCTATCTTGCGGACGCTGTCTTCGTTTCCACGCAGAACGTGGCCAAATCATCGCAAGCGAGCTTCGCGCATCTTGTCGGCTATTGGCGCGACAACGAACTTTTGCCGAATAGCATCATTTCGAATGTGGTCCATGCGCGCGACTCCAGCCGTCCAGCGCAGCATCTTCGTCTCCATGATGCTGAGGCGCGTTTCAACTTCTTTAGTCGCAGGCCAACACTCAGCGCTATACATCGCTACCGCGCGCACGACGGCTCTGCAAATCTTCGACTTCAGGTGCTCTGGTATCATCCTATCGCAGAGCACGCCAGTCAGCGAACGCTACTTGGACCAAGCAGCACTCGCGCGTGAGTTCACTTCAGCCATCAGACCGCTGTCAGACGCTATTGCTGATCCCAGGTATTTAAACACCGAAGTGCAAGTCGTTAATCTTGGTAATGGAGCCGGACTCGTTCACGTCAGCCGTTAGGTACTCGGTCTTCTTGACGTTCAACTAAAGTCAGAACCTCGCCAGACGGTCGCACCAAGCTTGCACCTGCCGCTCGAGATTGTCTTTGTCTTCGCATACGAGCATCACGTCATCAGCATAAAGTAGCGTCCATGGAACAGGCTGCTGACGATCTCGTGTGATGGCATCCATGACGACAACAAAGAGGAGTGGAGAAAGGCCAGAACCCCGGTGCACCCCCAACAGATATGGGAAACTCCATGAAGGTTCCAGCTGCGGCTTGCACTCTACTCTCTGGGCAAGAATAGAGCATCCGCACCCACTCTATAAGTTCCTCAGGTTTCTTGTGTTGTCGCAAGGTGTACCATATAAGCTCACGCGGTACGCGGTCCAATGCCTTCTCCAAGTCGAGAAAGGCTAAATGCACCGGCTTCTGTCCCTCGCGATGCTTCTCTACCAGGAGGGGGCGGCGTGTATAGCGTCAATGGTCCCACAACCAGACACAAAGCCGCACTGGTTGTCCGAGAGCTTGACGATTTCACGGATTCGTCTATCGAGGATTCGCTCGAAGATCTTCTTGCTGTGCGAATGCAAGCGAATCGGACGGTAATTGGAGCAGTCTGCAGGACTGCCCCTCTTCTTCCAAATCGGAGTCGTCGTACTGTTGTGCCAACACTCCGGTACTTTCTTCTCCTTTACTACTTGGTTGAAGAACTCAGCCAACCACTCAGCAGGATACCAGAGCTTCGACTTCCAAACATCGACTGTCAGACTATCCGGCCCTGTCGCCTTACCGGGCTTCATCTTCTTCGGAGCCGCTTCTGTTTCCTTCACGGTGATCGTGTGAATGGGACCGTGAACAGAAGCCACAGAAGGGATGGCCGGATGAGGAAATTCCATAGTGGAAATTTCCTCAAAGTAATCACGCCATCGCTTCAGCGCCTTTTTGTGGTCTGTCAGAAGATGGCAGCTCTCATCATTGATGCCAACGAACTTTTCAATATCCTCGGTTTGGAGATGGCGGGTCTTAGCAAGTCGGTACAAATACCGCTCACCATCGCGCGACTCGAGCTTTCGGTAGACATCACCATAATGAGTGGTCTTCGTAACAGCCATATCTTTCTTTGCAGCCTTCTTCGCTCTCTGATACTTCTGCCAGTTGTCGGCTGTTCTGTCGCCGAGAAACACATGATACAGCGACTTCTTCTCTCGAACCTTTGCTTTCACATCGTCCGTCCACAGCCATGTCTGCTTGTCGACTTTGCGTCGTCCAGGCTTCGTAGTGCCAAGCTCCGATCTTGCAGCTTGGCGTATCTCGTCGGTTGCTTTCTTCCAAGTTTTATCAACAGTCGTATCTGTCGGTAACCGAACGCGAAAAATTAATGCTGCTTCCTTCTCTCTCATTTCCCATCACTAGATTCTTGCAGCACCGCATCGCTCGACCTGCTTCAGCCTCGGAGGGGCGATCTTCAAAGTGCAGATCAGCGGCCGATGCTGTGGGGTGACCGTCTCATACGGCACGACCTTCGCGTCTGTGACAAGACTTCGGTCACGATCCTTCACAAGCACAAAGTCTATCTGGGACTTGGAGCTCCCACTATAATATAAGATGAGGTGGGAGTTTCGGAAAATGGTGTTCATAATGGTGAGGCTATGCGATTCCGCATACTCAAGAATACCCCCACCATCGGGGTTACGAGACCCTTATCCGAAACCACTATGACAGGTGTACCCGTCCTTCGCAGCACCTACGTGCCCATTAAGGTCACCAGCGACTACGATACATCATTCGACGGTACCTCTGCTGTCTTCTCATCAAGCAAGGTCTAAACCTCATTCTTGGCTTGATGAGAAGACAGCAGAGGTACCGTCGAATGATGTTATCGTAGTCGCTGGTGACCTTAATGGGCAGTCTGCGAGCGTACGCAGAGAAGAAGTGATAGAGTCACTCCTTAGCAGCGACAACGATCTTCATCAGTCGATCGCCAAAGCGCTCGACGTTTACAATCAAGTCACGAAATCGTTCGGAGACGATTACCTTGACACCACTGTTGGTCCTAGGACTTCCACATAGAACGGCCTTGAAGCCACATCCTATATCCCTTGACTTGCAGCAGGACCACCTCGTCTCGTGTGCACCGCGCAGAAATCAACTCTCCTTCGCTCCAGTGCTTCAGCCAACTCGCACGGGCGGACCGTCAACGTACCCACATTCAGCGGTGCCACGCGGGTTCTGCTTACGTTACGGGACCTTCGGACCTCAGTTGCCCCAATGCCGTCTTCGCATCAGGGACCCTCACATACTTTCCACACTCGCCGGGCTCTGCGACTGCGCGTCGGCTCCCGCGGACGCCGTAGCACTACCTCGAGAAACTTAAACTGTCACACACCATGTGATGTGGCATGGATCTTCGTAGACCGGCATGTCACAAGGGTCTGTCGCGTGCATTCGAATGTCCGCGATTAGCTTAGCTCGCAGAGCGAGTAGTTTCCAGTGGCACCACGTGGAGGAACGGACCTCGCCACCAATATTTTTGTACTATATATATGCCCTTAACTTCTTCAGAACCTTCACTGTGGGCAAAGTTACGACCTTCCAAACAGTGTATACATTTTTTGAGACACATCCTATTACATAAAGCAGAGAGGCATCAATCACTGACGGGAGACTTTTGTCGCTTTCTGCTGACACGCTTTCTGTCGACAGTTGTCGCTAGACCCAGCCGTTCTACCATGTTGTGGTGTTTACAGTTGGCGGCGAGCTATATCCTTGAGGGCTGATCGTCCAAGTTTACGAGATACACAGGTTCAACGCGTCAGGGTATGAATGGGATCGAGTGCAGAGCGTTGGGATTCGAGAGACGTGTCATAGACATCGTTCAGCGTGCGTCTGGATTCAGAACACGTGCTGAAGACGTCGTCCAACTTGCGTGGGGATTCAAAAGAGGTGCTGAAGATGTCGTCTAACGCGCGTAGGAACTCAGAAGACCTGCGTTAAACGGCGTCCAACGTGCGTAGGGATTCCGAAGACGTGCTAAAGACGTCGTCTAACGTGCGTAGGGATACCGAGTAAGGGCTACCAATATGAGAGGATCTACATTGGGGGACCACTAGAGTGGAGAGCGCGAATAAGGGGGACCAGCGTTTTCCCTCTACATCGTTCAGCGTGTGCCGGATTTCTTAAGACGGCTTAAAGAAGTCGTGGCACGTGTGTCAGAGTACAGAAGGAGTGTCACAGACGTCGTGGCAACGTCGTGACACGTGAATCTGTACTCAGTGTCACATGTGCGTGCTTGACTCTCACTCCGTTCCTTTGCCAGCACATGGGAAAGGAAGTATTTCGGGGGCGGGATGGGGGGGGGTATTAATTTTAATTATGATTTTGCTATTGGGCGCGTGTAGCGCAGTCGGAGGAGGCGCGACTGTCGCGTGACCCAATACCAGGTTCCTGGTTCGGATTTCCCGCCCAGGCCAACCAAGCCTTCCATCCCTCCGGGGTCGGTGAATTGGTACCAGACTTGTCTGGGAAGGATAAGGCGCTGACTTGTTCATCGGCTGGCCACCGCAAGTCATTGCACGGCCAAATACGCATTCATGTCGCCTCCACGACATCCCGTAGAAGTAGAATGCGCTGGCGCATCCCAAAAGGGATTGAGTAACGCCGTACTTTATCCTTTATCCTTATGATTTTGCTATTATGCACCGGATCGGGACCCTCATTACCTGTTTCTCGACACGTAAAAAACGAGCGCTTCTCAAAATAAATGTGATGGAGGGTGGATGGACTTCATATGCGCAGTGAAAATTTTTGCCCTACCATATCCCCTGCACTAATCTATATAGTATAACCAGTTTTTTTTACTACAAAAAAGCTCAAAGAAGAAAGCAGGAAGATTGGGATTGTTCTATTCTCGTGGTTTGGCGGCGAAGCCCACAACCAGATGGGATAGGGTTGTTCTATTCTGGGGTTTAAGGGCAAAGCCCCCAACCAGGCGTTTGGCGGCCCCTAGGCCGCTGAAGCTCTGGTCCCTGTATATCCCTTGACCAAGAAAGTTGGCGCTGAGCGGCGCTTGGTGCGGCATCACCATAAAGGCAGAAAAATCGACGTTCTGTCTTACACGACATCAATACTAGGTTGATCGAAAAGTCTTGATATAGGTTTCTTCAAAAGTCCGTTACCTGACTACCGTGTGGTAGTCGTCCTGGACGTTGTCGAAGCTTCTCTGCAAAAGGTATACAAGTGCGTGCTCTTCCTTGGGTTCCAGTGCAGAGTCAATTTCACAACAACATCTTTTGAGCTCATCTTCTAGGAGTGGCGCCACGGCAGTGGAGCAACGGCAGCAGTCTGTAACATAAATAGTGCATAGGAGGAGGGCATCACTGCCATCACAGCGTCAACCGCTGGTTCTAGGGCTAGTGGGAGGTATCGGCTATCAGCCGTAAGAGGCCAACTGGATGACCGGTCGAAAGTGACATTCTGTGTCCTTTCATTTCGGACCAATTGACTGCAGCAATACGTGGCTGCATTCAAAAGCAGACCTTCAAAACTAAGTAAAAATCATAGCAGTACCTCCTACAAATCTGAAAGGACAGCTGGTCTGAAATCGTCTATACGACCGACTGTGCACAATAAGGATCTGCGCTTTCTCCACTCCTCTTTGTTGTCGTAATGGATGGCATTACGCGAGATCTTCAGAAGCCCGTCCCTTGGACGTTGCTATATGCTGATGACGTGATGCTCGCCTGCGAAGACAAAGGTGAGCTCGAGCGAGAGGTGCAAGCTTGGTGCGACCGCCTGGCCATGTTCGGACTCAAATTGAACGTCAAGAAGACCGAGTATTTCACAACTGACGTAAATGAGTCCGGCTCCGTTAAGATTAACGGTACTGAGCTTGCACGCACTTCGGTGTTTAAATACCTGGGATCAGCAATAGCCTCTGATGGCAGTCTGATGGTTGAAGTGAACTCACGCGTGAGTGCAGCTTGGTCGAAGTGGCACTCGTTGACTGGAGTACTCTGCGACAAAAAGATGCCAGAGCGCTCAAAGTCGAAGATCTACAAAACCGTCTTCCGGCCGGTAGCGATGTACGGAGCTGAGTGTTGGCCTGCGACAAAGGAAACGGAAAGTCGCCTCAGCGTAATGGAAACGAAGATGCTGCGCTGGATGGCTGGAGTCACGCGCCTGGACCGCATCCGAAACGAGGCTATTCGGCAGAAGTTCGGTGTCGCGCCGATAGCGGACAAGATGCGTGAAGCTCGCTTACGATGGTACGGCCACGTTCTGCGTGGAAAGGAAGACAGCGTCCGTAAGATAGGCCTTAACTTCGTAGTGTCTGGAAAACGGCCTAGAGGGCGCCCGAAGCAGCGCTGGGCTGATACGTTACACAAGGACTTTAAAGTAGCTGGTGTCCACCCTGATCTAGCACGGGATCGGGAAAGATGGCGACATGGCACCAGAAAAGCGGACTCCGTCATGAAGCGGGACAAACGCTGAAGAAGAAGAAGAAGAAGAAGAAGAAGAAGAAGAAGAAGAAGAAGAAGAAGAAGAAGACCGACTGCGCACAACACCATCGTGCGTTATTTGCCCTTTCGGAAGGGAGGGAGACTGCCTTATGTCTGGGGTATATATCTCATTACATGCTTGGAATGCAGGGAGAGTATGTGGGGGAAACAGGTAGACCCTTGTGTGTAAAGGTCAAGGAACGCTTGGATGGGTTGCGCAGGTCACACGTCTCCACTCCCTTGGGCGAGCACCGGGTGCGGCGGCATGCGAACAGCTGTTTTGGGGAGGAGGTCAAGATCCTTGCGAGTGAAGATGAGATTTCGGCGCACCGAACTCTCGAGGCACTGTACATTGCGGCGAGGTCCCCCCCCAATTCGCCCTGTGTGGGTTTTGATCTCTGGGTCATAATGATGTCGTTCTCTTGGTCTCGTAGCCTTTTGGATGGGCCTGTTAGGTCCCTAAGGCATGTGGTCTCAAGGGCTCTATGTCATTCACCCATCTTCCGTTCAGCTAGGGTGTCAGTGGGCTCATTTGTCCACTCATAAAGGTTAGCCTTTCCTGACTTTCTACGTTGTCGTTCTCTTGGTTTCTTAGCTTTTGGATGGGCTCCTGCAGAATGAAATGGCATTTGGGAGGGTAGTTTCTCAAATGACTTCGACTTTTCCAGGCTCTGAAGAAGGCGACAACGCCGAAACGTCAGCCGAAATAAAGTCTTGTACCAATCTTGGCTAGGCCGAACAAACCACTCGACTATTGCAACATCAAAGATGCCAAGGTTCATCGAGAGTCGAACATGAAAGGTTCTATGGCTTGTAATACCAAATTTTATCCTGAGATTCGACAATTCCCTTTTTTGACATCTGCTAAATTACGCGAGTACCACTCGTTGTGATCTGGATGTCAAAGCTAATTTCCTGAGCCAAATCAGAGGGCAAGTGCTGCAAAAAGCATAAAGTTAGACGATACTTGGCACTACATACTAGCCGCGCTGAAGCAAAATTAAAGGCAGCCCGTATAAGGAATCATATAAGGATTTGACGAAAACAGTAAAAATTCACTAGATTTGCAACTTTTTTGATCGAAACGTTTTTTTCTTTTTTATCTCCAGCTGCCTCAGAGCTTGAACCGCGACCAAGATCGAGATGAGAAACCGAGAAATTTTTAATGATCCAATAACTATCCTTACACCTTATCTTATGCAAGCTATGCCAAATCCTTGGCTGATCGTGGAATATGTAACACTTTTGAATCGCAATTAAAATTTGCAGCGTGTCAGAGCTGGCTTTGCGTAGCTCCTTGAAAAAATTCAGCATTTTCAGATTCATCACAAGGTATCGATCGTCGATTCGACATGCACCAGGCTATTTTCGCTTTTCTACATTTGACATTGGTTTCGTTTGAATGCCGTTTCAGCGCAACGCATTTTTTCGCAACATGCCATGTCATGTCATCCGTTGTAGGCAAATCTGGCATTAAATGACCTAGAGGTGCATGAACAAGGCCTTCATTGAGCCAGTCGAGGAATCGAATTTTGTCTTGTTCGAGAGCATAACTGTAGTTTCACTCATCTATTCTCCAAAACGCTGATAAAAGCAGGACCGTCAATTACTCAACACGCAGATTCTGAACGTCTGCGGGAGGTTTTTATTGACAGAAATTAGGCAAAAAATACAGAAAAATAAAGCGATGTAGTTTCTGGTGATTAAAGATCATACGTACGAGAATTTACGATTTACCACCCAACAGTTGTAAATCGTAAATCGTAAAAATTTTCCAAAAATCATCGTATGTAATTCGTAAAAGCGTAAATCGTACATCGTAATTACGTATATCCCTGATTGCGATCATAACCTTATCCTTATTTCTTCCAGCAACGGACTCGTCAAGGTCTACTTCCCTTTGTCTAGCGCATAATTGAACACGTAACTTTCTCTATGAAATACCGGCTGCTAATGCTGCACCGAATGCGATTTGCGTTATTCGATCTGTTTTCGCTTGAGCAGCTTATGGCGTTAGTTTGGAACTTGCAAACGAAAGCAAATTTCATCCGCATTTGGGAAAAAAACGTTTCATGATATTCAAAAGTTTACTGGTAGAGGTTATGTGGTTTCAGTATACACATCACTTGCTTAAAGAAAAGCTTTTAGAATTTATTGCTTTAAGCAGTTGAACCAGCAGCAAAATTTGAGAACATTTTTTTTAAACAAACCTCATATATATTACTGCCTTCATCTTCAGTTGGATTACTCGCCTTCAGTTGGACTACTGTCTTCATCAGTCCTATCGTAGCCCTTACCAAAGGCATAGCGGTCGATACCGTAGAGCGCGAAAGGTTTGATATGTTGCTTCATACTTCTTTGTTTATATTATTCTTTTGCTTTACATTTTATATTGTCATACGGATTCGGATCAGAGACGTTGCCGCAGAGATAACTTTCGATTGGACTCTCTCCGGTAACACACATAGAAAACAGCATGATTTTAACAGTCGGAACAAACTCACCGTTGCGGATATTCGATCCCACACCACGACGGCACACAAGCGCCAGACTCCTTCAATAAATAAATAAATAAATAAAGCATTACCATGCCCAAAAAATAAGGCAGACTATACAGTGGAAACTCGCAAATCTCACCACGATACCCAACCGGATTTCGCCCTGCTCACGGGAGGGCATTCCAAAATTTGTACCTAAACTCAACCATTCGGCGAGTCAGGATTTGCAGATGAGATAGATACCTTCTTGAGGTCTACAATAGACGGCCACCGCGGTTCGCCCAGCTTATATGATAGACTGGTTCCGTATCACAGACAGGTTCGTGATTTTCTCAAAGGAGTAGACACACTCCAGTTCGCACCTGTTATCAGAAGCGTCACCGGAATCGTGATTACGTGGAGCTGCCGTCTGCGCCTTGTTGACTCGTTAGGGGTTGTAAACCTTCGAACCGTGAGTTCCGTTGAAACACGTTCGAGTTCACTGGAGACCCGAGCACTCGAATTTCTGCCGTCGTAAGAAGCACGACATATCGCGATGCGAGCTCGAAAATTTGGCCTGTGAAGCCCCTGATTCTGCCGGACATCCAGCAAAACGCCGCTTACCAAAGGGCCACGAAGATGCGAGAAACCGAGAAATTATTGGCGATCTAATAACTATCCTTGCAACTTATCTTATGCAAGCTATGCCAAATTCCTGGCTGATCACTTTTCATTCGCAATTAAATTTTGCAGCGTATCAGAGCTGGCTTTGCGCCTTGAAGAATTTCAGCACTTTCACGGATTCATCACAAGGTATCGATCGTCGATTCGACTGCACCAGGCAATTCTCGCTTTTCTACATTAGACTTCGGTTTCGTTTGAATGCCGTTTCAGCGCAACACATTTTTTCGCAACATTCGATGTCATGTTACCCGTCGTAGGCAAAACTGGCGTTAAATGACCTAGGGATGCTTGAACCGTTCTAGTTTACTGGAGACCCGAGCACTTAAATTTCCAGTCGTCGTCAGAAGCACGACATATCGCGCTAAGAGTTCGAAAATTTGCGCTGCCTATGAAGCCCCTGATTCTTCACGGCATCCAGCAAAACGCCGCTTAGCAAAAGGCGCTAAATTACATACCGCGGGAGACGGTCAGGATGTACGAAATAGGCCACGCCACTCGCCGGGGGGCGATGCGATCTTCCCCTCAACCCCCTGCTCACCCACACCAACTCCCTAGGCTTCACAGAGTCTAACGGCTGCCTTACGAAACCTTTGAGACGCAAAACAAAATTTTTTTGACCCGCAGAACAGCGGCTGAACCTTCTGACGCTACGCTCCCAGCCGGAGGCGGATATACATCCTGGCGCGCTGCCCGAAGACGTAGCGCAGGCATGCAGGGACGTGCAGCCAGTGTTGCAGGAATATGCCGTTGCTCCTACCGTAATAGCGGCAGCCAGTTATATGCTGTGCCTGTGCAGCTGAGCCAGTACCTGATTGGTTGCCGCGGTTACGATAAGAGCGTTCTCGCAACCCGAAGTGGATCTTCGCGACATGTACCAGGCGCTGGTTGAGGAATCTGAACTCCAAGCTTGGAAGTGCCTAATGGTAAAAAAGGCTTCTTATTTTAATAGTAAAGCTGCAAAGCAAAAGTTCATGGGATGTTTGGCCTTCTCAGGCAAGTCTCGTACCGTTCTAGTAATCTCTAAGCAATGAATCGAATACTTATCTTGTGCGCACGAATCGGACTTCAAGTTGAAAATCGGCACCTATACCTGACCCTTTGCACTTTGCTAAAGATAGGGAACGAGAGGTAATTATTAAAATAATTATGGATAAAAAGCAGAGTAAAATAAATACAGTGTGAGAGCAAAAAACGATGGAAATAAACTGCTCTACATATTTTGTTAATTATACAGTGCGCTTCATGCAAAGGTATCTTCGATGAGCACTAAAGCTTGACAGCACCGAGCATCTCTTGTAATTTCCAACCCACTTGTATGAACCAACATGTTTGATGTGTAAGAAAACGACGCCACATAGGTATTTTGAGGAAATCTAGACGCATAGGTATTTTGAGGAAATCTAGACGCATTGTGCTTTATAAATTGTAAAAAAATTGTCCTAGAACAGACACCGTACAGGTCAAAAGCTTATCCCTTGTAAACATAAATTTATAAAATAAATACCTGTAACAAAACGTAGTTGAAATTTGTGTAAATGAAGAGAAAGAAAGACTATGAATCCACCGAACCAGGATTTGGAGATCGGTGCACTGGGAAAATTTTGCTGCTAGAATGCAGCCACAACGGCTATATCATTTTCTCCATAGCGGCAATGTGTGCATACTATTAGGGGGGGGGGGGGAGGCAAAAGTAATGAGACAAATTGAAAAAAAATCTTTATCTCTTTATAACTCAATTACAACTCAACGATGCTGAGGAGTGTATTTGCCATTAAGGGCAATGACCTTGCTACCATCGCTCAGTCAACTTCCTGATCCCATCCTTACAGAACTGCTTGAGCCTGGTGTTGATCGACTGCTCGATATGGTTGTCAAGGACTGCTTGGGTTCTTGTGTCCCTTCCGACTAGGAAGTCTTGTAGGCTCAAGTAGTAGTGGTAGTCGTATGGAGAGATGCCCAGCGAATGCGGTGGGTGAGGCATGTGAACGTAGCCCAGCTGGCCAAGCTTATCCGTGGTTACTTGTTCCCGATGGGGTGCGGCGTCGTCGAAGAGGAGAACCTTCTTGAAGCGCTGCGAATGAATAAGAGCGAGTCGCCGGCCCATCTCTTCTGTTTCATTCACCATGGCCTTGGAGTTCATTGTAGTGCTCTTAGGAAACAGCTTCCGGTAAACCGATCCATGGGCGCAGACCCAAAAGTTCCAAAGGTGCTTCTCGCCATGAACATCTCGCCGAACGAAGGTCGGTAACAGGTCACTAGGCCTCACCCAGACTTGCTGCTTGGCAGGGTTAAGGTAGAAGACGTACTTCTCATCTTGCGTGAATATTGATCCCAGGCTGCTCGAGGTTGGGAATTGGGCGAGATTTACGCGACACAGGTCGACTCGTCAGACTGGGGTTTCGGCATGAGACAGACTGCGGTTTTGGCATGCTTCTGGAAAGGGCGGAAGTGGTAACTTCTCAGGTGGCCTTCAGTAGGTAGCATTCAAACATACACATACGATAAGCACGAAACCGGACTCCAGCCACGAGATATGTGGACACGGCACGGGGTGTCTCATTACTTTTGGCCCCCCCCCCCCCACCTAATATGTGCAATGGAGCTGATAGTATACGAATGCGGATCTCAGTGGTAGATGTATGAATACAGTAACTGCATTTGCGTACCTCAACGTCATAAGAGGCAATGTGGCGTGACCAGTGAGGAAGCGAACGCTCGCGTACATCCGGAATTGAGAAATAAGCTTCGGGTTCCGCTCGGGTCAATGAAGCCTTTCTTTCTGGTTAACTGATAGCAGACGTTCAAAACAAAAAAGTATTTTTTCATCGACTGGCCACACACTTCTGGGTTTAGCTTAAATGCTCTCCCAAATTAGCTCCGCAATACCTCGCAAAACTACAGAATGCGAGACGCATCCCACAATGGCATCGATTAGAAGAAACAATCGCCATTTTTTATCCTCTATCGTTAGGTCGAAAAACTCACATAGAGGACTTTTTACGGTTTCAAACTAACTATGGCTTTCCGCTGATGGGTATCAATATCATCTCAGGTCACATTTCTAGTCCAAGGCGGTGCTTTGTATGAAATAGTCAACGAAGAATAGCAAATCTTCGTCTGTTGTTATATGCGATGGCATGTCAGAGTGAGTAGGGCGACCTGCTCTTCATTCATTCAACATCTCGCGGAATCCTGTGGATTACCGCACTCATCTAGCGGGTTCGACAAAACGCACTAGTTTTTGACGATTTGGGCTATGCAACAGCCACTTTGGTCCATAACGACGAAGCTATGACCCCGAAGGCCTTTCACTTGCGTGAATTATGTTACTCGAAGTGCTCTTGTTTCCTCGCCTTATAACGCTGATCGCGTGGTCATGCTGCTTTCATGCAATTCATGTTTCCAATGTGTGCGTCATCGCAGGAAAAACTGTGGGGTCATATGGGTGGACAAGTAGGGGAAAGCTCCTCGTCTTCTTCTTCTATGTTTTTTTTTAGTTCACTCGATTCCTCCTGTTCTTTTTCCGGTCCAAGGTTGTTAACCATGTTAGTCTGCTCTACAAGTCATGAAGATGCATTCAAAGAGGTAATCCTTACACCTATGGATAACGCTAGCCATTGTCTGAAAAAAATACACCTCCAAGTGCTCAAAAGTGTTCAAAATGTCCACACACGTAAACCATTTATGAAGTGCTTCATGCTAGGACATGCCAACTTCCAAACGGATTTGAAAGGCCAAGCTACTTGGCCTAAACTCTCTGCGAAGCATAAGGAGAGGAGAAGGACTGATCTAGTCATGCTTTTTAGAATTCTCACAAAAAGGGTTGCCGCTGAAGCCATAGAATTTTTCATGCTCCACTAACCAGAGGTAGAGGACAAACGCTTAAGTTGTATCCTTAATTGCCAAGGCCACAGGTTAGGTCTAGCTTCTTCACTACAGGAACCTTAAGCATTTCAATCTGCTTGTTGGCGAATCTAAAGGTTTGAAACATGTCTGTGCGCATTTTTTAGCTCGCAAAGTTCTTTTGAAGATGGCTCTGGCTGCGTACGTCTATATTTTTTGGGTTTCTGTTTGTGTCTTCCAGGCGTGCGATTGATTGTAATTCACGCTGGAAACAAACAAATGTTGTGTGTCAGAAGTCCCTTCACGCAGAAATGAATGCAAGAAGAGAGTGGAAGCTGCATGATGGAAAATTCGACACGGCGTTTAAGTCAAAACCAATGCTGTCGCAGAGTTCAAGTTTAATTACTTCACTGGTGACCATATTCTACAGATTAAGCAAGTAAACACTATAACTTAACAATGAACGTTCTAACATAAAGTAGCAGCAAACCCGTCTGTGATGAGAATTAGCAAGGATTCCAAACAGAATCGACAACATACTACCATGCAATCACAATCACGAGTCGGCTGTAGTGAAAATACGGCGGCAGTGGGCATGGAATGGACTCGACACATTTAGGCTCCAGCGTCGGCTTGCTGGGACTTCTGCGACGTAGTGGATGCTTTTTGACTCCGTGCCCACCACTGTACCTCTGCCGATCCCCATATGTTGAAGACGATTAGTGGCAAGAGCGCAATCACGGTAGAGATGTAGAACACCACGTTCCATTCAAGAGGAGAGCCGTTCTGAAGTAGTAACTAAGTAGTACTAAAGTGCGGGATCGAGGTGTTATAAGCGTCTGCTAATTGGCTTGTCATACAGAAGTAATCTAAATTACAACTAATGGCTAGGTATATATTTTAAAATCTTGCTAACTTTTATAAATTTCCAAGAAAATGCTCTAAAAATTGTTCAGCGCTGCACTTGATCCGTATTTTTTCATATGGAGCTATTGACGACCATAAATTAGCATATCCTACTATATATAAACGGCTAATTTCACGTATCCGTCACGGGGAGGGGGACTGAAGCCAAAAGATGCCTACGACAGTGCGGCGTATGCCAGCCGGCTTTCTTTGAGCTTATGCGATTGCTGACGAACTCTATCCTTGGCGGCTGATCGTCCAAGTTTACGTGATAGTCAAGGGGCAACGCGTCATGATATGAATGGGGATCGAGTGCAGAGCGTTGGGATTCGAGAGACGTGCCATAGACGTCGTTTAGCGTGCGTCTGGATTCAGAAGACGTGCTGAAAACGTCGTCTAACGTGCGTAGGTATTCAGAAGACGAGCTGAAGACGTCGTCCAACTTGCGTAAGGATTTAGCAAGGGCGACCAATAGGAGAGGACCAACAAAGGGGGAACATAAGAGGGGGAGGGGGGGGGGGGCGTGAACAAAAGGGGGACCAGCATTTTCCCTCAACATCGTTCAGTGTGTGTCGAATTTCTGAAGACGGCTTACAGAAATCGTGGTACGTGTGTCAGAGTGCAGAAGGAGTGTCATAGACGTCGTGGCAACGTAGTGACACGTGAATCGGCTCTCAGTGGTTACATGCGCGTGCTTGACTCTCACTCCGTTTCTTTGCCAGCGCATAGGAAAGGAAGTATTTCGGGAGGGGAGGGGGGGGGGGAAGGTAGAGAGAGTATCCATGGGATTCGGAGGAGTATTATCGCCGTTGGACCGTAAGCGGTGTCAACCAATGCCGATTAATTTTAATTATGATTTTGCTGATTAAGTATCGGATTGGGACTCTCACTACCTGTTTCTCGACACGTAGAGAAGGAGAGAGGGAGAAGCGCTTTGGAGATTAAATTGCGTGCATGTGATGGAGGGTGGATGGGCTTCATATGCGCAGTGAAAATTCTGCCCTACCGTATCCCACTGCACTATTCTATATAGTAAAACCAGTTTTTTTAAACTGTAAGAAGGCCTAAAGAAGAAAGGAGAGGAGGATTGGGGTTGTTCTATTCTCGAAGACGTCTGGTAAATAAATTAATAAATAAATACATTAAAGTTATGTATTGGAGAACATACTCTGGCTATCCACTTCGTGAGAATCGGATTGACAATTCCAGAGCAGGCGACGAAGAAGAAAGCGAATCCGGTGATAGCCCCTGAGTAGGCTGGAGCCAAGGAGACCAGTGCCGTTTGGCATCCCGGAGTGTGCAGCCCTAAAGAAGCACTTACGTGAAGGATTCAACCAGCTAGATTAATAATTTTTCGAACAGGAGCGAATAACGCGAAGGATTGTCGTAACCCATACCTGCCGAAGCCATACTGAGGCACAGAAAGAGTACCGCCAGAGGCGCACGAGTGGAGTCAAGGAGAGTAGCGGCGAAGAGGAAAGCACCGAGACCAAGAGACGCAAGTGAGTTCAAAACCTGAATAACGAATATGAGAAGCATCTCATCCTCGTCCTGAAACCGAATTAGAACCTGCTAGATTGCGCTTGAGTATTGCTATGCACCTTCAGTGGACATTATCACCACGAAAAATGTGGAGTCGTTTCGGAATGATTTTGCATAGGAAAGAGATTTGTTGAACATCAGATTTCCTAACCGTATTGCCTTATGCTACGTAATAAGCATGAACAACAGAAACAACATGACGATTTGGATAGTATCAGAATTTTTTGAGAACCACTTTGACCATTAACGCAGTCAAGATTTTATATGCTATTAAGTTCATAGCTAAGGCGACAGGAGAGTTATGAGAGAATCTACACTTAGCCTTAACGTTAATGGTTATCGAATCAGTTCCGTTGTTAAGATGTATAGGTCTGGAAGTGCATACATGCGACAAGGATCTAGTAGAAGAATAGTTAATCGTGGACATTCGTAACGCTCACCAGTTTTGGGAAAGTAATGGAATGATTACCCGACAGTAGGTAACAACTGACCTTCTGGGACGATGAGAAAAGTATCACATGTGAGCGCTTTTTCGGCAAGTACACTGTGTAATATTTACCCATCTGGGATGTGCCTGCGTGTTTTGCTTCTACGGGATGTCGTGGAGGCGACATCAATGCGTACTTGACCATACAATGACTTGCGGTGGCCAGCCGATGAACAAGTCAGCGCTCTGTCCTTCCCAAACAGTCTGGTACCAATTCACCGACCCCGGAGAGATGGAAGGCTTGGTTGGCCTGGGCGGGAAATCCGAACCAGGAACCTGGTATCGGGTGCACGCGACAGTCGCGCCTCCTCCGACTGCGCTACTGTAGATCAAGCACCATTATCAACTGCTGCGGATATTACCAGGACAAGAATGCTTGTAATACATTTGGACGCTCTTGTCCATTTCTAAAATGCGTGTGGTTCAAGAGGCACTAGTCAGATGAATGTAGTTTTTTTACAGTCCTAACAGCCGTATGGTCTTCTCACAAGACCTGCTAGCTGTTCTCTGGAGGCTCTCAATCCGAACTGCGTGAAAAAACAAATATTCCATTCAACTTTTACAGGAAACGAAACAGCCTTCCGGCCTCCAAGCGTTTAGTTTAGTTTTAGTTTTGTACTAATTTTCCGAAAATAGAACATTTTGACTGCGTCTCCCGTAGTGATTCTCCTAAACCTTCACAACATATTTAGGACGAAAAACCAGTCTCGTTAATTAAATGGGACAGGGTAGTGGGATAGGCTTCTTTGACTTCTCAAAAGTGAAGTTAGCTCATCCCAGTCGTGTAATTCCTTCTCCGAAACGCCTAAGCCGCAGAAAAATCGATTAAGTTTCTACCAATATCGATCGAATGATAATGCCTAATGTTGAACGGAAGTACAGCCATGAGATTTCATCGGAAATAATTCCTCTCTCCATTACATCCCTTCCTTATGTGTCGAAAGACAGACTGGAACGACCGAATTATCAGCAGACACAGACAGACAGACAGCGGCGGTAACTAACCTTGTTCGGAGGTTATCAGCCCCTGGAATATGCGATTTCAGATACTGTTCTTAATTACCAACAAACAAAAAAGTGTGTTTCTGAATCTGCAGTGCAAGAAATGTTTAAGAAATGGCGAATAACGGATCGCCGGCTAAATGATGACTCAGGGCTTGGAACCCAAAAGAGATGAAGACTCCGGCATCCAAATTCCTTCCTCCGCAATTTATGGCCGTAGTCTGAAGTGACTCCAAACGAATAAATAGGAATATGCTGCCACGCGGAATAAGTAGTTGATGCGACCAGACGCAAAGGAAGTCACCTCAAACTTGGGTAATTAAACCTTTATTTTAAATAAACATAAATAACACGCGCGAGAATAAGAACAACAATAAATAGCATCGATGGTAATGCAATAAGATAAATATGGAATGACCAGAAGAGCAAATTATTGCTACAACTATGAGGAACAAACCAAGGCAACAGCATGCACTTCAACAAGAGCAAAGCAACACTATAAAAACCCTAAACCAGCTAAATGAACCGGCAATAGGCAGTAGCAATGATGAACAGAGCCAAAACCCCACTTTAGGAAGATACCCAACCCACAGCAGGAAATGGCAAGGCGACACAATGCAATATGAGAGCATATGAGCAACTAAAACAACACGAGAGCAGGAATCATGAAACGCAATGAGACAGGATAACAATGCAACAAGAGATAGCGACTCTATTACACGAACAACACAAAATACACGCGAACAAATAAATATGCACAAATCGGAACCCAGAAGGACACGCGCAAGGAGCAAGACGAGAGAAACAAAGACTAAAACACACGCGCAGAGCTAAACCCCTCCTAACGACCCCTCCCGGACGCGCACAGCCGCTCGAATGGCCACCAAGCCCATGAAGAAGGCTGGGAGCGCTGATTCCTAGGAAGACCCTGAAAATCAGGAAACCCATGGAAATAGCCCGGGGAAGGAGGAGACCCAGAGCGCGCGCGCGGCAGTCGAAATGGGGCGCGGAATCCGTCAAAGGAGACGACTTGTCGTCACTCCAGCCCGCGTTGATGTGGTCCTCCGTCCTTGCTGGTCCCGCTGCTCGCTGAAGAACTGCCATAGGCCCGTCAGCCGTCGTCCATCGTCCTCCAGCTCCTGGATCCTTAGCTCCTTGTGAAGAACGTTACCGAGGGCCCCATGCTGACCCTCGTCTATGGGAATCAGGTCCTCGAATGCTGTTCCCTCGATTCTCTGACAGTCGAAGCACCTCTTGTGCCGACCCTTGCATCGCTGTCCTACGCGCACTTCCGGTCCCGGGTCCATCTCCTCGATGTTCACCTGCTGCACACGCACCTCCGGTCCCGGATCGGCCTCCTCGGCCTCATCTTGCTGCACTCGGACTTCTGGTCCTAGACCACTGTTCTCGATGTCTTCTTGCTGCTCGTCGCGCACGACGTCCACCGCCTCAGCAAGATCTAACTCGGACCCTTCGATCGGTTGAAGATTTGAGTCTCCTTGGTCCTGCTCGTCGTCGGATACCAACGCTGGTATCTGTTTCATCGGGTCGTCGACTGACACCCACGTAAGCGAAACTACTGGTAGAACGTTAGAACGCGCCAATTTCCTGTAATCCACTCTCCTCGTTGGACGTAAATTATAGCGTGAAGGTTCCGTGTCGAGTGGTTGGCTTTCATCCATTTCGCCCTCCACGACTGCGGGCGAACTTTCGGGATGCTGCTGAGATGTAGACTCCGTGTCCACATCAGTGCTCGTGTCGTCGAGTTCTAGAGGCACTAGGAGGTTCACTGGCCTCCTAATTTTCCTACGCGATGGCAACATTACGGATGCCTCTCTGACAACACCTTCCTTGTTGGCTACGAGCTCGTCGATACGTCCCATTTTCCACATGTAGCGCGGTTGTAACGCGTCGCAGATGAGCACGACTTGTCCAACCTTCGGAGCGATACGCGATCCTCGTCTGTGTCCAACTTCCTTCTGATGTTTTTCTCTCAAGGACGTCAAATACTGTGACTGCCACTGCTGCCAGAACTGCTCCGTGATCCTGCAGGAGCTGTCAATGGCCTGTACTACTTGCAACTTCGTCTGGGACGCTAGGCGTTCGGCTGGACTGAGATAGTCGTGGTCCTCAACAAGATCAACTCCTGTGTGCATTGGAGGAAGCACTTCAAACTCGTTCTGAAGGAAGTCTATCGGTCGAAGTACGCGCTCTAAACCTTCCTCCGACTCGACGTAGAGTAGTGGTCGAGTGTTCAACATGCTTTCGATCTCCACTATCAGCGTTCCTAGCTCCTCACGTGATGGAGTGACCTTTCCTAGCGACTTGTTCATGGCCAGTTTGACGGATCTGATCAAGCGCTCATAGACACCTCCCTGCCATGGTGCATAGGGAGTGTTGTACGTCCACTGGATCTGGCGGCTGCTCACTTCCTTAGCAATGGTTGGGTCGTCCTTCGCTCTGTCCAACCACTCTGAGAGTATGACGTCTCCTAACGCGAAAGTTGGTGCGTTGTCGCTCGTGATGGACTTCGGGATCCCTCGCCTCGCGAAGAATCGCCGTAACATGTGCAAAAATGCTATTGTCGAGACGTCCGACACAAGTTCCAAGTGTATTAACCTGGTGACAAGACATGTGATAATGCATCCGTAGCACTTCTCTGGGCCTGCTTCGCCCTTCACGGAGAGCGGTCCAAAATAGTCCAGGCCTATGTGCTCGAACGGACGCGATCTTGTCACTCTACGCGCTGGTAAATGCCCTTGGTCGGGGTACTTGTAGGGCAAGTTGTTCATCTTCTGACACTCCATACAGCGACGTATGATTGTCGTCACTTCTGCCCGAAGTTTCGGTATCCAATACCGCTCACGTACGCGACACATCGTGTGACTGATGCTAGTATGGAGTTCTCGATGACAATTCATGATTATGAGTTTGGATAACCATGTTTTCTGTAGCACAAGCATAGGAAACTCGGCTTGCTCGTCTAGACTACTTCTTCCTAGACGGCCACGACAACGAAGAATCCCTTGTTCATCTTCATACGGCTGAAGATGACGGAATGACTTCCGAATTGTCGGCGTTATCCTAGAGAGTTGGTGTTGCTTCACCATGGCCTTGCATGCTGCTCTTATCTCCATTCCATTCGGAATAGGAGTATCTGCTGGAGCTAGCTCGTCAAGTAGTTGAGACAGCCTTATTGGTACGTTCTGTCTCTCGTTAACTCGCGCAACGAGCAGCTTGATGAAACGTAGGACATAGGCCACAACTCTCTGAATCTTACTTAAATCCGAGCCTCGGATGTCATGGAAGATATCCGTGTAGGCTGTCTGCGATTGAGCGAAGACCCTGGTGTTCTGCGGGCCCTCCACAACCTTGTTCTCACCGTCTTGGGATCTGATCGCTCCACTCTCGTCGTTTAGCAGAGTTACTGGTGTAAACGCGCTATCCCAGACCTCTGTCGGTTGGGAAAGAAACTTTGGTCCTGTCCACCACACATGGTCGACCAACTGCCATCTGTCCAGGCCTCTTGTCGCACAATCCGCCGGGTTCTCGTGAGTCGAAATGTGCCCAAATAGCACGGTATATCCACTTTCTTCAAGGGATTTGACAATGCTGTGGATTTCGAATACGCGATTTCTGACGAAGGGACCGATATCTGGACGCTGCGACGTCCTGATCCAATTCAGTGCGATCTCGGAGTCCGATAGAATGAGTACGCGCTCAACTGTAATACTCGACGAGATCTGCGATATCACTGAATTCGTCAGTTGCACTGCCAACCTTAAAGCATTCAGCTCCAACTTCGGTATGGTCATCTTTGCCTTCAGGCTTGGTAATCTGCCTTTCGCCATGACCAAATTCGCTTCCGAAGGGAAGTATAGATACGCGCATGCTGCGAACGCCTCACTGCTGGCATCCGCACAAGTGATCAACTGTGCCTTTGATGACTTTGGCAGCAAGAAACGCGGAATTGTCTTTAGGAATCCATCCATATCCGAAGAAATGGTTTCCCATTCACGTTGGCGTTCTGGTGGGAGCGGTGTGTCCCAATCCAGTTCGTCTCTCCATAGCGATTGCAAGAAGACTTTTGCCTTGTGTACCAGCGGCAACATCCACCCCATGGGGTCGTACACTGATGCAATCGCACTTGCCACTGATCGTTTAGTGGTGACTTCTTGCCTGGGCATTGTGCAGGCTATCTGGAACTGATCCTCTGATCTATTCCATTTGATACCTAGAACCTTCGGATCCTCTTCGGTCGATCTGTCCGCTGTGGGAATAGTCTCCATGACTGCACGATCGTTAGACGCGAATTCCCGAAGGTTCATCTTCAACTCGTTGAAGATTTCTTTCGTTCTGGAGTACACGCGAAGTCCATCTTCAGGTGTATCCGTCGTTACGAGAAGATTGTCGACGTAAAGGTTGTCCTTGATCTCCTTTACGAGTTCGACGTCATTTGGATATTGATCCAAATGATAATGCGTGGTCGCCGCAAGTAAAAACGGCGATGGAAGTAGTCCAAAGGTTACGCGTGTAAAGCGATAAACCTGCAGATTCTCCTTGCTCGGAGGTTTCTTGTGATCACGTAGCCACAGACAGCGAGTGGCATCTCTGTCCACCTCATGAAGCCGCACTTGCAAGAATGCCTTTTCCACATCGGAAATCAACGCGACGCGACCGATACGGAATCGTAGAAGAAGTCCGTACATTTTGGGTAACAGGACTGGTCCCCTGTGAAGAGCGTCGTTCAGCGAAGGGCAATCCTTGTAGTGGGCTGACGCGTCGAAAACTATCCTTAGTTTCGTCGTGTTCTTGTGCGGTGTAAGCACAGCCTGATGTGGGAGGTAGTGAATTGTTCCCTCCACCACATCGCTTTCATCAACTGGCTCTATGACGTTCAACCTTTGTTGCTCTTCGAACGTCTCGTTGTATTTGCCCAGAAGCGCAGTGTCTTTCCGAAGGGAATTCCATACACTGTCGAGTCTTCGTAACGCGATCGCTCTATTATCCGGAAGCGCAACAGGGATTTCTTTCCACGGCAAGCGTACATAGTATCCATCATCTTTCCTGTGGACTGTGCTCCGGAACTCGTCCAGTACTTTCTTATCTATTGCCGCTTGGACCTCCTTTTCAGGCTGCGCGAAATCGTCCTCAGCCTCTTGTTCCATGGTCCAGAAACGCTGCCAACGCGCACGTTCATCCTTTACTTCTGTTGGATCTTCAATAGAAAACGCGTTAATGTCGGTCTCGATCGACCTCGACTCATACCCTTCTCTAAGCGCTTCATCCGTCTTTTGTACTCGCGGATGTTGAAGAGTACCGTGGACTTGTCCGGTTAACAAGGCCCTAGACGAGTGGGCAACAAGTATAATCCGGAAGGTAGGCATATGTGAGCCTCATCGCGACGAATAAGTTGCCAGAGTTGATCGCTTCCTATAAGGATCAACGGCTTGATAGCTGCTTGTGATTGCACCAAGTTCACGTTAATGTTATGTGACTTGATGAACGCAACGTCTTCTTCTAGCACTGGAGGTGTTCGTAAGGTGCTAGTGAGCGTTTCGTGGGTGAGAAGCTCCAATGACCACGGCTTGCCTTTATCATCCCACATCTCCAAAGGTACCTTGCGACTCACGCACTCCTGTACGCGATCCGAGCCGAAGGTTCTTACGCGCAAAGTTGTCGTGCCCAGGGTCGGCAGGCATAGCTCCTCTGCCAGCTTGTGATCGATGAAGGAGCACTCGGCACCTGAATCTAGCAGTGCCGGTACTTTCCTTAGTTCACGTGAAGAGGGGTCCATGATCGTGAGCTCTCCTACTGGTAAGTAGGTTTCGCGAGTGCTCGGTATGCCTTCGCTCGAATGGAGTTGAGCTACTGGATCCTCTTGCTGTTCTATACGCGCTGTGACGTGATCCTGATCTTGGCTGCTCAGCTGGTGAGTCGCTGTCGATGTAGGGCTTGCCTTCTTGGCAAACTTCACCTTCTCATTCGATGTAGTTGGAGCGGTGGATTTTCCCTGCCGTGATGTCGACGTTTCTGGAGCGGCCGTTGCTTTGAAGCAGCATGATGTGTGATGTCTACCCTGACATGCGAAACATGGCCGTTTCTTGCAGTCCGACGTTGCGTGATGAGGAGACGCGCAGATAAAGCACAGCTTGTGCTCACGTAAGTAGTTGGCCCGCTCCTGCGGGGTGCCATATCTTGTGCATGCACCTGCCTTGTGGTCCTCGCCACAGTACATGCACGGCACACTTGAAGTCGGTTGCTTCTGAGGCTTAACGTTCTGTGGCTGCTGTTGCTGTGCCACACTGTTGCTTGTCGTGAACAGAGCAATCATTTCCTCATCCGCGATGAACTGATCCAGGGCATCGAGAAGATTCTCCATCAGAAACTGTCCCTCCATGGAACGTTTCTTTTTTAACGCTTTCCTCTGTAAGCGTTCGGGAAATTTGGACAAGACCTGCTTTACGAGCCACTGGCTGTCCACATTTTCACCCTTGTCTTTGAGTTGAGACATGATCGCTTGGATCTGTTCTAGTAGTACGCGCTGATCCTTGACTGATGGCGATCGTAATAATGCTGCCTCCATCCTTGCAATCAGGCGATGTACTAGCTCCTCCTTGTTACCATACTTGGTGTGAAGGAAGTCGATCGCTTTCTGGTAGTTGTCCTCCGTGATCTGGAACTTCCTAACTGCATCACGCGCTTCTCCCTTCAATGCGTCCAGAAGGTAGTTGAACTTATAGATCGGAGGTAATGGCTGTGAGTGGACGTTTGTAGAGAACAATATCCAGAAATTGTCCCAATCCCATACATTTCCACTGAAACTAGGGATGGGCACGGTGGGCAGGTCGACCCTTTTCGTCTGGAAATGAAAGTCCTGCGGTGCGCTGTCCGACGCGCTTGTGTGAGGAACTTTCCGGTTTCCTTTGGGTGACGTAAAGGTACGCAATCGACCTTGAATCGCCATCGTGACATCGTATGCAGAGCTAAGAGTTACTTCCGCTTTCTTCGAATATTGTTCGAAGTCCTCTTGTTCTGAATTTGACGGTCCATCCGTCCTATCATTGAACGCGCTCTCATACTTCTGCCATAACTCCTCGACCTTTGATGTTCCTGTCTCGATAGCGCCTAGCAGTTCTTGCAGCTCGCTGTAGATCTTCTTCTCCTCCCTTGAGTTTCGGTCCTCCTCGGTTCCCGTTGCGTCGAAGTAGTCCTTCTGTGCACGCGCTACCACTGCTTCCACTTTGTTGCAAGCCTGGGTCAAAACCCGCTTGTATGACGAAAACTGTGTCGACATGCTGTGACAACTCCCGATGTAAAGGACAAGTGGACGAAGCAAACAATGGTAAATGAAACCGAAGAATACGCGTCAGTTACTTAGCCTAGGACGTAGTCTAGAACCTAATACGCGCCACCAAACAACAAGAAACTACAGCTTAAGTCAAAACTTGACAACTAGAAACGCGATCAAAGTGTTGAAATTGGCTTAATTTCCGACCTGTCGTTGTCGCTGTTGGTCCTCGATCCGAAGTCGAACGCGCACTGGACCAGCTGTTGTCAGCAGAATACCGATCGGCCGATGCACCAATTGAAGTGACTCCAAACGAATAAATAGGAATATGCTGCCACGCGGAATAAGTAGTTGATGCGACCAGACGCAAAGGAAGTCACCTCAAACTTGGGTAATTAAACCTTTATTTTAAATAAACATAAATAACACGCGCGAGAATAAGAACAACAATAAATAGCATCGATGGTAATGCAATAAGATAAATATGGAATGACCAGAAGAGCAAATTATTGCTACAACTATGAGGAACAAACCAAGGCAACAGCATGCACTTCAACAAGAGCAAAGCAACACTATAAAAACCCTAAACCAGCTAAATGAACCGGCAATAGGCAGTAGCAATGATGAACAGAGCCAAAACCCCACTTTAGGAAGATACCCAACCCACAGCAGGAAATGGCAAGGCGACACAATGCAATATGAGAGCATATGAGCAACTAAAACAACACGAGAGCAGGAATCATGAAACGCAATGAGACAGGATAACAATGCAACAAGAGATAGCGACTCTATTACACGAACAACACAAAATACACGCGAACAAATAAATATGCACAAATCGGAACCCAGAAGGACACGCGCAAGGAGCAAGACGAGAGAAACAAAGACTAAAACACACGCGCAGAGCTAAACCCCTCCTAACGACCCCTCCCGGACGCGCACAGCCGCTCGAATGGCCGCCAAGCCCATGAAGAAGGCTGGGAGCGCTGATTCCTAGGAAGACCCTGAAAATCAGGAAACCCATGGAAATAGCCCGGGGAAGGAGGAGACCCAGAGCGCGCGCGCGGCAGTCGAAATGGGGCGCGGAATCCGTCAAAGGAGACGACTTGTCGTCATAGTCACTGTTCTACCTAAAACACAGATCGCAGCAATTGTGCTTGTTCTCTGTGTTAGACTTCTCAAGGTGGAACAGGCGCGTTTACGCTTCTCTATAAAAATCGGTCATGAAGAATTATATTAATTTTCAAATTAGAGAGGATGAAACGTTCCGGAGAAGCATGCGAACACTGGCACACACCTTCGGAAAATTGAAATCCTACCTTACAGATCGTGCTTCTGTTCCACTTGGTATGCCTCTGCAGCCACGTGTTTGCATAGCTGCTGGCAAGTTTTGATAGCCATAACGAAGCCGTCGGAAGAGCCGAAAGGATGCCGTTTTTCGTTGATGTGTAGTGGTGCACGTCGTGAAGGTAGCTTAAGGAGCGTTATACAGAAGTGGCAGAGCAAACAAGTTCTTCGCCGCTGATTTCTGGTGATCGTAACTAACAATCAAACATCAGAGCGCTGAGGAAGGTGAGCACATTTCAAACAGAAGGACCTAAGCAAACCAGACAGACCTACTACCGCTGCCTACGCTGGATCCTTTTTAGCAAGGTCAGTAATGAGGTGGAATAAACTTGACGCTAGTTTATTCAGGTGGAAGCGATGCTATACATTCCAGGCCCATCTAATCGACTATCTCCTGAGGACTATTCCAGATCGGCCAGACTAGGATGTGTTGCAATTTTTTTTCTTAAGAGATTGCTCCTTTTCCGAAGACAATGTTGCTGCAATATCTGTTACTAACACTTCACCTCGTTTTGTGTTTGGTGTCTGCTATTCTTGTTCGTTACTCACATTTTTTTGTGTTGTTCTGTTTCGGCCCCCTCGACCAGACCCCCTCGACTTCGCAGTGTGGACCTCGGGAACGTTGGCGGACCTACTAAGATGGTATCCGGAGTCCAATCCACGCCTCCTCCCACCTCGTCGCTAGGACTTGCAGTGTTGGCGGGCCACTGCCCTTCTGAACCGAGCTGTCCACTTCCCG
Source organism: Heligmosomoides polygyrus bakeri (assembly GCA_947359475.1). Classification (NCBI taxonomy): domain Eukaryota; kingdom Metazoa; phylum Nematoda; class Chromadorea; order Rhabditida; family Heligmosomidae; genus Heligmosomoides; species Heligmosomoides polygyrus. The sequence goes on from OX375868.1 coordinate 29,370,603, forward strand.
TTCCCCGCCCCTCCTTCCCCCCCCCCCTTCTCCATCAACTGGAGAGGTCGTCGGTTAATACAGTTTTATCGCCTTGTGAACTATACCTATACTGCTTGTTCCCATAATGATAAGATACCGATCTAAATAAATAAATAAGCCCGCTTATTCCACACAGAGCGCCTGCCGCGAAAAGCGCTCGTAATTACTGACTGTTCTAGTCGAATGCACTGACCACAATTTGAAAGCAATACGAAAGAAACTAAAGTTCTGAGAGCCTGGCTTGGTTTGATTTAGTCAGAAGGACAACGCTGAGTTCGGTTTAATCAAGCAGTAGCTTCTTACCTCGGAAGGAACATGATCATCGTCATAAGTGGGAATTCATGGCAAACAACGGCGGTCACTGCAGCCCAAACAGGCGCAGATCTGAGGATTCTGAGCCATGGCACCTGAAGTAAGCCAGTGATGTCTTAAGAGCCTTAATTTCGTGTCACACTTATTTTCAGTGGATTATAGACAGGTAAATTGGTGACGATTAACGCAAGCACTGCAGTGAACCTATTGGTAATTGCACTCAAAAGACAAAACTTCTATACGGAATCTACAAGAAAGTCTAGCATCGAACATCTCGTACGTCCCACACAATAGCCCACGAATGTTCTTATAGGCAGAAAACAGAAGTGACTACAAGGAGATGGGTGTGTAGTGTGTGTTTGTGTGTGTGGGGGTGTGGATGTGTGTGCATTTTTGTGTGAGAAATTCCTGTACGATGAATGCTTTTAGTTTTTCAACTAATTGACGACCGCGCGGCAAATCGCGTGTCTGGCGAGTGGGAGAGCGCGCTGGGACGGCACGGACGCTGCAATCTCGTGGAATCACTACTTCACGATATTCCAAATGAAGCTCCCTCTCCAAGGGCTAGCCACATATTGGAAAAGGCCGGACCGGGTTCAAAGCAAACCATAAAAGATGTATTTGCTGCTGTCAGAAGGTCTGCATAGAAAAAGGGCGCACGTTTGCCACGAATCGAGCAAATAAGGTGTCCACATGATGTAGCAGGTTTTTGACATACTTTTGTCTAGGTTGTTTTCAAAATTTTTACAAGAAATGTGACCAATTATTTTTCTGCATGATCATTTTTATAAGACTCGGGTAGCTGTTTGTGAACAGTGACGATCTTTCTGCAGCTTGAGTACTGTGTTGTGCTGATTGTTTGTTTTTATCTACGCTTAGAAGTAAATGACTGCCGGACCACAGAGCAGTAGCATTGCTAGGATACAACATATCTAATGTTACTCGTAAACTATGAAAAAGCGAGAAATGAACCGTAGCGAACGGTTTTATAACCGCGGGCCGAAATTGACCGGCGCGGTCGTCAATGGGTTGAGATTCAGGAGTAGGGGAGACACCTGTCAACATGAAAGATAAGGCTTACCTTCCGCTCAGTTCGTTTCTTTCCTACGTCTTCACTGACATTCGACAATGTGATGAACTTCAATTCAGCATCACTGATGCAGGACTGCTTACTTGGCTTGTCGGCGCCTAGATAGCAAATATATCGAAATGGGAATAATGGGCAACTTCTAAGTATCCTCATTGTTCTGAATGAGTGGAACTCCAAGCAAATACGTACTCTGTGAGGTGAATCAGAACAACATGATCTACCCAATGGCGTGAAAATCTTAACAAGGTTTCAAAATTTTTGAGTTCGAGATGACCTAGATTAGTCGAGCCCGTAATTGCCTTGACCTGATCCACATTCGCTCTTGAGTCTCCCTTAATTGTGCCCCCTGGCAGGGATCGACTTGCCCAGTGAAATTTTAAAAATTTTAAACGTTGTCGAAAATGTGTTTCATGCTAATTTTAGACTTTGCCTAATCATGGCGATCTATTTGATATCAAATTTGCCTTGTTTGGCCACACATACATCATTCCATGCGTTCTCAACTGCCGGTTTTTCCACTTTCGCTAATTAATTACGACCGCATCACTTTTGCTCTAGGGCTGAGTTTTGCTGAAATTTTCGACTTTGAGGTGTGGATTACAACTGTGGGTTTCAGACTTAGTTTGATCAAAAGTAAGACAGTAGTCAGCCGCCAAATTGGCAGTGCATCAGGGTTCCAGGGAGACACGTCCTGCAAAGGCTACTGCACGTCTGTAGATCTGTGTCTCCACGAGGCGGATCAGTATGGAAGCTGGATATGTGGCCAGGCACCATGCAGAGATGCTGTCCCACAAAAACCGTGGAGCTGGCAGCTTACGTCTCGGAGTGTCGCTTCCATGGAAAAGCAGTTTCCTTCAAATTCAACATTGAGATTTGACACTGACGTCTGCCCAACCCTCGCAGAAGAGATCCTACCACTTAGCAAAGCCCATATTTGCGATATCTTTCGAAATTTTTTCACTCGACTTTGATCGAATTTATTACTTGAGACAGATCCGATACCGGAGCCCACACTGTTGTCGTAATTGCAGTGACCTGACCTGCCCCTGCAAACATGTGTCCTTTAGACATGCAATCGCTGCTTCTCTCCTCTCACTACTTACACTAACCATTTGTACTCTTTAAAATATCGATTAATGATGACTTGAGTGGTTTCCTTACAATTTTTTCTGAACTGCTGTTTGAATCTATGATCGAGTCGAAACCGAAGGGATGACTTGTCACGGAAATATATGTCTTCCATCTCTAGGAAACAACACCAGAAAACGGAATACCTCATAAAAAGTACTTCACAAAAATTCAAGCCCTAGGTATCGTACGATAAAAAGCATGGCTCTCCGCTGCGATCTTATCTCTTCGATATAATTAGGAGTTCGACTTTTTGTCGATTTTCCGCAAAAATCTACCAGAATTCGAACCTTTCCAAAAGCTCTCCGATTTATGACAGTTAAGTGTAGGCAACAGGGATCTCTGACACCAATGGACCTATTCGAAGGGTTAACTTGTCACGGAAATAGTTTTCTCCTGTGCGAATGAAAAACCTTAAAGGTTTGATCATTAAAAATCAATTGTTATTGCAGCAATCTGTGCGATCAGTGGGGTTCCACTATTCAGACACTTTTTTCGAATAGGAAAAATGGAGTCCCCAGATCATATTGAAGGTTGCTTCAGAAATCTGTATTTCCCGCTCTATATCGAGCAAAACGTGAGTCTATACTAGGCAAAATTTTAGCTATATATGTTGTCTGCTTTAGGTAGAAAATAATTTTATTTTCATGCAGACGACAATTTCGTAGACGGCCCCAAATTATATCGAACTATATCGATATCGAAGCTATCGATTAATTATATCGTTTATATCGATATCGAAGCTCGAAGCTTATTTTTTTTACTGTGTGAAGAGATAAACAAAAGACAGAAAATCAGATAACATTTGTAAGGGAAGCACTTGAGTGATCACTAGCAATTAACACTCGATATTTTATAGACTGCAATTTTGCATGCAAATGCCGCTCTTTCAGGTTAAAAAAGCTGTCGTGTCCATAACGTCCAGGTGGAATCTGCGAAATTGAAGCGGATCACACTGATTTGAAGACTGCCGAAATTAAAAGAATTGGGTTCTTTGAGGTGTACAAGAAACTACGAAAAAAATACGATAAAGTACTCTGTTAAAACGAGGAGGAGTACGACGCCCCCCCCCCTCTCCCAGAAAAAGACGACGTCACAGTACGACCCCCCTTGATTCTGAAAACTGACCCTGCATTGGGTTAGAGTGAGTAGTGAGAGGAGAGAAGCAGCGATTGCATGTCCAAAGGACACATGCTTGCAGGGGCAGGTCAAGTCACTGCAATTACGGCAACAGTGTGGGCTCCAGTATCGGATCTGTCTCAAGTAATAAATTCGATCAAGTCGAGTGAAAAAATTTCAAAAGATATCGAAATATGGGCCTTGCTAAGTGGTAGGATCTCTTCTGCGAGGGTTGGGCAGACGTCAGTGTCAAATCTCAATGTTGAATTTGAAGGAAACTGCCTTTCCATGGAAGCGACACTCCGAGACGTAAGCTGCCAGCTCCATGGTTTTTGTGGGACAGCATCTCTGCATGGTGCCTGGCCACATATCCAGCTTCCATACTGATCCGCCTCGTGGAGACACAGATCTACAGACGTGCAGTAGCCTTTGCAGGACGTGTCTCCCTGGAACCCTGATGCACTGCCAATTTGGCGGCTGACTACTGTCTTACTTTTGATCAAACTAAGCCTGAAACCCACAGTTGTAATCCACACCTCAAAGTCGAAAACTTCAGCAAAACTCAGCCCTAGAGCAACAGTGATGCGGTCGTAATTAATTAGCGAAAGTGGAAAAACCGGCAGTTGAGAACGCATGGAATGATGTACGTGTGGCCAAACAAGGCAAATTTGATATCAAATAGATCGCCATGATTAGGCAAAGCCTAAAATTAGCATGAAACACATTTTCGACAACGTTTAAAATTTTTAAAATTCCACTGGGCAAGTCGATCCCTGCCAGGGGCACAATTAAGGGAGACTCAAGAGCGAATGTGGATCAGGTCAAGGCAATTACGGGCTCGACTAATCTAGGTCATCTCGAACTCAAAAATTTTGAAACCTTGTTAAGATTTTCACGCCATTGGGTAGATCATGTTGTTCTGATTCCAACAATGTGCCTTTCATTGAATATAAGCGACTTTGAAGAGAGTTATGGCAAAGCGGCGGAAACGGCGGATTAATCCGCCGCCGGCCGCGTTTTGGCGAACGTTTACCGACGGTACTGTAACGACCTTTCAAGAATCGAATTAAATCGGCGGGGGGAATGTGTCTACACATGTAAATCGCGAACTCACCCCTCACATCAGTGTTTGGCCTGATAGCCTCCACATAAGTTTGGACTTTTTCTGACTCTGAAGAAGGCAACATCTCCGAAACGTTAGTCGTCAATAAAGCGTGCACTATCTTGGTGTCGAGTTCGACACCACATTAAACAATTCGACAACGATCAATGCCAAATTCATCGAGGGTCGAGCCTGACAGCTATTTTCTTCAGTGAGATAGGTGCGGATGACGGAAGCGATTTGAAAATTGACAAGATTGAGGGGAAATCTTCTTTTTGAAAAAAAGAGAACGAGGTGTGTGGCGAGGAAAAAGCTCAAAAGAGGTCGACAAATGATATGTGGTACAAAGAAACGGAAGTTCCGCACATCTCTGGTATTTGGTCTATAGAATAACTAGCCATAGCTAGCCGCCCTCTCTTCTGCCTCATTCGCTCCAGCGAATACATAGTAGGTGAAAAATAATTGAAGCAACTTTTCTATACTAAAGTTCTACATATCTCCACCCAAACATTGCCAACTTGATGCAGAAAAGCAGGAACTAGCTATAGTCTCAATTACTATTTCAAGCTACACAAAAAATGGTGCGGAATCGTGCCTCTGAAGGGTGTAGGACTATTGAGATCCCATTCTCGCTTTGCCCGGTAGCGCATGATTTCGTATAATGCGTTGCGAATATTATTTTCTTTGTTCTCTTGTTCAATCTCTGGATGAACAGAAAATTAGCACAGTTCATGCACTGGCACTTTACTTTCAATCAAGTGGCTTTCACACCATGCTGTAGCTCACATGGGAACGTTGAAATATCAGCCACAATGAGAGGCTGAACGCTGGTATGTCAAAATTAAGGTGAGGCGTCCTAGGCACACTGCCGTTATTTTGAAGGACTCACCTATAGCAGAGTAGGCGAATACGAAGAACACGCCGACAGCGGCCGAAAGGTAGAAGATGGACGGCCAGCCGCCGAAGAGCGTCGTTTGAGCACACAGCGCTCCAGCTGCTGGGATGATGATAAGAGTTCCTAGAATTATCAATGAGAAGGTGTCATTGGCTAGCGGAGTAGGTCTCCGTACCAAGTTGGCGTCCACCGGTGGCAAGACCTAAGGCGTAGCTCCTTTCACTTGTTGGGAACCAGCGAGTGATCAGTGAGTTCACGGCCGGCTGCAGAAGCGCATCCGCAAAGCCGACAAAGAATCGCCCGGCAATCGCGAAGTAAACACTGAAACGCAAGGTCATTTGGATAAAGGCACCCAATTTCCAGAGGTTTTGAAATTTGATTTTTTTTGCAAATTTGAAGATTTTTGAAATTGTAGGAAGTTTCGAGCTGTGGAACAAATTGTTGACAAACATATAGTCGGCTCATATTCCGACGTGACAACTCCCTTTACAGTACAAAAAATGAGAGGATTGGAAGTAACTCTTCCCAAGACGATGAAAGAATAATTCAAATTCGTGGGCTTGCACTTCAAATGACCAACTCCAGAGAAAATTCGGAGAACCTTCCGTCTCCATCGGCCACTACATTTTAAATCGCCGTGGCTTAAAATGTTTCTTGGGTGAGTGACTCCTCCGGGTTCTTTAATTTTTTGACCTGTTAAGAAGGTCACGAAGTGGAAGGTCAGCCGAATAAAGTTTAGTAAGTAATCGTTGCTTCAAAGCTCGATCCTGTCACCGTTCAAGGTCATGCCAAGATTTAGCGGAAGTTGAACATTGAATAAACGAATATAAACGAATAAGCGGCACTGAATAAACGTCTGAAATGTTCGAACCAGCTGAGAGCGGCTGAAAAGTCCAAGGTTCCAAAAGTAGGAATCGCTTGACAATTCAGGCACACCGCACAGCTGCGTATAATTCGAAGCTCTTTTCAACATAACAAAAAATGAGCAGCACGAGAGTGGGAACTTCTCTTGTATAGAATTTATCGTGAGGTTGAAATCCGCTCATTATGATGTCAGTAAGGTACATATTAGGTCGGATTACAAACACAATTTCTACTGCAACAAATGCCATTTTACAGTAATTACATGCTGGAGTCGGAATCCTTGCAACAACAAGGGGATAGATGCCCAATGCGATATCATGGACGCAAAGTGGAGACAAACTACCACTATTGCTCCATTAAAAGGAAGCCGAGGGTACTTTTACTGCACTTCCTTCAGGAGGAAATTATCTTAGTCGGCTGGGGACACCCCAGATAAGCGGAACAAACGTAAACAGTGCACCCTATCCCTGCTAGGAAAAAAAGCAAAAGAGGGTCCTGTCATGTGCTGGTTCAGGGATTGTGCTGTCTCTGAAAATAAATCTTTTTCAGTTTTGCTCCGTTTTCAGAGAGTCAGAGTGAAGCGCTGCCTCGTCCCGTTAGGAGAGATCCAAAAAGCCTATGCCCTCCTTTGTATTTCTTGTATTTCACAAAGCATTGTCTTTTTATAATTTCGCTTCGAAAAGAGTTGATCTTGAAGCACCAAAAGATGTCCTTCCAGATAAGGCACCACTGAAGTATCTACACAACATTGCTTTACTGACTATTTTTGTTGAGTTTAAATTATGAAGAAGGAACTACTTCATTACCTCACTGCAGCGAACTGAGCTATCATGAGATTGGCAACTACGGCCAAACTGACACTGGCGACGATCATGTACTTGGCGTTGAACTTATCGGCGATGAAACCGGTGAGCAGCATCAGCAGAAGACCGACGTTGAAGGCGGAGAAAATGTAACCCTAAAAGGAGGATTGGATTATATTATTCATAGGTTCGTTCAATAGTTCATTCAGGGTCGGTTAGAGCAGTCCCAGCTGTTGTGTGGATCCTGAATCGAGGTTCTTAATTTGGGTTCTGGACAGGACAATGGAACCTATTGTCCATGTTAGGTGAAATGGTAGACGTGAAACTCAGGGAAGAAAAATCCAGCCTTGTTACCGCAGTCCATTGTGTGAACCAACTACGCATTCAAACCCCCTCCACGATCTCCCTTAAAAGGAGAGTATGTGGCGAATCCCGCAAAGGAATTGGCTAACGCAGCCCTATTGTCTCTTATCTTCAGTCCGGCCTTCGCCGAGTTGTTAAAGCTGACCTCTTCAAGCAAGTTTGTCTATCAAATTTCCCTTTGGAGGATCATTTAAAATATGTAGAAAAATTAGATAAAAACAGTCGGGTTCGGAATTTAGGTGTAATTTGCAAGGTGAGTTCTAATGACCGCATCTAAAGATGCGCTCAATCACTAAGAAAACAACAGAATCAGCTTTTAATGAATTTTGTTCTTATACAAGGACAACTTCAAGATAGCCGCTTCCAGCACTTGCTCCCAATTCAATTCTCAGAAATTTTCGTCGAGCATTATTAGTCTCTGCTAAATGTAGTGTGACCTTCTTTAATGGAAACTACATCACTAGACTATACCTAAGAAGAAGAGCAAAAGTATGGAACAAGATTCACCCCAATCCGAAACTTCTTCGATGCACCTGGAAATACTCCTCTGAGCGGCTCACGTCAAACTGCTTTGAAGAGGGAAGAGGTGTGATGAAGCTACTAGTTGAGTAACGGAGTCAGATGAGGCCCGCACGGACAATCTACTGTTTGATAGTGCAAATTGTAAAAACGCCTCGAGTTTCGATAAGAAAGAGAAGAAAGGGATGCAGACATTTTCGTGCGGGATTTGAACAAACCTCCTGATCTGACGTCCAATTGAGCCGAGGCGCTGCTCCGTCCTCTGTACTAGTCTCGTTTCCATCCATGTACTCGGAAGAGTTGACCATGCAAACAACGGCCATACCCATATTGCTGTTCATCATGTGCACACTTAACATTGAAGCATTGCCTTGTAAAATCTGCAACCCGAAAAAAGCGGCTAGCCGCATTTGGATACTTTAAACACAGAAAGAGATTTTTGCGATCAAACTGATCCTGCCCTCAAAATGTTCCCTGTTTTGCTCCTGAGTGAAATAAGCGTCCACGAGGCATCTTCATTAGATATCGAGATAAAGCAAAAGGAAGCTCGTGCAGAAGAAGAATGGAAGTTGACGGCCATCTTCCTTCGTTCATGTATTTCGAGTACTGCTAGAAAAGACTACAAGCGACATTGCCCTGTGAAGTTTTTCAGGATGTCCTTGACTCCGATCACTCCCAGGCTAACCCAAGTACTAATTTGGTTTTGTTTGTTTTGTTAGGTTCTATTTGCTCACAGCAGGCTTTCTGCATAAGCCTTTCGTTTTCTCTCTTTTTTGAAATAAAGCCTTCCAAACCGCTTGGGGCTGGTGATTTAATGCCGAATTTGTTGGGGGCGATAGAGTATTGACCTATTTATCGGTTGGTCACGTAAATATTTGGTATAAGCCAAATAACCATTATAATTCCTTTTCCGACATGTAAAAGGCAGACAAGGATTGAATACAACCGTCCCTTATTCTTATCCTTTTCCTTACGGTTGTCATTATCACCAAAGCTAGACAGCATTTTTAGTTTTACAGTAATAAAGGTAACGATTCTCAGAGATTTCTCAAAAGTGTAGAATACCGAATTGTCGATCGCTTCGCCACCGCAAGTCATTGTGTAGGCAAAATACGCCTCCAGAGTCCTTCCACGACATCCAGTGGAAGTAGACTGCGTGGAGCATTCCAAGACTACATACAAAACTCCGTCCTTCATTCTTCATCGTTATTTGGAAGCGCTATGTAGCGCTTGTTACATTAGCAAGTCACATGCCAATCGACCTGACATCCTGGGATTTTCCAGGATGGAATGTTCTATGTCCTCAACTTTATTCGAGAATAATTAGATAGTGATAATAATAATAATAACAATAATAATAATAATAATAATTATTATTATTATTATTAATAATAATAATTATTATTATTATTATTATTTATTACGACCATCTAAACCAGCCGCAAAACAGCATCTTGTTAACACATTAAATTCAATTCAATTCAATTTATTACGACCATAAAAGACAGTCGTGAGAAATCCAACATAGCATCAAACAAACTTAAACATCATTGTGAAACATAACGATAAAGGATAAAACGTGTCACTGTAACTCAGTAATTTGAAACGGCAATCTCACTAATACTGTAGGAGAGCATGTTTTGCTACTCGTTTGAAAGATCCAAAAGACTCAGGAGTAGGGCTGATGTTGCTCTTCAGTGCGAGATACGTTGATCCGGCCCTTACTGTGAATGAATGCTTCCTGGTCTCAAGCCTTGGTTTTGGATACCATATCTTATAGGGTGTTCCTCTAGTCTTTGAGGGAATCAATTTGTAAAATGCCGATGAGTTTATACGAATTTGTCCAGAGAGTATTTTGAAAACAGAGCAAGCATCAATCCATTTCCTTCGGGAGGACAACGAGTGGACTCCAAGAAATTTATTCCGAATAGCTGCTTTTGGAATCCCAGAATAGAAGAACCCGTTATACCTTATAACAAGCTTCCTTGTGAAATTATTTTGAACATTTTCTATCAGGAGAATGTCTTTTTTCTTATGTGGCGAAAATACTGCTGTCCCACTTTCAACTAAGGGTCGGACATAAGTCTTATATGCTTGTATCAGGACTATTTTATTTTTAGTGGATAGTCCTTTAAAGATTTGATAAGTTCTGTGTTGTGCTTTTATGCATATGGATTTATAGTGATCCGAAAAGTCTAGCTTGTTGTCATAATGAAATCCTAAATCCGTTACTCTATCTACCAAAGTGATTGGGGTGTCACTAGTTAAAGTGTAATTTGGCAGCGAAGTTGAGAGTCCTATCCGCATCACCTTTGTTTTTTCCGGAGACAATGGTAACTGCCAAACTCTAGACCAATCCATAATGCGTTCGATAGCATGTTGAAGACATAGCTGATCATCTTCCACAAATTCACAGTATATTTTTAGATCATCTGCAAACTGCTTAATCACCACTCGCGAGTCTTGAAGTAAGGTTGGTAGATCTGCGCAGTAAACATTAAAAAGCAGGGGTGATAAAACGCCTCCTTGGGGGACTCCACTGGTAACTCTTTTTACTGATGACAGTGTATTTTTTATTTTTACTTGAAATGTCCTGCTATCTAAATATTCTTCAAGCCATCTTACCAGGAGATGATGGAAACCCATTCTGGAAATTTTATGCAGTAATTTTTTGTGGCTTACTCTATCAAAAGCTTTTGCGAAATCAAAAAACACCACATCGCAGCACTTTTTCTCATCGATCAAGTTAGTCCAGTCATTCAAACATTCAAGGAGATTTGTACTAACTGATTTCCCTCTTACGAATCCATGTTGACATTCTGGAATTAGATTGTTTTTCTCAAGATGTTCAATGATAGGTTTACTTATCAATTTTTCAAAAACTCTGCAAAATAGTGATGTAACGCTTACTGGTCTAAAATTTCCAGGATTTTCAGCCGGTTCTTTCTTTAACAGTGCTGTTACAAAGGAATGCTTCCATTGTTTAGGTACTTCGGAAAACATAAGCGACTGATTATATAGGTAAGCTAACGGTTGAGCAATTAAATGTGCTACTCTTTTTAAAAAATAAAGTGGAATCCCATCTGGCGTGATAGAGTAGGACATCTTCCAATTTCTTATTGTTTCGAAAACTTCTTTTTCCTGGAACCATGGAACGGTATTCATGTGGCTATTCAAAGGTATGTTAAAAGGCGGCAATTTTCCGTCATCATTAACAAAAACTTGGCTAAACTCATCTGCAAGAAGATTTGCTCTATCAAAATCTGAAACTGCTCTAGTTCCTCCTTTAACTAAAGCACCTAATTGATTATTTGAGTATAGCTTTCTATTGAGTAACTTATAGAACGCTGTTTTTTGACCAGACTCAATAACGCGCTTCTCCAGCTGTGCGTTATATTTTTCAATCTTTTTTGAAAATACATTTGAAAATGAAAGATATTTGTCCCAGTCATGGGATGAGTTCGATTGCCTAGCAATGTTAAAAAGACATGATCGGTGATCAGCCATGTTTTGCAGATAGTGAGGTAGAGAAACTCGATCAGCAACAACTCTACATAATGGGATAAACATATCAATTACATGGAAAAGAATATCCAAAAACATCTCATATCTATCAGTAACTGTACTTGCTCTTTCAAAGGACTCTCTCCACATTACGGAAGCTAGGTATTCACAGATTTTATCATAGTCTCCCTTTGAATAGACTCTTTTATAAATTGTAATAGGCGCCAAAAAATTTTCATTTATACGAAAATAAATACTAGCATGATCACTGTTACCCACTGGGGATAGAACCCTAACTTCGCTGATTATTTCCTTGTCATTGGAAAATAAGAGATCGAGTACATTGGTTCCTCTGGTTGGAGAATTCACATATTGTATAAACTCATGGGATTTTACAAATTCAACAAAACTAGAACCGAGGGTCGTATCCTGAACTTCTTCATCATGCCAGTCAATATCCGGCATATTAAAATCTCCGACTAAAATAGTTGGTTTATTCCCATCCGCTAAGTCACTAAGCATTTCAACTAGCTGTTCCGTCGCAAGAGCTAAACATGAAGGAGACCTGTAAACAATGATTACTCGGAATGAGTTTGATTGATTGTAGATATCTAATGCAAGAAGTTCATAGCTATTTTCAACACTTTCCGAAAAGATAGTCTCATGTACAAAATTGTTTCTTAACAATATTGAGAACAGCTCATTTGCAACAGAACATGGTATAGCAGCGTATAACAACAGTGTAGAACATTCTTCTTCTTCTTCTTCTTCTTCTTCTTCTTCTTCTTCTTCAGCGTTTGTCCCGCTTCGTGGCGGGGTCCGCTATTCTGGTGTCATGACGCCACCTTTCCCGATCCAGCGCTAGATCGGGGTGGACACCAGCTACTTTCAAGTCCGTATGTAACGTATCAGCCCAGCGCTGCTTCGGGCGCCCTCTAGGCCGCTTTCCTATTACCTCGAAGTCAAGGCCTATCTTGCGGACGCTGTCTTCTTCTCCACGCAGAACGTGGACGTACCATCGTAAGCGAGCTTCGCGCATCTTGTCCGCTATCGGCGCGACACCGAACTTCTGCCGAATAGCCTCGTTTCGGATGCGGTCCAGGCGCGTGACTCCAGCCATCCAGCGCAGCATCTTCGTTTCCATTACGCTGAGGCGACTTTCCGTTTCCTTTGTCGCAGGCCAACACTCAGCGCCGTACATTGCTACCGGTCGGACGACTGCTCTGTAGATCTTCGACTTAAATCGCTCTGGTATCTTCTTGTCGCAGAGCACGCCAGTCAACGAGCGCCACTTGGACCAAGCTGCACTCACGCGTGAATTCACTTCGACCATCAGTTTGCCGTCAGACGCGACTGCTGATCCCAGGTACTTAAAGACCGCAGTGCGTGGAAGCTCGATGCCGTTAACCTTGATGGAGCTGGACTCGGTAACGTCCGTCGTTAAATACTCGGTCTTCTTCACGTTCAATCTGAGTCCAAACCGCTCCAAGCGATCACACCAAGCTTGCAACTCTCGCTCGAGTTCTCCTTTATCTTCGCTAGCGAGCATTACGTCATCGGCATAAAGCAACGTCCAAGGGACGGGCTTCTGAAGATCTCGTGTGATGGCATCCATGACGACAACAAAGAGAAGTGGGGAAAGCTCAGAACCCTGGTGTACTCCGACAGAGATGGGAAACTCCATCGAGGTCCCAGCTGCAGCTTGAACTCGACTCCTTGGACAAGAGTAGAGAATATAGTAAAGAAACAGTGTAGAACATTAATGGTAGGGAATGGTTGTTTAAATGTCTTGTCTACCTAGTGCTTAAGTAAAGCCTTCTTCACTACTCTTTTGAAACGCTTATGATTTTCAAGTGAAGGAGTTATTTCATTATGTAAACTTAGATATTTGGAACCTGCCCTAATCGTAAAGAACCGAACCCTTAGCGTGGAATGTGGTCGAGGGAACCAGATTTTCAGCAGAGTCTCTCTTGTTCTAGACATTTTGAGTGTGTAGAACTTGGAATGTTTAACAGTGCTTATTCCGGCTATCATTTTACAAGCGTGTCATTTACCTGTCTTCTTGAAGACGGAGTAGAGATGTCAAGAAACACGTTTCTAATCGTTTATCTTGGAATGCCGATATAGGAGAAACACTTGTATCGCAAAATAACTTTAAGATGATTGTGTTGCAGGCAGAAAAGCTACCACTCCGGCACCACGACTGACACATGGAGTTCTAAGCAAGTAGTGTCTGGGTGATTTCGCTAAAAAGCAATTGCGAGGCCTCCCACGTATATAGATAATTTATATTTAATTTTTCCAGCACTTCTTTGTAGCGAGAAAAGGTAGCCTACTTTATGGATTGCAATCGTTGCCACAAAGCCACGGAAAGTTCTATTGCGCTTCATCAGATGATGTGTAGGGAAGCCGTTTGCATTTGCTAATAAGGCATCTTTATTGCCTCCTTATGGCCTAGAAAAGCTTACAGAAGATGATCGCTCGAGTCAGAGTTTAACTTAAATGATAATTACGATGAGCACCCCGTCCTTATGCGGCTTACAGTAACAATTTCCCTTTGAGAGCAGACGCATTACGACCTACCTGGCGAAACACAAGCAGAGCAGACTTGCGGTGAGGAGTCGCCAACTCGGAAACCATCGGTAGATGATCGGACGAGGTGCCGGCGGTAGACCGTCGCTAACAGGGTGAACTGCCGACATGCTGCGCAGCAGCTGATCTGCAACATTTCTTATTTTCAGTGTACTGCAAAAGAACGTTGTTGAAGAAGATTGAGGACAACTGTACTCTGTACTAACAACTGAACTCTGCAGGTACAGGGTTCTAAAACGTCTGAAGAATCTCAGTTATACTTTCATCCTCTCTGAATAGTCTTTTTGCCATTGTTCTATTCATCGTGTCAAACACCTTGTTACTTTCTCAATGTCATTGCTGCAGTGTAATGTGATCGGTTTATGTCGCGAATGTGGGCAGCGCAGTGAAGTGGAAACGCGATAGCCAGTCAAGGCGCATGGAATAGGCGTGCCATTCAGGAAGGTATGGTCGGTACCCTGATTGGCTGACAAGCGCTCTGTCGGTGCGCTGCTTGGTCATGATTGGCCGACGCATTCCCACCATGCAATCGTTCTCACTTTCGCGACATTGGCGCTAGAGAATATCAGTTGCCATTAATAACGTCATCAATCATTTCAGCACTATATGCTGTTACTGAATATTTTTCTTGCGATCAAAACTCTTGCGCCAGGCAGGGCTCGAACCTGCACCTTCTGTTTTCCGTGCTGAAATAATATGGCTTACACCACCCCGGCGCTGATCACGGGTGGGTGCTAGCAGGCCTCGAGGATATCGCGGATGTTACTTGCGGTCAAACAGACAGCGCCGGTGGTGTAAGGCGTAGCATCGCTGCGCGGAAAGCAGAATGTGCTGGTTTGAGGCCCGCCTGGAGCAAGAGATTTGATCGCAAAAAACATTCTGTAACAACACATAGCCTCTCCTCCAGATGCCCTGGGTTTAAGCGAACGTTTGTGTTAAAACGTTCAGTAAGAAATGCCGTACAATTTATATTTCACTGGGAATTGTGAACTTCACTGCAAAGGAGCTTAGATAAAGAAGAAGAGTAGTTATTGGCTAAACAAAAGACACAACAGTCCCATTCATATTTACACCTCAAAAGGGTGTGCGGTTTTTTTTTTCAAGACTGGCTTTGATAATTTACAAACGTAGGCATGAACGAGTCCCTGGCTGAAGTTGTCTCCACTAGCCGCTAACTGGTGTCGAACTGCGACACTGCCCTACCAGATAAAAATTCTGAGCTATCACTTTCTTCAATGCGCTTCTAGAAACAGTTGAAACGTCTATACGATCAAACACCAAATAAACTTCCCAAACTGTCCTACTTGTAAAGAGGTAACCAGCTGGAGCTACATATAGTCAGAACGATCTTTGAGAAAATTAGAAGGCTGTAATGCAGATCTATCCGTCAGCGTTTGTAAGGAATCCTCGAGAAGCTGGGTGCACATGGCTTAGTGCGAATTTTTCTGACCTTTTTTTCTGGCCGTTTTACCCCGAACAACTGTAAAGAATGCGTATAAATGGGTTAGAGCTGACACTCTTGTGAACGAATTATTGAGCTTTGCGGTATTTCGAACCTTCGTGTTTTGCAAATGTTCAAGAATTGAAGACAAACTACTTTAGATTTCTTACTTTAGATTTCTCATAATGTGTGATGATGCTTAAAAAGCTAGGAAAAGGAAGTTGAAAGCCGCCTCAGTGTAATGGAGACGAAGATGCTACGGTGGACGGCTGGAGTTACGCGTTTGGACCGCGTTCGTAACGACACCATACGACAGAGGTTCGGTGTCGCCCCGATATCCGAGAAGCTGCTCGAAGCTCGTCTTCGATGGTACGGCCACGACCTTCGCGCTAACGACGACACCGTGTGTAAGATTGGCCTGAATCTTGTGGTCCCTGGAAAGCGGCCCAGAGGACGCCCGAAGCAACGTTGGCTAGATACGTTGCGCTTGGACTTAGAGATGGCTGGTGTGCACCCTGATCAAGCATTTGATCGGGAGAATTGGCGTCACCACACCAGAAGAGCGGACCCCGCCACCAAGCGGGACAGACGCTAATGAAAATGATGATGATGATGTGATGATGCTTAAAAAGGAGGATTGCTGCTGAAATGTAGAGAATTTTGAGATTCTCTGCTACGCTACAGTTTAACTTAGCGCTTCTGCAATCACGCCCTTAATTAAAAACAAGGCTCTGTGATGAAGACTTCGAGTTAAGTTACGATTTAGGGTTTAAGTAGTTTTTCGCAACTTACTTTCCGTGCAGCCAAATAACTCGTTTGCGAGCTTCAATACCTTGCAGCAGTATAACCACCGAAAGCCATTTACGAAATGTTTGTTCGTTAATGAATCTTGATCAATTACTTTCAAATAATGCAGAGCTCAATTCATGCTAGATTTGAGTGGTTGAGTGATAGGGAAAATCAGCGAGCGGATTCAAGGCCAAGGAATGGACGGAAGCGGCTGACGACGATGTGCTACTAGGAACACATCAGCACCGATTGAACTGGTGGCAATCTCTTGAAGCGGAACCGGAATTTCACGTTGGCTCTTATAGACCTCCTCTTCTCTCCACGGCTCTCTGCCTGCCTGCAGAGCCTCCGTCACACCACGAGCTTGTTGACCGGCTCTTCCGGAGACCGGAATGTGCCGCACACGCGTAGTGCCGCGGAAGACGGACCCGCGCGTATCACACGCACACGCTGACTATTTGATTATGATCGGCTCCGCTCGCTGATTAAGACGTGGTCTGTCCGGACAGCGCAATCCGCGTCGGTGCGTTTAATGTCGCGAAATTTCGCGATCAAAAATCATTGTGCGGTGACTAACCTTCAAAAATTCTTACGTGTAGTCCTACAATAAGATAATGATGAGGGATTAAGGACGGCGTTACTCAATCCCTTTTGAGTAACGTAAAAGCAAAATTGAGTAACGTAAAAGTGGACGCATTCCACTTTTACGGGATGTTGTGGAGGCAATCTGAATGCGTATTTGGCCTACCATGGCTTGCGACGACTAGTCGATGGAAAGTTCAGTGTTCCATTCTTCCAGACAGGGATGGCGCTAGCTGGAGGGATGGATGGCCTGGGCGGAAAACCTGAGTCATGAACTTGGTGTCGTGGGTACGCGACAGCCAGCACCTGCTTCGACTGTGCACCCACTTCCCAATGCCTAGTAACTGTTCCCAAATTCAATCGTTTTTAAGAATATAATGGAGACCCTATTCGATACACCTTTCCTCATAAGCAGATTACAAGAAAGCGCTTAACGAGTTTAGAGCAGCGGAACCTGCAAAAGTCACGTGAGGCTTTCCGTACTCTCATCTATTCCGGTGTACCTTTCCTACGGCAGCCTTCAAGGATACTGAGGGATGGCATTTAACCAATCCTAAAAATATGAAAAGCACATCGGTTCGGACGTGCTTTCAAAGTAGAATTCATTGCAATCATGCTTGCATAATTGTCTACCGATATTGAACCTAACCCTAAGATAGGAACCTTGTTAGATATTTTGTACGGATTTTCTGCTCCCAACAAGGCTTTATCTAAATCCAGGATTCTACTTGCTGAAGGTAGCAGTGAACGGGGCAGGACGAAGGCCATGAAACGCTGTAAGCCTTATTTCAAATATGAATTCCGAGCTCACAAAGGTCGGAGAAGGGTAGTTTATGTCCACATGTGTTTCCAATCTTCTGCGTTGCCACACAAGAACCGCTCCTTGACAAGAAGTGATAGCTCCAACTAATTTCGTTGCCTGATTGGGAAGAGTTCATAGAATACTCTCGAAATAGCAAATAAATATTTCTGAATAATATGATGTTATGATATTATATGATGTTTAAAGTCTCACCAAAAAGCTGAACAAAAATACAGAGGAATTCTCGAGAGAGGAATATAACAGAGAAATTCTCAGGAGCTGTCCGTTAGAGGAAAGCTCAAACTGTAGGTGTACCAGTTGCAAAGTCAAGGCTTAAGACAGATCTCTTAACGTATAGAACTCTTGAGGAGCTAAACCTGTTTCTTGGTAGATACGACGATATGATGACAATGTCTACAAATGTTTTGAGTAGAGCCATTGCTTGTTGAAGGTTTTAATAAATGTGATTGTACTTGAGTAATGTGTGATAGCGTTTTGTTTTTAATTTTTGTTTGCGTTGCATTTCTATGCGTGAAACATATTCGCGCTTAAAAAAATATATTAAAACAAATAAAATAACATTTCTAACTTTCTAAATATTTCGCTTTTCTCTTGAAGCAACACGGCGTCTTAAAAAAAGAATCCGTTCTACTGTATCCAAACAGAAGCTTCCGGATTTTGCTTCTACGAGACCCTCTAAGCTGTCGTTTCTCGTTGGACGTCCAGAAAACTTTCAATTTCGAAATCTGAATCTCCGATTGCAAACGCCGCGGTTATGGTCTTTGTTAAGAAATGCAGAAGGGCTCCGAACATTAAATATTTAGTATGTTCTTACAAGCGCAATTCTCTCCAAACATTGTTATGCGGACACGCTTGGATACTGCGATAAATAGGGCTGTTTACAGATGGAAAGTGAGGAAAATAAAAGAGGGATAAGGTAATTTCACGTGCATTTGATGTGGCTTTGGCGCGGGCATTACATGAACGGTTGGCAATAAAGCTGCTGCAGCTGCTCTACTTGTGAAAGTATCGAAGGCGACATGTGAGAACTCCAGGTCCAGTTCTTTCCTCGTCAAGTCTCCGGAAAAAGGTCTCGTCCGGTCGGCGGGAACCGTCTGAAAAGCCAGGGAGTGCGAACGCAGACCTTCGGCTACTTGTTGACCAGAGGGTGAGGGAAGAACCCGCTGGGACCGGTACTTGGGTAGATGCGAATGACAACACTGCTCTCTGTCAACATCGAGGGGAATAATCTTGTCTACTACTCATGCCTTGAGAGCACGTTAACAGAATGTTAACGTGTGGGATCTTAAAAAGACTATGCTATGTAATAGAGAAACGCCCAGACTCTACTGTTTCGTCGTTACTCAAGAAACCGTATTTCGTTGCTATATTCTCAAGCAATGACTTAAGCTGATGGAGAGGGCTCGGGACAGTCTAGTCGTGGTCAGAATGTTGAAGCGAATGGTGCTTCTCATTGTCGTGTGTGTTCTCGTTCTAAATAAACTACTATAGAAGAGGAATGATTGAAGTGCAGCTTTAGACGTACCAAGGGTGATGAAGCGTGGAAGTGAAAACACGACACCCTACCGCCTTAGGGAACCGCGACGTCAGGTTTGGACTGCGGATTCGAAACGGCCACCATGACGGCCGATCAGGCAGTTTACGCGTCTTCAATTTATGTGGACAAGCGGTTCCGCTTCAGAGCTCACACGACGACCGTTAAGCGCGGATTACGAGCTGAACTCACACATAGTTCCGCGGTCGCAGAAGCGGTAGGCACAAACTCACAGAATGAGGGGACCTGAGTCAAAAAATCTGTGAATGGATTCGAGTCCTAACGGAAACACCTAGTACTTAAGGCTTCCTAAATCTAATTAGCTTAAATACTTTTGACGTGAAATGTTGAGTTGTTGAGGAATTTAGTTTTTTTCTTCTTCATAGTCACCATTTTGTCTGCGCCATGCCTATGTGAAACAACTCTTTAACACTTCATACAATTCAGAGAAGGATAAAAAGAATAAACGATTATTCAATCCCTCTTGGGATGCGCCACGCATTCTACTTTTATGGCATGATGTAGAGGCGACTTGAATGCGTATTTGGCCATACAATGACTTGCGGTGGCCAGCCCATGTATAAGTTCATAATTCCCAGACACGCCTGGTACCAAGTCACCGACCCCGGAAGAATGGTGAGCTTGGTCGGCCTAGGCGGGAAATCCGAACCAGGAACCTGGTATCGGATGCATGTGACAGTCGGCACCTCCCCCGACTGCAGTATGTACATGCGCGCGATTTAGTGAAAGGATAAATACGCAAATACATAATTAAATAAATAAATAATTCCAACTCGACTAACGAAGTCCACTACACCGAGTTGCAAAATAGTCGGTAGCAAATCTGGGAAATAGGATTTTGTTGGGGATTTATTTGAAGCTAAGCATTACATAGGGAACAATATGTAACCTGTCGTCCTTCAAGTTCTCCCACAGATGGAATATGCTGGGTATCTGGCAGCCGGAACCAACTGCACATTGGGCGCTAAAGTTCATGCAAAAGCGAATAGAGAGGTGGGTGCAAACATGTGTATAACTGCACTTCTACTGTCCCAGCACCCTTGGCCAGAATCTGCTTAGAAAGGAGTTAAAGCAATCAGACACGCTTTGCTCGCTGTATCCCCATTTTCCGGCTCGTCTTAGCGCTGTCGGAGGAGGCGCTGGCTATCAAGGCCCCGAACCGAAGTTCAAATCTGTTCATCGTCCGACCACTGTAGTCATTGAATAGGTCAGATACGCACTCAAATTTTGTTCGCGATGCATCGCGGAAGTAGAACGCGTGGCCCACTAAAAATAAGTCTTGATGTCTTACACATTCTCGAATGTCCCTCTTAAGCGCTAGAAAACATTTTAATTGTGCAACTACGGTATCACAAAAGGATTGGATAAGGGAAATATTTTCAGCATAAATAGACAAACCTTTCTGAAGAAACTTTAGCATTTCTGAGCCAATAGTGGGTCAGCGCTATATACCATTTTCACGAAGGGTTTGACAATTTTTAAGTTAATTTGGACCCTCTTCTAAGCTAACCTAAAACCTTTAAAACCATAAAGAACTCTTCCTACTTTTTACGGAAAAATAATGTTTTAAATCTTGTTATAAAGAGCAGGAAGGCGGTCACTTTTAGTGCCAAAAAAGAGACTGTGCCTTGTTCTCTTCCAATACGTCGCAATTTTTATCCGATTTGTAGCAGAATTTCTAATTGCTGGGAGTATGAAACCTGCCAACAATGTAACAAAAACCAGTGTAAAAAACACAACTATCCTCACTTTGATCGTTCATGTAAGTGGAATTTACACTCTCAATCAACTAAGAATTGCAGCGAGCTTTTTGGAGTGCATTATCGTCATCATTTTTATTAGCGTCTGTCCCGCTTGGTGACGGGGTCCGCTCTTCTGGTGTGGTGACGTCAATCCTCCCGATCAAATGCTTGATCAGGGTACACTCCAGCCATCATTGAGTCCAAATGCAACGTATCTAGCCTATGTTGCTCCGGGCGTCCCCTGGGCCGCTTTCCAGGAATATCAAGGTTCAGGCCTGTCTTCGGGACGGTGTCGTGAGCGCGAAGGGCGTGGCCGTACCATCGAAGAAGAGCTTCCCGCAGCTTCTCAGCTATCGGGGCGACACCGAACCTCTCTCGTGTAGTGCCGTTGCGAACACGGTGCAAGCGCGTAACTCCGGCGGTCCACCGTACATAGCTTCCACCACCACCGAAGTTACACTCTACCCGTAGCCCTCCAGCAGAACCGAAAGCAAGGAGGGCAACGGGGTAGAGTGCAACTTCAATCGTGCGCCACGTGCAGGCCTCTGAAGGCGACGATCTCGTCGAAAAGTTGGGCCACGGATAAACAAAGAAGATTCACCATAATAACCTCGTTTGGCATAATACTAACACTTGAACTTGAAATGCCGAGGTTTCACGAAGGAAGATTTAAGTGCTCTACTTGCTTGTTTCTTTGGTGAGCTTTGAGGTAAACTTTAATTCACTATTTTTATCCGAAAATAAAAACTTTATAAAATTATTACACTTACTGGTGCAGGCACACGAAAAAAATTCAAAGAATGATATAGCAATTTCTCCTTGAACAAAAAATTATTCTGACTATCTTACTGATTCTGTACTTAGATTTGGTTAATAAGAGTTATCACTGGGTTTAGGGTCTTATATCGCTTTCATCTTTGGTTCAGATGGTCTAACTAACAATGCATGTAATTATTGTGCTAACGTTTGGTTACATAACAGCGTTTCTACACCGGGAACCGACGTGCGAAATTTTTTTTGAGAAGAGCGGAAGACGGAATGCGGAACGGAAGAGCTCAAAAATGGGCGGAAACTGGAATACGAAACACGAAAACGGAAATAACTCAAAATTCACTACTTCGCTTAATTTCTCTCTAAATATGTACATTCAATATGGTGGCAGCAACAATACTAATTAATATAATAAATTACCTTTGACAAATTTAAGGGACAGGTAAGGCCACATGCGCTTCTTCCCCAACAAGACCCAACAATAAAAGATCCATGTATTTGTATAATTATTAAGATGACTTCCCAAATATTACCAGTCTAGCAAATCGAGGTTTATGCAAAAAATTTCTGTAAGCAGAAAGGCAGTATTTTTAACGCAACGAATCCAACTGAAGAGTAAGATGCCAGAGATTTCGTCACATGCCACTTAATAGGACTAACTGAATATCCTGTGTGGAAAGCATTGTTAGCAACCCAAGAGAGCTTATTGAACTGTGAGCTAGAATTGGTGTTCCGGGCCACATCTAGGATTACTAGAAAACTAAAGTTATACATGCTCCGGATAAGGAATTAGATCTTTGATCAAAACCCTTTAGAGACATTTTGCAGTATTAGATTATACGGTAGCATATCGTTTCCAAAATAGTCCCTTTCGGTTACATAACATTGACCAACCCTTCTATTCTGAAGCTGTACCCATGATTCGAACGTGAACAGCCGCTGATTCTCATCTTGTGGTATGATGCGTGACTCCCCCCTTTCCATGAATCTTCAAATCGTTCGATCCGACGGACTTCCTTCTCTTTAAAGGTATGCAATTCCAAGGCTCGCATACGCTTTTGGAAGTATACACTCTCGGATCCCACATTCTCGCGCTGACAGCCAACGTTGTATAGCTGATCTCCTTCTTCTGTCTTCTGCATAAGCTCAAGAGGTCATTAAAGGCGGTGCAAAACAATCAGTGAGTGAGTCATCTTTTTGTATCCGTCTTCCGGCTCGAAAAAAGGTGGAACATGGGACGGAACGAAAGGATTAAAAACGGCTGAAACCGGAATTCGGAACACAGAAACGGAAATTCCGCACATCCCTGCTAATATGAACTAGACTGGGTTTCTAACAAAACGATCCACCAATGGCATCTGGAGCCATGATGGTGAAGCAGGAGAAGACTGGAGAGACCATTTCGTTGTTGTATGACTATTGAACCAGGTAGACAGGCAGCTCATTGCTCAATTAATGTGGCTCATGCTCCACAACTTTAGGCATGGGACTAAGAAATATGCAATCTTCGAAGAACATGGAATTTGACGGAAAGCGCGCCAGCTGACAGAATGACAGATGAAGCTCCAGATCGGCCAAAGAATGATGGGAAACTGGGGCTCAGTTCGCTAACCGATGAAGAGCTCAAAGGAAGCATCAAGCTGGTTAGCCACCATCAGTGTTTCTCGAACGCTACCCCCAAGGAGGATGCCGGTGAAGGATTTGAACAACCTAGGATATAGTATCCAGGAGACAGATTCATCAACCGATTACCGCCCTCTACCGGTGAAAATATCGCCAGATACCCCTGATATGACATTCATCAGCATCAGGTTTGCCGCTATTTTCACCGTTAGAGGGCGAAAGCGGTTGATGAGTCTGTCCCCAAGTGGTCAAATATGTGTGAAAGTTTACGAGAATCCAAACAGAATCCTGCGCCATTCAATGCGTAGCCCTTTCCAAGCTCTATCAAAATTCTGGTCACCTAGGAAAGAACGACGACGCTCATTTAGATAGCTACATTGAGTTTGATAATTTAATCCGAGTTCCAACTGACTAAACGCGACTTAATCGGGGTTCCCTTAAACCAGGAACTTCTCTCTCAGATACAGAATTTTCGAACACGACAAATTATATCTTGAGTTGTTCCTATACTGAAATTCTATGAAGAGTACCTTGTTTCTGAAGTGAAATGCAATGAACTCAGAGATGTAGGTCAAGGGTGGTCTCAATGTACAAAATATGAGAACATTTTTTTGTGTGTGTAAAATACAATACAATACAATACAATACAATACAATAATAATTCGATCTCAATAGCCCCTCATGTATCCTGTGGCCTGTTTGTTATGCTTCATGGCTTATAAATTTCCAATTTCACCTTCACTCGGAGAAGATAAGTCTTTGAGCGGATCTCGTTCAACAATACTTAAAAGGGATATGCTTATTAATTTTTATTTGTAATTTTGGGCTTTAAATACGTGTTAGGGAGCGTATCTGACATCTTCCAACGCAGAATTCGTTCGGACGTAATGAGTGCTACGAAAAATTCACTTGAATGCTACCAATTTATTTTTAAGATCGTTCCTCTATCTCTAGATAGCTTAGTTTGTCCGTCTTGATCTTTCAATTCCAAGACTTCAGAAAATGTTCCTCAATTTCACCGCAGTATTTCTTGTTCCAGCGCTGCTGTTTCAAGTTTCAGAAAACAAAAACCAAGTAGCCCTTTCCACGTTCTTTAGAATAACGATATACCAATATTAGATTTTGAAAATTCCTTCATAGTAAAACGGTGCGAATCTTCGGTTCCAATTCCAATGTTCCAACTCCTTGTCTTCCAGGCAGGCACTGTGGTTTCCAATTGTCTCATCGTTGAAAAATTCCCGTGACTATTTATCAGGGTTTCGAAATTTATCTTCTTCTCTTTATTTACCCCTTCTTCTTTCTTTTCCTTTTTAAGTCTGAAGTTGAATCTGAGGCGGCTATAGGAACGTGTACAAGCGTTTGACATAGTTTACTAGATGAAATGCCACAAAATTTGCATTGCGAAAAGTCCAATGTGAATGGCTTTATAGTTTACTTCCGCTCCGAAATAGCTTAAAAAGAGCATCTACACGTGTAACTTTATTCTCCTTCTCTGCAGAAGTTGAAATAGTCGATGTTTCCCTTTTGATGAATTGCTACATATTGAAAGGGGATGCTACAGCGTACACACATCTATTAGTGGTATGCTAACACACTCCAATGAATGGATATTCTGAGATTTAAAAAAAACATGTAACTTCTTCAAGGGCGTATGTAGCGCAGTGGGAGGAGGTGGCTGCTGTCGCGTGCACCTGATACCATTTCCTGGTTCGAATTTCCCGCCCAGGCCAAGCAAACCTTCGACCCTCTAGGGTCGGTGAATTGATAGCAGACTTCTCTGGTAAGGATAAGGTAGTATCTTGTTTATCGGCTGCCCACCGCATGTCATTGTATGGCCAAATACGTATTCAATTCGCTTCTACGACATTCCGTACAAGTAGAAGGTGTTGCTCATCCCAAAAAGGGATTGAGTAAAGCCGTCCTTTACATTTAGTCTTCATCTCCCTCAATGAGTGGCTATTCCGAGGTTAAAAGATCATACCTTCTTCAGCTGACAACAAAATTGGTGAAATTTGTGTCTATAATAACAGGCCAGTCTGTTATGTTATTCGCAATACCTGATAATCTAATAGGTCAGGACGTTGCTGGCAATCATTGTGTCCCCCTTCAGCGTCAACTAGCTTCTCAGTTGTTCTACAAATCGTCACGCCAGCTGCAGTGCGGTTCCCTTCTAGATCTGCCTGAGACGGTGTCACGTCGGGGGAGTGTAGAGCACTCGACTCGACAGACCTCTGGGCGCCCGTTGTCAAATAAAGCACTCCAACATCTCTGACTAATCATCATTCTTCGGCTTACCTATCGGCCTTTTGCTGGACGTCGCTCCGGCCTTACATGCAAACTAACCGCTTTGCTTGTATGTGAGGAATTTGAGCTACCAAATCTACACTGGTGGTTGACAATGACTGTTCCACAAAGGATCTAGACACTAGTTGAATTGTATAACAACAACAAAGAATGTTGAAATACCGCATAAGTAAAATTTTGAAGGCACCGTAAGAGACCTTCGTCGTAAGAGAACTCTTCTTTCCTTGGCATGTGTTGCTTGGGTCTCGGACTCTGACAAGCCCTCCATTCCTCAATGAATTGGCACCAAATTTGGGTAGGAAGGATACTGCACTGTCTTGTCCAGCGGCTGGCGAGCGGTAGCCATAGTCAAGGATGTGCGAATTTTTTGATGTTGAAAAATCGGAAGACGAAGGATAGAAGACCATAAAAAGGCCGACAACCGGGTACGAAACACGGAAACCGAAACGATGGAAACCCGCCATTTGTTCACACCATCGTCAAAAATAGATCAGAGATGCTTTCCTTAGATTTTCACCTGTTGAGTGCTTCAGCTGGCAGAACATTTTCCATAAATGGGAGCAGGAATGAATAACTCTGGCCGAACATAATATATTGGAGACCGCCTTCGTAACATTAGTGTGCTATCCTTTGGACAAGTGCTAGCACAATTAGTTGACATACATGCAGAGCCTTGCCCCACTACATTCTCGTAGCTTTTCCTCACCTACCTTCGAGTGCTGCTTTCAAGGTTATTTATTTTGTTGTGGCAGTTTTCTGAGTTTTCATGGAATCACTTCTAGAGATTTAATCAAAGATTGCTTCAAGTAAAGGCTAAAAGTAGAACAGCCACTACGATCCCCTTCAAGAAAGAAATTTATTGACTTGAGTGGCCTCAAAATTTGTACGAGTATAGCCATGCGCGTCGTGGCGGACCAAACGTATGCACTGATAAGAAAGCCTTCTGCTTCAATGTTGCTGCTCATTTTCCATACTAGGATCAAAAACATGTACGTGGATTACCGACCAGTTATGATGGTTGCGTTCCCAGGAATATTTAGACCCACCTGATGGAAAGACGACATGGCTGCACATTTCCTACATGTTCGTTAAAGTACTAGTTTTGTCCCGGATTATGGTGAATATTTTTTCGTCTTCAAATAAGCGTTCATTGTGGACATTCAACAAAGCCTTAAAAGACTTTCCATTTGGTAACTGTATGCAGATGAAATTTACACTTGCGATCAAATTAGCGCTGATGAGTGCACGACACGATCTTCCTTAAAGTTTTTCATTGTTAGCGCTGTAATACATGCACAGTAAAATTCTGTAGCTTTCAGGATTATTCAGATGTTGAGTATCATTTTTAGCCGTTAAGATTGTACACGCATTAGCATCGTTCTAATTTTCCTTTCCAGCACAGTCGTAACTCAGCCGACTCATTCCCCCTACTCGTAACCTAACCTGCTCCAAGGACAACCTATGAATCTGTCTAAAAGAATTCACCTCACAATTGGTTGGAACGGAAATTTCAAAAAAACGCCAAAAATCGGAATTCGGAACGAATGTGAAGTTTCAGCATATCATTGGTTATTTTGCCGACCAAATATAGAAATACAAATTCTCTAAACAGCGCAGGAGTATTTAGAATTCATGGCGTACTATAGAAAGCAATTGACTACAACAGATCTTTATCTATTCAACATTTAACGTTATTGCGTGCATTGTAAAGGTCCTACTGTCATTTTCGCGCATATCTTCTTTCAGGGACGAGAGCGTGATAGTCTGGGAAGTGGAAAACATTAATTCATCCATACGCTCACCACCGCAGGTCAGTAGTACATAGGCGAAATACGAAATTTAAATTCTAATTTGCATCAATTATCTCCTGTAGAAGTAAAATGCACGGCGCACCTCCCAAAGCAACTGACTAGTGTCAGGCTCTATCCGTTATCCTATTTTATTCTTCCTTTAGGAACATAGAACGTCGAAACAATTCCAGTCAGACTCGTCGCAGCTTCGCGTGCAGCCCTTCTCTCGAACAAACATTTCTCCAAGCACCGGTATTCCTTCCTCTTCTGGGCGGACACGGACTCACAAGGGGTCAATGGCGGGCTATTTTCGGACCATTGTCGCGAATTGTTCAAGTCCTGCTCCGCCCATGAACCTCGTGAGAATGACAGCTAGCTCGAGCTGTTGCACAGGAGGACTTTCGCAATATACTCAGTCACGAACAACTCGTACGTCTCGAGGAAACCCATTCATCGTCTAAAAATACACATACGCTAACCGACTGTGTAGTGCAATAAAGCAGCGGGTTTTCCGTCTGTCCGTAAACCAGGCACATGTATTCTGATGGGATGTAACCTGCCAGGAAACTCATCTTTCTAGTGAATATTCGTTTGCCGGATACATTCATACAGGGTGCGTAAAAAGTATTGACGCAGTAAATGACGGCTGTGGAAATAGTATTGCGCAGTAAGTTTTAAAACATTTCCTCGAGAACTATGGAAAATGATCTTGCAAACACGATAGAATAACTCGTAATCGACATTGGCTCCTTTACTGAGAATACAGGAGCGAAAACGGCGGAAAAATTCATGGGCACGCGCCGCAAGTACTCACTTGGATTTCGTCCCGTGCTTTGAACAGGGCAGCCTTCTGCGACTGGTCACTTCTATTGAAAGTAGCCCAGGCCTCATTCTCTAAAATCGCCCAAAAAGAGTAATCCAGCGAATTCATGTTCAAGCTGTGCTCGTCTGAGAAGCTGTCCACACCTGCGCGCGTTATCTGTTTGCCATTATCGGACAGAGGTTGATAATTTTGGATTTGAATGTTATCGTGCTTGGACATCTTGTAATCATTATCTGTTATGGCAGAGCCGTGGCTGACGTTTGGGTTGCTGACCTCCTTCGTCACCAGCCGTTTCGAACAGCGCCTAATTCTCTTGTTAAGGAAATATTCAGCTGTTTGGGTAACAATCAAAAAAGGGCCACCGTAACCACGACGGTATCATGTTTCTTTAATTTTTACAAGACTATTTTTTGAACACAATATAGACAACAAAAATAACACACAAAACTTTGAAAAGTAGAAAGAGAAAGTTGGGGCTGAAACAAAAAGTAGGTGCGTCAATACTTTTTACGCACCCTGTATATCACTAGCTCAGAAGAAAATGATACAAGCTATATCGTAGACCTCCTGGGGTAAGGAAGCAAGGAAATAGTAAGCTAATCTTAAGTTTGCAGTGTCCCGTGAGCGCCTGCTCCTGTTTAATAATAATAATAATAGTAATAATAAGAATAATAATTTATTACGGTATAAGGTGACCTGAGAGAAAAATCACAGAAAGAAACCCATAATCAAGGCGTGATACCTCAAGTACTTCAGAAATACAAAACCTGTTGGTGGTCTTTTTTCTGCGGTCCCACCTCAATTGCGTCGCGGTATTTTGTCATCACCAAAGATGAACGATAGAAGAAGGCGTTAGTGAATCCGTGTTCGAGATGCGCCATATCTTCCACTTGACCGGAATATCACGGCCATAGTTTGGTTATGGCTTACAGACTGCCTTGTTGTTGAGTTCGGCCTGTGATCAAGATAAAGGTTTATCCTTCCTATAAATACACATCCGGCACCACTATAGGGATCAAGAAGCAATGGAAAGCCTATTTGTTCCTGAGGCAGAACCAAACTATGATGGATTTCCTGCCATGTATGATTAGACCTCTTACAGAACCGATCATCTGGGCCATGGTTTAGATTGCGGTAAAAAATAGTTTAACCAATAGACTACATCCCAACTATATAGAAAATCTCTATACATCAACGACATTTAAGTAACTCCTTTCCTGTAGAAGATCTAAAGAAAATGTCTTGCTGTAGTTGTCATGAATTCTTTAGTGGTCATGAGGCGGATCTCAAGAATGTTGAATATGTTGCAGTATAAAAGGGATCCGATCCCAATGTGTTGTAATACTTCCGGCTTTCTCCTCCCTATTCATCCACTCTTTATCCTATCCAAGTTTGTTATAAATAGTTATTGAAAATAAAAGCTTAATCACCCATGGCAATCATTATACCACCGATCTCAAAAGAAATTTCTGAACGGAGAAAGCGGTGTGTTTGCACAGGAATTGCTCCAGGAAAAACGTAAGTATTCCTACTTGTTTCCTGCACTGATCAGAGCTATGACCGATAAACCACGAAGTGAAATAGCTTCTCGCGGGTAGGATTTGGTTCGCCAATGGGTAGAACACATGTAATTTCATGTTATAACATAGGGCGTGTGTAGCGCAGTCGGAGGAGGTGCCTACTGTCACATGCATCCGATACCAGGTTCCTGGTTCGGATTTCCCGCCTAGGCCGACCAAGCTCACCATCGTTCCGGGATCGGTGACTTGGTACCAGGCGTGTCTGGGAATTATGAACTTATACTTAACTTATACTTATACTTATACATGGGCTGGCCTCAGCAAGTCATTGTATGGCCAAATACGCATTCAAATCACCTCCACGACTTCCCGTAGAAGAAGAATGCGTGGCGCATCCAAAAGGGGATTGAATAACGCCGTCCTTTATCCTTTATCCTTTAACATTACCGAATGCCCAAATTTGGTGTAAATTTTGATGACATATTGTATTGTATAGAAGTTCCTGGACATTTACAAATGAGGGTTGATGTGCAGTTAAGGACATCTGGTGGCATTCGGAGAAGGCACCCGTTGTCGCATGCACCAAATATCGGTTGGATGTTCGGATCGTCGAAAGCCAACCAAAAGTCTCCCCTACTTTATTTAATCTTCCAGTTCATACGAAGGAGAAATACAGAATTAAATTCCACAAGGGAACTGCTCATGACCGATCTTTACTGTTCATCCTAAACAGCAGTTGATATTGCAGAAACACATATTTATATCCAACGTAGAGTTGTTGTTGCACATGAGACACAGGGCTAAGCAATTTCGCTTTCAACTGCTTTCTTTCCGATTGTATCATGTTACTACCAGCGCTTTCGAGATCAAAGTGAACAATTTCCAAACCAAAATGAGCGTCTTCCAAATTATGACATTGGGCACTAATTTTGAGGAGTCTCTCATTCATTTTCCTTCCTTCAATGCATGTGAGAGAAATTCAGTATTTCGTTCGAAAGATCGATAATACCGACCGATATTAATTACTTGATCGAAGCGTCCCAATTGCTGTGAAGCGCTTCCGTCGACCAACACAATCAGGCAACTCCTACCCCCGTTGGTTAGGTCTGAGAGTAAACCGATAGCAACACTCAAATCATCGATAATATCAATCGATATTGACTGTCTGATCAAAACTTCTGCTGAAGTGAAGCCTTTCCGTAAGCCATCTTAATCACTCAACACCCACTCCGACCAGTTAGATCGGGGAGAAAACCGATAGCACCTGCAATATCGATCGATATTGTCTGAGCGACCTTAACCGCTCAAACGATCAATACGTTATATAATAGAATACCCCGAATGTTCTTAATAGGTATAAACGTTGTTGACAAAAACATGCCGATAATATCATAAATTGGGCAAATTTCAGTGAACCCAAGGTGCTGTAAGTCTCCTCCTGCAATTGTGCTAACATCGACATTGCCAGAGGGATGGCTACGTAGGACATCATCACGGTAGTTGTCGCTAAATTACGCGCTTTCGTATGTGTTACACCGTTTTATCCTTTAAAGGTTGAGTGGATGAAAAGCACACTACGTCATTAATTGACTAGTACACCCCTTTGATGTGTACAGGGAGGTGAATCAGTTCTTTACTGCGGGGTGTTGAGCGAGTCATTTCTCAGCGGATAATTTTATGGGGTTTTCCTCGCGTTCCACTAGTACTCGCGGTCTTGAGGCAGACACCTCTGAACAGAGTCACCTGAGCTTGATTTACGATAACTATACGTTAATAGCAACGAGAGGTGATCCAGGGCGGCTAACAACCTGCTGTTGCATAGTAGAAGAATCTCACACGCCACTCAAGCGGAATTCGTAGGATGCACCTGTCCATCACTTGGTCTTCCAAAACAACGCATTAAGAAGGATCTGCTAGGTGCGAACAAAACCGTGTACTACTGAACAGGGATGTGCGGAAAATTTCTGTAAAAACCGGAATACGAAACGCGGAAACGACACATATTCGCCATTTTTTCAAAAGTGCATCTTAAGTTGCGTCAGAGGCGGCTTCTATTGCACTTTT
Source organism: Heligmosomoides polygyrus bakeri (assembly GCA_947359475.1). Taxonomy (NCBI): domain Eukaryota; kingdom Metazoa; phylum Nematoda; class Chromadorea; order Rhabditida; family Heligmosomidae; genus Heligmosomoides; species Heligmosomoides polygyrus. The sequence continues at coordinate 29,402,742 of OX375868.1, forward strand.
CTCGCTCAGATCTTTGCGAGCAGCAGAATATTCCACAGATCCATATGCTCATCTTCATTATAACATAACATAACATAGCAAAACATAGATTCATAAGATTATGATAACCTGTTAGCTTCGGCTAGAGCCATAAACGAGAACAAATTCATGGTCCTGTATCACTATTTCTCACTATTTCAGCATGCAGTCTCTCCGCTGTTTCCATATCTAGCTCCTGCGACGGGTTTTCGCTGACTGTTTGTTGCTGTAATTTTTTTGAACAGTATACTTAGCCGACTTAGTCACTTTAGGCTGCTTACAGACCAGAATTTAAAAAGTCACTCGCGTGAAGTCTAGAACTGGAGCGTCACCTAGATCATTTTCCTACCAGGAAAGACATTCCTCTCAACATTTTTAGAAGCATGTGGCATCATACACGACGTGGTGACTGCACAGATATTTGCATACTCAAGATGTGTTGTTATATTCTATTCACAAAACTATAATAGCACTCACAAGAATGTCGGAATTCACTCTGGGGTCTAAGATGATAACTGGGTAACTGATCAGCCACGGTAAGCACACACCTCCTTAGGGATATTCAGTCTGTGCCAGCCTAGAAGCTCCCTGATGTAAAGGTGAAACAGCTGGACAGTTCCTAGATGGTTCTCGAAGAAATAGATTTGCTTCAGAATTCAATTAGTCACCCTAGTCAGTGAAAGTAATAGCTCTTTCTAGATATTCGTCATGCTTAATTAAAAATGTGATGCATAACTCCGCATGGATGAATATCACACCTAATAAAATTGAAAATTAAAATCTACCCCTTTGATAAGGAGCATTAATGTAATCTTGGAGTAGACAAGCGCATGGCACAACCTCCACCGAACCCTTTGCTTCATGATGCTGCGCTATATGCTTAGAAAGTTTTTGTAGCTATTTGTAATTAATCCACCTCTAATCTTGTGATTTTTTCATTCAAATGTTGAGTGCATTTTCTTAGCATATAATGCATACATAGCCTTGTGGCACATTAGCTTTGCCCAGCCATTTTTGAGTGTTTTTGGTAGTCTACCCAATTTCAAGAATATTAAGACTGTAGTTGTAAAACAAAAAAAATATATGAAGGAAAACTCTTTTCACGTGATAAGCTGATTGTGTTCAACAGAAGACTAGTGGTGAACAGTGCCCATTACCGTTTCCGCCTTACGTTCCAAAAACAGTCGGAACACGGAAACGGAAGAGCTCCAAATGGCCGGAAACCGGAATTCGGAACACGGAAGCGGAAATACCGCACACCCCTGCTAATGAAGCAGAAAGTTTGCCGGTGCTCGAAGCACGTTTTTGCAAAATGGTAAAGTCTTAACCTAGAACAAGTTGACGTGAAAATATGTGATAAACGTAGCAAACAATGGAACAGGTTGGAGAATCTATTCGATATCCAACCTTTAACCATCTATACAGTTACAGTTTGCCCACCCAATGGAATAGATCATCACATCAGACAGAAACGCACTAGAGATTTCGAAGGCACCCGAGAATTTTTAGCACTATATGCAGCGATATTCTGATTGATATGTTTCCATTTGCAAAATGTTAACCAGTCCACCAAGGTAATCTACATAGTTCTAATATCCTGCTTAAGTAACGCAGACTTGCCGTGAATTTTAGCAGCTTTTTCCGTTTTCATAAAGACCTTCCGAAAAGCCTACTCCAATTTTTAAACTTTTGACTTTGAAGTTTCAAGCCGTGTGGTCGAGAGAGAATTTGCCTTATTTTCAATGTTTCTACGCTGGTATGTGAGCATGCTAAAAGCATGCACATTTGCCATTGAAGCTTAAGCAGATAATTGCGTAGTCGCTTGAACTTTCAGTGACTGCTATATTGGAACTTCTAAATGATTTTCGTATCGCTTGATCCCGAAAACCCGTTCCCAAATATGCTCAATTCTCCGACCCTCGCGGTGTTGCAGAATTGGCAGCAGCATTTTTGAAGAACATAAGACAATGAATTCTCTGTATGGAAACGTCAAACCCACATTCTTCTACACATTAAATATGACCTTAATATGTCATTCGTAGATGATAATGTTGGACATACATAAATAACTGATTTCTTTCCAATATATCTACTGATATCAGCTTTTGCTGCCACTCCATTTCCTCAAAAAAGAGTTTCAGTTTTGCTTGTAAAAGATAAATGCTCAGTTTCGTTTGTAGATGATATGACAATACTGTTTGGAAGTCACCTGTCCTACCACTAGTACGACAGGTTGACAGCATTACTTAGAAGTGACCGTGAAGTCGAGAAGCGCGAGGTTACACATACCGATTATTTTTGAGGACCAATCCAGGTACAGAATAGAGACGCAATGCGCTATACACATTAAACCGTACCCCAGCTCACCACTCGAAGTACACGCACGTGCGTTTGGGGATAAGATAATTCCTTGTCGGAATTTCTCTTTGGAATGCATCAAGCGTCAGGAAGAGTGGCAGCGCAATCGGAAGAGGTGCCGGTTGTCGCGTGCATCCAATTCCGATTTCTTGGCTTGGGTTTTCCTCACACGCCAACCAAACGTTCCACCCCTCCGAGGTAGGTGAATTGGGCCCTGCCTTGTCTGGAAAGGATGAAACGCCGAATTGCTGAAATGAACTGCTGAAGGCCACCGCAGGTCACTGTATAAGCTGCATATGAATTAGAGTTACCTCCACGACAACCCGTGGAAGCAGAATGTGTGGCGCATCGAAAATGGTGGACTCAAACCTTTCCTTACGCATCATCCAAGATGCAGTGGAAACGTAATTTTACCTAAACCAGTAGAAGTCGACAAAGTAGTTTTAATGTCTGTCATGCAAAAATGCTAACAAACCACATACCCCGAAGGTGGGAAGGGATTGAGGTTGCCCTAGACGCAATCTGACAGTGAGTCCTACTTTAAATTGAATCGGGATGCGCTCGAGAAGACTTTAGATTGAATCGGGATGCGCTTGATATAAGTTCTGCTGAGTGCACCACACATGATTTATCTCCGTCCATAATCCGTCGAATTTCTCCTCCAGCGGAGCGTTGATGTTGATAGCCCGAGCCATGATGAAAGCTCTTGCAGTGAAAACGGGGGAGGTTGGAAACCTTCCGTTCGAAGTCGCACACCATTGTGCCCTTATTCATAGAACTTCTCAATATTGCCAAAGCTCATTACTGAGACGATGTCCCTGTACTGGCTACAGACGATAATCCGAATTTCTACCACAAGCGAAATTTTTATTGATTCGATTGCTCGTGGAAAATCTCAAGTACGTGTGGGTTCGGGACGGCGTCCCAATCTCATCCAGTCCTGTATCGTCGCCGCCTCCGCTCTTCAAAACACCGTCTTCCGGGTGTGGAAATCGAAAACAAACAAACGGTAAATATTCCGCCATCACAGCGAAATCGCCTCTGTTTTTCCTGCAGCTAACGCGACTCCTCTCTGCCGGAGCAGTTATTTAGACCTGCAAGCTGGTCCGCCACCTTTGTTCAGTCGTCTCCTACAGCGCGTTCTCGGTAGACACTAGCAAGGCATAGAGCTTTTCTCTTTGGACCTTCAGTGAGATTAGAGCACACGTATAGTTTTATACAAAGTAAACACGAAAGGTGACGAAACTATTGCGAACTGCCAGAGGTATATAGGACGGCTGACACACCGGCAAAACCAGGGTGTTATAATGAATGCACCACTAGTGGTCGATTCTTTCCTGGTAAGAGCAAAGACTCTTGTGACAGCGAATAATATACTAAAATGATCTCTTATTAGACCCTCCACAGATGTGCTACTATAGACGCCTAGACGTGATCCTTATTGAACAACGCTCTTACTGCGACTCTTCAAGGTGTGCTGCTTCCACGATTTCGTTGTCTGCTGGATCTTCCCAGATCTTGAATTATGGTGCAAAAATTTTCGGGCTATAAGTACTATTAACTTTACATTAGTCTGTCATCACTGCAGAAGATACCGGATACATCTACGAGGGTGTCTAGACGGTTGGTGATGAAGAGGAACAACCGATCAGAGTGCAGCTGCTCTCGCAGACTTCCCAGACTCTTTTTCTAGTCGATGGGCGCATTATTAAACTTTAGGTGCTTGACAGAGCACAGTCGTGCCCAGTCTTTGAGAAACGACAGCTTTTTTGGTTCGAATAAAGTTCGGCTGTCGAACGGGCGGCACTCTGCCAACGGTGTAGCGATCAAACAGACCCGGCTGCGAAGGAATCTTGCACAGCTCACGTACAGCTCGTGCCGGAAAAAGTGAGCCATTCCACGAGCAACGATATGAACTTTAAAGAAACAAGAAACTGAGGAAAACACCTAAGCAGCCTGCCGTGCTCGGCAAAAAGATGAAGTTACTTTGGTTACTCAGCAGAAGTGGAGAGTTTTGTGCTGCAGTTTTTTCGAGAAAAATAGCAGGGCCGTATGGTACCACAGAGCGAGGAGGTGCCGGCTTGGGCTTGCACTCTGATCCAAGGATCATGGCTTGAATCTCCGAAACTTCAACCCAGGCCAACCAAGTGTTTCTCCGGGGTCGGTAAATTGATATGTTTTCTCCCACTTGAATGGGAACGACAAAGTGCTGACCTGCCCATCAGATGGCCACCGCAAGTCATTCTGTAGACCACGCACGCATTCAATTGACTCCTTGATGTCTCGTAGAAGAAGAATGCGTGGCGCATCCCGAAAAAGGATTGACTAACCCCGACCTTTGTTCACTATCATTTAAAGGGGAAGACAGATAATCATATTTGCACACAACTAACAAAGTTCACAACAATTGTCCCGTATTGGAATAAAGTTCACTTAATGAAGGTTTGCTTTCTCTAATCAGACCTTTCTCGACTTCAAAATGGGCGAAGCCTTTTGTTTCCATACAAATTTACGCGGGCACTTTAATGGTGTATCTGAACATTTCAACAGCAGTCTACTAAATTCTAGTGAAGAAAATTCCGATGTCTCATCCTTCACAGAGAAAACTGGTATCGTTTCAACAGCCACACAGTGAAGAAAGAAATGGCCAATGCAGTCCAATGCAGAGCTTCGAACCCGAAATCGATTCGTGGTAGACTCGAAATCTGCGCCGTCTTCAATATGGCTGCGCACTGCACCTCAGTGAGCATTCCTTTTTGTGCTATTAGCTGCCAAGTCTTACGGCTCATTGTGAGTTCATGATCATGAAAACACTAAATTTTGTTGAATTTTCCCCAAAGTATACCACAATACGTCTACGTCTTTTAAGAAGAAGTCTCGCGACATCGCACAAGCTCTAATCAGAAAGCTTGTACATATGTCGCGAGAGTTCTTCATAAAACTTGCTTCAAAATAAACCCTTTAAAGTAACTATAAAATTAAAATATAATTGAAGTAACAACTTTCCAGGCAAGAAAAGCGCATCTTCACGTTTGCTTGTAAACTCGTAACTTGTTTGCCTACACAATTAAATGGCCCAATAAAGCTTTCAGCAAGAAAGCGACTCACAGTCCGCAAATGAGGAAAAGAATTTGCAAAAGCAAAATCCTATAAGCGTTCTAAGGACGACCCAGGCGGTAAGCAGCAGCCGTGCCAGAGTTCAAACAAAGCGCGCCGAATTGGAATTAAGCCTGCACGAATTCGGCCCCATAGCGGTCAACAATATCACATCGGACGGTCGATACCCCTCCAGCTTGCTGCGGTTCCTGGAGTTCGGCCTGCACTTCTCCCGCGTGACTCAAAATCCGCTCCTCGCTGAAACTACACCCTGAAGCTTGAAGATGACGCCATAGCCTCGTTCTAAGTCATATATTTGCTCAGGAAATATGTCCGGCGGACGAGGAAGCGGAAATCTTGACGTGCTCAACGGCCTGCGCCGCGCCCACTTCTAGGCCGGGAACTGGGCCCTCGAAGCGGCCCGCCTGGCTGTCGCTCTCTGTGGCCGGCCCAGGGTTACAGTATTGCGTTACTCAAGTAGCGGAATGGCACCCACCTGTGTCGCGATCCATGGCCGTAGTGTCTGGGCTCGACACGCCCCCGAGGTTGTCGTCGTCGTCGCCGTCGCCCGCGGCGCGGCGGCGATGACCCCGCGGGTCAGCGCCGGCGCGACCGCGCGACAGCAGGCGGTGCCGCGCGTCTGTTTGCGTCCGGCGTCTCGCGTCGCAACCGGTCGCCTTCGCGGCGGCGTTTATAAGCGGCTACGGCGCGGGCAGCTGAGTTGCAGTGCGTCGTCGTTGTCGTCGTCGTCCGAGTCGTAGTCGTCGAACAGCATCATGTGCGGCATCTGGGCAGTGATCGGCGAAGAGCCGACGAGCAGCCATCGTCAGCAGTTCATGCGCATTGTCGGACGCGGCCCCGATCTTACCGTAATCGAGGAGGTCCAGCCCGGGGTCTTCCTCGGATTCCACCGGCTCGCGATCGTCATGGTGAGTGCCCGTTGAGCGCATTCTTTGCTCTCGCCTTTACTTACACAACTTTGCAAGAATGTATGTGCGTGCGTCTCTATTTACTCGCGCGATATCCTCTGCTAAGATCGAAACTCAGGGGGAAGTTGTCTGTCTGCAAGTGAAGGACGATCCCGTCGATTAGTCGCTATGGGCTGAGGCTTCGAACTCGTATCATTGAGAGAACTCATAAATTCTCCCTCTACGAGCACAGCTGCTCCAGATGTGTTCGATTGTCTCCGCGATGATGAAAACCTTTTCTTTCCCGTAACGAACACAGCTGAAGCCGTGAGAACGGACATTCAGAGGAGAGGAGGCTAAACATTAACCTTAAAAATGCCCTTTCCGGATAGTGGGAGGACTCCTGAAGAAAAAATGACTGGACATAACCGTAGATTGCAATCTCCAATCTCATGCTAATAGTTCTGCATATGGTGCAACTCAATTGCATAGGGTGATATTCTGGAGGATGGCAACCCATGCGAGGTCCATTCCGTTTAACCGCTGCGGTATCATACGATTTATCGATTTACTGCCAATGTTTAAAATTGCTACATAACGCAGGTGCCGATGTGAAAGGCAACTATTATTGATGAGAGCGCATAACGCTACAGTGCTGAACTGTATGACTCTTGAGCTAATCCATTAAGATTCGAAGCCGAGTATACTTTTTCACTCGGATGGTCTAACACTTATAACCATTGGCATTTATGAAGCGTAATGCGGGCATGGCACAATTGGCAAGAAATCTAATTTCGTGTAGCCAATGTACGAACCGGCTTAGGATCTTTTCGACACCCAGATGAACTAGGCGTATCATTCCTTCCACATGGCGGACCGATATTCGACGTGATGTTTGGAAAAGATAAAGCAGCAAGGCTTATTTAAAGGATAGTTCTCGCAGGCAATGGAGGTTCTGTAGGGCTGTTGCGAGACTCCTTCTCGTTCGGCCCGGGTAACGCAAGTGGCACCAACATGAAATGGTGGTACTCATGTAGCCCAAACCATACGGAAACTAAGGAAGCAGCGCATAAGGTGATTCAAGCCTGCTTGGAGAAACGTGAGGGTCGCCTAATAGGATTGGGTCGAAAGTTTGAATTACTTGGAAAATGAGTCCTATAGGGCGCTGAGAAGAGACATTGAATGGAAGCACGCAATGAAGGGGTCCCGTGGAAGTATCGCCATCACGTGTGAAGGCTTGCTTGAAATAACTGCAAATGGCTACGGAGAGCCGCAGTTCTGTTGCTGCAAATGTCCAAGTAATGAAAAGGAATGATGAAGGTGATCTAGCTCTAACAGAATGCGTTCGGCACGGTTTCTGTCTTGCAATCAGTCCTTATCTATTCTAATCAACACATTCGAGAAACGCCGGGTATAGTAGCAGCTTACCCAATTTGTTATTTGATAACTTCTACTCAATAAAGGATAAATGACGGGATACTCGATCCCTATTGGGATGCGCCACGCATTTTACTCCTACTTGAAGTCATGGAGGCGATTTGAACTCGTATTTGATCTATGCTCTGCGTTGATGAGTCGATGAACAAGTCACTGTTTTATGTTCACATTCCCAGACAAGTCTTATGCCAGCTCCCGGGTGCGCGCAACCCAGCACCTCCTCCGACTGTGCTCCCTGTAGCTTCCTTTGCCAACAATTTAATAATAGCGTTTCCATTGTCAGAGTGCATCTAGACGATACGAGCTGATGATGGAAGCGTCAATAAATGGTATATGAACAGAAGAGACACATTTCGCTGACCTCGGAATTCTTCAGGAAGTTTGTTACATAAGGGATTATCCTTTATGTAGGATCATGGTCGCAGTTAACTAATCTTTCTATGATGAGCGGTAGGCAGTTAACTTCTAGTGGATACCATATATAACTTGATTGTCTGTTTACTCTGCACATCGTATGGTCACCTGTGGTGATAAACATGTAAGTGTTATATCCTTCGTAGGAGATTTGTGTGATCTAGGCTAGTTCCGTACCATAAATCCATTCGAGGTTCACGGAGCGGCCGGCGCCTCCTCCATTTGCGCTACATCCAGCCATCTTCCGTTATTTAATAAGGCATGTCAGTGAAACTCTAGTATGTCTTATCCAATTTTACCATAATAAGACTTCGTGACAACTACCCCTGTTACTGTAGCTCACATAGCACGACTCTTGAACAGTTTCGAGAACGGTCGGTTTTTAGCAATGGCAAGAATATGACCACACTCCTGTGTTAGGCGCATATATACCAATCTCTTCACTCCCTTTACTGGCCACATCATCGTTGCTGCCATTCGAATAAGATGACGAGTTCCTTCACTCGTTTCCAAGTGAAATATATCAGTGATTAATTTTTCTCCGAGTATACCTGTAGGACATTTGCGGGTCTTCACCTGCTACGCCGCTCCTCTTTCTTCGAATTCTACAGGCGTTTCCTTCGGTTTGTTCCGAGTCCTATAATTCTCTCTTCTTCGTTAAGCTCAACAATCAACGCCTCTGCTTCAGCGGTAGAATTCGAAAAGAGGCGACGCAGCCATTACAGACACCTCAGCCACGACGACGGCCGTTCGGTGTAACTTATATGTTATACTTCGGTGACAGTGTCTCCGATGGTCGACTGCTACGCACTGCGTAGTGCCCGCCCAGCAGTGTAGCCGACAGCGTCGGCGACGTGTCGCCGAAGTATAACATTTACCTAGCTGCGAGTAGTGTCTCTACTTCCCTCTATTGTTATTTTTATTACACGATTAGATTCGGGTGTTACAACATTACAAAGAGCAGAACAGAACAAAACAGCCAACGATAAATCGTAGAATATAGGTCCACGTAGCGCATTCGGAAGAGGCGCTGACTCCCGCTGAGTACTGTATCCAAAAATTCCCTCAAATGAGGTACACAAGGGCCACGATGTGAAAATGCAATGCAGCGCGAGAAATCGACATTTATCATAGTGTACAGCAACACGGCGCAAATATAAACAGTGCAGAGTTGAGCGGAGTTCATGATCCAGTCGCCGGTCGACTCGACATGCAAACTGCCACTGTCAATTAGGCGGCGCCGTCGATCGACACTGCTAGTTTCCATGATGTCGCGATTGAAGTATAAACGCTGCCGGGCTGCGATAGAGTGTTGCGGCACCGCGGCGAGATCTGTTCCCTTTCTTTCCCATCGTGGTGGCACCCATCCCCGCAATGTGATGTAGCCCGCGCCGAGAACCGTCGCTGCGATGGCACCTGACGCCCCGTGTCTCGCAAACGTAGTCCTCGGCAGAATGTCGCGGAGAACTGTGGCTGCATTAACTTTAACCTTCCGAGCATTTCTCTCGCTGAAGGATGTAGTCGACGGCTCGCTAGCAGCAGCAAGTCGGAGTGCCGCAAAACTCTATTGAAGGCCTTAAGGCCTACACACACTTTTGCGGCAAATCCGCGGCCCTATCCTTAACCATCGGGCAATGAAGCGGAGTTTGACGTGCGGCGAAAGGTGCCGCACACTTCTGCAGCACAACTTTGGACGGCTCGAGCGCGGCATGTACGGTTGTGGCAATGATAATTCCACCGTTAAGGCCTATGTTATACTTCGCCGATGCTTTTGTCGGCGGCAATGTTGAGCGGGTGCTACGCAGTGTCGAAGTATAACATAGGCCTTGAGAGGTGCCTCCGGAGGTTTCTACAACAGCCCTCATCGAGCTCAGCACAAGACAATGCCGTGCATTGCAGAACATTGTTCAGTAGACACCATATCATACACAATTCGTAATAGCGACTTTGGCTAGCCGGTGGAAAGATCAATCTTTACGCTTTGTGGAACAAGATTGATGAAAAATCTAGAAGAAACGTTTCCGTATGTTATCTGCATAGTGAGACAACCAACGTTTTCAGCCTGGAGACGTGCCAAGTGCACAGCCCATTGTTGGAGAGGGATTAGCGGTCGTGTGCAACGGAGAGATCTATAACCATAAGGAAATAAAGGTGAGTTGAAAACAAGGAAGTGATGGTGAGCTTTTGACGAAGACGTGCCACTTACGCAAGCCTATCTTTATTCAGTGATTGAGTAGCAAGTGATTGTACTCGCTGTAAAAATTTCTTTACTCAGGTCGCATCAAGCGCCCAGCTGAACAACGACGGCAGTGATTGTGCTGCGATTATTCACGCCTTCATCAATTCAGGTGGGGAGTGCTATCTTCAACTATGCTTCCAAAATGTGCCAACTTTGCTGTGGGGTAGTCCCCAAATCGGACTTGAGCAGGACTTCAGCACATGGTGTCCCTGGCATGATCTTAAAAGTCTTACTGGTTCAACTGCGATATTTTTTTTATTCCTCATTTTTCATTGTTTTTACCGCAAGGGGGAAAAGCGGCACTATTGTACTTTCACGACTCCAGAGGTCAAGGAGAGGTCGAAAAAAAATCGCCCAACCTTAGCCCAGAAGTGTTACTTGGGGTTGCTGATCACGAATCTGACGTCCGCTTTTGAAATTTCGGCCAATTACGGTACGTTACAGGAGGCGGTGCCTGGTGGCTAAGGCTGTCTAGGTCACAATTACCGATTTCGCGCAAACTTCGTCTATGGGTGTATCTGGGGTGCTGATCATGAATCGGACAACTTCTGAATACGGTAGTGGCACAACATGCAAACCTCTATATACGAAGTTTGGGCTAAACCGGTGACCATGACCTAAGTCACCTGTAGCTACTGTAACCGTATTAACAACAATCAGACGTCAGATTCGTGATCAGCACCTCAGCCCAAATTACATCCTGGGCGAAGTTTGGGCTAAAAAAATTTTTTCGACCTGTCCTGACCTCTGGAGTCGTGAAAGTAAAATAGTGCCGAAAATTATTCCAGTACGTCAGATATCATATTCGATCACCACAAGTATTCAATGCACAATGTTTACCTGATTATCTGTGTAAGTCCCTCTCCGAGTGTTGTATCGCAAGATAATTTATGATTTTGGACTTTTATTCTGAGTATCAACTCTAACTAATTTAATTTTTAATTAATTAATTAATTAACGTCATAAATGACGTGCCATACTCATTAGAACATGGTCCAGATTAGAAATCAAACAAATCAGAAAAAAGCTGAAAGAAAAACGAACAAAACAGAAACAGCACCAAAAATAACGTACCATCAGGCAGCGGCGATACCCATTGGTAACTGATTCTAGAAAAAAATTAAACATCAAACTAGTGCGTTGCAGAGCGGCATGCGGTTTTGGTAACTAGTAAGGCATAACGTGTAGTAAATCCAGTAAAGAAAAGCTAAGATCATCAAACATAAGTCCTTTTTATCTTGTAGGAGTAATCGTTTTCAACAGGGGCTCCGTGTCGGCATCAGCCAGCTATGATGTCCTGCGGTAGATACCAGAGCTTCGGCACACGGGTACGCTGGCTGCCCCGTGGACCTGGTATCTAGGACAAGCAGCCTTTAGCAAGTGAGGTGAAAAAGCGAATGCATCCCGATAGTAGAGGATAAATTGCACCGCATGACCACGCACAGTCCACTTGTTAACTAAGAGTTAATGAATGCTAGCTATTAAGGAGTACCGCTTCGCAAGTTAATGAGAAGAACATGACGCTAAACATTACCCAAATCACCAACAACACCAAGGAATACAATATATGTGACAAACTATCTCTAAATTGTCTAAGCAAGCAGGCATCCAGCGTGTACGGCTGAAGGCACATTGTTGCATTGGGTTGCCCAACGGCTCAAGTAGAGTCGTAAAGATTTAAACCTGCAAAACATGAATTTTATTCAGCTGATCTTTAATCACTCCGCTTGTTTCCGAATTCAAAACTTCAGCAGGAGGGTGCCTAAACCATCTTGTCCCTCGATAAAATACAAAATTGAACAATTGGGTATAATTTTTTCTTTGAATCGAGGGGTAGTGAAGGCTGAAGCCACCTAACCTTCACCCAAAAGGTCTAAAGATCCAATATTTACTCGCACAAAGTTTGATTTCTCCTCGAAGTACTTTGAAACAAAACACTAGATCAGAAACAACTCTTCTATAAAACAAAGTTTTTAAACCTAACATTTGTAGAAGCTCGCCATAGCTTGGTAGATTTCCTAAAAAGACACCTTTTCGAGTCTTAGAATGAGATTCTTGGCGGTAGGGTTCCAAACTTGGGAACAGTATTATAAGTGAGGGATAACGTACGACTTAGCAATTTGTAGGCATTGACGATCCAGAACATCTGGATCGTCAATGCCTACATTACGAAAGATAAAATAAAGCGCACTGTAAGCCTTCTGGATAGCTTTCTCTCTTATGCCACTTTGCGTCAAGATTAGGGTTTTGAGGTGATTCCTTATTATTTTCTCGTCAAGAGTTTACATCTACATATTCTCTAGGCTAGGGTAGGTTCAATATTTCAGATAAACTAGGTTCTTATAGAATTTGCCACGATCGGTCAATCAATCACATCTACAGCATCAGCGGTATCCTCGATCGGTGGCAGCCTCTTCGACAGCGCTAGAAATCAACAATCTATTACTCCAAAAAAGACTTTCCTTTGAGGAAACTTCTCTGCGGGTTGAGAAAAGATGTTGCTAATTTTTGGTGTTTTTCAAAATTTTCTCTGAGGCCTTAGCACTGACTTGAAGCTGCATGAGTAATAGTGGTAGATCAAAATTATTAAATTAATTAATTAATTAATTACTGACCATGAGAATGTAGGGCGAGCAAAGGCGAGCACAAGAAAACCATAAATTCCTATAATCCTCAATTGCTGATTTCAGGCAAATGACATTCACAGTATTAAACATGTAAACATAGCGATATGCCGGAAGATTTTCTGGTGCATTATTCACATTTAAGAAACTTGCGTTCCTGGACACTAGAAGTGAAACAGCATAGTGACGATTATGCTGTCATAATTTCGTGATCATTTGTGTACGAACCACACAAATTGCACATTATTGGGATACACTGTAAATGTCTGGTACTAATCGTGACGGTAAGATGGTGAAGTTCGCCTCTATCATACGTGGGCCAAGCCGAGCACGTGAAGAACTACCTGTGGGTATCTTGTTGTCTTTCAAGATAAATTCAATTTTGATTATCACATTTGAGCTCTAAATAAATCCGAGTCTGGATTCCGTTTCCACTTAGGAGACGCTGCGAGGACCCCTTTTACTAGAAACATCGCATAAGAATCATGAATATAAGATGCAGTTCATACTACGCCGCACCCCAGCGCCGCACTGCATTCACAGTTCGCTGCCCGACTAGAATTTTTGGCTGCTGCAGTCACTGCTCGCAGTAGGGAATACATTGGATGTGCGCGGCAAGAGGGTTACCGACCGATTCATGTAGACTGTCATTTTTCTGAAGTAGCGTTTCCGACTGCAGCAGCATTGTTTCCGCAACATCCATCTCTCTCCACAATTATCGCTTGTTAAGGAACTATTTTTACGTAATGAAAATGGTTCCATTCTTCGCAGCTTCCGATCTAATTCGATTTTTGAATTTGTTTTGGATGCATCACGCTCCAACAAACCCTTTTCACTTATGCTTGATCCATAGCGGTGGGTATCAGTAGTGAAGTTGGCTCTGTTGATTGCCTTATTGCCACTCGTTACTAATTATTGATTTCGTTGAGAAGTTGGTGCTTTTGGTCCTTCACTAACCGACTGCTAACCTGCTCTATATTTTTTCTAATGTATAATGTTGCGTGCGCATTCGACCATTAAAAAAACATCGCAAGCGAAGAAATTATATTCAGGAATATTTTCTGCTGCCACACTGCAGATCATGACCGCACAGGAATGTGATATTTGAACATCTACCTTTTCTAAAGTACGTAGATGGTTTTCTGGGTTTTCTGAGCTTCATTTCGTCTATTCGAATTATGTGATTGTTTGAAGCTTGAAGTCGATGTTTGTTAACGACAACGTGACGGGCATAAGCCACTCGCGATAGAAACAAAACACCGCTGTTTCACATTAGAGGGGAAGTGAAGTATGCAATGGCTTTTATCATTCTGTGGGGATCTATCCTAATTGTGGGGGGGAGGGCACTTAACTAAAAATTATGCAAAAAGTTGAATTGAGAATCACATAGCGGGTTCTAAAGGACCCCACTGAGAAAATTCACAGAAAAACAAAAAATTGTAGCAGGAAAGTTCACCACGGATGTAGAGATGTGTGCGCTCCTCACCATGGCGGATTCTGGTGATAACATGTCAGCCGGCGGTCAGCAGGCAGGCATGTGCGGGTTTATACGCCCTCTCCCTATAAATATTAGGGGGGGGGGCAAAAGTAATGAGACAAATTGAAAAAAATCTTTATCTCTTTATAACTCATTTACAACTCAACGATGCTGAGGAATGTATTTGCCATTAAAGGCAAGGACCTTTCTGCCATCGCTCAGCCAACTTCCTGATCCCATCCATCCAGAACTGCTTGGGCCTGGTATGGATCAACTGCTTGATATGGTTGTCAAGCACTGCTTGGGTTCTTGTGTCCCTTTCGACCAGGAAGTCCTGTAGGCTCAAGAAGTACTGGTGGTCGCATAGAGAGATGTCCGGCGAATACGGTGGATGAGGCATGTGACGTAGCCCAGATGGGCAAGCTTATCCGTGGTTACTTGTTCCCGATGGGATGCGGCGTTGTCGAAGAGGAGGACCTTCTTGAAGCGCTGCGAATGAATAAGAGCGAGTCGCCGGCCCATCTCTTCTATTTCGTTCACCATGGCCTTGTAGTTCATCGTAGTGCTCTTGGGAAACAGCTTCCGGTAAACCGATCCATGGGCGCAGACCCAAAAGCTCCAAAGGTGCTTCTCGCCGTGAGCATCTCGCCGAACGAAGGTCGATAACAGGCCTCACCCAGACTCGCTGCCTGGTAGGGTTAAGACGTACTTCTCATCTTGCGTGAATATTGAGCCCAGGCTGCTCGGGGTTGGGAATTGGGCGAGATTTGCGCGACACAGGTCGACTCGTCAGACTGGAGTCTCGGCATGAGACAGACTGGGATGCTTCTGTAAAGGGCGGAAGTGGTAACTTCTCAGGCGGGCTTCAGTAAGTAGCATACAAAAATACAAATACGATAAGCACGAAACCAGACTTTGGCCACGAGATATGTGGACACGGCATAGGTGTTTCATTACTTTTGCCCCCCCCCCTAATAGATGCCGGTTATAGTATGTCAGGTAGCGGTCAGCTGTGTTTGAACACGCCTTGACCGCTGGGACGTCATTACAACCGCGGCTATTTCTTTTTTTTGTTTCTTTGTTCGTTCGTTTCTTTGTTTGTTTTTTTGGGTCCAATTCTATTCTATACAAGCCGTTCCGTAAATACCAAATCAATTGGTTCCTAATTTTTAGTTATGTGCTACTCCCCCCTCCCCCCTACTAGGATAGATTCCTTTGTGGGAGCTAGCGACGTAACCGCTGAAGACCATCGTGACATATAAATAGCAAATTACGGCTGGACCACATAAAAAGTCCGAGTGGCCCTGTGCTTCATTTCCGACCGACCAACATGCAAGAGGACCCTTCCCCTCCCTCATTTTCAATCGTCTTCGGTCTCTGGTACGTATTTCTTTCACTTTATTGCATGTTTGTGCTTCGTAGCATTATTGTATTCAGGCCTGAAGGAGGGCCTATGCCCGAAACGTGGTCCTTAATAAACAGCGACTTCAAGCTTCAAGCAATCACACCAATAGACCCCTACCTTTTCGTGGAACTGGTTTTCTAGCGACTTTTTTGTTTGCACGTGACCTTTTGCTTCATAGCTTTCCGTTCATGGTTAACTAACTTTTTAACAAAAACGTTAGCTTCTTTAACGCTAACCTTTTAAGGAACTGCTCTGCTACATTAACTCTATTTTTCATCACTCTTGAGCTGTTTGATGGTTCTTTACCTTTTATAGTGTACGTTGTTCCTGTGACAAAAAACGGGTCTAAAAGGCTTAAAAATGTTGAAGGGTGCAGTGAGAAGGACTGTAAATTGAAACAAGTGCGCTTCAGTCAAAGATCTCCGTTCGAAGTGCGCGTTACAGCCGGTGCCTTCTACAACTGCGCTACCATGTGCCTTTGAAATTCTGATACAACTGTTCAAGAACTTACTCCACAGCAGGGATATGCACAATTTCCGT
Source organism: Heligmosomoides polygyrus bakeri (assembly GCA_947359475.1). Classification (NCBI taxonomy): domain Eukaryota; kingdom Metazoa; phylum Nematoda; class Chromadorea; order Rhabditida; family Heligmosomidae; genus Heligmosomoides; species Heligmosomoides polygyrus. Next base: position 29,419,258 of record OX375868.1, read on the forward strand.
TCCAGTTTTCGGCCGTTTCTAGTCCTTCCGTTTCGTTTTATGTTCCGCTCCATTTCGGGCCGGAAGTCGGAACGGAAATGGTGACTCATCACTCGCTGATTGTTTTGCACTGCCTTCATTCACCTCTGAACTATACAAAAGGCTGAAGAATGTCATCTCCTATGGGTCACTTTTTTTGTGATTGTGTTGCTTTCAAACCGGTGGTGCATCCTGATGTCGAAACAGTGTGATAACCAAATGGGATTATTTTCATTTTCTTGAAACGATGTAATACCGAATAGTAAGGGGCCACAGGTTTCATTAGTGCTTGAATCAACAATCGAATTCCTTATTCGGAGCACGCTTATCTTTCTCTCTAATAACCTTAGGTCTGGGGTGTTGGCCACAAATATGACCCTTTTTTGACAATTTATAGTGAAATAAATGTGTAGGGAGCAAATTGGTAAAGGAGGCTGTGGTCATGAAAAAATACAGAAGCAATGCTCAGCACGGGAGTCGAACACCTGGCCTAGCACCTGTGAAGCAGCGTCGTTTCCTGCCATGCCTTTCTCCGCTTCCTAAATTCGTTAACGGCAACTTAGTTATTTATTACTACCATTATATTTACATTTATTTATAAAAAATTAAATAAAGTAGTGAGTTTTGGGACATTTCCGCTTCCGTGTTTCATATTCCGATTTCCGCCTCTTTTTGAGCTCTTCCGTTATTCCGTGTTCCGCTTTCCTCAAGAAAGTTTTCACACATACCGGCGGGTGCTGCCTTGTAGGTCGAAACTATAGATGGAACTATCAAGTTCGGTATAAACGAGCTTCATTTTCTCCTGAGAAAATGCTATTTTTTCAATTAAGTGAGAGATTCCAAGTATATAGTATACAGTAGAGATTACAATAAATAAACAAATAAATATATGGAATATGGGGTTAAGCATTTCGTGGGAAGTCACATAGGGCACAGGTGATTTTTTGAGCATATACAGGTAGATGCTATGTAGAACAAGCGGTGTCCAGATCCTCCATGATTATGGCTGAACACTACGCGTTGTTTTATCGCTTAGAGCCTCCCAAGATGTTCATCATGTTGAACGGAACTGTGCTACGTTCAGAGAGCGCTGTCATTTTTCCGATCTGGTGTAGAGCTGCAAAGAGATATAACAAACTCGTACATCTATGCACATGACATATTTCAATGTTGCTTGTGGATATTAACCCACTGACGGCTGCGCGCAAAATCGCGTGCCTCGCGCACTTATCAGAAGTGGCGGAAGTGTGTGTAGCGTTGACTATTTGTTTTTATCACTGCTTTCGTTAGAAGCAAATCACCCCTGGACCACTGTGAATAGCACTACTGTAGCATTGCTAGGATCCAACGTATCTAATGGATACTCGTTTCAAATCACATGTATCACTTGCCGTCCCGCTGATTATCGAGTTGTTCGAGCGGGCGCCAGCAGCGTCTCCATTCGTCCCTGTCGCGTGTCAGAGTGCTACAGCAGATCCTCCTCAATCGAGGGACACGAAGAGCGTCATATCGTTCTTTCAGAGCTTTCGCGAAGAAGTCTGATCAACGTGTTGGTGGGCGTCCTAGTGTTCTCTTGACATCCCGCGGAATCCAGTTGGTGATGGCTCTCGTCCAGCAGGTGTCTGCGAATCGCCTTACGTGGCCGGCCCACCTAATTTTCGACGACTTGGCCCATGCGACAGCGTCTCTGATCTTTGAACGACGACGAAGTTCGGAACTCTGGAGGCCTTTTCCCATTTGCGTGAGTCTGTCACTCCGAGCATCGTCCTCTCGATTCCACGCTGCGCGACGCTGATCGCGTGTTCATCCTGCTTTCGTACAGCCCAGGTCTCTGATGCGTATGTTAGGGCAGGAAGAAGTCGAATAGGTAACGGGGAGTTAGACGTTCTTCGGCGACACTTCGGTGAGCTTCCGTGAGCTTTGTATGTGGTCCATCGTGCTGAATCGTCTCAGAAATCCTGCTTGTTCACATGGCTGTCCTTCGTCCAGCGTTCTGCTGATCCTATTCAAGATCACTCGAGTGAACAGCTTGTAGACTACGGACAGCAGGCATATCGGGTGCCAATGTCGTGCACGTCCCCCTTCTTGTACAGCAAGACGTCTTCCTGCTATTCCACTGGGATGGAAACTTGCATCCGACAGGTGCCGTGTGGAGAGCCGCGCCATGGTGTTGATGAGCGTTGAGGTTCAGGTGTTCGGGTCTGATCCTTTCGGGACCGGGTGCTGTACGTTTCTCCACCGACGAGATGGCGTTTCGGATTTTGAAAAGAAGAACAGAAGGGACGGCCCTGCGGAAGATGGCATGGGGCAGGTGGACGTGGCTATCGAAGAGATCGGAGTAGAAGTCGTGGATAATATTGAAGTTGGAGAAGTTCACCAAAAAGTTCACCAAAACTTCACCAACAACTTCACTAATGCTCGTAAACTATGAAAAATCGAGAAATTTTAGTAACGCGAAGACTGATGTCTACGCCTAGAATAAATAAATAGGCCGCAGCGAACACTTCTATAACCGCAGGCCGAAACCGGCCAGCGGGTCATCAATGGGTTAAGGAACTCGAGGATCTCGATTCACAACTCCACAAGAACGAGCGAAGACAATGGTTCAGTTTCCGTATGAAGTTGCTAAAAAGGGGAATGTGTTGTGAGCCATGTATGTCGAACAGACTTATATATCTTGCAATCCGTTGTTTGATAAAGTATCTCAGAATTCATGGAAAAGGCAAACGTCAATAACAGCAGTTATTCGAAGGACGTTATAATAATTCAGCTCGTTTCCTAAACCCGGCAGTTTCGAAGCGTCAAGAAGATTCACATCGAAGTACTGTAATAACAACAAAAACCCCTGTCCATTTGTCTGACCTCGGTCGTTTAAAAGAGTAACTCGAAATTTTCCCAAATGTAATTTTCTGTTGTATGTACAGCTTGTCAGGGAGGAACGCATTACACAACATACATGGTTACAGAAGAAAAAATCAATACCTGTTAAATTCTTTCAGGTACTCCTAATCAGGTCTAGAGTAGATATCGGTCTTGCCAAGGTCAAAGTCGCCATGTTTTTGGCGAGTGGTTAAATGAACTGATTTGAGCCAAGTCTTGGATCAAGTCAGTTGATTTAACCACTCGCCAAAAATGCAAGCTAGGTAATTAAACCCAATATTTAAATAAAACCCATCACATCAATTGAACCGAATAGCAACACGAATGAAATGTATATTTGTAGGGGATGTATTAACGTACAAATGAAAACATATAATAGAAGACCACATTTTCCTGGACTAACTGAAGGGAACTCGGCGATGCTTTCTTGCTATCCGATACACTAATTTTATGAGTCTAAATCTTTTTTCGGAAGAACGATAAACCTTTATTCCTTTTCTTAGGCGCACTACTTCGAACTACTCCCAAGTCAATCGCTCGCCTAAGGCTTACTTCTTCGCCTCACTGAGTCCCAGATACGAAACGCATTAACTCACGCCAGGGAAGAAGAAAACCTGCTCAAACTTGAAAACGGAAATAAGAAGTCTGAAAGAAGCGATTTTTCTTAGAAAGCTTTAAATTCCGCTTTGAAATGTTCTCCTAGATACGCGGTACCATATTCACGCTGGCTGAGCCGGGGAGTTCTAGGTTTTGGACGAATAGTGCACAACGTCCGCTAATCCGCATTCGTGTTACTTCTCTCAGCTCAGCCGGTGCATATTTCAGTTATCGTTTTATCGCGCATAAATTCCAAGAACTGATGAGTGAATGACAATTTATTGGCCGCTTTGAATTCAGCCATCTCATTGCAGGATACAACCTTCGCGAAGCGTGTGCTAGTCTCGATGGTGTCTTTGCCTTCATCATGGCCGACAAGGAGAACATCTACATTGGACGCGATCCCTTGGGAGTACGACCGCTGTTCTATGGCTTCTCTGGATCCGGTAAGTATGTCTGTAGCTTTCTGCTGCTGCAGCGACGGCGAGCAGTTTAGCTATCGTTAACAGGGAGGAGTGGAGCGGCAATCAGCTGATTTTGTTGTCTTTTCTCCAGCTTGTTTCCGAGTAAACACACAGTCGAGTAAACAACGCGAATCCGGAGTCGCTGACTACCTGTCTGCCGGAGACCGCCTAAGCCGATTGTCACTAATCGTCTAGCCGGAAGCATCGCCGGTGCTGACGGGCCGATTGTGCAGCGGTGTCGTAGGCGCAAATAAAAACACTGGCTTTCACGGTCTGTCGAAATCTCTAAAGATTCGTCGGGGTAATTTAAGGCTACTATGTGGGCTGCTCTCATCTCCCTCGGAAACACCTGCTGAAAGGCCTCGTAGGGGCATGGGCCGCTATGCAGTTCTTCAACCAAGTCCATAGAGAGAGAAACTTTTCGGTTTATTCATTATTTTTGTCGCACGGCGTGAGCAAACATAGTAGAAACACAACAGAATGGTATGATAATCACCCAAAAACCAAAGCACTGCCAAATGAAACGGTTCTGTAGAAAAACACTAAACGAAGAAAAAAAAACTTAAAAAATCCTTCAAAGCAAGGACACAAAGAATGTTTGAGGATTCAAACACAAGAAGCAGTGTAAGAAGAGATGCAAGTGAAGATCGCTTAGATCTGTCTGGTTGACTTATTACTGATTTAGGTGCTCTTATAATTGGCTCGGAGGTTAAATGCACCGAGCAACTGTGCGACCGACTCGACTACTTCCCACCAGGATGCTGTGCCGTGGTTCCCATCCACGGCAGAACCAGGCAAGTTGCTTTTCCTCTACAGCCTGCTAAAATCCAGCTCCTGTGCCTTGAAAGCAAAACTTCAATCTGTTCTAGAGAATACTAGATATGCAAGGATAAAGAATAACGATCGGCCTTATGCAGTCTTCCTGCGGGATGTGTCACGCATTGTACTCCTACGGGATGTCGTGGGGGCAGCTTGACTTCCTATTTAGCATCTACCATGACATGCCCGATGGACCAGTCAGGATGTAACTCATACCAGACAAGATTGTGGCAATGCACCGACCCCAAAGGGATGAAGGGCATGAGTAGCACGGGTAGGAATTCGAACGAAGAACCTTGAATCGGAGTGCCTGCAAGAGCGGGTGCCCCTCTGACTGCGTTACCATACGCTCACTGGGTTTAGAGCACATCTTAAATGGAAAACTAGGAATAACAGATGACGAAGATACTGGTTAAAGGAAGCAAAAAGAGTCCGGACAAATTCGCGCCAGTTTTCGTCGACCACGTACTTCGTCGAGAAGCATGCTCTTGTCTCTGTTTCCAAGAAGTGGCAATGGTTTTAGTCTGTTTCTTAATGCGAAGAAGACTGTGCGATATTCAGTATAAAAATGACGAATGCGACACTCCTTAAGGTAACGAGACTCTGGTATATGGTGAACACAGCATGATGGCTCTACAGTTGTGCTCGAATGAATAACCGAACATTCAAAATCGAATATTCGTATTAGAACGTTCGAAGAAACGCGATTTTCGAATGTTTTCGATTATTGGAATATCGTCAATATTCGAATATATTCGGTTGTTCGATTTTTCTGGGAGAGCATAACTGGATCTGGCTCATACCACCACATCTGCTTCCTATCATGTCCCTTCGGCGTTCAACATTGCCCGGCTTCTGGGTTTTCCTTTCCTTTCTTTGCATTGTTGGGCGCGAGGCGTTTGGCCAGCCCCAGAGAACCTCTGAACCAAATGCGCTGATCCAACCAAGCGAGCACTCACTGTGCGGTTAAATTGATAAACCATGCTATCCAACTCGTGAAAAGGAATAGAGCAACTGTCAATTTGGCAAACTCGCGGCATACTCGACTGCTGGCCGAAACTTAAACTTTTGGGAAGATTTTAGTGACACGAAGCGGGGATTTTCCCAAACGGGTTGGGTTGCGTCCCAGGTTGAAACACCTCTGGCGGGAGTCCAAGCAGAAAACAACGAGTATTGAGGGAGTTAGCGGTACGTGAAGTGGCTAGGGAGAAGTGCAGCTCGTGCTTCGTGTGGATAGTTCCTCATCAGCTCCATGTCCCAGGTTGATAACTTGGAGTTCGCGCACGCTATATAAACCCGATCATATTATATACCCATATGAATATGAATATGAATACGAATATAAAGGTTAGAAGGTAATGGATGGCGCTAACCAGTCTGTGTTTGAAATGCGCCACGAATTCTGCTTGTACGAAATATCGCAAAGGCAATTTCAAAACGTATCTCGCCTCCCCTTTAGTGCTGCTGTGTTTGACTGGAGTGCACACGATAGCTAGTCAGGCTCTGTCGTGCGGGTGAAGAACTCCGGGCACTCTGGCTGACCGAAGGGACGGGGCGAGACTCAAGACGTCCTTAAATCGTCTTACATGTGCTCCTAGTCTACCGAGTGCAAGCTTTTTCCCGGGCCGACACAGTTAGAATCTGCACAGGCGCAAACACTTCTACGCACATTGTGCATGAACATGCCGCTCCCACGCACTAGTGACGCGTCGACCCGACACAGCAGGAGCAAAGAGTCCATCCCCTGCATCCCATCTCGTCTCTGGGTAGTGCAAGGTCGCATTTGGTTCGCGTTTCATTCCCCTATCCACCACCCGGGGACGCGCCATGTGGCCCTGCGACAAGCAGCCCGAGATCCCTCTTAGCAAGAGAGCCCGAAGGCTCTCTAACGAGGGAGATCCGTGCACTGGGCTATACGAAAGCAGGATGAACACGCGATCAGCATCACGCAGCGTGGAATCGAGAGGACGATGCTCGGAGTGACAGGACTCACGCAAGTGAGAGAAGGCCTCCGGAGTTCCGAGCTTCGCCGACGTTCGAAGATCAGAGACGCTGTCGCCAAGTTGTCGAGTAATAGGTGGGACGGCCACGTAATGCGCTTCGCAGACATCCGCTGGACGAGAGTCGTTATCGTCTGAATTCCGAGGCATTACACCAGGACCCACCAATGTGTTGGTCGGACTTCTTCGTGAAAGCCCTGAACAACCGATAGGACGCTCCTCGTTTCCCTCGAGCGAGGATGATCCGCTGGAGCACTCTGGCACGCGACAGGGACGAACAGAGACGCTGCTGGCGCCCGCTTGAGCAAGTCGATGATCAATAGAACGACAGGTGATACAGGTAATACAGGTGATCTCGCTTGCGGTTGAAGATGATGATGTGGTCGATCTCGCTGTGGAACTGGTCGCCTGTGGGTTCCCAGGTCCATCAAAGGGCGGGGGATTCTGGAACTGTGGGTTTCCATGGATGATCTTGGTCGACATGATAAACTCAGAGAGTGTTTCACCTTGCTCGTTCCACTTCAAATCTTCGGTTCCGATGTGTAGTTCTTCCGGCGACCTTCGTGGCACGATCTTGGCGTTGAAGGTCAAACGACAAAGGTGCAACTTGCTTATAGGATTTCTCACAAACAGACTTCCTTATGTGTATATCGCTGTTTCACCTTTGCCTAATATTTCCGTTGGCAACTCATCAACCTCGAAGGAACGGAGGGGTTGGCAAGGCCAGCGCCCTGAGTTCGATTCGGATGCGCGCGAGATCCGGCGCCTCCTTTGGTTGCGCCTCTTTTATGTAACGAGCCTTCAGTTTCGAAATATTATTCACTACTAGCAGAGTTAGGAGCACATTTGAAAAGCGTAAAATGCGGAAGACGGTTATATCGGAATTGAAAGGCAATGTCATGCGAAGATCTTAGCAGTTCACACCCAACCAGCACATATAGATTTAAGCTTGTAAATGCTACCCAGTTATCTGAGCTGCTTTCAGGTCAATTGCTGTACAGCACTACTACTCCATACCATGCATCGCAGATCGCTTTCTAAGCATTCCCAGTGCTCAGGTGGGTACTATGTTCAGTGACAGAGGACTTGTTCCAACGTAGTGTGACACAATATTCAACCGCATGGAAACGGTATTTCAGACTCTTATTCGAGACTTCCTCGTGAAAGCCGTCGAGAAACGTTTAATGGGCAATCGACAGTTCGGCTTTATGCTATCTGGAGGACTTGATTCTTCACTGATAGCCTCAATAGCTACCAAATTTCTTTCCAAGGTAACTCGAGACGTTCGATTCTTACACTTCCCTCATCGGATGTGGCTTCTGCACTGTGCGATAGCCATTAGATCTAACCACGCGCTGCCGTGACAATGTGCCAGCGCCTGCTGCAGTATCCTGCAAACCGACAGATCATTCGAACCGTTGTCATTTGAGCTCGCTTTCGTCGCTCAGGGGAGTCCGCAGCTGAACTGTTCTGGTCGCTCAGTGGTCTGCAGTTGGGTTCTGCTCAAAGAGCGCAGAAAAGCATATAGCTGGGGCGCATCCAACTGGAAAATGCACAGAAAACGCCAGCGACTTCAAAACCCCTAAAATCGCAACCACTCAGTTGAAATGCGAAAATCCTCCAGCGCAGGAGAACCGAACCCCCGACCTTCCTCGCACGAAGCAAAGCCACCACTATCCACTCCCTCACGATACCCTTGCGGGGAGTGCCATCGCGGACATACAAGACATCGATCGAATGCCCACGTGGACGATCCGCGACGCAACGGCAGCAGCCACACGCTACAGTATCGCAGGTTGATTTGCAAACCTGCACATCAACCCGCGACTCCATGGAATGCATCGGCAGAAAGTGGTTATGTCTAAATAAGACCATATATACATACATAGGTCTTTCTTGTTATATTTTGTTGAGAAAATCACACGTGTCTTCGCATCTAGAAGAAGTGACAATAAAGGGTTCAAAGACGGTTATGCTACGCATTCTCTGAGACATCATTTAAAGGGTACTTGACCAACACAATGACGTGCAGGACCGGCGGGAAAGTCAGCGTTTGTGAAAGAAGACTAGTATCAGCTCACCAATCTGGCTGGGAGGGGAGATGGATGGGAGGAAGGCTTGGTAAGCCTAGATGCAACCCGAACCTTGAATCAACTCGGAATGCATGCGAGAGGCCGCGTGTCCTCCGACTACACTTCACTCTCCTATCGCTGAGTAAGGGTAAAAGGATGGAGGACAGCGTTGAGTAATCCTTTTGGGATGCGCCACGCATTCTATTTCCACAGCATTTCCTGGAGGCGACCTGAATGCGTATGGGGTATACAGTAAGTCGGCATTTTGTCCTTCAGAGACGAGTCTGGTACCAATTCACCGACCACGGAGAGATGGATTGCTTGGTTTGGTTTCTCGGCACCTCTTCCGACTGTGCTCCAAACGCTCTCGAGTAACCTCTTTTACCAACAATTTAATAATGTTTCCTTCCTAATTTAGCCTTTTCTTACTGAACCGGTCGTGAGCATAAGTCTGAACGTTCCTTATTGTTCCACTATTACATCAAACCTTCGAGACGGAGCTTCTCAATTTTCTGGGTAACGACTGTAGTTCTCTCGCTCTTAATATTCGCGCTATTTCCTAGACGTGTAATCTAAACGTATAGTTGTTTATTAGGCAGTCTTAGAGCGTTTGTTTCGTTAAATTCCACTCCACTCGGAAGGCTACGCTGATTTTTTCAGAAGCCGGTGGCGTTCTCAGTCGGATTCGAGGACTCACCAGATCTTGAAAACGCCAAAAGAGTTGCCGAATATCTGGACATACCTCATAAGGTGCTTGTGATCACGCCTGCTGACTGCCTGAATGTTGTTCGAGGTCGGTGATTCTCCTCTGACATAAATTCTCCAAATAATGCCAACGATGGTATCAGTTTTAATTATTACAGAAGTCGTCTACGCTCTGGAGACGTTTGACCCACTTATCATCCGATGTGGAATCGCCCACTATCTGCTTTGCAAGTACATCGCACAGACATCTGAAGTTAAAGTCCTGCTTTCAGGTGAGCTTGCTCTATTTATTACTTTAGATTTGATGGGCAAGAGTATTACTTCAAAAAAAATTTTTGCGGAAGCAACAGTCGCATTGTCAAGTTGCCATTAACATCTAGGAACTTTTTTACGGTCATCATCGACTTATTGGGCCGTCTAATGTGCTGTTTACAAGCTCTTCCTTCTAACAGTGAGCCTCATTTGGGTCATTCAGCATCGACCATATTGTCCCAGCCACAAAACAGCTGGATGCTCAAACAGCACGCCATCTTGCTCTTTAGTTTCGTTCCTCGAAAGGATCGTTTTGCATGGTTGCTCTATGTCTTTTCGAAGCGATTGTAGGACATACAGCCTATAAAGGATAGGAAGTGGACGGTGTCATTATTTGCCATACTTTTGGCTAGGTGGATGCTTAGTTGAGAATGATAGTTTCTATGCAGGGTTATATCCTTTGAATTCGAAGAGTCGAGGTGAAAGAAGACAAAGTCGCTCTTATTTAATAGTTGTTGAAGTTGGTAACGCACGTGGCACTGGAGAGAAAGACTAAATGCTAGTCTACCCTATGCAAAGATTGACAAGGGAAACCGGGGTTTTTTCCCTTGCACATAGTTGTAGTAACCAGCTGCAGAGATGGAAACCTCCTTCACCTAAACTCCCACATTAAATCGATTCCACCGACGGCCGGCGTTGGCACCACGCCGACTGCGCCTCGAGCGCTTGGCAGAGAGCTGTCCTTCTACATCCGCAATGCTAGGAAGGCTCTTATAGGACAGAAGATACATACAAAGATCATCAGCATACAAGGAACTCCGGGATGTAGCCCAGCTACCACACTTGTGCCAGAATTGATCACATCATGGAGCTCCTTCCCCTACTCAGTCTGTGCACTCCTCAGCTGAAGCGGAGGAGAGCGCAGAACTCAACCAAAAGCCTTCGCATCTCGCTCACAAGCCCTCTGTTCCGCAAAAATAGCTTCAGTGAATATCGTTGACGTTGAGAAAGAATTATGTTCTATTGAAAAGTTCAGTTGAACCGGACAGACTTTGCTTCTACCCTTTCATCGTCTCCTGAGCGTTCCGATTTCACGATTGTCGTAAGTCATCGCAATCAGGTCGTGTCAAGGCTTTTTTGCCTCAGACTCTGCCGAAATCTCTTGATGATTTCCTTCTACTCATTCTAAGGAGATCGTCGTGATCGTTTTTCTTGTGAAAAATAAGGATCTATTGTTTTTATTCTACCGATTTAAATCTTCTGATGGGGACTCCCCCAAGGCAAAACAATAGGGCTTTATACTGCTGTATTAATTCAGTTCCAGTTACTGGAATCATTCGAATTCCGGGGGCTCGCCGAGTCCGTGTTTACGCCATGAAGTCAAATAAGAACTCTGCCGGTTTTTTCGGGCGTCTCATAGCACGCAGCGTATCTATTTTCCTTTCGTTTTTCCTCTTGAAGTTGCAAATCAAAGCCGCTGTTCAAACAGTAGCGCAGACAAAGTGGCATCGGCTGTAGACTGGTAACACGTTTCGTGGAGGTTAAGGTTGGTGGACCCGAAAAGCATTTGACCTTTAGGTGGGCAAATTTATGATTTCGATTTCGAAGTGTAAGGATAGATTGCTTCTGAACAAAGCACAAGTAGTTGCATTTTTATAATTGCACCTCCTCGAAAGCCGACATCACCCACCCGGCTGGGCGCCATCTAATCTTGAAGGCGTGACCATGCACCCTGTTTCCTTCCATATTTCGGGTTCAGGTGACGAGGGTGTTTGCGAATGCTCTGGGGATGAGCGGCTGGTTGCGGATGACCCCGCACTTCTTTTCCCACGATAACGAGCCGCTCATCCTATCCGAGAAAGGGTTACGTAAACACCAGTCTGTGTGCTTGTCGAGGACAAAAACGGCCTGCTTAAGAGGCGAGCGGCTCCAAAGACAAACTGAGCAAAGGGGAGCGACTCCACCTCGTGGATCCACCTGACAGTTCCCGCTGATGTTTGGAACATTTGGGATCCTGCGAAGGGAATAATTTCGTTGGAGAGGAGGAGAGTGTTCGAGTAAGGGCGGTAGCAGAGATTTTTTGGAAACACTTTTCATACGAAATACCAGCTGTGACCTTGATAGCTCTCTGTTTTGCATGCATATATGAAAAACTGATAGGAGCAAGGACAGAGCTCATCATTAATTTCATATTTCTATTGTTCCAACCACTCCACTTCAAATTCGTGCTAACCTAATTTGACATAATGACTTTCCCTCTCTGTGGAAACTTTCGCTTTTTTCTGTATTTTCATCGTGAAGGCACATTGAGTGTGGATATGGCCCGCACAAAGAATGAGGGATGGGTCAGCTGTCCTTACCAGGAATGAGAGCTGCAAATTATACGACTTTGGTAAGATAAGTCCGAAAATTTGCAACCTCAATTTGATTGACAACCTAAAGAGGTAGGCATTTACTGGGAACTTACCGCACGTTTCAAGAGCAGAATATATGAGAGAACAATATCAGATTCTTTAGGAAGTACAATAATAATTATTGGTGTAAGGCAGAAAATGATAAGGGAAATCTCGAAGTCTTCAACATCTACAATTAAAAAGGGTGACATGTGGGGAAACCCGTAATTTACCACGCCAATTGTTGAGGACGCCCCTACAATCACTTTAATGTGGAGATGATGTAATGAGGTCAGTCGATCCTGCTACTACATTACCAGTTACAGGAGAAGGTGCTGACGAGCTGTTTGGATCCTATGCGTACATGCAACGGGCCCCGAACGCTTTCCATCTGCACAAGGAGATTCTTCGGCGTTTAACCCATCTTCACCAGTATGACGTGCTGAGATGCGATCGGTCGACGTCCTGCCACGGTCTCGAAATCCGTGTTCCGTTCCTAGACAAGAGGTAGCGTTATGCTGAATCTGAATGTAGCTGTGAGGTGTAGACATCAAGGGTGTGCAACGTGTCACATACAGAATGTCAGTGGGGATGGTATGTACAGTGGATACGTCTTCATAGGTCTTGTCAAACAGAAAAAATTACAAATTACATGAGCGACCGAAATAGTGCAGCACTTTTAGATTCATTGATCTCGTCGCCCGACTTCCACCGACGTACAAGCTGATCCCGATGAAGCTCGAGAAGTTCATTCTACGCAGCGCTTTTGAAGGATGGTTACCGGAAGAGGTTCTGTGGCGGAGTAAAGAAGGTTTCGCCGAAGCTCTGGGTGAGTCACTATCTGAGGAATATTTTAAGGATTATTCCACTATCATATCTCTTTCGAATGCCTGAAGGAGGTGCCGGCTGTCGCGTGCATCCGATAACGCGTTATTGGTTCGGATCTTCCACCCAGGCCAAACAATCTTCCATCCCTACGGGACGGGCATTGGTATCAGAATTAACTGGGAAGGTTGAACCACTGACCTCTTCATCGGCTACGCATTCCAAGCCTCCACGACATCCCGTAGAAGTACAAGTATGGCGCATCTCAAAAGGGAAGAGGTAACGCCTCCTTCATTCATTTCGAAAGGTGACGTTGTTAGCTCTGCGATACACAGTTAGATCCGAATCAACATAGTGGCGAAATATAGTAACGAAAAGGAAACTGCTGAGCTTGATCTTAATAGAGCAACTGGGTCTATCTTACCAAGCAGCTAACAGTTAGAGACAGATTTGAAGAAAACTGAATCTATCTAGGTAGTTAGCTGTTGGATATGCCGTTGATTCTTGTAGGCAGGTTAAGCTTTGAATATGTTACGTGTGTATCACGTGTTACGACGTCAAAGGAAATTATAGGTTAAAATTTTAAGTCGATCAGTACTCGTTCTCCCCACGACACCGAACATTCGTTAAGAAAAAAAAAGCAGTCGCCAATTCGTACCGAGCGAGGTCAACCCCATGAGTGGAACGCGCTACCAGAGGAGCTACTGGAGACCGAATCCTACGGAATGGAAGAGTTCTCGATGCTCGCTGAACGAACATCTCGCTCAGTTGAACGAAGATCTCTGATTACTCGAGCTGCATGGATCTAGGTCGCGAAGCCAACATGTCTAACGACATGGTAGCGAACTGGGCAGGAGGAAACGAGAGCACGTCGAAGAAGTCATTAGGAAGAGGAAGAATGTCCGTCTCCGTACTCACCTTTCCACTACACTGTTCCGCGCTAACGCTTCCTCAGAAACCAGGATCCTATGAAAGCAGCTTGAAGGCGCGGCCAATCTCGTACAACTTGGAGTCGAGAGAGCCATGCTTAGTGTTACATGATTCACGCTAGAGAACAGAGAACACCTAAGGAGTTCGTGGTTCGTCGACATTCGAGAATCAGAGATTTTGTCGCATAAGCGGAGTCGTCGAAGACTAGGTGGGCCGGTCACCTAATACATTCCACAGATACCCGCTCGACGAGGGTCAGTAACAGGCCTTCCTTGGGATGACAAAAGAACATCAGGACGCACATAATGCGATACAATACCTTCAGCTTAACTGGTTCCATGCTGATATCAGCGGCCGGCTCATACCGACATACGGGTAAGTGCTGACAGGTCCACGAGGTGTGGATGTTGCCTTCGATCAAACAGCGCCGGTGATTTAATGGCGTAGAGCATTCCCGCCCGGTCAGCGGGGGATGCGAGTCCCGCCTGGTTTTGGTCGCAACAATAAATCGTTATGAGGCCATACCGTGGTCAGCGTCTTCGTGAAAGCCCTAAACAAAAGATATGGCGATAGACCTTTGTGTCAAGTTTGGTGCACAACAAGGACGAGGGGAGACCATTATGGTGGCATTCGCAGAAATTGAGGTTCGGTCGTACACGTTGTTATCTGCCTGAATCCGTGAGATGCTCTCCTGCTCGTCATGGTCACTTGGCCACAACTACAAGTTGTGCAGGTTTTCCACGTATTCCGACAGCACCTCCGTATCTGTACATCAATCATCGGTTTCTTTTATTACTAATTCTTGGAGTCGGTAGGCGTTCAAGGCGTTCAGATAAGAAACAAATGACAACAAGGCAAGTTTGTCTTGAAGGAATGTCAAGTTCTCTGCGAACTTATTAGCGAGAACACAGGGTGCAACAATGATATGGCACTACAGGGCCTTGGCTAACCAGTTAACCTCTATGGACCTTAGATTTTGAACTGCTAACTGCCAAAAAGTTGTTATCAAACCGAGAAATCCATTCGTGTTTCAGGTAAAACCGACCTAGGCGATATAGTCCATCGACATGCGACTACATTGGTCTCGGACCAAATGTTCGCCGACAGAGCCGATCGCTTTCCGGACAGGACACCAGAAACACATGAAGAGTATTGGTATCGTGAAATCTTCGAAGACACATTTCACTACGGGAAGGTTGGACCGTTGGTTCACACCAAGGTTTACAGGTGAGCATTATATAATGAACCCTTTTCCAAACAATAGTCTTTATTTCAGAAACCCGACTAGTTGGTCGTAAGAAATTAAAAAAGGAAAATTTGTCGGCGAGAAAATCTGCAAAACATTCTACAAAAATCGAAACGTTTCGGTTCAAAAAGTTAGTTGAGTACGTGCTGCTGCTAGTCTGCACTTGGCCAAAAAGTGAATAAATTAAGAGGGTAGAATTTTCTTAGCGTTGAACAGTTCTAGATAGTGAAGCCGACTTGAGCTCAGCTTCTTGAATTTCTTACATTTATTTTAACATTTAATTAATTAGAATTATTTCTACACGAAACTCGCTTGATGGCTCGATGACTTCCTTCTGGTCCAATTTGGAGGGCACGGCGATTTGGAGGGCTTGTCATGAGCTCAACTTTTTGCAGAACGGCCGCCTGGCACCTCGTCGAAGAAAAGGAGAACATGAAGGAGTCGCTGGACGTGAAACAGGAGGAGGTGCAGTCGATGATACGTCTCCGACGTCGATCAACAGGAAGCAGTACCCTGTCAGGAGTCGCCTGATCACTGCCCGCTGCAACCCCACCACTGCTATGATCTTCAACGGAAACCCCAAGCCCCTTTCTCTCTCTCTCTCGTTAGCCTTACAAAGGTCATTCCTCCGCTGTTCATCCCTTCTCTCCTAACACCAAACAGCTTTCTCTGCGATCGTTCATCTCTCGCCGTTCTCTCATTGCTCGAAGCGCAATAAATCCGGTGTCCATACGTAGCTAATCGCCTAGTCGTTCGAATCTAGTCATCACTAATATGTAATACTAATAATATTACAACACTACGATCCATACCTGTATGTACATACTGCCGTCGTTAATGCAATAAATCTATGAAGACTCTAATGCGCTCGTGTCTGTTAGCACGCAACAGATAAAAGACAAAGGGCGCCGTTAGTCAATCCTCTGCGCCATGCATTCTACTTCTACGCATGTTATTTAGGAAATTTGAACGGGTATTGGGCCTGCTATAAAGTAACTTGCGGCGGCCAGCCGATGTAAAATTAAGCGTGCTTCTTTTCCAGGACGTTTAGTACCAATTCACCGACTGCGGAGGGATGGAAGGCTTGGTTGGCCAGCACGGGGAATCCTAACCAAGAACATTGAAGCGGCAGCCAGCACCTCTTCCGGCTGTCCTTGTTAGCAGTATGTACTACGTAAAAATTGTGTGACGACCACGAGCACGCCGGTCTTACGTTTGCACGAGCTGACGGTAGCAAAGCAAGCCAGTAGGAGATGTAAGCTACGTACTGGGGAAGCACCAACTCATTTGACAATTTGTGACAACGATTCATTCGCAGTAATATATGATGAGCATGGTACCAGTTTTACATACGGTAATAAGCTGTGTTACAACGTCGTTCTAAGTGTGCTATTAAGTTGGTTCAAAACATAATGTGAACTTCAGGGAGCCAACTCGGACAAAATATATCTCCGTCCGAAACTCAATTTATCATGTCAAATGAAAGTAGTTCAAATCGATGTATGTCTATTTTATTTTGCTTTAGAGAGAGTTCCACGGATCTTCCTCGATAGAGCCTTCGGGCTCTCTTGTTAAGAGGGATCTCGGGCCGCTTGTCGCAGGGCCACGTGGCGCGTCCCCGGGTGGTGGATAGGGGAATTAAACGCGAACCAAATGCGACCGTGTACTGCCCAGAGACGCAGGTGGGATGCAGGGGATGGACTCCTTGCTCCTGCTGTGTCGGGTCGACGCGTTCCTTGTGCGTGGGAGCGGTATGTTCGTGCACAGTGTGCGTGGATGTGTCCGTGACTGTGCGGATTGTAACTGTGTCGGCTCGGCCAAAAGCTTGCACTCGGTAGACTGGGAGTACATGTAAGGCGATTCGAGGCCGCCTTAAGTCTCGCCCCGTCCCTTCGGGCAGTCTGGCTGGCTGCCCGGAGTACCCCGCCCGCACGACAGAGCCTGACTAGCTACCCGTGTTGTATTCCAGTCAAACACAGCAGCACTAAAGGGCCTCATTCCCCTGACCCCGAAAGAGCCCCCATTTCTGCAGCGATGGGAAGGACGAGCACGGAGAGGCTGCTAAAATCTCAGGGCCTAACCAGGCTGCGCAAATTGAGAAGGACTAGGATGACGATCTGTACTTACAACGCCCGCACGCTTGCGTCGGAAGCATCCGTCGAGGACCTGATGATGCAAGCCAGGAAGATCAAGTACGACGTCATCGGACTGACCGAGACGAGAAGACACCACCCCCTGCACGCCGCCTACGACTCCGGAGAAGAACTGTTCCTCGGAACATGCGACAGCAGAGGAGTAGGCGGCGTAGGTGTCCTCGTCAACACGCACTTGACCATGAACATCGATTCGTACGAGTCTCTGACAAGCCGAATCGGACGTCTGCGACTGAAGCGATGTGTTCCGTGCCAGCCTTGACTGTGTTCGTCGCGTATGCCCCAACATCCGACTACGACGACGAAGACGTCGAGGCCTTCTACGTGGAGCTGGAGAAGTTCTATAAGGAAGATCACACCTTCTACAAGGTGATCGTCGGCGATTTCAACGCCAAAATCGGACCGCGAAGGTCGCCGGAAGAATTTCACATCGGAACCCACGGTTTGGAGTGGAACGAGCAAGGTGAAAGGCTGTCTGAGTTTATCATGTCGACCAAGACCATCCATGGAAACTCGCAGTTCCAGAAGCCTCCCTCCCTACGGTGGACCTGGGAATCTCCCGGTGGCCAGTTCCACAACGAGATCGACCACATCATCTTCAACCGCAAATATTGCCTGACCGACGTCTCCGTTGTCCCCAAGTTCTACACGGGATCGGACCACCGCCTCGTTCGCGCAAGGTTCCGCTTTTCGCGTCAAGGAGAGAAGGCCGCGAAGTTCAAGAAGAGGAATCCCAGAACGACCATCAACTGGGATCTCTACACCTCTCTTGTCGGCCTTTGGGAAGATGCCGTCGTGGACAACGTCGACGAGGAATACGATCGCTTCGTGCACCATCTCCACGATAGTGCTAAGGGAGCCGAGAGCTTGAAGACCACCAAGAGACGTCTGTCTCCGGAAACTCTCGAGCTGATACGCCAGCGTGGAGCAGCACGAGCGTCAGGCAACTACCAACTGACGTCCGAGCTTGCGAAGCTATGCAGAGAGGCGATAAAGGAGGATCTTAAGGAGAGAAGGGCGGAAGTGTTGGCTGAAGCTGCAGAGGCAGGGTTGAGCATCCGCAATGCCCGCCGGAACTTCGCCAACTTCAAGACCAAGATGACAGCTCTCCGACGTCCCGACGGAACCGTCACATCTTCCAGAAGGACCATGGAGAGGGTCATCCACGACTTCTACTCCGATCTCTTCGATAGCCACGTCCACCTGCCCCCATGCCATCTTCCGCAGGATGGATACGTCGTCCCCTCTGTTCTCCCTTCCGAGATCCGACACGCCATCTCGTCGGTGAAGAAACGTACAGCACCCGGTCCCGACAGGATCAGACCCGAACACCTGAAGAACCTCCCGCCTACGCTCATCAACACCCTGGCGCGGCTCTTCACACGTTACCTGTCGGAGTGCAAGGTTCCATCTCAGTGGAAGACCAGCAGAACCGTCTTGCTGTACAAGAAGGGAGACGTGCACGACATTGGCAACTATCGCCCGATCTGCCTGCTGTCCGTAGTCTACAAGCTGTTCACTCGAGTTATCCTGAATAGGATTAGCAGAACGCTGGACGAAGGACAGCCATGCGAACAAGCAGGATTTCGGAGAGGATTCAGCACGATCGACCACATACACACCATTACGAAGCTCATCGAAGTGTCGCGAGAGTACAAGCTGCCGCTGTGCCTTACGTTCATCGACCTGAAGAAGGCATTCGACTCTGTCGAAACTGAAGCGGTCATCGAAGCCCTGCTCACTCAGGGCGTTCCTACTCAGTACATCAGAGTCCTTCGAGAGCTGTACAGTGGATTCACGACCAAGATCTCACCATTCTACAACGACGTCGTCGTCGACGTGAAGAGAGGGGTTCGGCAAGGGGATACCATATCCCCGAAGCTCTTCAGCGCCACTCTCGAAAACGTCATGCGCGAACTAGAATGGGAAGACATGGGAGTGAAGGTCGACGGCCGGCAACTACATTATCTTCGCTTCGCTGACGACATCGTGCTCATAACGCCGAGCATCAGCCATGCGGAGCGAATGCTGGCCGACTTCGATCGTGTATGTGGGAACGTTGGACTGCAGCTGAATCTTACGAAGACGATGTTCATGAGGAACGGATGGGTTTCTGATGCCCCATTCTCGCTCAACGGAACGAACATCTCCGAATGCTCCAGCTATGTGTATCTGGGTCGCGAAGTCAACATGGCCAACGACCTAGCACCAGAGCTGAGCAGGAGGAAAAGAGCGGCTTGGGGAGCTTTCAAGAGCGTCGAAGAAGTCGCGAAGAAGACGAAGAACGTCCGACTCCGTGCCCACCTATTCGACTCCACTGTTCTTCCTGCCCTAACATACGCCTCAGAGACCTGGGCTATACGAAAGCAGGATGAACACGCGATCAGCGTCGCGCAGCGTGGAATCGAGAGGACGATGCTCGGAGTGAAACGACTCAGGCAAGTGAGAGAAGGCCTCCGGAGTTCCGAGCTTCGCCGACGCTCGAAGATCAGAGACGCTGTCGCGTGGGCCAAGTTGTCGAAAATTAGGTGGGCCGGCCACGTAATGCGCTTCGCAGACACCCGCTGGACGAGAGCCATCACCGACTGGATTCCGCGGGATGTCAAAAGAACACCAGGACGCCCACCAACGCGTTGGTCGGACTTCTTCGTGAAAGCCCTGAACGACCGATATGACGCTCTTCGTGTCCCTCGAGCGAGGAGGATCCATTGGACCACTCTGGCACGCGACAGGGACGAATGGAGACGCTGCTGGCACCCGCTCGAGCAATTCGATGATCAACGGGACGACAGGTGATACAGGTGATACAGAGAGAGTTGGAGAGTTGCGTGTGCAGAGTCCTTGGACAGTCACATGTGTTCCTGTTGAGATGACTTTTTGTTTTGGAAAGATGTGCAGGGTGTTCTCATCGGAGTTTTCAAGTGCATCGCTTCTGGAGAAAGCTCTTCTTAAAGTTCTATCGAGCGTTATGTTTATAGCTGCAAAACTTGTTCCTATTTAGCTCCAGAAGTTTATTCCTTCAACTGGCAGAGCTGCTCGCAAAATTGAATTGCACCATGGAACTGATTAACAGCCTCGATGATTTCATGTAAGTAATGAGATACAGCTTTACTACTCGGAGATCTATAATGACACAGTTATTCCATCGGACTTAGATTTCTAACGAGCAGGATGCTCAAACATTCACTGGTTTCGCTTTCGGCACAAATTCGTGTTGTGAAGCAATTTGGGAAGCCTGCATGTCTACGTATTCTACAATACAGATTCTACTCTCCTAAAAGATTTATTTATTTATTTATTTATTTAGACGTGCAAATAGATACAATTACATGCAGTGAAATACAAAACATTCAACAACAAGAAAAACAACACTACAACACAACGCATAATAACTACTTAGCTACTCTAGGAGATACCTGTCCACGAGCCTTTTAAACTGAGCTAATGAATTAGGGAGCGCATATTTTTTTGAGAATGTTAAAAACTCAAAGCCGGTTCTTTGGGTAAAAAAGGAAGCACGGATGGAGCTCTTGGCTTTGGAGAAATGACTACCTCTTGTGTTGGAATTTTGTAGCGTGTAAAACTCATCAAGCTTTAGAGCTACCAGTTCAGTAATCATTTTGAAAATCATGAGCAGGTAATTCTGTTTCCTACGAGTCTCAAGACTGGAGATTTTGAAAATTTTGTTGCGAGTAGTGGCAGAAGGTATGGTAGTGTAGTCATACCCATATAAGCGTATCCAGAGTTTTCTAGTGAAACCATTTTGAACTGCTTCAAGCCTTTGTATACTGCTCTTCAAATGAGGACTAAAAACTGTGGTACCGTATTCTAGTACAGGGCGAAAATATGATTTATATGCTATCAAAAAGAGTGGTACTGATTTTATAGACAAGGACTTAAACATGTTGTAAACAATTCTCTCAGCTCTAGATTCTTATCCGAGACCAAAGAAACGACTCATGAAAAATGGCTCTCTGCTGCAGAGCAAGATAAAGGTATTCCCTACGCTCACCGGTTTTTTAATTATCATCGCAGTAGAAGTTCCTGACGTGAAATCATACCCCTCCGCAACACGTGCTTATGAAATGCAGTTCTCCGCACTGCTCGACTCCGGTGCGCCTTGGCGTTATTGGCATTAGCACCTCTACGAGGACGTCGTCAGCTACTGCGACATACAAGTGAAGAGTTTTCTCTCCGAAACGCATACTGGCAAAGCTGCACAGCGCGTTTGCGAAAGCGTTCCGTACGGGAGTACTTTGAGTTCCCCAGTTCGGAATGACCGATATTGTACTTGACCAATTTAAAACTTAACACTGCTACATGTTGAAAATCGAGCAGATACAAGGGTCTACACGAAGTTGCGCCAAGGAAGGTATGACTATTTGACGAACAATTCAAGTCATCCAAAGGAAATTTGTTCGTAAATAATATATGTCCGCAGCACTTTCTTGAAATGATCAGTTTCAAAAATTGATAAAAGTCCGTTTGCAGAACTGCATGTCTCACTCGGTTCATGTAATGCAGCGCTGCGGTGCAGAGCTGTCCTGCACCTTGACTTTGAAAAGCTTGAAGCTCTTGAATAATTTACTTTACTTTGAATAATTTACTTTCAGTTTTCACTGCTTTACTAGCAGTGAAAACTGAAAGTAGATACAATCTTAAATCGAGACAATGACCGATTACGCAATGAATGACTAAAACATCAAAGGCGAAAACGAAGAAACAGCGGCGGCTTCACAAGACTCTCTCCTACCTAACAACAACAGAACCATCAAACCCATCTAATGGAAAGTTCTGGTGACAATAGAGCTGGTCCCGAAAGTCGATCTTTAAACAAGGAAATAAAATGAGTAAAACAGGGATTGCTTTTCGAGTGCAATAGACTAACGTTTCTTTGCCAAATGCTTTATGAATTTCGTAAAAATAGTTATAGTTGAGACAGTTTAAATGGTAAAAGCTTCACATTAACTCAGAACGGAACTGTAATAGTTCACTCAGGAAGACGGTTGAACGTAGGCTCAATTGCGGTAAACGCTGTTGCTTAGAGAGCTATTAGAAATCCTTCATAGCTTGAGGTTCAGGGCAGACATTATCAATACTAATCTTAATAATAATATTATTATTATTCATTACGTGGCTAAAATCTATGTGAAAAACAATGTAATCAGAAGCTGTATAAAATAAAATGCAGCAAAGACTGAACAAGTGCTACGGTCAATATTAAAATTGGCTAACGTTGCAAGCAAAAAATGAGAAAAAACATACAATGAAGCACATCCCGAAATCATTGTACAACAAAAAAGAGAACAAACCAAGAGGAGCTCTGCCTTAAGGTCCCGTTATCGCCTAGAATTATTTAATGACACGTAAATCTCAATAAATGGCTTTAACTTGCATGATATAACTGTGTTTTCGTCAAACTTAATATAACCCCAACCTGCTCTATTAACAGAACACGTGTTACTCGTGTTCTATGTAGGAAATCATGTTTGTCAAGTCCAAAAAAAAACGTGGAGAATGTTGTGAACCATTACGAGGGCGTATATTCTTCGTCTGTGTGAAGGTGTCTTTTGCTTAAGGTGTTTTTTCTTACATCACTCTTGGGAATAGCATGGTAATCAAACCCACATTTTCTGACAAGTTATTTTCTAGCAAGCTGTTTTGGTCTTTTTCTGGTTTAAGTATGTTTTTCTTCTTAACTGGGCAAAATGCTGTTGTTCCGTACTCAACTATCGGCCTAACGTAAGCCTTAGAGGCTCTGACGGGGGCTGAGAACTTCTTTACATCACATACGATCGGCCTCAAGTCGAGGCGGTAAAGCTTGAGGCCGTTCCAGAGGTGCTAATTCCTTAACTGGCTGTGCTTGACGCAAATTGAAGGCTGACAGTTTTAGTTAACTGCTGTCTTTCTAATGGGTCTGCATGTAGAAAAGGAAATACGTGGCGCGCTCCAAAAGAATTGGCTATCACTGACCTTCGGCCTCTCTGACTTGGTTCCTTTTTAATCTTTCTGCTCGCTACTTTTTTCGGTCACTGCTTAAAAAGCTTTTGAGCTGATCTAAAAAACACTTGGGCTAGATTCAACAAAATCTCTCAGATTTCTCCTTCTTCCTACGTCCTCGAGAAGTGCATCACTCTAGAATGAAGGCCCAGTTTGCACTTATTTTTGGCTGCACTTGCCATGCTGCTATGTGGTTCAGGTAAACAGATCACTGTCACGGATTAGCGAAAGCGATGTACTTCGCTATTTGACTGGCGCAGACGTAGAGACGCCGTGTCGTGGTGAGTTGCCCTTTGAGAAAACACGGGTGTAGCTAAGTCGGTCAGGAAAAAGATGATCCAAGAGGAATTCACCGCAAACACTGAACCTCCACACTCATTGCCGAATCAAGTCTATCTCAAAGGATCCAGGGATTGGTATAATGCGCAGCTAAAATAAGGGTGTAGGAGCAGTTCATTTTTGGCATCTCGAAGAGACGGCTACGCTCACAACTTGCTGACATCCAACCATTTCAGACAATAGATTGTAGCCGTGCGCAAGGGGGGGGGTATGAAAGCCCATCAAGGGCAACCTGCATCTCCAAGAACACAAATTCACTTGAACCATTTTATCCATAACTAGTGAAATATTTGTCGAAATTTTGCACCAATTTCTCGTACACTTGAGCAAAAAATCATGCTTATTTACCTGCGGAAGCAAATGGAATTACATGAAATGAAAAAAGACACCTTAGCTGATATATCAGCACTGTCGGGAGGAACACTAACGACAATCAAAATATTATCTACGATTAACCTAAACAGTGCGGCTAGATGTGAGGAACCTTCCGCGCTCGTAAAATGCATCCTCCCGTGGCAAGAGTAATTTTTGTAATGCGTATAGAGTAGTGTTACGGGCGCGTGGAGCGCAGTCGGAGGAGGCGCCGGCTGTCGCGTGCACCCGATACCAGGTTCCTGCCTCGGATTTCCCGCCCAGACCAACCAAGCTTTCCATCCCTCCGGGATCGGTGAATCGATACCAGAATTGTCTGTGAAGGATGAAGCGTTGAATTGCTCATCGGCTGGCCACCGCAAGTCATTGAACGGCCAAATACGCATTAAACTCGCCTCCACGATATCTCGTAGAAGTAGAATGCGTTGCGCATTCCAAAGGGATTGAATAACGCCGTCCTATATCCTTTATCATTTTATAGAGTGGTGTTGCCCGAGATCAACCAGGCATGGTAGGCTTGGCCCGCTGCTGCTTCGACTATCCCACCAAGTGTTAATAAAGCCGCAGAATTAAGTGTGTTTTAACGTATGACTGCCAGATGTAACTGTTGAAAGAAAATGAACATAGTTTCACGAACCCAAATTTCTTTCTTTAAAAATGACTTTATGAAAGAATAATAGCAGACCACGGGCAAGAAAAGTGATTTTCTTTTCTCAAGACTCAGTGCTACAGTTGAAATTGCCGCTTGTGTTTACAGCTAACCAAGAAAAGGCTGAGGCATGTCACAAAGTTAAACAGCATTATCTTTTTCGTAAATTTCGAAGTCATTTTGGGGTCGTTGGGTCTGCATATAAGTGTAACTAATCGTGCCACTAGTCGGTGTTGGTCATGGTCTGCCTTGCAGACGATGAACCTTCAACTCTTTTCAAGATACAGAATGACGAGTGAAAGCTTCAACTACGATTTCATTCAATTCCGTTTAGAATACGCGTTGTGTTTTTCAACAAGAGGCCTTTGCCGATTTTTGAATTGTCGTTTGTCCAGTCCAACAAGAGATTGAGGAGCAGCAGTCGACGGAACACATGCTTTGTCACAATTACGGTTATAATTTAAAGGAGCTGTAGGGATAAAGGTCCACTTGATTTAGACACCAATAGGGAGCACAAAACCAGTGCAGGCATGTTCTATAGTAGACCTTCGAAGCATTGCCACAACTACTCACTCAGGAACTTCTGTTCTTCGCCATTCTCGGGGCTTTGGCTCTAATTCCTTTCCTCGACTGTGTTCGTCTATACCGCAACTCTTCATTTGGTCGTCGCTATAATGTGGGGAGCATTCCGCTCTAATTCGGTTACAAGTGTTTGAAACGGAGCCGGCACCATATGTGCTTTTTGAGTTTCACAAGTTTCACAACGAAGTCAGAATTTCGCAATTTGTCAGGTGCCAGAAGGTAAATTAGTGAGTCATCAGATGATAAGCGTCGTGGACGAGCCAGAGCGTCTAAACCTTCTGTTTGCCCTAGACTAGCAAGCAGCTCAGCGAGTAGCCTCGGAAAGACCGCTGCTTTGGTGAATGATGCATGACGTGGGAGGCATAATTCCAATGACATCCCGTTTGCATGGTGCTCATTTTGCTACATCCAAGTTGTCGTCGTTAAGCCTATCTGTGACAATGTGTCCTTCAAACATGGTATATAGTGGCTCTCCCTCCTGTGATTCCAAAAGGGTTGTCACGAATAAATTTCAGTTTCATCGAAGCAGTTTGTCAGCAAAAGCGACAGGTGATCTAGTTTTTTTATGTAGAATTGCTATTCAAAATTTTTACCATCTAGCAATTTGAAATTTTTTCTTATTTATTCATTTATTCAAGCACATGATAGTGCACTCAATAATAAGCAACACACACAAACACTAGAACAAGAAGGCGACAATCATGAAAAGCTATCAACCAAGCTGAAAGCCCAGGAACAATTATAAGATAAAAATCTAATGAAGAAAATAGGAAAGCACTGATCGCAACTCGAATTTCTAGGTTAGACAGTAAATGTCCTGTTCCAAGGGATTCCACAACATCTGATGTTTTTTCGCCGAAGAGCTGCCTGGCTTTGTCTTATTATTATAAAATAAATTATTTTCAACCTTAAAAACACAAAAAGGCTGAAGCAAGAAGTTTCCGTAAGACATCTTGAAATCCTCGTCTAGCTGTTCATCTGTAAGGTGCTTTCAAGAAGCATAGGCTTCTCGCGTGCCTCATAAGAAGCCGCGCACTTTTGAATAAGAGCTCCGCCTAAACAACGAGAGGCATTCAGCAGTCGACGCTGTCATTTCCCTAGCCTACGTTCAATTTCTTTGTCCAGTTTCATATCATTGATCATGTGAACATTAGTGATTGCAATTTTTTGAATTCAGTTGATTTCTATTACCTTGAATTTGAATTGATATTACCCAAGCTTAAGATATTTTAATGCGCCGTGTCGTATTCGTGTCGTTGTTTCATCTAAACGAGGCTAGTCTAGACCTAGTTCCACCTGACGACTAAACTTCGTGCAGAATTCGAAGGAATTTGGCTCTCTTCATGGTGCACCTGCTAACTACGAATACAAATCAATTTCAAAATTTTTTCTGCGCTTAGCGCTAGAAGCTTTCTTTACGCCCCCGCTACCCATTCCATAAAGTAATCTTTCTTTGGACTAACAACGAGAAGATTGCAATCTATCGCTTCAAATAAAACTCAAGTTGAAAAACATCAATTATCGCTTCCACCCTTTCACTCTCCTGCACCTGTTACACCCAGTAATAGCTCAGGTCACATCTAAGAAGAGGCTTTTGACCCGGTATGGGAATAAATTAGATCAGATATTCTACAGGTTTCAAAAAGGTCTAGAGAGCTACATGTTTCATAGGCTTTTCCCACAGGAGAAATTCTCGATAGTATTCCTAGATTGGAAGAAAGATTTGGGACCATTGCGACAGTCACTGAGAAAAGTTTTTCGTCGCATGTCACGATCCTCTCCAAAAAAGGCTCCCATAGATTGCCCACCGTTAACGACGCACAGGTGTCGTGGCGCTTCAGCACCTCCCCGGCGGTCTGTTCCTGTAGGACCCATTTATCCAATTTCTTTACTTTTCCGAACGCATTCATGAGGCGACGGATCGCATTCAAGTGGCGACTGATAGTGCGCAACTGCTCCTCACAATTTGACGCGAATCCGCTTCCGCCATGGCTTTGAGTTGGTCGTCGTTACGGAGTGATGGCGGCCTATCTCGATCTTCATCATCGACACTTTCATCTCCAGATCGCAACTTTTCGAACCAGTGGCGAATTGTGCGTTCCTTAGCGAAATCCTTCATAAATGCAGCGTTGATGTTACGAGCTGCGGCCGCGGCGTTGTCTCCACTTTTCCAGTCATGTAAGTTGAGCACCCGAATATCGTGATTTATACTATAAAAACGACCTCAAAACCTCGCAAGAGACAGTTATGTCACAAAATCTATTCACGCTAAGAAAGGGAAGACTCTGCACTTTCAGAAACTGTCTAAAATGCCTGAAAAGGGTTCATTCTTAGCCACGAAGAATCAATCAGAATTGAGGCAGCAAAATCGGCCATCTCATGTGCAACGACCTAATGCAAGAATCCAGTTTCCGTTAGCGGCAAATATCAGAAATGGTGAGAGGAAGATTATGCACCAAGAAACATACGGCCGAGAAGGGGAAACTGAGTTATTTAGCATTCTAGATAGAAATAGTGCATGTAGGGCGGAGTATATCTAACGCACTTTACCTAAAAAATTTCTAAACGCGTTTTTGGCCTGCTATCACAAAACCCGAAAATATTAATCGAGAATATTAGCCAATTTCACATGAACACATGACCTACTGACGCAGAATTTGTTTCCTGGTTCTGCCTTATAGCCCATGCTATGAGCTACGAGCTCAAAGTGCTCGCCCAATATAAATAAGGTGGAGTGGTTGGTGACGAGATCAAGTTCCTGAAGGACCTCGAACATTTATGAAAAAGGGACAGAAAGGATAATAATCGAATAAGGGACATATCAGGCAACTAACTTTCAGGGTGCTGTCGCCTCACCCGACTGCTCTTCGACAAACCCACTATAGAAATACAAGTGCTACGACACGCCCATCGGAGTGCCTCGCACTTGCGCTTTGCGCAATATTGCAGTATCACTAAGCTAAGGACAATCACGCAAAGCTACATAGTTTCTCTACTTGTACAGCTTTTTCCCCTACCTAGGAGTACAAAAGGCTAGCAGTAAGTACAGTATAGAGTGTGATAGGGCGATCTATTGGTTCCTCACTACTGGTCCTTCCTTAGTGAAACGGTCCCTCATTACTGGTACTGGTCCCCCTCAATGATCCCCCTTTTAGAGCACGACGTCTTCGGCACGTCTACGTGAATCCCCAAACACGTTGAGCGACCTCTTTGGCACGTCTTCTGAGTCCCAGGCACGTCATGCGACGTATTCGGCACGTTCTGAATTCCCTGGCACATAGAAGACGTCTGGTTATTTTCCGCTATTTTCGCGCCCCATAATTTGATCAATATCGATTGATGAATCGATACTTTAAAAACGAACTTCAGATTCGTGTTGAGCGACCTCGACGACCCCCAGGGCTGAAGCTTCGAACCGCCTGATCCACAAAAAATCAATATTTGATCAATATCGATCGATGGCCATCGATACTTCAAAAAAGCTTCATATTCGTGTTCAGCGACCTCGTTTGCCCCAGGGCGAAAGTTTCCAGGCAAGGAGAAGACGTCTGACGAGAAGAAGCTGTATTTTTCGCTATTTTCGTGCCGTAATTTTCGCCCGATTTTCCCTTATTTTATGACTAATTTCTGCGGCGGTGCCGATCGATAGTAACTCGTCCACATTTGAGTTTTCAGCACTCGCAGTGGCAAGGTTCTGTTCAGCTCGAAAAGCTCTATCGAACGGTACCAATCTCGTCCGATTCTGAGAAAATAGATTTTTTGACAATTTCGCATCGAAGACGAGGGCACTCCAGGCCGCGGCAGACGGATGAAGACGTCATCGAAAATTGATTTTTCTGAACCGGCTTAAGCTTGGTGCCATCCGATAGAGCTCTTCATGGTGAATTGAATGGTTCGGCTAAGAGTAGCGAGAACCGTAATTTGGGCCAGTAAGAGCGGGGAGAACATCGACCGTTATTGTTCTAAATTTGACACGCGGGTGTGTTCTGAGCGCGATAACTCTGTAAATCGTGAGCCTTTCCGGTTGACGCTTGTGTGATTTGTAGGCCAGCATAAAGTTCTAGTAGCCTGCTGAAACACAGTAATGTAGCTTATGACTGAACAAAGTTACAGCGCAGCGAAAATGCAGGTTAGCCTTGTGTGGCTCGATTTTTTCCAAATTCAGACGACCCCTGCGGGAAGACGCGGAGAGCTAACGGCCTACAAATGCGCATGCTAGCAGAACGCTAAAGGTGCTTTCAGGTGACATGCTCATAGCTCCCTAGCTTATTAAATTGCCTTAGTCCCAGCTGCCATTTTAGGGTGGCGGGCTTAACTTCTGAAGTTTCCTGCTCTCTTACTCGCCCAGAATACAGTTTTCCCTACTTCCAATAACAACACTCAATTCAGCACGAAAAGCTCTATCGAATGGTATCAAACTTGGGCCGGTTCGGAAAAATGAATTTTCGATGACGTCATCGCCCCTCTGCCGCGGCCTGGAGTGCCCTCGTCTTCGATGCGAAATTGTCAAAAAATCTCTTTTCTCGGAATCGGACGAGATTGGTACCGTTCGATAGAGTTTTTCAAGCTGAACAGAACCTTACCATTGCGAGTGCTGAAAACTCAAATGTGGACGAGAAAGAGCGCTGGAAACTTCTCCGCTGCCCTCCACCGCTCTAAAATGTCGAAGCAGCTTAGGCAGCAGGGGAGTTATGAGCATGCCATCGTAAAGTGCCTTCAATATTCTGCTCGCCTGCGCACTTGTGGGCTGTTAGCTCATCGCGTCTTCTCGCAGTGATCGACTGAAATTGGGAAAAAATTAGGCCACACAAGCCTCACATGCATTTTCACACCGCTATAATTTCGCCTTTTTAAAAGCTACAACGCTGTACTTCTGCGGACTACTAAAGCTCTCTGCTGCCCACGAAACCCAAGAGCCGCAGCCGCAACGATTCGATCTCAACAGAGTTATTGCGTTCTGAACATGCCCGCGCGTGCAATTTGCGAGCTGTTGCGCCCACTCGATTGATGGGTTCGATTCTATATGCACTGTTCACGATGCACTCCAAAGGCCAGCTGGTCTGTGTTAGAGCAATTCCTAACTAGGGCGGCTGAGAATTTTTCATAAACTCCCCAATCGCCCACTCTACACCCTGTTGCGTCTACTCGAAAGATAGGTCCGATCCTATATATATTGTTCACGGCGCAATCCTAGGTCTCGCCGGAACAGAGTACAGCAATTCCTGAGTAAGCCGGCTGCAAATTTGTGATAAAACTCCCCAAACGCTCACTCTACAAGCTGTCCCTCCCTCTCGATTGATAGGTTTGATCCTATATACATTGTTCGCGGCGCACTCCAAAGGCTAGCTGGACAGTCTTAGAGCAATTCCTGAGTAGATCGGCTAGGAATTTCTGATAAAACACCCCAAACGCGCACTCTACAAGCCGTCGCGCCCGCTCGATTGATAGGTTCGATCCTATATGCATTGCGCACGGCGCACTCTCGAGGGATTCGTGGCATGTCAGAGCACTTCACACCATGCTTGAGATACTCGGAGAACATGCAAGTCTTGAAAAATAAGCTTCTCCAATCGCAAAAAGCCCGATAAAGTCATTTTTGCCCACCCATTGCGAAAATGCTGTGTTCCGATAAGTTGTATACATTGCTGTGTAGATCTCGAAGAGACGAATCGAACGGTGCCAACCGTTTCTCAAAAAACCTAAAACTGAATGAGTTATGAGCATGCAAAGGTTTTCGACGACTTGCTACCGACAACTCGTCCGCAGCCGCCCCTCGCAATGGAGCACGATTTTGAACGAAAAACTAACCTTTGAAAGAATTCTGTTGAACTTTGAAATTCTTGGCAATTTTTAACGCTATCTGATAGAGCTTGAACTGCTGAACACAAAAATGTGCTTGCTTTCGCAATTGGTTAACTTCGAAGGAAGTTATTTCGAAAGGCCGAAAAAGCCGGGAAAATGCGGCTTTTTCGGCATTTTTGAAAAGGCTACGGCCACAACTGTAGGATTGCACCGTCGAGTATTCCCAATACGGCCTTCCCCCTCCAGTTGTGAGGGAACACACACACATACACACGCACAAAGGGAACAAACACGTCATCACTTCCCATCTGTAGCTGCCACCGCTTCTCCTCTTTCAAGGCTTAGAATGAGTCCATACTACGCCAAGAGGTTCCCGTTTTACTCGAAAGCGTGGAAGTTATCACTTATAGATAGGAAGTGGGATAGGTGGTGAGCTGGAGAGTGTTGCTCATTCTCTTATATGTTGTATTCGGTAAGGTTGTGTTTTTTGCGCACATTCGTCTTTGACCTCAGCAGGATGATCACCCTTCCTTAATCATGCGCTTGTCAAAAAGCACGCGGTTCAATCCCAATGAGGGAGCGCCACAGCGGCCTCGGGCCGGAACGCATGTGTGCGCGTCGACAGGCTCACCGCGGCGATATGTACAGGGTGTCTGCGGGCTCCACGTATCGACCCACGGCCACTGTACGGCTATTGCTGTACGAATCGCCACGGTGAACCTGTCGACGCGCCTTTTTCTCGTCTTTTCGTCCGGCATTTTTTCGCCTAAATTTTTTCTTTATTTCAAAAGGAAGATTGCAGTAGCCACAGTAGGGGTTCAGGTAGGCATGTTATGTTACAAGTAT
Organism: Heligmosomoides polygyrus bakeri; assembly: GCA_947359475.1. Taxonomy (NCBI): domain Eukaryota; kingdom Metazoa; phylum Nematoda; class Chromadorea; order Rhabditida; family Heligmosomidae; genus Heligmosomoides; species Heligmosomoides polygyrus. Next base: position 29,451,202 of record OX375868.1, read on the forward strand.
TCATCTCTATGTAGTGTTTCAACGTGAATACGGAGTGGCTCCCCCTCATTGGGATTGAACCAAGCACGCGTGTCCAGTACGTGCAAGGCGCAGTGGTTGAACTACTCTATATCCCTGTATATCCCTTGACCAAGAAATTTGGGGCTGAGCGGGCATCACCGTATGAGGCAGAAAAATACGACGTTACGACGTTCTGTTTTACACGAGATCAATACAAGGTTGATCGAAAAGTCTTGGTATAGGTCTCTTCAAAGTCCAGAACATGATCTACCGTGTGGTAGTCCTGGACTTTCTCGAAGCTTCTCTGCAAAAGGTATACAAGTGCTGCTCTTCCTTGGGTTCCAGTGAAGAGTCAATTTCACAAGAGCATCTTTTGAGCTGATCTTCTAGGAGTGGCGCCACGGCTGTGGAGCGACGACAGCAGTCCGGAACATAATTAGTGGACTGGAGGAGGACATCCCTGCCATCAACACCATCCACCGCTGGTTCGCACGGGTCGCAAAGGGAGATACGTACTTCAGAGACAAACCTTTGTCGGGAGTGTAGATGTACTTCAAAGAAATTTTATCGAACGAATGAATGGAGGAATAAATTCGATGTCAAAAATTTCCGAACGAATGATCGAACGAAATTATTTCATGTCAAAAATTCTCGAACGAACGAACGATCGAATTTTTTCGCTCGTCAGTTTTTTCGAAGAATCAAAATCGAATAAGCCTCAACTTTTCGTTTATTCTAATATTCGAATAGTCGAATAATTTAACGAAAGTATTTTAATAATAACCGAATAACGAATAACCTATTTTGCTGCTCAGTTAAAGTGCCCATAGTGAACAGACTCGATTAGTATTAGGCTCTCCGGAGAGTTCTCAACGTTTTGAGCGCTTCACTTTGAACTACCACAACTTTCTCAAATCTTATCGGATTCAGTTGAGATAAGTACCGTTCGAATCACCATACGGTGCAATGGTAGTTATGGGGGTCACTAAAGCATGCTGTGGCCTGCAGGCGTAGCGAGTAGCTACATCCAGCGAATGTAAATGCAGTATTATCTCCTCGTTTCGATTACAGATTCGCGTTTTATCTCCTTCCGAATTGGGGAATAGAGGGAACTCCAGGATCTAGGCAACCTTAACACGGGTGCGTCACTTGAACCACACCCTCGAGTCCCTTCCTCTGCCCAAATCACAGATTTGGAGGGAGAAGGGATTCCAGGGTCAGCGGAGGAGAGCAGAGAACAGAGCTATTGCAATGGTTGTTTGTTTTCTTCACTACTACAGTGTCATGGTTTCTGTTTTTCGTGTCGACACTTCTTATAAGGGGACCCCCCAACTACCATAGCGCCCCACAGCGCCCACTTGCCAACGGGCCGCCAGTCGACTTATTCCAAAAGGGAAAAAATCAGGTGGTCGATATTCGACAAAATCCACGAAAGTTGCTTCGGAAACGCTGCTGCTGTTTTTGTAGCTGTAAAAAAAACACCGCGTTGCAGTCGAAGCCCCGGCGGGCGTTACCGTGCAAAGGGCCTCTTTTGTTGACCAATGCTGGCTGAAGATGACGCAATTTTTGGTGCATCGACTTCCTTGCTAGGGGCTCAAGGACTGCTGTGACCGTTTGGCCTGGTGCCAAAAAGTTGTAATGGATCACACCAGCCGTCGACCCCCACACAGTGACCATTACCTTTTTTGGTGGAGGTTCGCCTTTCGAAAATGCTTAGGGGGCTCGTCGGCGTTAAATCACTGTCCGGGACGTTTCCTGTTATCATACAGAATCCACTTTTTATCACTTCCAAAAATCCAAATCGATCCAAAAACGGGTCAGTTTTGTTGCGTCCAAGTAGAGGAGTCAAATCTTGAGACGTGACAATTTTTGCCGCTCACTCAACATGTGGGGCACCCATTTCTGAGCCTTTCCACTTTCTGAACGATTTCCAAAGCATCCGTAAGAGCAGTTTCGCTGACGTCTAGCTCTTCCGCAACTGTACGTGATGGTTCATCTTCCACCAATTTCTTCAACTCGTGGACCAGGATTGCTATAGGTCGACCGCTACGGGGGCCACCTTCGAGGCTGAAACCTCCGGCCCGAAATCTACTGAACCGCTGACGCGCGGTGCTTTTTCCAACACTATTTGGCCCCCACCCTTGATTGGTCGAGCCGTCTCAGATACGGATTGTCCCAATTTGAAGTTGAAATAAAATATCGTTCGGAATCGCTCCTTCGACATACTTCAATAATCACCTCATGAACAGAATATGAAACAACGTCGAAACATGAATTACTCATTCAGATAGAGCGAAAAATTCTGTACAGAACGTAGGATTAATGGGCAATGAAAGTTGAATTTTTACTTAATAATAGACGAATGAAAGATAGTAACTTAAAACTCCTTCCGGACAACCTAATATTTCAATTCCGTAAAATGTTAAAGGAGTAAAAGATATCTTTGTATGTCTTGTTGAAATGCGTCTTGCGCTCTAGTTCTGCATGATGTCGTGGAAAGATTGGGTGAAAGCTGGACCTTTTCCAAAATCTATGAAGATTGCCCATAGATTGCTTTCTATTTCTCCATGTTCACTATTCAAAAACAAACATGAGAAGTTATACCACATAAGCGTTTGAAAGGAATGCTTGGGACGCTAGAGAACTACGGTACCAGACGCATCTTTTGAAACGCCGCAAAACGCGTTTTTGCGGTTTTTGCATCTTTTTGATATAACTCGCCTAAAATTCATTCTTTTCAAAAACTAAAGATGCATTTGAGCACAGGAGCTCGAGCTCTATCGTTTGCTGTACATAGCTCATATGGAGCCATGAAAATGTTCGAAATCTAAAACTTGCACTCCATTGCGAAGGGCGGTCGTGGACGAGTTGTCGTTCGTAAACCGCCAAAAACCGTTGCCTGTTCACAATTCCTCTAATTGTGGATTTTTGAAAAACGGTTAGTACCGTTCGATTCATCTCTTTGAGATCTGCACAAACCTGCATACAACTTTACCAGACCACCGCATTTCCGCAGTGGGTGGCCAAAACGAAACGAATGACCGGAGCAGACTCTTTGCGATTGGAGCAGTTTATTTCCCAGGACATGCATGTTTTCGGAGTATCTCAAGCACGGCGTACGTCGCCAGTGCTCTGTTATGCCAGGAATCCTCCGAGAGTGCGCCGTGCACAATGCATATAGGATCGAACCTATCAATCGAGCGGGCGCGACAGCTTGTAGAGTGTGAGCGACAACGGTCGATGTTCTCCTCGTTCTCACTCGCCCAGAATACAGTTTTCCCTACTCTCAATAACACCACTCAATTTAGCACGAAAAGCTCTGTCGAATGGTATCAAGCGTGGCCCAACTCGAAGATATCGATTTTGAATGACGTCACCGTCAGTCTGCCGCGGCCTCGAACGGCCTCGTCCTCGATGCGAAACTGTCAAAAAATCGATGTTTCTGAAATTGGTAGAAATTTATACCTTTCGATAGCGCCTTTCGTGCTGAACAGAACGGTGCCATTGCGAGTGTCGAAGACTGAAATCTTGGTGAGTAAGAGCGCAAGAAACTGTAACCGCTATCTTCCACCGCTTTAAACTGGCAACTGGGGCTAAGGTAGTTTAGGAAACTGAGGAGTTCTGAGCAGTCGTAAACTACCTTGAGTGCTCTGTTAGCCTACGCATTTTAAGGCCGTTAGCTCGTCGGGTCTTCCCGCAGTGGTCCACCGAATTTGGAAAAAATGCGTCACACAAGGCTAATCTGCATTTTCGCACCGCTGTAGCTTTGTCCAATCATATCATGCTATACCGTTCTACTGTAGCGCACTGCTAGGCTGTTTTAATGTCTACAAGACCTTCGAGTTGCACCCGAAACGATTCGAGCTTGACAGAGTTATTGAGCTCAGAACGCGCCCGTGCGTGAAATTTAGGACCGGTCGTCCACTCGATTGATCGGTTCGATTCTATATGAGTTGTTCACGGCGCACTCCAAAGTCTCGCCGAGACAGATTAGGAAATTTCTGGTAAAACTCCCTAAACGTTCACTCTACAAATCGTCTCCCCCTCAATTGAATTATTCGATTTTGTATTCATTGTTCCCGGCGACTCCAAAGGCTAACTGGACAGTCATAGAGCAATTCCTGAGTAGGACGGCTGGGAATTTCCGATAAAACCTCTCAAACGCTCACTCTACAAGCTGTCCCCCCCCCCCCCCGCTCGATTGATAGGTTCGATCCTATATGCATTGTGCACGGCGCAGTCTCGGAGGATTCCTAGCATGACAGTGCACTGGGAACTTACGCCGTGCTTAAGATACTTCGAAAACATGGAAGCCCTGGAAATAAGCTGCTCCAATCGCAAAGAGCCTGCTCTCGCAAAGAGCCTTTCTCAAAAGAAAACATTAGATTTAAGAAATTGTGGGCAGGCAACGGTTTTCGGCAGTGTGCGACCAAAAACTCGTACGCGACTGCCCTTCGCAAAGGAGTGCAAGTTTCATATTTCGAATATTTTCATGGCTCCATATGAACTATGTACACCAAACAACAGAGCTCGATCTCTTGTGCTCAAATGTATCCTTAGTTTTACCGCAAAATCGCAGTTTTTACGACGTCGATTCAAAAGGCGCTCCGGTACTGTAGGAGCGGTCGGATCATGCGTCATCTTCATTCATGCATTAGTATAAAAATGTGTTTCTTTTTTACCAAGACGTTGAACCCAAGGACTAGGGGTCCTTGAAATTACTGTAGAATCGGCTGCGCGGTGCTCTCACGAGCACTGGGGTCTATTGTGCATCCGCGATGTGAGATGTCAATGCTTCGGCTAACCGAGGTGCAGTGGGTAGTGGCATAGTTTTATTCGACGGAGGTTGGAGGCTCGGTTCTCTTGAGTTGCTAAGCGTTTGCATTTCAACTGACTGGTTGCTAGTACCGGACGCGTCTTTTGAATAGACACCGAAAAAACCGCACTTTTGCGGTTTTTGCGTCTTTTTGCTATAACTCGCCCAAAATTCATCCATTTGAGAAACCAAGAGTATATTTGAGCTCAGGAGATCGAGCTCTATCGTCCGGTGTATACATTTCATATGTAAGATCAAAAATGGCCGAAATTGAAAACTTGCGCTCCATCGAGAAGGCCGGCCGCGGACGAGTTGTCGGCCGCAAGGCGCCGAAATCGTTGCAGGCTCACAATTCCTCTAATTTGAGGTTTTATGAGAAACGGTTGGTACCATTCGATTCGCCTCTTCGAGATCTACACAATCATATACACAACTTTACCAGAACACCGCAGTGGGTGGCCAAAAATGACTGGAGCAGGCTCTTTGCAATTGGAAGAGCTTATTTTCCAGGACTTGCACGTTCTCGGAGTACCTTAAACATGGCGTAAAGTGCATTGTCATGCCAGGAATCATCTCAGAGTGCGCCGTGCACAATGCATATAGGATCGAACCTATCAATCGAGGGGGGTCAGTTTGTAGAGTGAGCATTTAGGGAGTTTTATGAGAAATTCTCAACCGCCCTACTCAGGAATTGCTGTGCTCTGTTACGGCGAGACTTTGGAGTGCGCTGTGCACAATGTATATAGGACCGAACCTATCAATCGACTGGGCGCGACAGCTCGCAAATTGCACCGCGGGCGTATTCTAAGCGCAATAACTTTGTCAAGTTCGAGTCTTTCCGGCTGCAAGTTGTGGATTTCGTAGGCAGTAGGAAGCTCAAAAAGCGCGTTGAAACATAGCGACGTAGCTTAAGACTGGACAAAGTTACAGCGGTGCGAAAATGCAGGCAAACCTTGTGTGACACTATTTTTTCCGAGTTCAGTCGACTACTACGGGAAGACGAGGCGGGCTAATGGCATACAAATGCACGGGCGAGCACAATACTCAAAGCACTTTACGATGACATGCTCGTAGCTGTGGCGAGAACTGTTATCTCGGCGAGTAAAAGCACGGAGAACATAGACCGTTCTTGTGCTAAATTGCACGCGCGGTCGTGTTCGGAGCGCGATAACTCTGTCAGCCTCCAATCTTTCTGGCTGGAACGTGTGGATTCCGTAGGCAGTAATATGCTCTAGTAGAGCGCCAAAGCACATCAAAGTATCTCTCGAGTTGGCAAGGTTACGGCGGTGCGAAAATGCAGGTTGGGTATGTCTTACACGATTTTTTCAAATTTCGGTCGACCGCTGCAGGTACACGAGGCGAGCTAACGGCATGCAAACCCGCGGACGAGCAAAGCGCCTAAGGCACTTTTCGACGATCTGCTCCTAACTCTCCAGCTGCCTAAACTGCCTTAGCCCCATCTGCCATTTTAGAGCGGCGGACGGTAGCGGTGAAGCTTCTTCAGCACCCCTCGCCCACGTTCGAGCTTTCGAGCCCCAGCCAGGGTACCATTCTGTTCAGCTCGAAAAGTTTCATCGAAAGGCATCAATTTCGGCCAGTTCTGGAAACATCGATTTTTTGACAGTTTCTCATCGAAGACGGCGGTCTCTAGACCGTGCCAGACTGACGATGACGTCATCGAAAATCGATGTTTCCGAAATTGTTCGTTTGATACCGTTTCATAGAGCTTTTCGTGCTGAATTGAACGGTATCACTATGAGTGGCGAGAACTGTTATCTGGGCGAGTAAGGGCACGGAGAACATAGACCGTTGTTGTGCTAAATTGCACGCGCAGGCGTGTTCTGGGTGCAGTAACTCTGTCACGTTTGAATCTTTCCGGCTGCAACTTATGGATTTTGTAACAAGTAGAAAGCTCAATAGGAGCGCCGAAACATGGCAGCGTAGCTAATGATTGGACAAAGTTACAGCGGTGCGAAAATGCAGGTAAACCTTGTGCGACACGATTTTTTCCGATTTCAGTCGACCACTGCGGGAAAACAAGGAGAGCTAACGGCATGCAAATGCGTAGACTAGCCAATCAGTTAAGGTACTTTACGATGATCTGTTCCTAACCCTCCAGCTCCTAGCCTGCCTTAGTCCCAGCTGCCATTTTAGAGCTGCTGCGGGCAGCGGTGAAATCTCTCTCGCCCTTACTCGCCCAAATTTGAGTTTTTGACACACGTAATGCTACCGTTCTGTTCAGCTCGAAAAGTCCTATCGAACAGTATCAATTTCGACGAGTTTTGGAAACATCGATTTCTTGACAGTTTCTCATCGAAGACGGCGGCCTCTAGACCGTGCCAGACTGACGATGACGTCATCGAAAATCGATGTTTCCGAAATTGTTCGTTTGATACCGTTTCATAGAGCTTTTCGTGCTGAATTGAACGGTATCACTATGAGTGGCGAGAACTGTTATCTGGGCGAGTAAGGGCACGGAGAACATAGACCGTTGTTGTGCTAAATTGCACGCGCGGGCGTGTTCTGGGTGCAGTAACTCTGTCACGTTTGAATCTTTCCGGCTGCAACTTATGGATTTTGTAACAAGTAGAAAGCTCAATAGGAGCGCCGAAACATGGCAGCGTAGCTAATGATTGGACAAAGTTACAGCGGTGCGAAAATGCAGGTAAACCTTGTGCGACACGATTTTTTCCGATTTCAGTCGACCACTGCGGGAAAACAAGGAGAGCTAACGGCATGCAAATGCGTAGACTAGCCAATCAGTTAAGGTACTTTACGATGATCTGTTCCTAACCCTCCAGCTCCTAGCCTGCCTTAGTCCCAGCTGCCATTTTAGAGCTGCTGCGGGCAGCGGTGAAATCTCTCTCGCCCTTACTCGCCCAAATTTGAGTTTTTGACACACGTAATGCTACCGTTCTGTTCAGCTCGAAAAGTCCTATCGAACAGTATCAATTTCGACGAGTTTTGGAAACATCGATTTCTTGACAGTTTCTCATCGAAGACGGCGGCCTCTAGACCGTGCCAGACTGACGATGACGTCATCGAAAATCGATGTTTCCGAAATTTGCAAAATTTTCTTGTCCAAACTTCGTCTAGGGGGTTATTTGGAGCGCTGATTACGAATCCGACGTCCGTTTTTGAAAATTCCATCGATTTTGGCATGTTGCAGCCATTTGAGATTGGTAGGGTCAAAATCACTGACCACCCTCAGTTTTCGGTATTGGTGGTCTCCTGGCATAATCGGCCAAATGGACTTCCGCATCGTATTCAGCACCCTGAATAACCCTTACCCTTAGACGAAGTTTGAGCAAAATCGGTGTTCCTGACACGACCACCCTCAATTACCCAGAAGAAATTCCAAAACCTATCGAAATCAGCGGAATTTTCAAAAATGGACGTCGGATTCATAATCAGCGCCCCATTTAACCCCTGGGACGAAGTTTGGACAAGAAAATTTGGCAGATTTCGAAATCGTCGAGTTTCGATGACGTCATCGTCCGGGCAGGCTCGGCGAAGAGCGCCCTCGTCCTCGAGGGGGAATTGCCAAAAAATCAGTTTTCCCGGAATAGGCCGAAATTGATACTGTTCGATAGAGCCTTTTGAGCTGAACAGAACTGCAGGACTGGGAGCGTCGAGAACTCAGATGTGGGCGAGTAACGGCGGAAAGAACTTCGCCGTCGCCCTCCGCTGCTCTAAAATGGCAGATTGTGCTAAAGCAGTTTAGGCATCTGGAGAGCTGCGAGCACGTCACCGTGAAGTGCTTTTAGTCTTGTGCTCCACCACAAATTTGCATGCCGTTAGCTCTCCTTGTTTTCCCGCAGTGGTCGACTGAAATCGGAAAAAATCGTGTCGCACAAGGTTTACCTGCATTTCGCACCGCTGTAACTTTGTCCAATCATTACCTACGCTGCCATGTTTCGGCGCTCCTATTGAGCTTTCTACTTGTTACAAAATCCATAAGTT
>OX375868.1:29460180-29610960 GCA_947359475.1 Heligmosomoides polygyrus bakeri
GGTATCACTATGAGTGGCGAGAACTGTTATCTGGGCGAGTAAGGGCACGGAGAACATAGACCGTTGTTGTGCTAAATTGCACGCGCAGGCGTGTTCTGGGTGCAGTAACTCTGTCACGTTTGAATCTTTCCGGCTGCAACTTATGGATTTTGTAACAAGTAGAAAGCTCAATAGGAGCGCCGAAACATGGCAGCGTAGCTAATGATTGGACAAAGTTACAGCGGTGCGAAAATGCAGGTAAACCTTGTGCGACACGATTTTTTCCGATTTCAGTCGACCACTGCGGGAAAACAAGGAGAGCTAACGGCATGCAAATGCGTAGACTAGCCAATCAGTTAAGGTACTTTACGATGATCTGTTCCTAACCCTCCAGCTCCTAGCCTGCCTTAGTCCCAGCTGCCATTTTAGAGCTGCTGCGGGCAGCGGTGAAATCTCTCTCGCCCTTACTCGCCCAAATTTGAGTTTTTGACACACGTAATGCTACCGTTCTGTTCAGCTCGAAAAGTCCTATCGAACAGTATCAATTTCGACGAGTTTTGGAAACATCGATTTTCGATGACGTCATCGTCAGTCTGGCACGGTCTAGAGACCGCCGTCTTCGATGAGAAACTGTCAAAAAATCGATGTTTCCAGAACTGGCCGAAATTGATGCCTTTCGATGAAACTTTTCGAGCTGAACAGAATGGTACCCTGGCTGGGGCTCGAAAGCTCGAACGTGGGCGAGGGGTGCTGAAGAAGCTTCACCGCTACCGTCCGCCGCTCTAAAATGGCAGATGGGGCTAAGGCAGTTTAGGCAGCTGGAGAGTTAGGAGCAGATCGTCGAAAAGTGCCTTAGGCGCTTTGCTCGTCCGCGGGTTTGCATGCCGTTAGCTCGCCTCGTGTACCTGCAGCGGTCGACCGAAATTTGAAAAAATCGTGTAAGACATACCCAACCTGCATTTTCGCACCGCCGTAACCTTGCCAACTCGAGAGATACTTTGATGTGCTTTGGCGCTCTACTAGAGCATATTACTGCCTACGGAATCCACACGTTCCAGCCAGAAAGATTGGAGGCTGACAGAGTTATCGCGCTCCGAACACGACCGCGCGTGCAATTTAGCACAAGAACGGTCTATGTTCTCCGTGCTTTTACTCGCCGAGATAACAGTTCTCGCCACAGCTACGAGCATGTCATCGTAAAGTGCTTTGAGTATTGTGCTCGCCCGTGCATTTGTATGCCATTAGCCCGCCTCGTCTTCCCGTAGTAGTCGACTGAACTCGGAAAAAATAGTGTCACACAAGGTTTGCCTGCATTTTCGCACCGCTGTAACTTTGTCCAGTCTTAAGCTACGTCGCTATGTTTCAACGCGCTTTTTGAGCTTCCTACTGCCTACGAAATCCACAACTTGCAGCCGGAAAGACTCGAACTTGACAAAGTTATTGCGCTTAGAATACGCCCGCGGTGCAATTTGCGAGCTGTCGCGCCCAGTCGATTGATAGGTTCGGTCCTATATACATTGTGCACAGCGCACTCCAAAGTCTCGCCGTAACAGAGCACAGCAATTCCTGAGTAGGGCGGTTGAGAATTTCTCATAAAACTCCCTAAATGCTCACTCTACAAACTGACCCCCCTCGATTGATAGGTTCGATCCTATATGCATTGTGCACGGCGCACTCTGAGATGATTCCTGGCATGACAATGCACTTTACGCCATGTTTAAGGTACTCCGAGAACGTGCAAGTCCTGGAAAATAAGCTCTTCCAATTGCAAAGAGCCTGCTCCAGTCATTTTTGGCCACCCACTGCGGTGTTCTGGTAAAGTTGTGTATATGATTGTGTAGATCTCGAAGAGGCGAATCGAATGGTACCAACCGTTTCTCATAAAACCTCAAATTAGAGGAATTGTGAGCCTGCAACGATTTCGGCGCCTTGCGGCCGACAACTCGTCCGCGGCCGGCCTTCTCGATGGAGCGCAAGTTTTCAATTTTGGCCATTTTTGATCTTACATATGAAATGTATACACCGGACGATGTTGCTCGATCTCCTGAGCTCAAATATACTCTTGGTTTCTCAAATGGACGACTTTTGGGCGAGTTATAGCAAAAAGACGCAAAAACCGCAAAAGTGCGGTTTTTTCGGCGTCTATTCAAAAGACGCGTCCGGTACTATACTTGAGGGCTCCTGACATCTACGCAATCTTCAGGTTCTTTTCTGCAGATTTTGCAAGCTGTGTGCTGTGGAGAACAACCTTGTTGCAACTTAGTTATTGACTTTCATGATGTATTAGCGCTAAACACCAGTGATACATATGCACAAGGACTGGTCACAGTACGAACAGCGTATGAAAGCTACAGCCTCTTCACTGCGGACGGCACAGGGATCGGTACATCAGCGAAACCAAGTGGAAGCGACCTTCAATCGGCAACGTTGACGCTTACTTTCAGGGTGTTGTCGCTTTTATTACAGATCAAAAGAAAGGTCGTGGGAGGGAAATCACTTCACGTAGCTGCAGAAGCTCACGTCCGCTGGCTGAATCTGGCCGGTGGCACCAGAAGATAGAGTCCGAATTCTCAAGCTCTTTCCTCGGGGTTTAGTAATAGCACGAATTGTCATGTGATTCGAGAACTAGGTCTAAATGTGTCCAGAACGCTGTCCGTATTGTTACCAGTCCTATTCAGTTGAAATCCAAACAGCGTTGTGCAGGAGAACCGAACCTCCAACCTCCTTCGCATGAAGCAACTCGACTACCCATTGCACCTCGAGTCGTTTCAATTCAGTAGCATCGCGAACGCACAAGACACCCCTATTCGTGCGGGCATCGCGCTGCCGATTCCGTAGTAACTTCAAGGACCACCTACTCTTTGCATTTAACGACTTGGCAGAGAGGAGACATTTTTATTGAAATGATGGCTGGAGATCCTTCCTATATGACTCGCTTTCCTTCTCATATTTTCCTCACGGAACTTTATCCAAAAATAAATTGAGCGCTATATTTTCTCTAATTGTCGATATCTCTTTCCCCAACTCCAACAATTGCGGGGATTATATCGAAAGCCTTCAATCCTGAGGCCTACAACAGATCACGAGCGGTAGCTCAGGTGGACGGAGACCATCGAGCACGCGATGTCTATTCGTATATAACGACCGCTCCCCCCTCATTCCTAGTGTCGGTGGCAGTGCGTGAGACGCTGTAGCATTTGCCATTGAAGTCAGAAGACTCCAGATTAGAGGATGTAGAAAGATACATGAAGAAACATGGATACACCTACAGTACCGGCTGTGCCGCATCGTCAACCAATACAAGCGGCGCGAAAGATGAAGAGCGGCGCAAAAGGGCGCCGGAGAGCGCCGTTTTCCGCTCGCCACACGTCGCATCTGACGTAAGTCTCGTAAGGGCGCTGCGCCCTCAACTTCTGCATGTTAGGCTGATGGAAGGAGCCTATCCGCGCGTATGGACGAGCATGGCCTACTATTTGGAACTAACTGCCGGCATGGCGCGCGCTGTGAATAATGCATATAGGCAAGGCAGAACCAATCGAGTCGGTGCAAGGGAGCGAAGCGGCCAATGCAGATTAAGATTGTGAGACCCAATTTTTTCCGATTTTACTCGATCACTGCGGTAAGACGAGGCGAGACGGCATTCAAATCCGTGGGCGAGCAGAGCACTAAGGCACTTTGCGAGGAACTGCTCACAACTTACCAGCTGCCTAAACAGCCTTAACAACAGCTGCCATTTTAGAGCAGCCGTGAAATTTGGGTGAAGAGCGTTTTAGAGCGGCAGCGGTAAAATTTCTTTCGCTTTTACACATTTGAGTTTTCGACAATCCTAATAATACCGTTCTGTACAAGACGAAAAGCTCTATCGAATTATGTCAGTCTCGACCAATTTTTCGCATCGAGGGCAACAAGGCCGCAGCGAATCGATAGAGATTTTCCTGGTGAACAGAATGGTGCCACTGGGAGTGTCGAAACCTCAAATATGGGCGAGTAAGAGTGCAGCAAACTTCCACCGTTAAGTCCGCCGCCCTACTGCTCCGCTACGCACTTTTATGCCGTTAGCTCTCCGGCTCTTATCGCAGCGATCGAATGAATTTAGAAAAAATCATGTCACATAAGCTTCAACTGCAGTTTCGCATCTCTGTAACTTTGTACATTCGCAAGCTACATCGCTGTGCTTTGGCGACCTGCTAGATTTTCTTACTGAATACGAAATCCACAAGCTGCGGCCGGAAGGATTCACACTTTACAGAGTTATCGCACTCCAAGGACGCCCGCGCGTGCAATTTGGCACATCAACGGTCGTTGTTCTCCGCACCCTTTCTCGCTCAGATTACAGCTCACGCTACTCTGAGTAACACCGCTCATCTCACCATTAAAGCGCTACCGAAGCTCCTTTTTGAGCCTTTCCCTCTTCGCTTTGGAGAGGGAAGGCCTAAAGGCCATTAGCCTTGAAGTATTTACGGCGAGGGGCTCGCATCAGCATTTGTTTTGCAAATACAAGCTGGAAGAACCACTTTAACTAATCTGGAGTGGCCATAGCTGTAGCGACTTAGGCGACAAACATATAAAGGCGAACAGTAAACAGATAGGAAATTCATGGCATCATGGACACAACGCATAACATGTAGAACTCTGGCTGATGATGTTGATTCACTACTATCCATAATACCTGCGACTACGACGGAGCAAAAGCGTTCGATCTTCTCAAAGGAAAGAGCGGGGAAAGCAGAAGGTTGTACATCAAGGACTCGAGATGGAGATGGAGGAGGAACACTAATGCTAGAGGAGGTAGCAGCGGTTTCAGAGGATTGTTGCTTCAACTCAACATTTTTCTCTCTAAGCAATTTAACTTCATCAGAGAGCTCTTTGCAGAGCTTAACGAGAGCTTGAGTAAGCAAACTGTTCCTCAACTAAATATGACAGAATCGCTCTCGGACGGCACGGAAGGGATTCGTTTGGAGGAGCACCTGCACCTGTTGATCGAGATCGGGGGGACTGGCGGGCACACTGCTGAGATCAAGTCGATGTCGCTTCTGCCCTCCTTTGCGTTGGCTCTGAATAAACGGTGGAGCAAGTGGGATGTCATCTGAATACATGCAAGATCAGTCCAACAATACACCTAGAACGGTGGCTAGTGGGGCACAAAGTAACCAGCTCCTCAGCCACAAGGAGCAACGCGAGATCGTCAGGCTTGGCGTCGATAACCGGGATCAATATGTCCCTGGCAGAATACCTCAAAGTAAAACTGAAAGAAATAGACCTGCCGTGGTGGCAAACTGCTCGAGGTCCTTCGCACCCTGCCACTAAGGTGCTCGTGGACGAGATCGGTTATCGGGCGACAGCACAGCAGGACTGTGAAGTTGATAGTAGTAGATTGGTATCCTGCAGTTGTGGAATGCACCGTGATCGACGAACGCACCGCGGCGAATGCCCATTTTTGAGTTCTTCCATTCCGTATTCTGTCTTCCGCTTTTCTCAAAGAAATTTCCGCACATTATGCCGATATGATCTTCAGTGCACTTTCTTCATGATAAAGCAACCCATGTAGCTAAACTGACCCATCAAAAATCTGGAGCTGGGCTGGGAGATGTTACTCCATCAGCCACATTCTCCTGACATAGCCCCTTCACCATCAAAGTACCAGCTGCTCCGCTCCCTTATCGCTTTATTGGCTAAGAAAGGTTTCGCAAAGTTTAAAGACTTTAGTCGGGCGATCGCCGACTTCTTCGATCTCCCAGTTCAGGCTAAAGGGAATCAATGGCATGCCCAATAAGTGGATCATTAGATATTGTTGATTGATTTATATCATTGGATATTGTTGATTCATTGATCATTGGATATTGTTGATTGATTTATATTATATGTAAAATATAAATTATATGCTGAATTGAAAAATAAAGAAGAATAAGAAACCTTATCAAGACTTTTCGATCAACCTAATAATTTTACTAAGCACTGGTGTGTTCTACCTAGTGATTAACTGAGGTAGTCCATTTCTGATCTAACTCTGCATTCGTCTGTCGCTTTAAGAATGCGGATAACTACTTAAAACCATGTGATCTCCCCAAGCCACATTGCGACGAAAGGAAGCATAGAATTACTGGTAAACTGGTAAATAACGGATCGTATTGGGGGGGGGGGGGACGAAACGGAGCCAAGTGACTCACAGTGGGGTGTGGTAACCATCTATGTAAAGTAGCCTAATATGACATATTGTGGTGCTCGAAATTAATGGTTTGGCGCTGTGCTGGCTAGGGGGTGGGTGGTGCCGAACTATGGCGACCCGCAAAAGGATGAGGTGTTCCCAGTGCGCGTCGCATTGCTCACCGCTCTGAAACGGAGCGCGATGGCGATCCGCGGCCAAACACCACACGCGGCACGAAGAAGAATACCATGCCTGCGATGGGCGCGAGAAGCCATTGCGAATGCCGACCACCACTGTTGCGACAGCCGCGGGGAAGTTTCCCTTAACTATTCGGCCGCGCGGCGGAATGGCCATGAACTGAGCGCCGCAATGGCATCTCGGCGATGGAGGTATGCTCAGGCCTTAGGCGTGTTTTTCTTGAATGTCCAGGCGGTAGGACAGCATGTTGTGTTTCGCTGGCGTAGTCCACCCCAGTTCTATGATTCCGATGGAATAGGGAAGATAAGGATTAAAGTGTCATCACCAAACACCTCCTAACATGCAGGGCTTGCATGTTCTACCCCTGCGCTCGACTGAAACCACAGATGGACATTCCTATTCCTTCTGAAGAAAATGTACAACCACTTATCAGATTGGCAACTAAATTCGTTGATTCTCAGGCGTTTTCAACAAAAGTATTTATTAACAAATAACTAATAACAGTCTTTAATCGAAGTAATATTTGTTGAAACGGAGAGCCGCTTCCCATATATTAGGCCTCTTTCGATCCCACGGCTGTAGAATTCTTGTGGCTTTGAGGGAAAAATCCTTGGAGGTGCATTTTAACCTGGTCCACATTAGTAAATCGTCTTTTACCTAAGGGGTGCTACAGGGAAAGAAAAAGACGGTAGCCACTCTGCACACAGTCTGTACTATAAGATGAATGAGTTAGACGCTCCCAGCCCAGGTCTTCGATTTTTTGAAAAGTCCGGTTCGCGACCTGTGGTCTAGGGGCCTGTTCATACTTCGAGCGACAAGAGCGACAAAAGGGACTGGAGCGACTGATGCGACGGACATAATGTAGTGTACGTAAATATTTACGACGTCCACACTCCGTCCGCGACGAATGTAGTGGAATTCGTACATCACACTACGTCTGTCGCCCCAGTCACTAAGTCGCTCTTGTCACGCTTGTCGCTCTTGTCGCTCGAATTATAAACATGCCCTAAGGGGTCGGTTAGTGTGCAGGCGACGCGCGACGCGACGTTATGTTAGGCTCCCATATCGATTCACCGCGTCCCGAGATCGCTGTTTAAGGCGCCTTTTCTACTCCCGCCGCGGAGCGGCGCGTCGATTCGGGGCGCGGCGCGGCCAGTCGCACCGCGCCCCGAATTTGACACACCGCTGCGCGGTTGCAGTTAGAAAAGGGATCGTCAGCGACGCGCGGCTACGAGCTCCATACTACGGTCCGTGCGCCATGACGGATGACTGAGGAGGATGCCCATGTGTGATTAGAGAACCAAACCAGAAAGGGTTCGCCTGACTGATCAGCGGAATGCATCTTCCCAATCTTAGCGATGGGCTTCCCGTGGGAGCGACGATTCCTCTTTTAAGGCTGGGGTTGAGGTCGTCTGCTCAACCTACGGTTGAAAGAGACGAGTGTGGTATTGAGTCGAATTCCCTGCCTAGGTTACGGAAGGTACGTGTGACTAAGGTCATGATCACCGATTTCGAAATCGGTGATTATGCTCTAGACAGACTTTATCGGCCGAACCAATCGGCCGTAATTTCAAAAACGTGATGTCAGATCCGTTATCAGCATAATAAATACCCCCACCCTTTAGGAGAAGTTTGGTCGAAAGAATTTCTCGAACTCTCCTCGACTTCTGGAGTCCTGGAAGTACATATAATAGTGCCATAATTTTGCTACACCCTTTCTGTTCTGTTAGTTGGGAACCAAAACAAAACAGGCGTAACAAATTCATGCATCCCGGTGTGAAATCTTCCACTCCACACCTAGTCTGCTGCAGCTGATCGCGCCGCGCCGCGCCCTTTCTTCTAGCGGCGCGATTCGCCAATTACCGTAACCCAAAATTCCGTCAAATGTGGTGTTTTAAGGCGGCGGAGTATGAAAGCGATGAGGAGCGCCTGGCCGCGCGAAAAATCGATAGCTATGTCAACCATCACGCCGCGCCGCGTGACGGCGCGAGTATAAAAGGCGGCTAAGCCCACCATAACGTCGCGTCGCGCGTCGCGTGCACACTAAAGGACCCTAACGTTATGCTGCTGAAGGATAATGCCATTACAGAAGAACCGATTCTGGCGGAGTTCAGCCTGCATGCGGTCAAGTTGAGCAGAGTAGACTTCGGCACCAATGCAGGAACCGTTTTCGATGAGTTCGCAGAAGATAGCAACTCCCCGGTACCACCAAACGGAAAGCGTCACCTTCTTCTGGTTGGGGTCAGGCTTAGGCATTGGCAGCAGCTTCTGTTTTGCTTGAAGCCACTGGTTAGGCGATTATCAAGTGGAATGCACTTTTCGTCATATGTTAGCAGTCGGTGGAGAAATGGTTCCTGCTTGTGACGATCCAACAATTCTTTCACAGCATCCACACGCTTTTACCCTGTGAGGGTCAACTAGTGACACACTTATTTACCGAGCTTTACAGAAAAGCCAACGTTGTGCAGAATCTTCTCAATAGAGGCAGTGAGCATCTAAAGTGGGGTGCCAACATACGCGTTGTCATGCTCGGATTTCCTTTGATTGGGCTAATTACAGCTCACGATTACCGAACACTGTCGATCGTTGGACAACGTCATCTCTGCAGCAGCACAAATGTTTTGTCGAGCTTCATTTGCAGAGTAGTCGAGCTGGTACTCATGAAGAAGGCGTTCGCGAATAGCGATTCTGTGTTCTTTCATTTCAGGCTTTCATTCAGGAAAAATTCCCAATAAACCGGAATGGCAGAACAGCAAAAGTAGTTTCGAGAAGTACAGTCTAATTGGTTTCAAACAGTGGAAAGAACAGGAAAACTGATGCCACGAATAACCAGATAATCTCTGCTAGAAGGATTGACTACGAATGGGTTCACGAATTTAGTCGCCAACCTGATAAGATAAGATAATTAAGATAAACCACTCCCCCGCCACCCCGAAAGCCCTTAACGCTTCAAAACTGCCTATCGGCAACTGTCGGGTCGCAGGCTAGGTACGTTCCAGCTAACAAGGGAAGGATACGAGGTGACCATTGGACTTTAAGATGAGACGTACATCGCTGGATGCGGCTTCGAATGCTGATTCCAAATTTGTGTTCCGTTTCTGCTGTGCGCATCTGTAAGCAGAGTTACGGACCATTTTCATAGCAGGTTCCCTTTCCCTCTAGATCCACGCAGAGCGGGCTAATCATTAGACAGCGAGCTCAAGTAGGGTCGAAATTGCGCTGCCGGCCGAGCAGTGGTGGCGCAGAGGGCAGAGGAGTGGCGTAGTGAGATAGCTGGTGTATGGTTTGACTCCCCTGTGGTGAAGGATTTTCGCACTTCATAAAAAAGATCTTCCACGATCAACCAAAGCTCTCTATGTCAGACGGCAAAGTTTAATCGAAATCGATTACCACGATCACAGTATGGGTATACTTACAAGTGGGTGACCAGTGCATTAAATAACCCCTTGGGCGATTTTTTTCCACACACGGGGTCGGTAAGGACAATCGACTTATCCTCCAAACTATGTTCTCGTCAGCTGTTGTGTTGGCGTGCCTTTTGGAGGACTTCGGTCCTTCCGATACTTCACGCGTTCCTTCAAGGCACGAGAACAAGAACAACAGGAACAACATCACAAATGCAACCATTAGACGTACATTTCTTCTTGCAATTCAATAGCATATGCAAACGTTTCACCTCTCATGTATTGACACACTGTATAAAGTTCTCACTTCACTCCCGCGACTAAATTCTTCGAATTGTATTGCTGCTTTACACTCAATTTTCTGCACCAAGATTCAGAACTTCTCTCACGTATTCATGGTACGCTGCAAGATGCCTGCACAGTCACCCTGGAACGTTTGATACACCATTTCAATATTGTTTCCCTACTGATGTAGAGCACTGCTCTTACAGCGGCTGCACTGATGTATTTTTTATCCGCTGCGGTCATTGCCAACAGCTGTTATGTTTTGAAATTTTCGTAGTGTTATTTCACAGTTGCTAGTGTAACGCATCGTTTGTCTTCTCGCCATGTTTTTAACAACTACTCATGGTAAATTGTAACTTCGTGCCAGTATGAAGTTGTCAGTATGAAGACGAGTCCTTTCTGGTGACGTTTCCGTTGCGATTTGCTTTGGTTAATCGTGGCAGATCTTATTTAGGAAGTGCAAAAATCCTTCACCATATGGGAGTCGAACCACAGACAACCCCCGTAGAATAGGATCGTTTCTATCAAGACCTACAGCTTAACTGGTTCCATGCTGATATCAGCGGCCGGCTCATCCCGATATACGGTGAGTGCTGATTGGTCCCACGAGGTGTGGATCAGGGGTGTGCGTTAAATTTTTCGGTAAATTTTTAACGACCGCTTTTTAACGAAAAACTTTTGCATTAACGGTAAATTCGTCAAATAGAATGTCTCTTAGCTGTATCCAGTTTGGCTGTATTTTAGCATGTAAAAAGCCAGACCTTTTTTCCTTATTGAATTTTTTTCGACTCCATCTGCATGATAATTATATAACTATGCCTTTATCTTCGCAGCAAATAACAAAAGTCTATCTATCAACAGCAATATTGCTAAGAGAGAGAAATCATAAAAATTTTGAAACCAAACAATAACAAGACTTCTAAAATAGGAAAGTTCTTACTATGCATAGTTCCTTTAGCTAGTAGAAAGTCGTCCAGCTTCAGGAAGATCCCAGGTGCATCGTATCGCGGGTTAACGTTTTTGAGCTTTCTTCTTGACTAAATTTTGTTTACGAAACCTGAGCCCACTCAGCAGACTTTTGCGGTCCAACTGATGAACGCTATTAAAGTAAATTCGCATATTAGGCGAAAAAATCCACACATATGAAGGAAATTTCTTGCTCGAGCCGGATCTGCACTTTTAAAGATATACCTCTTTCGTAAACCTTTGAAAATTCTTTATGCGATAGACATCTTGTAAAGTGCCAGTTTTTATACTAATCTACATATACAGTACCGCGCATAGGCTTTGGTCGATTGCCGAAAGGAACGCTTTTGATCGGGAGCGACAATTTGTAGAGCGAGCGACAGCTTGTAGAGTGAGCGTTTAGGGAGTTTTAACGGGAACTCTTAGCCGTCCTACTCAGGAATTGTTGTAAGACCGTCCAGCTTGCCTTTGGAGTGCGCCGTGAACAATGCATCTAGAACCGAACATTTCAATCGAGAGGGGGTACAACTTATAGAGTGAGCGTTTGTAAAGTTTTATCAGAAATACCTAGCCCTACTCGCACAGCTTGTGTTTCGTAGCGTTTTCATTGCGTTCTCTATGCTTTTCAACGTCACTTACGAAGCAAACATCACAAAAACTGTGAAATAACTGAATGGTTGGTAATTAGGAACAACTAACGCAAGAAACAGACCGGGAAGTCGGAAAGGACGGAACGACTGTGGCGGAGAAAAGTGAGGTCGCACGCAAATAAATTGGTTAAGGAGCAAAGAAAATGCCTACAAAAGGAAAATGCATCGAAACGCGAGAACAATATTGATAACCTACCCTGATTCAAGTAAGTAGAAGGTTTTCTTGGTATACTGCGAAAGCTTATCCAAAAAATCGATCAAAATAGATTTACATGGAGAGGAAACAAAATTTTAAAAATGGGCACAAAAAGTCGTTAATGCAATTTATCGGATTTTTTCGTCGCTAAATTTCGTTAAAAAGTTTTAACAAAAAATGCCGGTAAATCCGGTGAATCGGTAAACCGTTAATCGTGAAACGGAGACCCCTGGTGTGGATGCTGCGTTCGATCAAACGGCGCCGGTGGTGTAATGGCATAGAGCATTCCCGGCAGGTCAGAAGAAGGTGCGGGTTTGAGTCCCGCCTGGCGCTAGAAGATTTGATCACAACAAAACTTCGCTTTAATACACCACGCTGTCTCACCACGCCGCTCCCCTACCTCCTGCGCCACCACTGTTCAATAGGCAGCGGAGTTTCAACCCTACTTGAGCTCGCTATCTTATGTTTGGCCCGCTCGCGCTGCGTACACCAAGCGGGCAAAGGAGCCTGCTATGAAAATGGTCCATAACTCCGTTCACAGATGCGCACTGCAGAAACGGAACACATATTTGCAATCAGCGTTTGAAGCCGCATCCAGCGATGTACGTCACGTCTCAACGTCGCATGGTCATCTAGTATCCTTCCCTTGTAAACTCACAATCCATCCTCTTGGCGTGGACCAATTCGTTCCCTCGCTCCTCTTCATGCTCTCCTTCGCTAAGGACAAGCCTATGAGCATTGACCCCGGTGGCACTGTAAGGCCAGCCTGGAAAGTACCACAAGTTGGACCAGTAAAGTTGACCCAGTGGCTGACCTCGCCCATCGCGAGCGAACTTAGCTTTCATGACACGCCTCAACCTTGACCTTTCAGTGAACTACTTGGTCATATGGAATGAGTAAACGAGAAAGTGAGTTTTTATAAATTACCAAGGATCTTTATGATATAATGAGGACCACTCTAGTCTGGCTCTTTGACAACGGCGGCAAATTTGAGAAAAACAAAGACAAACCGTGAATATGCCTACTTTACGGTCTTCCTCTGCAGTTTCTCTAGCCGGAATTGTTTACGTTTGCTTCGCTTCACTAGCAGTACCTCTCTCTTACTAGGGATAGTCCCTATCGTAGTGGGATGGAGACCGACAGAATATGGAAGAAGATACAAGTCGCCGTGGCGGTCAGCCTGGTTTCCCCGAAAAAATCGTGACGGAAATTTAAAAAAAAAGAATTGGGTGATAAAGTGCAACCACACAAACCCTATGTCTTTAGTCTAAAACAGTAACGAATGCCTAAACCTTCATTTCTTAGAGGAGAGACTTGAACGACAGCATAAAAGAAAACCTGGAACGAATATGAACAACTCTGTGCATCGGCACAGTAAGCCGACGCACTCGTGAGGGCATGTCGTCACTATATCCAGTGAGCTGAAGCGAAAGCGTCAAAGGGTTCACAGTTTGAAATGTGAATATCAGGTGGACCCCCACCCTCAGGACTCGACTTGGACCGTGAAGGAACTTTCGAATTTGCCGTTGTTTCCAAACAGACAGAATAAAGTGCCTTATTCCATCATTAAGATAGATCCTGCATACCTTCATCAAAGCACCATTTAGCCAAAATTTTCAGTTCCGAAGAAACTAGTTGCATTGAACAAAAAACAAGAAGATGCTTTCAGAGAAAGGGTCAAGAAAAAGCGTGATGCTAGGTACGACCAGTTCCAAATTCCCATCATAATGTAGGGACGTTCAGCACTTGAAGGGCTGGCAACCTCTCTCACATAGAGGCGGGGGTAAATTCCGGACTACAAAGACATTAGACTACACTGTTATACAGGCGACGCACGCACACGTGTTGAGATAGAAGTTCCGGAATCTGCAGCTCTGCGGAATGTTCTCAAAGCTGACTGCTGCGTTAAATTTCGAAAACAGATAACATGTGTAGCAGAGTGCAAGCATTTGATCGCCTTCGGTGACTTCTTGACAGAGATATGCGGCCGAGTCCATATTGCGCCTCTCCGTGAACTCGTGGTATTTTGAGCTACTCTGCGATCGCTTGAAATCCTTTTGAATTGCAAACGGTCGCAGAGTTGCTCAAAATACCGCGAATCACAGTCCACCGAGTCGTTAAGCAGCACATGGAGAGAGGGTATGTCAATGACCTCCAAACGTCAGGAAGACTGTGCACTGTCAACACATTCGCAGCATCGTTATGAAGAGGATCAAGTGGAGCAACTCTCTCAGCCTTAACCGCCTTATTCGCGTCTGATCTACAAACTGCAAGAAACTTGTCCAACGAGTCATTAAGGAGAACCTCGAGCTTTGCAGTTATCGCGTCCAGAAAGGAACGACACTCTCGGACATAGCATAGCAGAGCCGGCTACTGAATGCAAAGGAATGGAGGATCTTTGATGAGGCCGCATTGAGGACGTAATCTGAACAGATGCAGAGATTTGCACTGTGAAAGTCTCTCAAACTCCCAGAATCAACGCGAGCTACTCCATCCGACTGAAGCAATATCCCAGAACAGACGAACCATACGAAGACGTTGTCCCCGAAAAGTTTTATGGCTTGGGCTGGACTTACGGCAGAAGCCAAAGCATTCCTTATTTTCATCGAATAATCAGTCATGATCACAAAAATGAAGTTCTAAAGAACGTTTTGCTGCCTAGGATGAAGCTAAATTTCAATAACCGACGCACTCAACAGGACTGGATACTCTTCGAACACGACAGTTGTATTCTGGGATGCGTATTTTCCGTGATACTGGGAAAAGGCCCTTTGAGATCGAATTCGCATCACTTGAACCTTTTGGATTTTTCTGTGTGGGGATGGGGGATTGGAGTCCTAGATCCCTACAAAGTCTCGCCAATATGATCAAGATCAAAGTCTAGACTCTCACAAAGCTTCCCTTCAAAAAACCTTTGATGAAATAGACGTGAACTATTTGAAACCTACACTTCGGTCGATCATCGCCTTCGTGCTTGCATTTTCGCTTTTTTTGAGGACATTTCGAAAACCTACCTATTTTACTTTTGTCAGCTTGTCGCCTTCGATGAGAAAATGATGTTAAAAGGAACGCCTGACCAGGTTGCAAAAAGCTGTCATGGATTACAGCTTCACAATCCCACCACAATTAAGCATAACTTTTTAAGGGTGAAGGTCGGGCTTAGGAAAGGATGTTAGGGGAGCATCCTCATCTACCCATACAAATCATCGGTTCCTGTTATCGCAAAGGACCCATTTTTCATCTACAGTTATAATACGGTCAGCTTATGTGCACCCATCTTCCTCACCTTGCCGATTCTCACCAAGTGTCTATCAAAGTGTCCGGAAAGTTTTGAGAAAATTCAGAACTTTTATTGTATTGAAACTGCAACTGAACAAAAGATTAGTCAATCAACAACGTATAGTCCCTTGGTGACCACATCCTTCCTCCATCGTTCGAGCAGGGAGACAAATGGCTCTCTCCAAAGGGAAGCAGGGCGTGACGCTGCCCATTCGTCGACTGCGCGCGCGATTTCGTTGTTATTGTGAAAGTGCCGTCCACGGCAGAAGTGTTCAAGACTGCGGAAAGCGTGGAAATCACGGGGAGAGAGACCCGAGGAGTAAGTTGGATGGGGTAGCCACACGATGCTCAGCTTCTCTAGCTGACTCTTGGTAGTCTTTGCGAACTGAGGCCTCGCATTATCCATCAGAAGATGAATCTTGCCCTTGCACATGTGGTCAGCGGGTAACCTGCACTCCATCTCTACCAGTTTTGAGGAGACAAGGTTGATATCAATCGACTCCCACCCGGCAGATCCTCTTATAAACGACATCCTTGCTACAGCAGTACAAAGAGAGCAGGCGTTCCTTGCTGTAGATATATTTGTTGGGGATGGGTTGTGAGTCCTTGCCGTGAGGAAGCCACTGTAGCTTCCTGTTCGGGTCGCTGCACGTTCTCCACTTCTCTTCCATGGCCGCTATCGTCTCAGTTCAGTTCGTTTTGTCGTTCGGTAGAGGAGAGTAGCGAAGAGTAGACCTTGTGTTTTGCTCGGCGGCTGTCAGATCGTGGGGTACGATATGAGGACGCTTCGTCACAAGACCGGATCAAGTGAGAATATCATGAACGGTGGATTTAGAAGTGCCCGTCTCCCTCTTTATATCTCTTATAGACTTAGCCTGATTAGCTAGAACAGACACAAGGACGACCGTTACACTTCTCGATTGAGAACATTCGGATCGAGCAGCATCGTCGAGGAAGAAGTCTCCTTTTGCGAATCGATCGAACCAACGGCACACCGTAGCAGTGGAGTGGGACTCGGGACCCATCAGCGACAGAATCTGATGATGGGACATAGAACATTTCCGTAGTGTAGACAGTGCGTGGCTGCGAGAACCTTTACTCACTCTGTTATTCTGTCGGCCTTTCAACTACTCCATATTGCTAAAATTTGTTAATCATCGCCTTAGCTGGCAAGGAGGCAAGCCTGCTATTTGCTCTAACTTGCCACCCAAAAAGGTATTGTTTCTGAGTGAGAGTTGAGACTGAGTTTCCCGGCGATTGTTGGCAGAGAAAGCAATCGTTCGATGAAATTCGCGGCTGGTGTTTCTTCCACTGCAGCACCACTAGGCCATCGCCCACGGACATCGCCACAGATGCAGTCGGCCAACTGTAGTCGTTAATGGCCAGGGCGAAGGTACCGGCCTATGCTAAACAAATGGTCAAGACGCTGATTGCGACGAGGCAGGAGATACAGCTGGTCAACATGAGGGACATGGAGCTGCTTGAGGAAGTTCGATTTTTCAGGGAGTAAAACATTTCTTTGAAGGCCAAGCTAGCGAATGTTAAGGCTTCTAGGATTACTTTTGCTGTAGACTCTTCTGAATTAAGGCCTAGCCATGATTTTGAGAAAGTCGATTTTGAAATTGAATGGTCCGTCGTACTTTCCCACCCTCCTGAGTCCTCTTCGTCTAAGGTGTCGGAACGAAAATCTCATGTTTTGTATATGTTGAAGGGCTACTTGATTTCCTCGGTGTAGAATGTAATCCTACCTTCTTGTATCGCATGGGAAGGTTAGAGCAGAACAATCTTCGTATACTTATGCTCGAATGACCCATTCGAATAGGTATTCGAATGATTTTCATTCGAATTTGAATATTCGAATTCGAGTATTCGAAAAATCGCGTTTTTCGAATGTATTCGAATTCGAATGTTCAAAAAATCGCGTTTTTCGAATGTATTCGAATTCGAATATTCAAAAAATTGCGTTTTTCGAATGTATTCGAATTCGAATATTCAGAAAAATTGCGTTTTTCGAATACATTCGATTTCGAATGCTCGAAAATTTTCGGTATTCGAAACCATTCGAATATTCGCAATTTCCCAGAAAGCAAAAATTATTCAAGTATTCGAAAAGTGTCATTCGAATGCCCAACAAGAATTTGTGTATCGGCGTATTTTGAAAGGCTTGGTGGGTTTCTCGGGTAATTTGGGTCGCCAAAACGGTTCTGTCTATGAATCAAAGCTGTGGTACGATGGTGGCTCGGTGCCCGGATACTGAGCGCCTCATCGATACTAGTCACTTCCCGAAAAGCCCTGTTAAGAGGGAGAACTTCCACAACGTCTCACAATGTTGAATTGCAAAAAATTTTCCACAGAGAATCGCTGCAGTGGTGAATGACCGATCGGGGACCAGTAATCGTCGCCACCCCGATTGGTGAACTCTGAGAGAAGACCACTTTCACCGATAAAAGTATGGATAGTATTAACCGGTATTGATTGCCTAATCAATCTGTGACATGGTCTTCTGAATTAAGGCGCTCGCTGGAGACGTCTGAATATTTTCCAGTATTTTGTATACCTATTCTACGCTAATTTTATGCACCTGTTCCTGTCAGTAATTTCTGACACATCGACGATCGACAGCTCTTAGCGCGCTCCTATATAGTATCAGACGTTTTTTTAGATCTTAGAGTATGGACATAAGGGTTAGTTTGATCTGGACCAGTTTTGCATTCCACTCAAGCAGTTCTGGAAGCTATTTTCGCCGTAAACGTAATAACGTAAAGGATGAAGGACAGCAGAAGGAAGGATAAAGGTAAATTCTTGTTTGGGAGGTACCAAGCATTCCACATTTATTACTGCGCCTGTGTAAAGCGGCCGAGGAAGAGTAGGAATTGTTAACAAAAAAAAATTGAAAATGATGGTTCAAGCGGCGTTTCAAACGGACGTTATTTGTCCTTCACGCTGCAGTTAAGAGTCTGAAACCACAAGCTAGCAAATGTCTGCAGGATGGGCGTGAGGGTCAACAGGGTGCGCTTCTGTCTTCTGTCACGTCGGGTGTCTCCTGGTGCAGAAGAGTACCTCATGAAGTCGGCTTTGTAATTTTCGTCACGCTATGCTCTTCTGCTCCTCCGTGGTCTGAATGCTCTGCTTCTGGATTTCGTTTCTACAACGACTACAGTTCCGCAAAAGCTATATTATAAGGTAGGACTTCACAAAGGGGAGGCGGCGTAGGTCGGCCGGATGTTATCGATCGATTTTATCGATTTTTGTTCTGAATTGGCCGCTTGGAGTGGGATTCGCATGGATACGTTGGCCGTATGCCGGACTTCACAAAGGGGAGGCAGTGTATGTCGGCCGGATGTTATCGATCGATCTATTTTTCTGAAGTTTACCGTAGTTTATCAATATACTAGGTTTACGTACTTCAGGCATTTTTCTGGTTGTGATTACAGTAGGTTGAATGAATATTTGTATGGTATTGATTGGAGATCTTCTTTTGAAACGGCCGCTTTGGAAAATGATAAATATGAAATGTTTCTTGCTATCTTACATCATTCTATTGATATGTTTGTGCCATGGAGAAAAAATCCAACTTCTAAGTCCTTCCTACCGAAATACCTCCAGAATATGGTTGAACATAGAAGCTGTTTGTTTAAATTGGCTTGTATTACTCAATTGGCCGGAGGTTGGGAAAAGTTTCGTAGTTTTTCTCTTAGATTTGAGTCACGTCTGAAGAAGTACAACAGAAATTTAGAAAAAAGGATAATCTATTCTAATCATAAGAGAGGTTTCTTCAAATTTCTAAACAAAAGAATGAAAACAAAATGTAGTATTCCTAGTCTTCAAATAGGAGAGTCTAGGGCATTTTCAGATATGGACAAAGCCAACGTACTTGCAGATAAGTTTGCTGAGGTGTTCATTCAAAGTGATGACAACAATTCCACCTTCAATGCTGCAGTTAATATACCTATGTCTCTCTTTCCGTGGTGTGATGGTGTAACAGTATATAAACTTCTCAATGATTTGCCATACTCGTATTCTATTATACCAGATCATATTCCCGCCGCTTTTGTACGAAAGATAGCTCACGTCATTGCCGAACCATTAGCATATTTGTATAACCAATCTTTGATTTGGTCGGAAGTTCCATTAAGGTGGAAACATTCTTTTGTAACACCGCTACTCAAAAAAGAACCGGCTAATTCTGTTGATAACTATAGGCCTATTAGTATCACATCTTTCTTCTGCAGAATTTTTGAAAAAATTCTCAAAAACATATAATGTCCCATTTAGAGATTAACAAAATCATTCCTGGTAATCAGCATGGGTTTGTGCCGCACAAATCCGCAGTATCTAATCTATTGGAATGTATAAATGACTGGACTGAATACTTGGATAAGAAAGGTTGTTGCGATGTAATTTACTTCGATTTTTCGAAGGCCTTCGATAGGGTCGACCACAGTAAGCTACTACACAAGATTGAAAGTTTGGAGTTCCATCCTATAGTAGTCAGCTGGATAAAGGACTATCTGATAGAGAGGAGTTTCCAGGTTAAAGTCGCTCACAGCTTCTCCACTACTAAACCTGTTTCAAGTGGGGTGCCCCAGGGTGGGGTGCTGTCCCCAATTCTTTTTGCTATTTATACGTCTGATCTACCTGTAATTATAGAAGGATGTGGTGTTAGTTGTAAGCAGTTCGCGATGATGTAAAGATATATAGAAGTATCAGAGGCCCAAGTGACATAGAGTCTATTCAGTCTGCCCTTGATGCTATACAGATGTGGTCTGAAACATGGAGACTCCCCCTGGCACCAAAGAAAACGGTATTTATGAGGATGGGTAAATCTGATTATGACGCCAACTATAGCATCAAAAATCAATCATTAACACCCGTTTCTCGCGTCAAAGATTTAGGATTTCACTACGACAATAAGCTTGACTTCTCCGAACACTACAAAATGATTTACAATAAAGCGTCTTCTCGAACATTCCTTATATTCAAAGCTCTCTCTATAGTGGATCAGGAAATGCTTCTTAGGGCTTACAAGTCATATATTCGCCCTATTGTGGAGTATGGATCACCAGTCTTTTCTCCTTCGAAATCAAAAGACATCGCTTTTCTTGAAAAGGTGCAAGACAATTTCACTCGCAAATTATTTTTTAGGATAGCTTGTAGTAGATCTATAAGAGCTCCTCGTCCTGTAGCTAGAAATAGCAAATATAAGTTGCATTCCTTAGTCTCTCGTCGTAAACTTACTGATGTCTGTGTAGTTTTCAAACTCTTGACTGGCCTAATTGATGTAGATGCTTCAAAATTCTATCGTATAATAATATCTAGAACTAGGGGCAGCTCAGAAAAAATATCTTACGGTGTACCCAAAACGAATACCAAGTCATGTAGTTTCACGTGTAGAGCTGGTTCCAGCTTTATCTCGCTAAACTCCTGTGTCTCTCGATCGTCGGCACATTACAGGCTGTTCAAGCGCATGGCTAGAAATAAGCTTTTACATTTCTAGATTTAACAGTTGTTCTTCCTGTGTTGGTGTTTTGTATTGTACTACATCCTATATCACGTATGCCTTATGCATCGTACAGAAATAAATAAATAAATAAATAAATAAATATGTTGGCTGGAGAATAATTACATTCACAAGTTCATCGCAAATAAGAAATATTTATTCCTACCACTTACTTGGGTGAATCACCAGAACGAAATGAGACTGGCCCTCATGGGTAGCCTATTCCTAGCTACTTGTAATACATTTTGTGGCCGCAAAATCGACAGTGTGATATTTCACATTTGTAGATGAGCAGGACAGACTTGCTACAGATTTTCATGTAGTACTTTGTCGTCAGTCCTTCACTAGCTGCCGCTAGGCAAAAGCATTGTTTTATGAATGTTCTTTAACAGTCAGTCTGCCACCAATTTCAAAAAGGATTGTTTTAAAGTGACCTAGAAGCTTACAGTGGCTCAACCAGATAATGTTCCCTTCAAATGTGTTGTAAACCTTTCGTTTGTTCCTCATAAGCAGCAATTAACAAAACACTAGTATTCCTTTGAGAAAAATTCGTATTCCAGTAAGCAAGGAAATTAGACGCTTCCATAAGCCCTTTGATCGTTCTACGTGTAAGTTCTCTATCTCATTTTTACGACTCACATGGGGGTTTATGAGATGCCTGTCGATAAAAACCTCGTGCTTAACTAGGAAGGGATCCGTTATGTATTGCTTCCCTTTTCTCTTCTGTGTTGCCTTCTATCATGTCTATAATACAGCCTGATTTTTCATTCGAATTCGAATATTCGAATCGAATATTCGAATTCGAATATTCGAAAAATCGCGTTTTTCGAATGTATTCGAATTCGAATGTTCAAAAAATCGCGTTTTTCGAATGTATTCGAATTCGAATATTCAAAAAATCGCGTTTTTCGAATGTATTCGAATTCGAATGTTCAGAAAAATCGCGTTTTTCGAATATATTCGATTTCGAATGCTCGAAAATTTTCGGTATTCGAAACCATTCGAATATTCGAAATTTTTGGGAGAGCATAAGTATAAATCTTCGGCTATTCAAAGTCTTGCTGTCAGCACTCCAACGGCTTGCGTAAGGCGTGCTCCACTATTGCGCCTCTCTCCCGCTCACAAAGGCGTTTATGGAAACCCTTCCCTAACGTGGGAGGGGAGAATGCGCTGGAGGGAGCAACGCAGGGCTAGCGGGAAACTGGTTGATGGCAGTTCCATGCGAGCAACTCAAGCTCGTGGTGCGTGCTCCTGCCCAGTCTCCTACCGTAGTCCACTCGCTAGCCGTTGGGGTTCTTCAGAATTAACCGACCCCAAGAAAACAAAGAAATACCTGGGCTCAAACCCAGAGGACGGGCACAACATACCGGTTATAGGAAAACTTTATTAAAACATAAAAAGAAGCACGACAATAGCAAGAAACAAAAAACTCAACACAACTAAATCAGGGATTGGAGACAATGTCGACGCTGCGGGCACGATGTGAGAGGAGACGGAGCGCAGGCAAGAGAAGATCCCTCTCCCTAAACGAAGAAACAAACAGGACCTGCCGCCTTCCGGAGTCCGACGCGAAGCGAACACTGGCCCTCCGGCCTTCCGTGGCGGCTCTTTCCCGCGCTCCCGCACTTCCAAGATTTTTCATGCAGCCCATACTACGTACAGGCTACCGTACGCCAAAATTTATTCTCTCACCACAAATCTTCGACACCGGTTAATATGGAATATGGCTCTATGGAAAAAGCTCAAGCGCCGACATATAGGATTAATGGTCAGGCCTTAGAAAAAGTTGACGAAGTTCGAAATTTGGGCTTTGTTATAGCGAGTGATCTATGTTTTTCAAAACACTGCAGGCTCCTGGTGAAAAAGCCAGTTTTCGCATTTATAACCTCTTCAGGGTTCTGAAATCCAGTCTTCAGAGGTATACATAAGGAGTTTGAAAACCTTATGCGACCTATAGTGTAACCAGGAAGCTTAAGATGAGGATGTCTTCTGTATATCACAATTCAATTCCCAATTTCCGAACGGGCTGCGCTTTTTGGTCTCCCATCACTAACCAATAGAAGAAAAATGGCTGATGCTATCATGATGTACAAAATTCTCGCCAGGAAACTATCAATCAATCAAGGGAATTTCTTTGACGGAACGCTCACGATATCTGTAAGAGGAAAGCTCACACTTCTGGTCTCCATCGCTAAGTCACGAGTTAGATCAGATTTCCTAACCTATAGGATTCTCAAGGAATTCAACTTGCTGCTTGGCAAGTACGACGATTTGGTTGCACAAGTTAATTTATCGGGTGATTGTATGTTTGTATCACACATTGTTTGTTGTTGTTTTTAACGCTGTTTACGCTAGGCTTTGGTCTATGCCTTAATAAAAAATGGGCCTTTGTTGGGTTGAAGCCGGAACGGAAACATCACAGCAAAATGACGCGGTAGTCAGTTCGGCTGGACATGATAATACTGACGGATTTTCGTAATCTAGGGGACAAGGTGCCCGTATTGATTAGGATTTAGATCACAACTCTATGGTCAACAAGTAAGTATAGTAACATGATACAACGGAACCTGTGGAAAGAAATGTAATTTTTTGGATGCATCAAAAATTCTCAAAACTTTTCCGACACCCCGATAGCTGCCGTATTATGATGCAGGTGAAGGTCCTCTGCTAACCTACGTGTATTCCTCGCCGGTTTTTGCTTTGACGGCTCTGCACAAAACTTCGACCTTCGACGACCTGACCTGGTTTTTCTTTCTTCGAGATCGAAATCGCCAGAAGCGAATTTTTCGAAGCGGTGCCTCTCCGTTCAAGGACAGTCCATCCCAAAAGCGCTGCTATGGTTACGATACGCCTCTGCCACAGATGTCCCAATTTAAATTTGTGAAGGATGATGGTTCGACAGTCGCGTCGGACCATGATTTTACGGAGACGTGGGAACGTTGGGCTAGAAAAATTAGAGTGGCATCCACATAAGTTTTAGAAAGAGCAGGAAAAAACCTACCGAATGGTATATGTGGCTTTCTCTGAGATATTATAGAATGATTTAGGGTAAAAATTTAATTATTTATACCTCGAAACCCAGATTAATTTTGCGGCAGCCTATTACTATTCCCATACTGGGACTACTCTGGTACCGCAACAATTGCTTCCGATTTTCAGAGAGCTAGCTCGAGAGGAAGAAAAAAATTATGTCGAATTTCGTAAGATGGAAATTCTATACCAGTTTCGGCCCAAGTCAGCGGCGGCGTCAAGGAATCCAGATGACGTGAGCACCACTATTTTTGCTTAAAAGAAATTAGTATTCACACGAGGTAGCAACCGGAGAATTTAGAGGCGACAGCCCGCGAATAATGCTTTTGAAACAGCCAACAGTACCGCAACGTAAATGGTTGATGTTGTTCTAAATGTAGTCTACACAAAAACTGTAAAAAAAATCGAGCCCCTTTCAAGGGTACTCCTCAATTATGTAAGAAAGAGAAATGAGATAGAACTTGACTTTAGTCTTCAGCGCCTCCAGTAAAGCCTACGTGTTTGCGAAAAAGTCTATCAAAGCTAATAGGAAACCCTTTTCGTACTCGCTTACAGTGCTACAGAGAGCAGTATTGTCAATATTCTGATTTTCTTCAACAGGGTTGAAAACATAGCTCTTCCAGCTTTGCAAAGGCAGCCTGTCACTGGAATACTTTCAGTCCTTTCCTCGTCGGAAACGCGGTGTATCAATGGGCTTTGGTGAGAGAAAGGCCTACTTCCTGTCGATTCGACCCAATCCGAAGTTCGCGACGTGGTTTGGGAAGAAGAAAAAAGCAGCAACCCCAGCAGTCGATGAGTTAGTTTCGGATGGCAAACCCATCAAAACGAAGCAGCACTCTGTTACGGACTGCTGCTCATTCCAACAATGTAGGAGTGCTCTCATAGCAAGTATTTCCGTGCTTTGCTCTTCGCGAAATTGTGCCCGCCACTGCCGAGGAGAGCGCGGAATCCGAGCACAGAACCGGAACGGAACCCTAGCACAGGGCTCCAGTGCTCATCACCTATCAGTTTCTAGAGCCAAAATTTGTACCTGCCCTCGTGTGTACTTTCTATTCACCGGTTCCATAATTGGCGGAATGGTGTGTACAATTTCGCGGCGCCAGCACACTGAATCGTTTGCACTGAAAGTACCACTGACAAAAGCGCGAAGGGCGACTTAACCGAGAAAGCTGCATCTGCGTTTATGCCAACTGACTTCAGCGCAAGTGTAGTAGTCGCTTAAACGACAATTTATGTCAGGACCTGGAGCAGCAAGTCCTGGGTTCATTTCAACAGCTGTTGTGCCCTAGGCTCGAACCGACCCGCAACAGTAAACGGTGCCCCGAGCCCGAGGCTCGTTGTATGGCAGGACGGTGGAGACAGGTGTTAATATACATAATACCACCAAGGTCTATCCACAGCTTTCAATCCAAGCAACCGTTCCCCTACGTTACTGCAGGAACACCAACGATTACTCGTGAGGCGTGTGCCCACAAAACGGGGTACTTCCTTTGGTGGATTACCTCTTTCGGATTCCATATATTAGGTTGTCCCGTAAGACCCCGCCGTTTTTTCAACGATTCACTGCAGATTCCGCCGGCGGTCTCTTGCATAGCGCCCGAATTATAAACAGTTAATCCACATCTTGCCATTAACTGAGAAGAGATAAAGAATGTGAACCGCCAGTAAGAAACGCATCAAAGATGTCTCTGCTGCCGAAGCTCCTACTAATGGTCCCATAAAGCATGGCCTTTATGACAGTTTCGCTGTTATTAATAGAGAGTCTACCCGCTGCAAGCGCAAGGTATTACTGCGCAGTAGTTACCCAAACATGCAGTTGCTCGTCATATAGAAAGTCCCCGTATTTTGCTTGTGTATGTGATATAATATTAGGTTGTCATGAAATAAATGAGCGTTTAGCATTTGTTATTATTAAGTTGTCCCATAAGTCCCCGCCGTTTTTTTCAACGATTCACTGCAGATTTCGCCGGCGGTCTCTTGTATAGCGCTGCATAGCTTTCGAAGGAGAATAATTTGCTCTATCAGAACTTGTATTGCATTTCTTTTTTCATCATGAACTTTGTCAATTTTTAGGTCGTTGAAGTGAAAAGTGAAAAAGTGAAAAAGTAGCCATTTGCGCACTTGTTCTCTCCGCTTAGTTTTGGGATTTTTTGCGCAGTTTTTTATAGCACTTGGAAGGCAATGTTCTGTACAACAAGAATATGTGCTAGTGCTATTTGCTCATTTGTCCTTAATTGATTTTTAGGTCATCAAATTGGGACGTCCGAAAGAGGAGGGTTATATTTGCCGACAGCTCCTGCTGTGTGGTTGGACTTTTTGGGTTGGCGTTATATGTCATTCGAGAAAAAATGCCTTACTCTATATGAATGTATGTTGCGTTTATTGATTTCTATTGAATGTCAATAAAATGCCAAAAAGAGAAAAATCGTCTTCACCAACAACTCCTCCTTCTTCAGTTGTTCATATTCGACAGAAGTCAGCGTGAGCCAATAAACGCGACACGAATTCATACTGAGCAAGACATCCTCTTCCAAACGACATATAACACCAAGCAAGAAAGTTCAACCACAGAAGCGGAGTTTTGGTAAAAATTCGGACGGAAAAGTCGGAATTCCTAAAATGGCCTAAAAATTTGATTTGATTTTTGATTGATGATTTGATGGCCTAAAAATCGATAAAGGGCAAGTGAGAAAATAGGACCAACACATATTCTTGGTGTACAAAACATTGTTTTCCAAGTGCTATAAAAACCTGCGTAAAAAATTACAAACCTAAGCGGAGAGAACAAGTGCGCAAATGGCTACTTTTTCGCTTTTTCACTTTTCACTTCAACGACCTAAAAAGTGACAAAATTCATGATGAAAAAAGAAATGCAATACATGTTCTGATAGAGCAAATCATTCTCTTTCGAAAGCTATGCAGCGCTATGCAAGAGATTGCCGGCGAAATCTGCAGCGAATCGTTGAAAAAAAAGACGGCGGGGACTTATGGGACAACCTAATATAACCAGACTTCCTCATCGTTCTGGCCTTCTCTTGTGATCTAGTTGCCCGCGTTGTGGATAGAGTTGCGCTAAGAAAAGACCTACGATGACAGTGGAAGGCAGCAGTTCCATAAGAGGGTGGAAGAGAGGACAGCCATCTGCGGCAAAGACAGGACAGGAATTTAGGAATGAGCCCGCGTGAGCTCAAAGACGTTGGCGGAGTATCGAGTATGCGTATCAGCTTGATTGCGGTGGCACCCATAAGGTGCGGCTTTAAGCAGTCAGGGCGAAAGTTGCGACAGCAACCAGCTTCAGTGGTATAAGCCACTAACTGCAACGACTTTCTAGTTGTTCTGAGGGGATTTGCCGTTCATTCCCAAGTTAGCACAGTCCTTGATACCTCTCTCTGAAATGGCTAGAACTATATTACAGGAAAAGCAAAATACTTCTGCCTATCGCACCAGTACCCGAAAAAAGTCTTCCAAAAGATCTGGAGGAGGAGGATGATACAGGTGATTGGTAGAAGTTGTTTGCAAACCAAAAAGGTGGAACGTATGCTGATTCCTTGGTAGAGAAAGGTGCAGCTACGGTTTGTTTTCAGCAATAAACAATAAAAGTTTTTATGAAAGGGTAGGAGCAGAAAGGAGCACTTTTTAACTTAAAGGACACCAAGGTTTCTCGTGGTATTATTAGGGGGGGGGGCAAAAGTAATGAGACAAATTGAAAAAAATTCTTTATCCCTTTATAACTCAATTACAACTCAACGATGCTGAGGAATGTGTTTGCCATTAAGGGCAATGACCTTGCTACCATCGCTCAGTCAACTTCCTGATCCCATCCTTCCAGAACTGCTTGGGCCTGGTGTTGATCAACTGCTCGATATTGTTGTCAAGAACTGCTTGGGTTCTTGTGTCCCTTCTGACTAGGAAGTACCGTAGGCCCAAGAAGTGGTGGTAGACGCATGGAGAGATGTCCGGCGAATACGGTGGATGAGGCGTGTGAAAGTAGTCTGACTGGGCAAGCTTATCCGTGGTTACTCGATGGGGTGCGGCGTTGTCGAAGAGGAGGAGCTTCTTGAAGCTCTGCGACTGAATAAGCTCGAGTCGCATGTCCACCTCTTCTATTTCGTTTACCATGGCCTTGGAGTCCATCGTCGTGCGTTTGGTAAACAGCTTCCAGTATACCGGCCCATGGGCGCAGACTCAAAAGCTTTGAAGGTGTTTCTCGGCGTGAACATCTCGCCGAACGAAGGTCGGTAACGGTCACCAGGCCTCACCCAGACTGGCTGCTTGGCAGGATCAATGTATTAGGTTGTAACGAATTAAATGGCACTGGCTCGCGCCATTTTTTGGCGCTTCTTTACGCGTTTGATCAAGAACAAACCGTAATATGTGGCATATCGTTTAGAAGCGCAAACTTTGCTCTACCGTTGAGTACCAAATTTTCTATGTAAAAGTGGGAAAACTTTAGAGTTTTATTGACTTTTTTGCAGATGGATAAAAGGGTAATCCGAGGCATTTACTTGTATGAATTCAAGCTGGGCACTACAGCTAAGGAGGCGGACGTGAAGATCAACGCCGCATTCGGTCAAGGATGTTCCACAATTTGGACGGCGTATCGTTGGTATCAGAAGTTCCGGAATGGAGATGAGAGCTTGGAAGAACATGAAGGTCGTGGGAGGCATAGTGATGTTGATGAGGACAAGCTGAGAGATGTGGTAGAGGAGGATCCACACAAAGGTACCAGGGAGATAGCGAAGGTTCTTGGCGTCAGTCACAACACAGCTGCCCGGCATCTGAAGGAAATTGGAAAGACCAAAGAGCTGAAGAGATGGGTGCCTCACGAGCTGTCTGAGGAGCAAAGAAACCGACGATATGAGATCTCGTCCGCACTGCTTCTACGAAACGAAACGGACCCATTCCTTGATCGCATCGTAACCTGTGACGAAAAATGGATAATGTACGACAACAGGCGATGATCGGCACAGTGGGTGGACAGCGATGAGAGCCCCAAGGTTTTTGCGAAGCCGGAATTGCACCAAAAGAAAGTAATGGTGACAGTATGGTGGTGTTCCCTGGGAATTATTCACCACAGCTTCCTCCCTCCCGGTGAATTCATCACGGCAGTGAAGTACTGAAGTTGAAGAAATGATGAAAAAGTTGAAGGATATCCGGCCGGCCTTGGTAAACCGAAGGCGAGTTCTCCTTCTGCACGACAATGCTCGCCCCATGTAGCACGAATGACGTTGCAGAAATTGAATGAGCTGAGCATTGAAACTCTACCACATCCTCCGTTTTCTCCCGAACTCTCCCCAACAGACTACCATTTCTTCAAGCATCTTGGCGACTTCTTGGTAGGGAAAATATTCGAATACCAACAGGATGCCGAAAATGCCTTCGAAGATTTAGTCAATTCCAGAACTTCTGATTTTTATGCTACTGGAATAAAAAAGCTTGTTTCACGTTGGCAAAGATGTGTAG
Organism: Heligmosomoides polygyrus bakeri; assembly: GCA_947359475.1. Lineage (NCBI taxonomy): Eukaryota > Metazoa > Nematoda > Chromadorea > Rhabditida > Heligmosomidae > Heligmosomoides > Heligmosomoides polygyrus. The sequence continues at coordinate 29,489,276 of OX375868.1, forward strand.
AATCAGAAGGTTTTTATTTCGATTAATAAACTTGCCTACAAGCCGACATATTAACTGTTTAAATTTACAGTGGTTCAGTGCCATTTATTTCGTTACAACCTAATAGAAGAAGTACTTCTCATCCTGCGTAAAGATTGAATCCAGGCTGCTCGGGCTTGGGAATCGGGAAAGGTTTGCGCGACACAGGTCGACTCGTCAGGCTGGGGTTTCGGAATGAGACAGACTGCGGTTTTGGCATGTTTCTGGAAAGGGCCAAAGTGGTAAATTCTCAGGTGGCTTTCAGTAAGTAGCATACAAACATACAAATACAATAAGCACGAAACCGGACTCCAGTCACGAGAAATATGGACACGGCATGGAGAGTCTCATTACTTTTGGTCTCCCCCCCCCTAGTAAAAGCTATCTCTAAAGTTTCCGTCTAGATTTCACAAAAATAGCCCTTGACTTGAACAATCCATGGATCAAAATTATAATTTGTGATGATCTTTTTAATAAATCTTCACTGAAATTATCCTCTGCATTAAGATGACAGTAGAACGTCCTCTATCAAGAAGGGAATCAACGCTAAAAATCCGTTTATCAAAGGATGTCCATTTTGGACTGTTGGGACAGGGTGGGCAACCAGCAAGTTTTGTTGGGATACTTTGTTTTCGTGAACCGACTAGAACTGATACATGTGAGCCTATTCTAGAGAAGAAGAAGAAATGGCCGAAGACGATTACCCAGTTGACATCGAGGCGATTGAAAAGGTAGACGATTCTACTAACTTATCATCTAACAGTTTCTAGAATTTCGACACATTTGTCTTAGTACAGCATATTAAGCAGCTCTTAGCGCCTACATACGGCCTAGCGGTTATTACTGGAAATAACTTCTTGCTTCCTATCTGATATCTAAGCCATACAATCAAAGGGACCAGTCTGAAATTCAGAGAGACACAAATGTGCATAGTATGGTGAGCAACGAAGACAAGAAAAACGACGAATAGTCAATAAAGGAGCTCCTGAATAACGGCTGAGATAGAGAGGTCTCCATACTTTGCAAAAGCAAGCTATAGATCTTTAAACGCACCAGCTTCCTACCCACATTCAACTGGAATTCTCGATGTTCGTTGTTTTGTAATCTGTCGGTACATGGTTTTACTGGAAACATCAGAACTTCTTGCTCTCTTTCTCGTTTGACTTCCCTGTCTTTGTGTTAGTTGTGGTTTATATTAGGTTACAATCAGTAAACAGCCAGCTTAGCCGTCGTTTCCACTGTCAGATACTCCGCTTCAAAAACCCATTGCAACCGATAATCTAATCACATCCTTCTACTTTATGAATACGTGATCTCTATATCAAACGGTGAAGTCGAGGACGAGGTCGATAGCCTCGATCGTGATGTGAGCTCTACGTCGACCATTGTACATACGGAAGAAGGAGCATGTCTAGTGACAACGGACAGAAGGAAATACGGATTGGGTGACAGGCCGATGGGTCATAACTTCTTTTAGAGTAGGTGTTGAAACTCGCTGCTGAGCTTTGTTTACCTTTTCACAAGTTGGAATGATTTTTTATAGGGTGTGGAGTATTCTAGCCTTCATACTGGTTCCGCCGAACAGCGGTCGTGGGAATTTCTGTTCTGTTTCTGCCTTGCAAAGAAGCTACTCACCTTAACGGATGAGGGCACATATATTCAATGAATGGATAACATATGGTTGAATGTTTTTGTTTTGTTGTTTGTGTAGAAAACGAATCCTATACTAGAATTCACTCCTAGTCCTTATAAAAAGGCTTGAACGAGCTCCGAAGTAACAGTATAGCGTGGAACAGTCAACACTCTAGGGCTCGGTGTGGGTTCTTGTAATGTGATTCACTTGTCGTGCTTATAGGTTGTGAATGGCGCCGAACTAAAGCGACCACCGTTTATCAAGAAGAATTTCGACTGCAATGCCGACATGGATACCTTCAAGAAGGACGACGCCCTGTTTGAAAAGTAAAATCCAAACAGTTAATTCTTGTCCCTAAAAACACCTTACTTAGGAGCTTCCTTCTGCTTTAGTGCAGCTGAAGCTATATAGGTTGAATTAAATAAAGCAAGGCACTAATAAATTTCTTTAAGCTTAGAAAATTTTCCGCATGTTATGATCTCTAACAGGCAACTTTGTGTAAACTAAATAAATTCCGGTATTGCATACAGCAGTTGTATATATATATATATATATATATATATATATATATATATATCTGTTATCTTCTGTATGAAATACCGGAATTTACTTAGTTTATATAGGGTTTGCCTGCTAGAGATGCTATATAAATAAATAAATAAATATATATATAGTAGGGTTTAGTATAGTACGGTTCACGATTCCTTTAACGCTTACAAATGGATTTCTTAGTGTCTCTTAAAGGGTAAATCGGTTGAACCATAATCTGTCCTTTATTCGCTCTATTTCAGAGAACTAATTTTTGGGAACACCGTAACCAGCGTATTAAATTTGTTTTGTCAAGACCAGAAGTATGTTCTGTCGAGTTTATACCGCTTCACTCCACTTCCACAGCAACCAGAAGTACAATGAATGCAAACGGAATTTCAGAGAGTCTAAAGGGGAGTCAAAAGAGAAACCAAAGAGATCTTCAGAGAAAGATTTACCTTCGGCAGAGAGGAGCGAAAAGATGGTGACATGGGCCAACACGATTATGATCACAACGTTTGATGTAGAAAGACGTGAGCCGAAGAAGGTATGCCTACTACTCTGGTCGGACGGGAGAAGTTGCGCTGTAGGTAGGCAGATCAGCTCTCCAGGACATGGCCCAAGAATTGCAAAAGTGGGCAGAACTACCTGCCCAGGGCGCAGCTCTAGGTCCTCTCGGTCATCCGGTCATCCTTTTTGAGGGCAGCAGGTGCTACCGGAGCTCGGCAGCACACCTTGCAGAGCTCGGAATCACATCTTGCTCGAGCTGGGGAGCACACCCGCTCATTTTGAAGGGGCACCTTTCCATGTATTCCGCAGCACATGTTGCGCAAACACGCGAACCGAACTTGCGCGCACCCTTCAGTACCTGAGCACTACCTTCACTCAAAATTAGTACCTCCACCACTGGTAGTATCCCCACTACTACTCGTGCTCCTAACAGTACTCTAAGCACCAACTCCCACTACTTCTAGTTTTTCCACTATCTACTACTACTTTAACATCTGCTCCACTGACCACTGTAACTCAAGAAGTGGTCGGTGGAGCAGAAGTTAAAATACTCTCATCCAACTCCGGCGGTTTGCGTCCGACACCGATGACCGCCTCGCTCTGGAACGACTCCTTCGCCCGAAAAAGACAAGTTAAACTAGGTAAATTTTCAAACGGAAACGAACACCAACGCGACCGACGCCAACCATCGAGAAATTGCAACGAAAACCGAGGTAAACCATCGACAAACAAAAGTGAACCCAAACAACGTAGCGCAACCCCGTGCTCCACTCGCAAGGACCGCTTGCGCGCGCGGAAATCGCGGTGGGACCCATGTGTGCCGCAGTACTTGGACGGTACCTGGACAATACCTGGGCAGTTGGTCGCCGCAACGCGCAGCACCTTGGCAGCACTCCACTTGCAATTGTTCGGCATTAGGGCGTGTCCAGCCAATGGCCGGCGCTGACGGAAGGAGCGAACGCTCCTGCAGTACTTGCGCTGTACCTCCGCTGTACCTACGCGGCACCTCCCCGTTCGGAAAGTCATTTCGCAACAGTGCCGCACCTCCGCAGTACCTACTGTGATTCCTCCTCCGCCATACCCCCCCCCCCCCACTGATCAATCACAATCGAGTGGCGGTCCTGCAGCATATACTGCCCAGTGGCGGTCCAATCGGAAAGGGGCGGAACCAGCCGTGCAAGTTCTCCCGCCCTGCCAGAGTACGAATAAAGACAAAGTTTCAATTAGATCACAAATGACCCGTTAGTATTGACTTGGAATTAGTAGCATTTTAGAAATCTGAAGGAGAATGCTGACTTTATAGTCGTAACGGATTTTCCTTGATTTTGCATTTCGCTCGAAAACTGAAACGTTTACAGAAACGAGTTCCACAAGAGGAGCCAATGAGGGACGTGAAAAGAATGTCGGGCGAGACGACGAAGGATTAAAACTGTGGCCATGTTAATACAGTTATCAACCAAAAAAAGCACAATTATAGTAAAATGGAATATGGTCGGCGCGCAGGTCGCCCTAAAACCGTTACATACTTGTTTATAATCGTGGCTGATCACAACAGTGAAATAAATGGTTTTATCTTATCATTTACGGTGTTTCAATGTGCATGCTGCATCACACACACCTTTACCACCTCCAGACCATGAAATCACCAGCAGTACATCACGCATGACCCTTACAGCAGCTTTTAGAGAAAAACTCGAAAAATCTCATCCACTTTCCTACATATTCGAAATTCTTCGGGAACAAACGGCTTCTTTTGAAAACTTATCTGAGTGAAAAATCGTTTATAATACACTCTTAGCAAATTGCGGACGTATGATTGCGCAGTTTGACAAGGAGGCGATTGTCGCTTTCACTTCGAATTGAGATTATCAGGTCGAGTCCTGCCCAGGGCAGTCACTCCACAGAGATCGGCGATTTGGGATAAGATCGAAGTGAAGAAAATCTTTGTAATGGTTCAATTCAGTTTCTTTGTAATGACTTAAAAACTCAAGAGCAACAATTCCTATGCTCATCAAAACTGTGGAAAGCACTCCAACACGTTGTGGTGTCCTTCGCGCTTATGGTCGCAATTATAGAGATCGATCTCTACTGATCTGACGTAGCCGATGATTTGACTGGATGATCGTCGCATGGGTGGCCGCCATAATAGATCTTGGGTGGTCAAATTTGCCTATAAAAGGGCGGCCCACCCTGCTCACTAACCATTCGTCTCACTTTCTTGTTCGTTGCTCGGTCGCTCTCATCTCCTCTTGTTCACTAATAAACTTGTTGGACTTTCGCGAGTACAAGTGGTGCATCGGTTCGACAAGGACGACCCAGGACAGCTCAGGCGGACACAAGAGGACTCAGGCCGAGACAGGAGGACACAGGACGACTTCGGACGACCGAGGACAACCCAGGACATCAAGATGACCTCCACACTATTGACGAGACAACGATTGCTGACGAAGGCTACGAACAAGCTAGCCTCACTGCTGGACACCGTCATCCGCGAAGGACAACAAGACCAGATGGAGCTTCCGAGGGACATAGAGGAAAGACGAATGCACATACAGAGCAGGCAACTGCGACTCAGGAAGGCAAGAAAAGTCATCGAAGTGGACGAGAAAAACGTGCAAGGAGCTCTGCAGGCCTACAATGAAGGGGCGGACAGCCTACCTGCCGACACGCCGCAACTTTCGGACATCCTGGAGAAGGTCAAGACGAACTCAGTAAATGCAGAAAACGTTCTCGAAAGGGCAATGTTCTCACGGACGGAAATCGAAGAACAACTGGAAGAGCTGGCCATGACAACAGTGACGAACACACCACCATGTCAGGACATTCCAAGAATCAAGCTGGCGCCAATCCCCATACCTAAGTTCAGCGGAAAAATTTGGGAATGGGAAGCATTTTGGAGCGCATTCGAATACTCAGTCCACACAAGGAACGACATGGACGACATATACAAGATGAACTACCTCCTGGACGCTATGACCGGAGAAGCCCTCGAATCATTGAAGAAGTTCGAAATAAGTGGACGAACTTATCAAGCGGCAGTTGAACATTTGAAGTCAAAATATGGAAACACACATCTGCTTGTTAACCAGCTGGTTGTAAGACTGCAGAAAGCTCATGCCAAGAGTATTAGAATGGAAGACCAACGGATGCTATGCGAAGAAACTTCATCCATAGTGAACCAACTACAGCTCAAAGGAGAAACGATAGATGGAGCTTTTCTTCAACAGCAAGTGCTTTCAAAGTTCACGGAAGAAATTCAGCGACATGTCCTTCGAAAAAAGCGCGAGTCAACTGCAGACGGAACCTGGACAACAAAATCTCTTCTTGCAGCTGTGGAAGCGTACATCCACACAGAAATGGAAATCCGGCGTTACATGCAGCTCCAGTCAAATTGCGCGGAATCGATATCGACAAAAGGACTGGCAGCGCCAAAGGCTCACCACACATCGAGGATGCGTGATCTTGACGATGACAAGAGACGCTTTCCGTGTTTCTATTGTGAACGGAAAGGACATTCAGCTAGAAATTGTCCGGATTTCAAGACTCGTGAGCAAAGAATCGAACAAATCAAGAAACTGTCGCTCTGTAGGAACTGTGGAAATTCAGGTCACTTCGCCAGCGAATGTTCCAAAGGACCGTGCCGCCTTTGCGGCACAGTGGGACACCACACCTCGATATGCAAGCTACTTCATCCCTCGAGCTCTGAAAGGACATCTGCTCTTACGAAGAGCAATCCAACCCGTGAGAAACCTCAAACAACGATATCACGGCAGCCAGCCCGCTCCAAGCAAAACGCTGTCTTTTCCACACCGGTGGAACAAGCAACCGAGGACTTCGAAGCAGTCCTGTGCATGAAAAATACGGTTACTAACGTGACCACAAAAGACGTCGTTCTCGTAGGAGAAGCTCGCGTCTTCAACACAAGAGCGAATACACTGGAACGTGTGCACATCCTGTTGGATACAGGTGCTGATCGCTCTTTCATTAGCGAGGAACTGGCTGACCGACTGCAACTCAAGGACACCAATACGCTGAGACTGAAAATCAGCACCTTTGGATCAGACCGGACCATGGAGAAGAAGTGCGGAGTCACCACTCTCCAGATATTCGACTGCATGGGAGCAGCTCACAGGTTCTCAGTAGCTCGGGTCGAGCACCTCACAGAACCACTTCGGAGAAGCAAGCTTAGCGAGGCCGATAGGCGCTATCTTGCTGATCATGATATAGAATTGTCGATCAAGCCCCAAGTTCAAGATGTTCGTCCACAAATTCTTCTGGGATGCAACGACACCTTCCAATTAATGGACTGTCAAACAGAAACACATAGGATCCTGCCGTCGGGATTGAGGGTGATTCCGTCGCTCCTCGGATATCTCATCACCAGGCAACTTCAGCAAAAGGAGGAGGATCAATCAACTTCGATCCACTCGATCGTCACTTCAAATCACGAGGACGACAAGAACTGGGAAGAGTTCCTGGCTCTCGAGTCGACAGGAATCAACGAGTTTTCCGGCTCAAAACAGCAGGAACAGGAACTGATCAACAAAGCTGTCTGGGAAAACTTTGAGGATACAATCGAACTTCATGAAGACGGCTACTACGTGAGGCTACCTTGGAAAGACGAAGCCAAGATGTTGCTCGCCTACAGACGACTTTGTGCGACTCTGACAAAGCTCCAAGGCATGCCGGAGATTCTAGAACAGTACCATCAAACCTTTCTCGATCAAATCGAAAAAGGAATTATCGAGAAGGTAGATCCGCGTCTGCCACGACAAGGCAACATTGTCCACTACCTCAGTCACCAAGCTGTCATTACACCAAATAAGGAGTTCACTAAACTGAGAGTAGTATTCGACGCTTCTGCACACTTCAAGGATCGGCCATCTCTGAACGATGTTCTCTATCAAGGACCAGTGATACTACCCCTGATGTGCGATATGTTGCTCAGGTTCAGAGTTGGCAACATTGCCATTATCTCCGATGTGGAGAAGGCTTTTCTCCAAGTTCGTCTTCATCCGGCAGATCGGGATGCCACTTGTTGTCTGTGGGTTCGGGACGTATCTAAACCACCCCAAGACGACAACTTGGTTGAGTACCGCTTCACGCGAGTCACTTTCGGACTGAACTGCTCTCCGTTTCTCTTAGCCGGGACAATCAAACACCATTTGAAGAATGTCTCACACTACAAGGAATTAGCACAAGAACTCATATCCAACGTCTACGTTGACAACGTCATGCTTTCGGCGTCCAGCGAAGAGGAAGCTCTCCAGAAATATGAAAAATCGAAAACCCTATTCGGAGAGATGAAGATGAATCTCCGTGGATTCCAATCGAACAGCGAATTCGTCAACGAAGCAATTCCGCCTCGAGACAGAAGTTCACAGAAAGTGACTAAGGTACTGGGAGTTATATGGGACTCCAGCACAGATACAATTCGGATTCAAGCGCATTTTTCCAAAAAGATGGCCACAACAAAGAGGCAAGTGTCGGAACAAATAGCATCAATATACGACCCTATGGGTTGGCTTACGCCATTGATGCTGAGATGCAAACTGTTTCTCCAGTCTTTATGGATGGCAGGTCACGAATGGGACGAAGAATTTCCTGAAGAACAGGGACAGAAGTGGAAGCAACTTTGTGAAGATGTCAAGGACTTCGACCATATAATTGCCCGCAAAACTGCTCCAGCAGGTTCTTCAGCGAAATTAGTTCTGTTTGCGGACGCAAGCTCCCAGGCAATGGCTTCGTGTGCATACATCGTGGACAGATCCAATTCCCACCTGCTTTTCGCCAAATCGAGACTGCCGAATGTTAGGAAAGGTCCTACCATTCCAAAGCTGGAGATTAACGCTGTGACTATGGCCACACGCATGGCGCATACAGTCTACACTGCACTGAAGGACAGAATCAATGTTTCTTCAATTTTGATCCTTACGGATTCCGAGATAGCCCTTAGCTGGCTAGCAAGATACCCTATCCAGAAGGATGCCGGAGTACTGGTTCGAAACCGTGTGATGGAAATTCGAAGAATAGTGGGAAATCGACAAGCCAATTCGATTCGGACATATCAGCACGGAGAACAATCCGGCAGATTGTGCCACAAGAGGATTATCAGCAAATGAGCTAGTCGATCACTCATGGTGGAACGGACCTCCATTCCTACTGCTACCGGAAGCGAGCTGGCCGAAGAAAAATCAATACTTCATCCTTCCGCAAGACAGAGAAGGAGAATTAAGAACTGAATCAACGGAGACACAAGTCAACTCAGTTGCGGGGTCACGAGGCAGCGATGAATGCAGCGAACTCGTCGATTGGTACCGTCATAACTGCCTGTCTACAGCAACATGTGCTGTAGCGTTGATGCTGCGATTCCTCAGACGTCTTGTCCGAAGACTTTCACCACAACTCTCTTCGCGTCTTCGATCAAACATACCAGGGCTTGAAGTGCGACAAGAAACAGAACATATCAACGTCGAAGAAAGGAAAGCCGCTCTATCAGTCATCATAAAGAACCACCAGAAGGTTCACGTCACGTTACATTTGCAAAAGTCGATGAAGAACCTTAATCTTCGACCTGATGACCAGGGTCTTCTTCGCTGCTGTGGACGAATGGAGAAAGCACAATTACCAGAGCTCACGAAGAAGCCGTTGTACATCGCTGCGAAAACTCCACTAGCAGCCTGTATTGTAAAAGAAGCTCATTTACCTCTTCACCGTAGCACCTCTCATACAATGGCAACGGTGCGACAGAGCTATTAGATTCCGAAACTTCGACAACAGGTGCAAGCCGCTCTTCGAAAGTGCATTCCTTGCCAAAGGTTCAATAACCTTCCTTTCCACTATCCTGCGATGGGACCTCTACCATCCAAGCGAGTGATAAGAACAAGGCCTTTCGAGAATATTGGCATCGACTATTTTGGCCCGATAATGACGAAGCAAGGAGCAGACTATCGCAAGACTTACGGCATCATACTCACCTGTATGACTACCAGATTGCTGCACATCGAACTCGTTCATGAGATGTCAACGGAAATGCTTCTCATGGCACTACGGCGCTTCTTCGCTCGCAGAGGAGTACCAGCCGCGATTACGTCTGACAACGGACCATCCTTCCTACTAGGAGACCAGATTTTAAAAGAAGCAGTCCTCGCTGTCACCAACGACACAAGTTTCCAAACCACAATGGCACGTAGACGAATTGAATGGACAACCATCACGCCATACGCTCCGTGGCAGGGAGCGTTCTACGAGCGCTTGATAAAGTCAATCAAACACTCTCTCTACAAAACCATTGGCAGTCGCATCCTGACAAAAGATGAGTTGGACACTCTCCTAGTGGAGATTGAAGGATGCCTGAATAGTCGACCACTAACGTACCAAGGATCTCTCTACGAGGATGTGATTCCTCTACGACCCATCGACTTCATCACTCGGGACATTGAAGTAACATATGCATTTGAAGGACTGCAGCAAGATGTCTCAGATTCCAATTATCTACCGCCCGAAGAGCTTATACAACTACGAACAAGAAGACAAGTGATCGACGCTCTAAACTCCACTCATAAATTGACCGAGAAATTCTGGACCATATGGCATAAAGAATATCTATGCGACCTACGAGAGTCACACAAATGGCACATGGACAACAAACGTTCAGGATCATCCGCACCAGCTATTGACAACGTAGTACTGCTAGCTAACGACAATCAACCAAGGAACAGTTGGAAAATGGGCCGAATTTCAGGTCTAAGGACAAGCAGGGATAACGCTGTACGAGAAGCTGAAGTGACTCTCTCCAATGGTCACATACTGAGGAGACCTGTCAACCTCCTGGTTCCACTGGAAATAGACGATTCCCTGCAAACAGCTCACCTGGAAAGCCAAGTTGACGAGACCGAGAACGGCGCATCGCAGAAGCACTACGAACTTCGTAATCGAGCTCGAGTAGACTACAGTGAAGACCACAACAACTCGGTGGATCATCTATAGACGTCTACAACTCAGCTAGCAGAAATACGATATGTGAAGAAACTAACCATTACAACAAGCATCTTATCGATCCCACCTTTGCTCACCATCATACTTTGGTTACGAGTTCCTTTCTACAGTTGTCGCCTGTCTGTGCAATTTCGTTACATCATGCATCAAATCTCAAAAGACGTTCTCCAGATCCTGACTCCATGTCTACATCAAGCAACCAGACTCGCCCACCGACTGCTGCGAACGAGTCCAGCAACCCGGCACCACCAACTACTACGACATTTGAGTCCCAACACCCACCAATGCCAACCAACGCTGACGGTAATCTTCGAAAGCGACACGTCTCAGAAACTCAACCTGAAACTCTCAACGTCTCAAAACGTTCAGTGTCGAAGCAGAGGCGCCCCCGCACAACGCAAGAGGAGCCACCAGTTTCTTCTTCACACCTCTCCATTTGGAAGGACTTCTGCAGCGGCGGCTCAGCACTATTCAAAAACGCTCAATCGCAACTGGAAGCCCTGCAGAAGAAGAAAGCTGCAACTTCGAACGACACCGGCTACCAGCAACTTCTACAAAGGATCGAAACCCTGGAAGAATCTCTTCGTCATCATCACCAGTTCGTTGAAAACCGACTTCACCAAGCCCAGACGATGGATCTTCCCTCGGTACACTTGATCAGATCAATGGTTGGTGCTGAAGCCAAAATTATCAACGCCAAAGTGCAGGAGACCATGGACACCGCTCAAGTTGCAATGATCGTTAGAGTGGATGAAATGAAACATGAAATTCTTCAGCAGGTCTCGATGGATCTCCAGGACATATGCGAAATCAACCTTCAAGCGACCCTGGTGGAACTAAGACCCTTAAACGACAAGATCACCGCTGTCAAAGAAGACATCGACAAGAGAATGCAGTCGATTGAAAGGGCTCAGCACATGTTACCAGAAATAATGGAGCTGCTGAAAAATGTCCGGTCTCAACTTAGCGACTCAGAAAGCTCGGAAGCCAGTAGTTAGACGACCGAGGATGAGCTTGAATCCAGGGACGAACCAGCTCCACAAAAGGACCATGCCATGGAAAGCGACAACGCCGTGGATGCGGCCGGCCGGGAGGATCTCGAAGAATCTCGAGCCTCAGAAGCGCGAGAAGACAAGAGTCGAGACCGCCAGGATAACGAAGACATCGCGACAATCTCGAAATCTCTGGTTAGACTCCGTCATGAAATATTCTCGATTTCCCACAGGATCGAGGAAGAAAGGAGGAAAGCAATACGCCAGGAGCGGAACAGATGGGACGAACTCACAAGAAGGAAACGTTCTCTCCTGGAAGAAGAGGAACGGCTCAAGCGGAAGGAAAAGGACTTGAAGATGAAGCAGTGTGCAAGTCGGGATCGTGGATCATCTCCCACTTCCCCCTCCACCGTTCGTCCATCCCCTCGCCGTCCCTCTCTTCATGTCTCCAAGAGTCGTAGCTCCCCTTCCCCTTCCCACCCTCGCTCCCTCAGCCCACGCCATACTCCACCTCCAGCCCATTACCCGTCTCCCACTCCCTCCAGCCCACGCTCGTCATCCCTCCGTAAATCGCCCGGCCCTCGTCGTCCCCCAACAAGTCCCCAGATCCGTCGCCGATCGCCTGAAAATTCGTGGGTCCGTCACGGAGCAAGACGTCGCTCACCTATGAACTCAAGATGTCATCGGCAGACAGGCGACTATACTGGACGTCGTTCGCCAAGGACCTCAAGAAGCTACAGGCTATCGCGCAACAAGGTACGTCATCGTCCATACTTGGAGGACTCAAGAAACGTCACCTCATTCCAGGACGCAAGAGACTATTCGACAAGGCAGGACGTGAAGAACCGGTCCCCGTATCACTAGGAAATCAAGAGCCATCCTCGTCGAGGCCGGGAGTATAGAGATCGATCTCTACTGATCTGACGTAGCCGACGATTTGACTGGATGATCGTCGCATGGGTGGCCGCCATAATAGATCTTGGGTGGTCAAATTTGCCTATAAACTATACTGGACGTCGTTCGCCAAGGACCTCAAGAAGCTACAGGCTATCGCGCAACAAGGACGCAAGAGACTATTCGACAAGGCAGGACGTGAAGAACCAGTCCCCGTATCACTAGGAAATCAAGAGCCATCCTCGTCGAGGCCGGGAGTATAGAGATCGATCTCTACTGATCTGACGTAGCCGACGATTTGACTGGATGATCGTCGCATGGGTGGCCGCCATAATAGATCTTGGGTGGTCAAATTTGCCTATAAAAGGGCGGCCCACCCTGCTCACTAACCATTCGTCTCACTTTCTTGTTCGTTGCTCGGTCGCTCTCATCTCCTCTTGTTCACTAATAAACTTGTTGGACTTTCGCGAGTACAAGTGTGGAGCCCCGTAGGGGACTCGAACCCCGGTGGTTCAGTGGTAGAATGCTCGCCTGCCACGCGAATGAGTGCATTCTTCTTACAACTTTTACCCTGGAACGACTCAGAATAAGTTTTTACCAACGATGTGGAACTTGAAAAGCAGATAGAACTTCTACTATCAGATAGAAGTAATGCTTAACTAGATGTATGATCGTCCTTCTAATGCGCGTTTAGCCCAATTTCGTGAAATATTTTTTCGTGACAAAATGTCCGATCTTTAAAAATGAGACACTTTTAACTGGAGATAGAACACTTTAAATTTGCAGAAAAGCGGACGTGCAGAGAAAGAGACAGAAGCTAATCCGAAATATTTTTTTTCCAAATTTGCCTCAGGCTTGAGATATCGAAAACTCTTGCTGATCCGTGTCCCTTTAAAAAAGGAAAGAACTCCAATTAGTCTGCAATCCCAATCTGTCCACTAAACAAATGAGAGGTCAACGAAACCTCTGGTTCTTAGCTTAACTGAAAAAGGGAAGAACATTTTTTTGATGTAGTTATGTGTCATACCTATACTGACCACCTCCTTATAACGCGTTTGAATAGACCGTAGAAAACCTGCCTCATAAATGGAGTGGCGTCCGAACCGAGGCCGACCTTCACAGTTTTACGCAAGGTTTATCTAAAATCGCACACAGCGACTAAATATGGCTATATCAATATAATACGTGACCAGGAAAAGAGTGTAAAGGCAAGCAACAACTTTAGATTATTAATGTTGCCCAGTCTTCGAGGTATTCTCCGTTATATGCATGAATGTGACAAATATCTGTGATGAATAACCAGCATCCGCTCATCTCCTCAACAGTTCACCTCCCATTTCGCTAACTCAAAAAGCATGAAGCAGAATAAAAGGATGGCACGCGTACGATGTGAGATTTATGGACAGCCAGCGTGCAATTGGACAGAAATAAATACCAAAAGGAAAGGACTGGGGTTGTTCCCTCCCTTTGTTAGATGCGCCACACATTGTAGTGTTGGTCACTCCCTTTGCTACATGTGCGCACATTCTACTTTTCAAAATGTCGAGGAATTCCGATTCAGATTTGGTACACAGAATGGCTTACAGTTACCAGCCGCAGAACAATCTGTGTTTTACCATTCTCGCATAAGCCTGTCACCAAGTTGCTTATCTAAAGAGACGGAGGGCTGGATTTTTTACAGCTTGGCAATCACATCAATACGATCTAGGTTGGAGAACACGAAGGAAGAAACCTGGGGAGCTTTTCTTGCCTTTTTGCCTTTTTGCCAAACTTATTCCTTGTGTCGCCAATGTCACCAGCGGCACTCTCAGTAGAGAAAGCCAGTTCCCGCAGTTTTCGAGAAATTCTACATCAACATTTTTTCTATCTCTGAAACCTCCATTAGTCACAAAGCCCATTCCGTAAACATATTTGGTGCGCTGAAGGTAGCCGCACTCTTTCATTCCATTGCCGCCACAGAGTTTTTCTTTTCGATCATTTCGGAATGCATAGCGCTTCTAGAAAGTGGCAAGACTGCAACTGTCATTCCCTAAAAGATGGAAATTACAGTTGTACTCTTCCAAAAATTTTGAATAACCGAATATATTCGAGTAGTGACGATTTTCAATTATTCGAAAATCGAATATGTTCGAAGAACGTTATTTTTGAGCAATCGAATTCGAATCACCTTTATCTGTCGTCCCGTTGATAATTGACTCGCTCGAGCGGGCGCCAGCGGCATCTCCATTCTTCACTGTCGAGTGCCAGAGTGTTCCAAAGGATCCTCCTCTCTCGAGGGACACGAAGAGGGTCATATCAGTAATTCAGGGCTTTCACGAAGAAGTCCGACCAACGCGTTGGTGGGCGTCCTGGTGTTCTTTTGACATCCCGCGGATCCCAGTCGGTAAGGGCTTTCGTCTGCGAAGCGCACTACGTTGCCGGTCCACCTAATTTTAAGAACTTGGCCACGCAATAGCGCCTCTGATCTTCAAACGTCGACGAACTCCGGAGGCCTTCTCTCACTTGCATGGGTCGTGTCACTCCTAGCATCGTCCTCTGGATTCCACGCTGCGCGACACCGATCGCGTGTTCATCATGCTTTCGTATAGCCCAGGTCTCTGAGGCGTATGTTAGGGCAGGAAGCACGGTAGAGTCGAAAAGGTGGGCACGGAGTCGGACGTTTTTCGTCTTCTTCGCGACTTCTTCGACGCTCTTGAAAGCTCTCCAAGCCGCTCGTTTCCTCCTGCTCAGCTCGAAGATGTTCTTCTTTCCGTGGAGCGAGAATCGGGCATCAGAAACTTGTCCGTTTCTCATGAACATCGTCTTCGTAAGATTCAGCCGCAGTCCAACTTTCCCACATACACGATCAAAATTCGCTCCGCCTGGCTGATGTTCGGTTTGTCGATGTCGTCAGCGAAGCAGAGATGTTTTATCCTTTGCGCACAAGCCCGTCATCAAGTTGCTGTTCCAAGTGACGGAAGGATAACATAGTTGGCCTGAAGTTGCATTAACTATGGATCGATTTGAAGTGCTCTCGGTAGCCGGTCCTTCTTCCGAATCCGCTATACACGCGCTGTTGAAATTATTGCACCTTGCAGCTGGCGTCCCATGGGAGAATTGCTCGTTCCCACGTTAGAAGCGATTTCCTAAGGTGCTGTTAAATATTTAGGATAGGCGTCAACTTTTTCCGTAAACATATTTGGCACACTGAAAGTAGACGCACTCCTTAACTCTACTGTGAAGTGAAAAAACTGCAACTTAAAAGATAGAAAGATTAAGAGCATTTGTCAGCAGTTGTCAAAGTAAATACACTGCCGACGCTTACTGTGGAATTCGAACACTTCGGTCCTGACCGCTAAAGCACGACATGCTAAAGCGCGAAAAAGCGTACAGGCTTGGAGCGAGCTGCAGATCAGAGGGGCGCCGATCCGTGAAAAAACGACGGTTTGCCAGTTTTCTTTCGAGTCCGCGAACGAGTTCGAGTTATCACTCGACTTTGACTTCTACACGCCAAACACAGCATATTGACGGCCCAGTCATTGTTCACCCGTTGCACTTCGATCTGCGCCATTAATTCTTCCGTTCTTCGTAACGTTGACTCCATCTGAACACTCGCTTCATTGCTCTTGCGCTCCTGCACTGTACAGTCGTCTTCAATCGAATGAACAATGCGCCACCGACATCCTTCTGTCTAAGAAAGATGACACAAACAATAGCAAGGAACGTTAAAAATCGGGGTGAAACACCTTAAGATTCTAGCCCTCCCAGCTATATAAAAACCTTTCCGATTATATCAAGGAAGAAAAATAATACACCAAAGCTTGTTAGATCCTGAGAATTTTGCATGCCCATTAGCATTTCACGCTTATAATCAGTGCAGCAATTTAGGCATAGAATGTTAAAGTATGGAGATCTTTGGCTTTCCTTAAGTTTTATTGTACTTAGCAGTTGGACGAACTAAGATTTGCATTGCAGGGAAGGTAAAATTTAGCTGTTGATCACAGCGAATGTTTCTCAACCGGAATAGCCTCCAAGACTGAGAAGTTCACGGAACAGGAAAATTGAACACAACCGTTTAGATCTACGATCACATGGATGTATGTTGGCCAAAGCGGTATGTTGTAATATAACACGGACGATCGTGGAAATAATCTTAATGTATGTCTCGCCTACACAAAAACTTGTGATGGTCACCCAACAAAGATTTAGAGCTTTACTCGGCGCCATAGGAGCCAGTGGGGGGGGGGAGACTCTTCTTCCTTGACGGAGTGTTTGATTAGGTGACCAAAGATAGACACTGGCGTGGAACCAGTTGGAACCAACGACTGCAATATCCACTGCTTGGTTAAAACGGTTTATTGGAAAAATATGTAACAAGCAAAAACGGCACGGACAATATGATCAAAACACAATTGTGAGCAAGACGGTTAAGTGTGAGAAAGGATGAGAAGGACGAGGCAGCCCTGCGAAACCAGCAATTTATTCGTGACAGTGGAGAGATATGAGCGTCGCGGAGGAGACGGTGGTCCCGTTTGCTGTGGCAATCGCTACTCGAACTCCTAGACAGGAAAAACGCACTCGAAGGAAGTCTCGAATGCGGCAATGAGGCGACTGGAGCGAGGCTTCGCACGGAATATGAGGTAGAAACGCTTACTGGAGCTATTATGCGAGGGCGACGAGGTAGGGTCGGTTACCACGCAAAAATTGTCCCAATGGCGGCGATCCCCTTGTCACTTTCTTCGCGCCCGATTCTTGGAGCCTTCGATGGTCAAACGACCCAAGCGGCGCAGTAACACTTTTGACCTACCGTTTCCCCTAATTCGTGCCACCTCAACCGCAAAAGAAAATAAACACATGGTTACATAGTTCTGCTTGTCTTTTATTTATTCTGCACTTCTAACACTTGGACTGGATTGTTTGGACTGGATTGTACAACTCACGATAGCTTAGTAAGTTGCGCTTCCCTTAACGTGATCCATCGCAGCCCTAACGATCCCACGGATCTCCCTCGATAGAGAGCCTTCGGGCTCTCTTGTTAAGAGGGATCTCGGGCCGCTTGTCGCAGGGCCACGTGGCGCGTCCCCGGGTGGTGGATAGGGGAATTAAACGCGAACCAAATGCGACCGTGTACTGCCCAGAGACGCAGGTGGGATGCAGGGGATGGACTCCTTGCTCCTGCTGTGTCGGGTCGATGCGTTCCTTGTGCGTGGGAGCGGCATGTTCGTGCACAGTGTGCGTGGATGTGTCCGTGACTGTGCGGATTGTAACTGTGTCGGCTCGGCCAAAAGCTTGCACTCGGTAGACTGGGAGTACATGTAAGGCGATTCGAGGCCGCCTTAAGTCTCGCCCCGTCCCTTCGGGCAGTCTGGCTGGCTGCCCGGAGTACCCCGCCCGCACGACAGAGCCTGACTAGCTACCCGTGTTGTATTCCAGTCAAACACAGCAGCACTAAAGGGCCTCATTCCCCTGACCCCGAAAGAGCCCCCATTTCTGCAGCGATGGGAAGGACGAGTACGGAGAGGCTGCTAAAATCTCAGGGCCTAACCAGGCTGCGCAAACTGAGAAGGACTAGGATGACGATCTGTACTTACAACGCCCGCACGCTTGCGTCGGAAGCATCCGTCGAGGACCTGATGATGCAAGCCAGGAAGATCAAGTACGACGTCATCGGACTGACCGAGACGAGAAGACACCACCCCCTACACGCCGCCTACGACTCCGGAGAAGAACTGTTCCTCGGAACATGCGACAGCAGGGGAGTAGGCGGCGTTGGTGTCCTCGTCAACACGCACTTGGCCATGAACATCGATTCGTACGAGTCTCTGACAAGCCGAATCGGACGTCTGCGACTGAAGCGATGTGGCTCCGTGCCAGCCTTGACTGTGTTCGTCGCGTATGCCCCAACATCCGACTACGACGACGAAGACGTCGAGGCCTTCTACGTGGAGCTGGAGAAGTTCTATAAGGAAGATCACACCTTCTACAAGGTGATCGTCGGCGACTTCAATGCCAAGATCGGGCCACGAAGGTCGCTGGAAGAACTTCACATCGGAACCCACGGTTTGGAGTGGAACGAGCAAGGTGAAAGGCTGTCTGAGTTTATCATGTCGACCAAGACCATCCATGGAAACTCGCAGTTCCAGAAGCCTCCCTCCCTACGATGGACCTGGGAATCCCCCGGTGGCCAGTTCCACAACGAGATCGACCACATCATCTTCAATCGCAAGTATTGCCTGACCGATGTCTCCGTTGTCCCCAAGTTCTACACGGGATCGGACCACCGCCTCCTTCGCGCGAGGTTCCGCTTTTCGCGTCAAGGAGAGAAGGCCGCGAAGTTCAAGAAGAGGAGTCCCAGAACGACCATCAACTGGGATCTCTACACCTCTCTTGTCGGCCTTTGGGAAGATGCCGTCATGGACAACGTCGACGAGGAATACGATCGCTTCGTGCACCATCTCCACGATAGTGCTAAGGGAGCCGAGAGCTTGAAGACCACCAAGAGACGCCTGTCTCCGGAAACTCTCGAGCTGATACGCCAACGTGGAGCAGCACGAGCGTCAGGCAACTATCAACTGACGTCCGAGCTTGCAAAGCTATGCCGAGCGGCGATAAAGGAAGATCTGAAGGAGAGAAGGGCGGAAGTGTTGGCTGAAGCAGCAGAGGCAGGGCTGAGCATCCGCAATGCCCGCCGGAACTTCGCCAACTTCAAGACCAAGATGACCGCTCTCCGACGTCCTGACGGAACCGTCACCTCTTCCAGAAGGACCATGGAGAAAGTCATCCACGACTTCTACTCCGATCTCTTCGATAGCCACGTCCACCTGCCCCTACGCCATCTTCCGCAGGATGGATACGTCATCCCCTCTGTTCTCCCTTCCGAGATCCGACACGCCATCTCGTCGGTGAAGAAACGTACAGCACCCGGTCCTGACAGGATCAGAGCTGAACACCTGAAGAACCTCCCGCCACCGCTCATCAACACCTTGGCGCGGCTCTTCACACGCTACCTGTCCGAATGCAAGGTTCCATCCCAGTGGAAGACCAGCAGGACCGTCTTGCTGTACAAGAAGGGAGACGTGCACGACATTGGCAACTATCGCCCGATCTGCCTGCTGTCCGTAGTCTACAAGCTGTTCACTCGAGTCATCCTGAATAGGATTAGTAGAACGCTGGACGAAGGACAGCCATGCGAACAAGCAGGATTTCGGAGAGGATTCAGCACGATCGACCACATACACACCATTACGAAGCTCATCGAAGTGTCGCGAGAGTACAAGCTGCCGCTGTGCCTTACGTTCATTGACCTGAAGAAGGCATTCGACTCCGTCGAGACTGAAGCGGTTATAGAAGCCCTGCTCACCCAGGGCGTTCCTACTCAGTACATCAGAGTCCTTCGAGAGCTATACAGTGGATTCACGACCAAGATCTCACCATTCCGTTGGAATGTAAAACTGTAGAAAGAAGAGGGAGCAAGAAATGTCGTCATCACAACGGTGTACCGAGGGCGAGCACAAAAACAAAGACAAAAACCAACTAGGCATCGAATCAGTTGCTGGATCGAACTGCTCATTCACCGTCGCTTTGGACTCCATTATCCTACCTATGAAACATACTCTAGGTCTCATATGTAGGATCATCGAATAAAAGGTGAAAATGTTTTCGGAACGGTCCTATTTCTATCTCCTATATGTATCTTAAAAAAGACAAGCTTCGCTTTATTCTTTGGTGCCTAACTTCTTTGGTACCACTTTTTGACTAAATAAATGTTCCAGGTTTTACTGGTTTTATTGCATGTTATCTCCTACCCCGTCGAGGCTGAATGCACAACGCATCCCAAGGAGGAGTTGATTAACGCCAACATTTATCCTTCCATTAAGGCTTTCCGTGTTTGATGCTTCTTCCCAACTTTTTTACTCTTTGCGTCGAGATAATCCGGTGTCAAATGACAAGCGATGCAGGTTTCCACGACGCGAAACAACACACGCGAGGAGGCGCTAGATTCTCTCAGCATTGTCCCCACCAAATCTTACGGATGCTTTCTCAGGCTTCTTTATCAACCAAAGTCTAAAGCTTCTCTCTCATTCTTTTCAACCACAATATTCTCGCGCTTGTTAAGAGCAGAGTAAACTAAAATAATGCAGAAGAGCCGCTAACTACTACTACCTCCGCTCCGCTGTTTCTATACAGCTGTTAGAAAAGTTTTCAATTCAGAAGTTTTACAAATGAAGCGAGATTTCATCAAGGATAGTCTGCTAGACCAACTATTGCATGTAGCGTGAAGCACTTTATCCAGCATCTCTTGCATTTCAGGGTAGGAGGTTCGTACTTTGTTTTGTAACTTAAGGCAGCTGTTACAGTGTTACGCTGACTGTGTTGACGTAAACGTACTAGACTGTCAATGTACCTTTAGGTCTTGTCCTCAATTTTAACATCCCGAAAAATATTATGCAATGAGGATTTACGATTGATGTACCGCAAAGGTAGGGTCGGTTAACTTTTGAGTCATGGGTGTGCCTACCTTTAGCAACTTGGTGACTTGGTGAGCAACTGCTTTACTTCCTTTCCATAGTAAGCGAATCAAGGATTGCTTCACGGAGTTTGAAACGAGCAATTCTTTCCAGAGTTCCTGATTTTCTCAAGGTGGATCAAACCGCACTGATACGGTCAGTGTGCCCCTTTATAATGGAAATGAATTTTTAGGTGTATAGCAGGCTGATGCACGCCTCGCATTTACATGATGTGCTAAGATATGTTAAGAGAACACTAATGGTAGGATCGCTATCATGTAGACGCCGGAATTCCTTCCCTTTGCTAACAGTTACCAAGGCGAAGCCCCAATCAGTTATACCATTACCAGCAGTTATGCCAATATACCAGCTAGCTGGCAATGTATTAGGTCGTTGCATACAAAACGCCGATTTTGCTATCCCAATTTCTGGTCCATTTTTTGTGGCTACAAACGCTCACTTCTTAGGCACTGTACATATATAGTTTGTGAAAGCCCAAAATCTCCGCTTTCTTACCATTTATAGGTTTTGTAACATAATTGCCTTTTGCCGAGTTTTTGACGTCTTTTTTACATTATGAATCAACATGAGCTTAGGGTGCTCTACTTATATGAATGCAAAAGTAGACACAGCGCCGCGGTCACAATCTACGGAAGCCTTTTTGGGCAAGATCGTGACACGCGGCGAAAAGTGGATCCCTTATGAAAATCGTCGCCGCTCTGCACAACGGCTGGGCAAGAAAGAGAGTCCCACGGAGCTGTCGACCCCATGTCTCCATCCTAAGAGGATCAGGGTGGCCGCATGGTGGACAATGGCTAGTATAGTCCATTATACAAGTTCTTGAAGACTGGAGAGTCTACCACAGCGAAGAAGTGCTGTGCCGATATTGAAGTGATGCACCAGAAGTTGATTGAGAAACAGCCGGCTTTGGTCAATCGAAGAGGCACAATCCTACTGCATGTCAAGCGCATCCGCACTTTAAAAAAATTGTTGTCTAGAAATTGGATGAATTGGGAAACGAAACTGTGCCACATCCAGCATATTCATCAGATCCATCGCCTAGCTACTATCATTTTTTCAAGCATTTAGATCGTCATGTGAAGGACAAAAAATTCAGCAACCAATACGATGTCGAAAATGACTTCTTATGTTTTATTAAATCTCGTGGTGGAAAAAGTGTATTAATTATAACGGTGCTTATTTCGATTGCTTCCAAGCAAAGTCATGGTCTGTCAAAGTTTTCAGTTAAAATCGGCTATTTCGTAAGCAGCGACCTAATAATAATAGTACACAATAATAGTAAATTGAGGCAGTAATAATAAATGCGAAAAGAATATTGCCTGTTGTCGAGGCAAAATTAGTGACGGGGGTGGGTGGGTAGAGCCGTTTGATTTCCCTTCTTTCTGGTTGGGAACAGAAGTACTCAAAAAGGGCTCTAGATAGGAAGCATAAGAAGCAATGTGGAGACAGACCGCTGCGTTTAGTGCCATAAGGAACATGTTTCTAGGATTAGTAAGATGTGTAATCTATAAAGTAAGTAAGCTATAAGTAAATAAAATATTGACGACACATAGAAATATTGGAGCATGATGACTATGTGGGCGCCCACTGGTCAAAGTTCACATTTGCTAAGACTTTCGCTCACGAACCAAAATGTTGTAAATCGTAATTCGTGAAAAGCCTTCCAAAATCGCCATAAATCATGAAGTTGTTCATTGCTGATCGCAGTCGCGCACAGCTCTGGTAAAATTTCCACCCGTCATGGGCTGAGCGGCTAGGCCAAGCCTTAATGCACTAATACGCTTAGGAGCTCTTTTGTGGGAACGATCTCACTCATTCGACTGCCTGTTCAAGCTTAACCGCTGATGCGATCTCAACAAGTGCCTCTTTGCCGCCCATTTAGTGACATGAAGCGGCAACTATTTCTCTTAACTTGAAGCCACCTCTTTCTTATAGTTGGAGACGGCCTGGTTCTATCCGCTCTTCTCCCCATTTGATTTCGACATTTCCGAGATTTTCTGCGACACTTTGTCTGCTGTTTTCCTGCAGCTCCTATCAATATCTCAATCTGATTTCTGTCAATTGCAAACAGTTTCATTCCTTTCTAAAATGGCTTCCAAGCTATTTACTTTATTTGCATTAGTTGGGCCTAATGAAGATGTCCTGTAGTTTACTAGTGGGCCACGTGCATTTCATTTCATTGCATCAACAAGCCGATCCCCTCACTCCACCACCTGAATATCACTAACAAAATCCACTCTGCGTATTCTCCGGAGTATTTTAAGAACCGTGTTGGGGGTAGTATTACCAGGCTGTCCAATAATTCTTGTCCGAAAATTTCACCATTTTTAATTTTTTTTTCAACTTTATTGAAAACCAAGTCTAATCAACAACATAATCACCACAGTTGTCCACAACAGTGACCCATCGATTGGGCAGGTCGCCGATGCCCTTCGCCCAGAACTCCGGGGGCTGCGACTCGAAGAAGTCCGCGATGTCGGATTTGAGGTTGTCGTAGTTGGTGAATTTTCTTCCGGCCAAATGGTGCTTCAGCGGGCGGAACAAGTGGTAGTCGGAGGAAGCGAGGTCCGCGGAATACGGCGGATGGGCAACCGTCTCCCAGCCGAGCATCGCCAACTTCTGCTGGATCTCCTTCGCCACGTGGGGGCGCGCGTTGTCGTGCAGCAGGTGGACCGAGGTCCGTCAGGGACGCTTTTCTCGGATGGCGGCGGCTAGTTTCTCGAGCTGATCGGTGTAGATGGAGGCGGTGACCGTCCTGCCTTGCGGGAGCAGCTCGAAGTACAGCATGCCCTTGGCGTCCCACCAGCAGCAGAGCATGATCTTCAGCGGGTGCAGGTCGGCTTTCGGCGTCGTCGACGGCTCTTCTCCGCGCGGGATCCAGACGGCACGGCGGGCGACGTTGTCGTAGAGGACCCAGCTCTCATCCCCAATGGCCAGGTCCTCGAGAAACTCCTTGCGATGCGGACGAAGGAGGAGGGACTGGCAGACGGCCACGCGGCTCTGCTTGTTGGCGTCCGTCAGATGGTGGGGGTTCCGACGGGCCAGAGCTTTGTGGTAGCCGAGTAAGTTGAGTCGATTGTGGATGGTGGACTTGCTGCAGCCGAGCGTCGTCGCCAGTTCACGGGTGGTGGCTTCCGGCTTCTCCTTGATACAGCGACGGACTTCGTCATCATACACCGTAGAAGGCCTCCCGCTGTGCTCCCTGTCCTCGAAGCTCGTGTCGCCGCTCTCGAAACGATTGAACCAGCGCCTGACTGTGCGTTGGGACACTGCATCCTCCTTGCACGCTCTGCAGATGTTGGCGACCGCGGTGCCCGTGTCGTTGCCCAGCAGCCACTCGTAGTACACGAACGTACGAATTCGACCTTGGTCCATTTTAGCTTGTACTGGTAGCTAGACGCGGCGACTGCGCCTTATATACCCCTAGCGTGGAACTCTGGAGAACCTTCTAGAAGGTTTTTACACCTGCCTGATATTATAACACTTCTAAGGAAAATTATAGAATTTTGAAAATTTTCGGACAGGAATTATTGGACAGCCTGGTAGTATCCTTTTTTGGATATCCTTTTTGTGCCTCATCAAGTTGATCTGGCATTTTGATTTTCCAACTTTTTGTGAGTTAGAAATATATCCATATTTCTAAATAAACAATAAAGAAGTAGTTTTCAAAAAATAATATTTAATTGAAAAGTTAAGATAAAATTAAATAAAAAACAAAAAATACCAATAAATAAATGTCCATTGTGTTTAGCGTGTTTATTTTCAATTGTAAAACTTAGTTGTTAGAACGTAGGTGAAAATATAATAATATATTACCCTGTACTAACATCGAAGTTAATTAGTTACCTTCTTTATTGAAGAGCCTTGGGTAACTAATTTTAAACATGTTTTATAAGCAGGGGCGCGTGTAGCGCAGTCGGAGGGGGTGCTGGCTGTCGCGTGCACCCGATACCAGGCTTGTCCCGCTCAGGCCAACCAATCCTTCCATCCCTACGGGGTCGGTGAATTGGTACCAGACTTGTCAGGGAAGGATAAAGCTCTGACTTGTTCGTTTGTATGGCCAAATGCGCGTGCACGATATCCCGTAGAAGTAGAATGCGTGGAGCATCCCAGAAGGGATTGACTAACGCCATCCTTTATTCTTTATCCTTTGTATGCAGGTAGAGGCGGAACAGAACATGTTTAGTGTTGTTGTTAGCTGTCAATGTTTTCGTTGGTAATTTGATTTGGTTACGATTGTTGCGCCGTTGATTTTTGTGATGTTGAAGAACTGTGAGATAGTATATATGAATTACGCATAGATTTGCATCTAATATTCTAATCTAATCATTCTATTCTATTCATCCTAATATAAGGGGGTTTTGATAGTTGTATTTGATAATGGTGTTTATATAGGCATATTTATATGGATATAGCAAAATGAACGGTACCTTGCTTTAACATATGATAGCTTTTTCAGTTTATGAATCACGGAGTCGCTCTTAAGAAAAGAAGCGTCTTTCACTTTAGTTTAACCGTTTTTGGAAATAAAAAGCTTTTGTGTCGTTGAAGGACTAATTCGTTGACTTTTTGCCATAATGTTTTGTGCTAAACTGATCTGTATTACTCTTTTTGCTCAACAAATTTCTACGTTCTAATTTTAATAATTTTCAAAAGTCAACTTTCGATGTATCCTTTTGTACAAAACTTACTTTGTATCACATTTTGGCTAATAAATGTTCTATGTTCCATGTTCCATGGACAGTTGGGCGAGAGGTGACTTGCCAGTCGGTGGAGGCGCTGTCAGTCGTGTATAATCTGAACTGAAGTCCTTGGTTTAGGATTTCCGTCCAGGAAGGTTGAGCCCTCCATCCCTCTGGAACCATAGTGTGGTACCAGATTCGTTTGGAAAGAATAAAACACTGGCTTTTCCATTGAATGGCACCGCCGGTCACTGTACAATACAAATACGCGTTCAAATTCCTCTCACGCTCCGTAGAAATAGAACGCGTGTTGTTCGTGTTTGAGAACACTTGCTTTTTCACATCTCAGCAGAAATCCAATCGAATCAAATGAGGTTTTTTTTATTTCAAATAATTTTGCAAACACTTAAACTCAGGGTACATTTTATTTTTGTCTTGTTTCGAATTCCTAAAGCTTTATGGATTTTTGCGAATTTTCCGTGCATCAGTAATCACAGCGCCACCCCAGGTTGGCAGTTTTCAACACTATCCGACCAACTCATAAGAAATCGAACAGCAGATCATAAAAATGTGCTGGCAAAGCTGGAGCTAATTTAGCTGATTCGATTTGTTGGACATCTGATGCTACGAAGATGCTCAACTCCATGTAGAGGTCCAGATTTGCGAATCACGTGCGCTAGTCTCCACTCCACTTTCCTTCATCCCATTACGAGCCGATATTTTTAGGATCGTTATAATGCTGGGTATTCCATACGAATTGCGTATTCTTTTGGCGGGCGATGGCACAATTCCACGTCAATTCTTCACGCATGATTTGACATCCATAGAGTTGTCTGCGAAGGAAAGGGGCTCCATGCTGTTTACAATAGCAGCCTCCTGGTGTTGCCTTACCAACGCCGTTTTCTACTGTGCGGCCACGCAACCTTATTCGAATGCTCTGAAACTTGTGGACGACTCAAATTGCATGTTTTCGTTACAGGAAGCAGAATTTGTTCTCGCTTAACATGATCGTTTTTAGACTCAATCCAAAAGGACGTGATTTTTTTTCACAAATCGATCTCTACGTACTCATTTTGATGAAGGTTTCTTTCCCAGTGAGTCTCATACTGCCTGAATAATATGTAGCCCCCAATTGACTGCTTCCACACTAAAAATTCCGATCTTTTCTGGAAAGTTCTAAAATTCTGGGTTCTTTAGTAGTCGTCGTCACACCACTCATTGACATGCTCACTGTCAGGGAATCCCTTTGGGAAACATCTCTCTACGATGCCTTTTTGGTTACTGAAACGTTTTTCCTTCTTCATGCAGTGACAGCAGCATTCAAGGGGAACATAATTCAAGAGAATGCCTTTAAATTTGTTTCGAGGCTGAGATCTCTTAACATGCGCCACGAGAAACTGAGCAGTATACGCAGTAAGCTTGCCTGCTGAAACCTGCAGTGAACCGCAATTCTGGTTACAGTGAAATTCAGTGCCAGTTCTAGCGTTTCGGATTGCAACCTAAAATTCGGGACGCGACGCTCTGTCAGAAGGGTATGGCCAGAGTCAACCTTAAGTACAGTCGTTTGCACATTTTCTATACAAATCCAAATCGTTTGCGCTTGACCTCCACCTCTAATGCATTTTGAAAGAGAAGGGACATCCTGTCAGAACAAGGTATTCCCTTATTCTTCATCCAACGGAATCCTTCATCGAGGAGCAGACGCGGCGTTGTGGTCTTATCGTTGGTCATGTTTGGCGAAGAACACGGAATGCACTTAATTTCCATCATATCTCGACGAGGAAATTAGCAAACGGTAGTCTCTTTGACGAAGGAAAACCTGGATAAAAGGCGTTAATGTTTGTGCTTCTAGAAGGAACGCGATATAGCTTACTGTAGCAGGTACATACAGTGTATTCCGGAACTGGAAACTATGCTTCAACTGATCATCTGAGCGTATTTGCTTAGGGTATGATATGTTGTATAAATGACCTGTATAAGGCAATTTTATGCTTCCTAGACGAGAGCTCTAAAATCTAGACCTGGCGTAAAAGTCGGTAATGGGCCTCGTTGAAAGGCGAACTGTTTCCGATTAGGATTGTATTTCATTCCAAACACCCAAGGAATCTTTTAGACGATACTCACACTCACAGCTCTTTAATTTCTAGACAGAACACACGAAGATCCCCTACGGGGTGAAATTTGATTCTGTCTGCGGGGTACGAGAGTGCAGTACCCAAAGTCCAACTTATCTGTTAGGCTTAGCAGATGTTCCCAACATAGACCACCAGAACCATCATTGATGTAACCTTTTTTGGCTGTGCACAGCACTTTATCAAATAGAATAATATCACGATAACACGAAAGCGTGCACCGTTTGAGAAGCATACTGCCTTCCTTCCATTCCCAGAGCACTGTGTTTTTGGACAGGTGAATGGTAAGTGTGCTATATAGCGTAAACGGGTTACCCTTTGGAGCTGCTTAATCACATCTCCCTGTCACTATCGTCAACTTCCAGCACCGCATTTTTTGAATTCCAAGCATTTTGAGGATGCATAAGCGACTGCCTTCCCTTTCTTTTGCGGATGGCTAAGGTATAAACATGGTCCAAGCATTTGGTGATGGCGTCAAGCTTTGAGAAAAATAACCACCGCAACTCACTTGCTGTGGATACCAGTAATTGCCCAATAAACAGACGATAATATTGTAGCCTGACCCAAAATTAGAAGGGTAATCGAACTGAAGACCAGTCAGTTCGAAACACAGAACTGTGGAAGTTGGAGAAGTTAAAACTCAAGGTTTGCGCACCTATAGCTGGTGCATCCCAAAGGACAGCTGGTACCAATTTAAATACCGACTAAAGAAAGGCATAGTTGGTTGTCCTGAGCGTAGTTCTTCGACCTGCTATTAGCATGGGCGTCTTTCAACGACCAGAACCTTGCTTAAGCAGTTCTTCCTTGTTTGCACCGAGACGATCGGGTGCATCTTGGTGAGTAACCCTCAACTAAGTTTTGCCGTTCAACTTTTGGAGCATAGTTGCACTCTGTGATGAAGGCAGATTCTGAAGCTCTGGAGCAACGCCTTCTCATGTTGGCAATTGGAAATAACCATAGCGGGCTCGTTCTTTTTTCCTCTCTCTCTTTCTCTTTTCTCTTTTCTTCTTCCTTTTCTTTCTTTCTTTTTCGCCTTCGCTTGATATATATATAATTATTTATTTATTCAAAGCACATAAAAGTGCGCCAATACCAAGCACTAAAAAAGCAATCGTTAGAAAGTGTGACAACCAAAGACAAAAAAAACTAATGAACTGAAAAACTCATGAGTAAACTCCAAAGACAGCAGAGAAAAAAAAAGAAATGAGCAAGAAATTACAACATGGTTTTTTAGACCAGCAAGAAGTGATCCGCCAAGGCTTTCCAGCATCTAGTGAGGGCTAGTGTTCACCCTGCCGAAGAGTAGTCCAGCAGTTGTTAATTAGTAAAAGCCTTAAAAAAGGAATATAAGCTTAGAAAGAACGTTTCGCAATAAAGACATCCTGCCCTTGAAACTATAGAATGCGCTTTGCCTACGACCTTCTATACGCACGATTCCGCGGCGGGTCCTGTATCTCAAGGACCTCTTTAAACTAGTACGCACCCCGGGCGATGGCATAGAAGGGAGCACGCACCTTGATTTGATATGTCGATACGGGCCAAGAAGTCATAAAAATAAAAAAATAAGAGGATTTCAAAAAAATTATTTTAAAAAACATTAACAATAGGGACTACGCTTAGGCAATGCGAACCTAGAACTTCTTCTAAGAGAAAGCCGACACGGAGTAAAATGAAAGCAATAAGCGAGAACAGTAAAGAGCTTCGAAACCTCTGAGAACAAGAACAACTTGCAGGCACTATATAACAAAAACATTGGTGAAATGGTTAAAGAAAACATTTCTGAAGATGAGCGGCCAACCGGAGAAATGTGATTCTTATATTCAGCTCCCGCAACTTAAGACACATGAAGATACAAGTTCAAAGTTAGAACTTTTGAGGTATCTCGCCGAGTGTAGCTCACTGCGTGTTTACGAAACGTCGTTGACCTATACACTGGGGGCTGAAAAAAGAGCTATGAAATG
Organism: Heligmosomoides polygyrus bakeri; assembly: GCA_947359475.1. NCBI lineage: Eukaryota > Metazoa > Nematoda > Chromadorea > Rhabditida > Heligmosomidae > Heligmosomoides > Heligmosomoides polygyrus. Next base: position 29,519,131 of record OX375868.1, read on the forward strand.
CTTAATTGAAAGTAAAATTAAACGTATGAGCAGGAATTCTTATGCACCTAAAACTGAGTCTAATGGCTTCGTCACCTTTGAGCTCATAAAGGTACCTAGCAGAATGATAAAGTCTTTCTTTCAAGACTAGGAATCATTGCATAGTTAGGTGCAAGCTTTGTTACAGCTGCACAATGTCATCACCACTGCTTCCTTCACCCTAATTTTCCTTTTCTCGATCTGCGCTCTATCACAAAGACCAGCCCTTTATTCCGGCCTCTCCTTCTGTTGTCTGACTTTCATCGTCCAACCGTAACTAAATTCAAAGACCGGAGTCACATTTGGTTTCTGCGTTGCATAAAAGAATCCCCTAGTCATTTCCCAGTAGAAGAAGGGGTCGCCTTAAATCGTACTCTGCGAATAACTACGAGGCATTATCGAAAGTCGAAAGACCACGGCAGTCTTGACGTGCATAAGCGTCCATCTGGTCCCAGCATTTCGCCCTTTGCCGACAAACATCACTCCAGCGCCTTTCCAGTCGTGAAATCAAATCTGAAGTTGAGCAGAAGAGACAGCGCAGTGTTAACCTGAGACAAGCAGACGTCCCGCGCGGTGGAAAATACCCAGCAGTGCCTGGAATGTGCTGTACCAGTAACATTGATTACATCAGCTCCACCTGAAGTTGTGACGCAGTGACAGCTGATTGTTGTTTGTTGAAGTTTATTTTTGAGAATGGTGACAAATTCGATTATCAACATGTGGCGCAGACAACAAATGCAACATCCTGTCCATCCAGTTCTCTGCGGAGTTCAAACGTCTCGCCAAGAAAACGACACATTCTTCGCAGTCGTTAGTGACCGCGCTATCTATTGCAGATTAAGTGACTTTAGCTTAGGCTTGCTTCCAGATTACCCAGGTCTTCCATCTCTCGGGGTCGTTGAATTGATTCCAGGCCGGTCAGGAAGTGGTGGAGCTGTGTCTTATTCAACAGCAGCCATTATAGCTCATTTATGATAAGAGTGAAGGATAAAGGCAGGAGTTAATGATTTTTTTTGGAACCCGCTATGCACCTTCATTCCACGCTATTTGGTGGAGAGTTAATCGCGTATTTGCTTTTACAACGACTTGCGACGGCCAGCCGATGAACAGTGATTGTTTCATCGGTTCTAGACAAGTCTGGAATCAGACGGCTAGCCCCTAAGAGATGGAAGCTCGGTTGTGCAAGGCAGGACCTGAGCCAACAATCCCGATCGATTCTGCACACAACAACCACGCCTTCCCATGTGCGATGCCAACCGTCCATAGTGCTATACCCCTCAAGACATTCCACGGAAGATATGTAACGAGAATGCATGGCCCATCCTAAATAGGGATGATTAGTGACACAGTCGATTATTGTCCTTCACTTGTCGTTTGTCATTGCTATTGGAATGGATGCAAATGCTCCATCAAAAAATAATGATGAGGGATATAAGGAAAAAACAACGTCAGTGAATCGCCTTTGAGATGCGCCACGCATTCTTCTTCTACAGGGCGTCGCGAAAGCAATCTAAGCGTTTATTTGGCCTATGCAGTGAATTCCGGTGACCAGTGAACAAACAAGTTAATGTCTCATCGTTACCAGACAAGCCTGGTACCGATGCACTGGCCCGGAAGGATGGAAGGCTTATTTGGCCTGTGCGGGAAATCCGCAGCAAGAACCTGGAATCGAGTGCACGCGACAACCCGCGCCTGCTTCGATGCCGCTACCACGCGATCACGTCGTGTTGGTGGGATCGGTGTCTGTCATCCACGAATAGTTTGAATGAATTGGTCATTGTCCGAGAGCAGAAGGCATACACCGACGCCTAATTTTTGCTCGAGTGATTCCTATGAGAATGTTTCCACGTGCGTATCAACCAAATGGAAGAAACACATCTTCTCGCAGCCCTGAAAGGAAGACAACATCTCGACAGCAGTCTCTCCTGGAGAAAATACGGCCGCTAGAGGTTTCGTGGTGTTCCCCAGGCAAGTGCACAACGTGCACCGAATACGTGCCTTATCTCGAGTTCCACTCGCTCAGGAATCCATGCATAGTATCGTCCAGACAGGTAACAAACAGGATTGTTAGTGCTGACGGTACGCAGACACCTAAAAATAACTCTGAGGAGGCATTCTAAGTCCTTTTTTCATGTGTAAAACATCATTTCATTAGTGAACGCAACTAGTCGAATTTCAGTAGAGTTGGAGCGGTTGCATCTGAACTAAAAACTTTGAAAGGAGATTTAACCTATGATTTTAACTTTCTATCTGACCTCTAGTTATCCAGAAAATCATACTCAAGCGAATTAGTTGTGTAGGTTTCTGTTCTTCTTCTGTTCTTGTTCTTCACGGTAGGTGTAATGATGAACTGAAACCTACCCAACTACAAAATTCGGCAGAGAACTGCTAAAAGAATGTTCTATAGAATTTTCAAGAGAAAAAAGAAAAATGTTTTTCATCTTCATCTTACACTTGTAATGATGCAAAAAATGCAATTAAAACAACAGATCAGTCTTAATATTCAAGTCAATGTAGAAACACAATAAGAATAAGGATAAAGGACGGCGTTATTCAATCCTCTTTGGGATGCGCTATGCATTGTACTTCTACGGGATGTCGTGGAGGGGTGTTGAATGCGTATTTGGCCATACAATGACTTGAGGTGGCCAGCCGATGTACAAGTTAGTGCGTTATCCTTCCCCGACAAAACTGGTACCAATTCACCGACCCCGGAGGGATGGAATGCTTGGTTGGCCTGTGCGGGAAATCCGAACCAGGAACCTGGTATCGGGTGCAAGCGACAGTCGCGCCTTCTCCGACTGCGCTCCACGCGTCCTTAGACACAACACAATAAGCCTATGTATATCTTCTGAGCTGCTTGGGATTTGCTAGGTTTTGCAAGCCCTTCAGGAGCTTCAGGACCAAGAGAAGCTTCCAAATCCTTGCGGATCCTCTCATTGTCATCTATTAAATGTTCACTTTTTCTACTGGTATTCGTTATGCAGTTTAATTGCTTCAACCAAGCATCCTACTGCATGTACAACGTGCAGCCATCTAAGAACACTGCTTTCTACATTTATTTATTTATTTATTTAAAGTGCATGACAACACACGACAAGCGAAACACAATTTGCGATAAAACACAGTGATAATAAGCACAACAATGGAGGAAACGGCAAACTACCGACTCTTGAGGTAACGGTCAACAAGCCTTTTATACTAGTTCAACAAGGATTGCAAAGCATTTTTTTTGGAAAACATCAAAAATTCAGAACCTGCCTTTTGAGTAAAAAAGGGGACCCGAACGCAACTTTTGGCCGTGGATAATGAAATTTAGCTCTACAACCCCTTGTGGTAGGACGGTGGACTGTGTAAAGCTCAGTAAGTGAAAGTCCAACTTTTCCAGTCATTATCCTGAAAATCATAATTAGATCGTTTCGCTTCCTACGAATAGCGGCCGATTCCAGCATGAATATTTTACTACGATTGGGCGCCGATGGAGCGGTGGAGTAGTCATAGACAATTAAGAGGAACCACAGCTTTCTAGTGTAGCTATTCTGAACTTCAAGCCTCTGTATGCAGCGTTCAAAGCGAGGACAATACAGTGGTCTCGTACTCAAATATTGGGTGAACATACGATTTGTATGCAAAAAGCATCTGAGCTGCTGAATTTGTGGACAGAGCTCTAAAAATATTGTGAGTAATTCTTCCAGCTTTGTTTCCAATCATCTCGCAATGCTTTGAAAAGTAAGCTTTTTATTCGGAATGAAGCTCAGATCTCGCAGTCTATTTTCACTGAGTAGGTCGCTACCACTAAGGGTGTAAGTTTGCTTAGCCGAATTTGAATAGCCGAAATGAAAAACTCCAGTTCTTAGTGCTGAAACAAGTTATTTCCACCTATCCGACCAAACGGCAACACCTAAAACTGCACATTGGAAGGCGAAATGGTCCTCTGCTCTAGTAATATTCCTGTATACTTTTATATGCCACCAAACATTTCGAATTTGAGGCCATGTCGTTCGACTAACAAGACAGGAAAATTGTAGGTATAAGTGATGAAGAGAACCGGTGACAAACAGCACCCTGGGGAACTTCACTCGTAATTGAGGAAGAATTTTCATTAACCGTCACTTGGAAGGATCTATTTGTGATGAAAGTCTTCACCCACTTAACAATTCTGAATACCAGCAGTTTAAAGCTTGGAAAAGGTTCCTTGAAGGGCACCTTATTGAAGGCCTTGCAGAAGCCTACGTCTACAATGTCAACGTCAGTGTTTTCATACAGTGCCTTGGTCCAATCATCTACAGTGGATAACATCAAGGTCTCAGTCTATCCTAGATGCTACTGTAGACAGCAACTTTCGTAGATGTGCTCCAAGAACGAGTTCTTTTCTTACAGCTGCTTCGGCCTAGGATCGCGATTACTTCTAATGATCACCTGGCTTGACTGCAGTGTAGCCTAGTGCAGTGCAGTGCAGTGCAACGACCCATTATCATTCCCTTACTCAATGTCAACGCGTCATCGACCTGATGGCGTGAAGGAACTCGGAGATCGCCCCTGCGAATTACAGTGGTTTCGAACTTGAATATTTGGGCGAAACCCAATATTAGCTTTCTACTAGTAGGGCAGGGAAGACCTAAAGTTGCGCATGCATCTCTACTTCCGCGTTTCACCGCATTCTCCCCTGAACGACACCATAGAGCCCACAGCTCACAAGGCAGCTACTGGTGCTCTCGTAGGAATTCAGGTGAGTGCTGTAGGCAAAACAACCTATGAATTCTGCAACTACCGTCCAAAAACAGTTTTCGCAGACCAGCCGCTGAAGACATGCATGCACATGCATAAAATTCCCAGCTGCGTTGAGAACAAGAGCGCTATCTAACTCACTGAAAAGTATGTTTACCCAGCTAATGAGCAAGAAGAACACTACTCTATAAAAATAAATGGAGAGTTATTAAGAAAAATTGTGAAGAACCCTGCAGTCGTTTCTTTTCTTAAACGACTGTAAGAACACAACAAAATGTGGAAAAGAATAAGGGTCTCCCCGGAACTGCACAGCAAGGAAGGAGACCCTTCAAAACGGAACGAAAAGAGAAAACTCACCAAAGTTCATTAGTGATGAATTAGACACAAATATGAATGCCATGCAGTTTAGTCGACAACGGAGATAGTAGGAGGCTAGATAATAAGAGAATAGATAATAAGAGATTCTTTAAAAACTAATGCTCTTCCTTCCGCTTTTCTGCTGCTGTTTTGTTTTTCAGACGGTGTGTTCTTTTTGGCATCACCAAGTTTCCTGAAGGAAGCTGTGCCATTAATTCTTATGGGAAGCACTCTTCCAGTGATTTTGTTCGTCCTGTAAAACTTACCAAAATTTGTAGTGTTTGTAGAGTTCAAGTCCACTTAGGCTTACCACTTTATTTGATTTTTTTCATAATTGTTAACTGAAACGAGTGTAGGTACAAATTTATGAGCGTCACTGAGCGTAGCACACTACACAGGATTTACTTCCCAGGTTTGAGAGGACTAGGTACTGCTAATTCCAGGTTGAAGTATCTTCTGCGTCCTAAATGGCCTGCAAAAACCAATTTCATTGAATAGCCTCATGTATCCATCTTGTAGAAAACCTTTTATTTTAGTCAAACATTTTGCCTTTCCAAGCCTTTCACCTTGATTTCTGTCACTCACGATTCGTTCCTGTGGAGCAATAAGACTTTGAACTGAGAAATCAAAGCTCAGTGTTCTCCCTCGGCAATTTGTAGTGTCGATTTCGAAGATGTATTGTTGACAACTCCATTCAGAAATACGAAGGCTGTCTTGTATTACAAACCACGGACATTTCACCTTGTGGACATAACTCATGTCCTCCTCTGTGTAACGTCTGTAATCTACCACCACTCCAAGGGCGTGCACAAACAAGTTACCTGTGTTCAACCATCACATTTAGCTTAAGGAAACAATAGCTGCTTCATTGTTGGTTCTTCCGTAGAACTCTGGCGTTATAGTAAGTACCATCTTGTTCGGCCCGTCAAAGATGGGTGATCCAGTGATGCTGTCACGCAAAAAGTCGAGGCTCGTCTCCAAGTTTCTTCCAAGAAGGATGGTCATTCCGAAAACATCTTTGTTTGGTTTAATGTCAAACTACATCGTTGTCCGCTTCTGTTTATGATAGACACCACCTTGAATGTTAAATAACGTTACCGGTTGTGTTGTTGAACCAAATTGGCAAGGCAGGACAGCAGGACATGTACCAAATCTACCAAACCGATCCTACTGGGACAGACAAAAGGACTGGTTATCTTTTACAGAAACGAAACGGTTTGTGGTGCACCTACAGCATCGTAGCTATGCGCTCACAATCAGCCAATCCGGCAATAAACGCTTTTGAGTTCAATCCGCATAACGTCCTTCAAAACTACATTTTCCTCAAAGATTTCGTAAATGTACTTGTCGTATTCCGGAACATCATTTTAGATGCGAGCTCCCATCCAGGCACGAACATAAATCTGAATGACGGTACTGAAATTAAGAGGCCGTTTAATTCCTAAGTGTGGTATTTTCGAGGAATTAATTTGTCAAGCCCGAAGCGCATGAGTACACACTGTGGACACACATACCAAGAGTCGCCGAGATTTCGCAAGAGCACTGGACCCTTCGGTAAACACCAGGTTATGTGGTGGCCGTGACAGGTGCCAACGAGGAAGAACGCTCTCCCCGCGGCCACCGGACAGAATATCGTGTTTTCCCGCAATGTTCTTGTTGCTGGCGACAGACCTGCTGATGAGCTGCAAAAAACGGTCTTCAGAGCGGTCTCGAGCGTGAATCTGCAGCGCAGGTTTTGCGCCTTCGTCGAGCAATCCGGATTAATTGAACAGCGCTGTTATTGCACTGATTGAAGTGGTCATCCACGGGCGAGTCGAGTTGTCGTCGGCCGGCCACCAACAAAACTCTTCAATAAAAGCCAAACCTATTTGCTTAACACGCTCAGAGCGTCTCGGCCGAAGTCGTTGCCACAATCGCTGTTTTTTGCCTCCTTTTCCGCGTGGTCGTTGATTCTTTCGAGTGGCTTTGACGAATTGAGCTGGTCTTCTGTGCGACAAGCATTTAGAAAGTTAGAGATTACGGTGGCATTGGACATTAGCTTTGCCAGAAACTAAGCCTGTTGGTCAGTCTGATCCAGACATGATCCTAAAAACAGTTTTTGGATAAATACCGAGTAAGCCTGACTATAACATGGATCACTGTATTCTAACATCGTGCAAGGGTTCGGTATGCTTTTTTCATCATCAAAGCACGCAGTAAGTCGACTCGCAATTAATCATTATGAGATACACAGTGGGCTCTCTGGGATGCGCCGCACATCGGATTTCTTCGTGAACATTTTAAGGTTTTGAAATCCTGTTTCCTCCTTGCTGTGTTAGTCTATATGTTCATGGCGATCTAGTGAGTGGACGCTAAAAGGCAAGAAGCAAATTAAGCAGGAAACACATGACATTGTTTAGCCCATGATGAAGACTGGCAATTATTTCATGGTCCTGTAATATCTCGAAATTCGAGCACGATATGTGTCAAAGAATGAGTGCTAAGAGAAAGGATATGCTTATTTCTAACTCATTCTCCTTCGGCCCTAACTGATCAAACTGCAATAATGGAAGCCTTGGTTGACCACGGATGCAAATCCAACCCAAAACCGATTCAAAACCGCGCAAATGACCAGAGTTTTCTGCTTGCTCATTAGAAACGTTTCATGGTAGCACTGGATGCATAGAAGCGTTGATGTCACATACAACAACTTAAGTTATGATCCGATTTCTTGATTTCTCGCACTAACGTATTCAGATCGGAATCGAAATTTGAATTTGCATTTTTCAGTTTGGCGTGTACCAAACTGGCCGAGCCTTCCCTCCTTCCGTAGAACTCAATTTGGTACCACACTCTTCTTGAATGGATAAAACACTGACTGGTACCTCTTATTAACACCGCAACTGACTGTGAAGAGGAAATACGCATTCAATCGGCCTCAAGTGAATCCACATGAGAAAAATGCGCAGCGAACCCCATAGATGGAATCACAAATGCTCATCCTTGTATTTTAACCCTTCACTATATGTGTGAACCACCCAAATGTGAGAACGGATCCCAATTTGTTGTCGTTCGCTTCATTACCATTGATATCTGTTCAAACTTCGAGAACGAGACTGGGTTGCATTTGCATCCGAAGCGCCGTCGCTTGGCAGGCTTGCCCCAAAGAAGCAAATGCAGGGAGTGTGAAACCGAAAGAAGCGCGATGGACAGCATTTATGGCTGGTCGCACACCAGTCACCCCCTCACCAGCTGTAAAGTGACATGAAGAGAGAGAACCGTATCACGAATAGCGCTGAAAAACGTTTCTCTAGCTGTTTACCAACGCGTTACGGATAGCTGATTTGCCACACGTTGCTGCTTCCTTCAACTATCTCTGAGTCGCCAACTTTGGTATGCTTCAAATGGTAGAGAGAGACTCCGCAGAGAGATTTTTCCATCAGATGCTCCGCCGAAAGTCATTGCCTATACCAAATACGCATTCAAGTCGCATCAACGGCATACCATAGAAATAGAATGCGTGGCGCATCTCGCATCGAGACTGAATAGTGTCATACGTTCCTTTAGCCCACATCGCTTTGGCTCTCCTTGATCGTTGGGAGGATTTTTCTACCAGAAAGCTTTTTCGTAACATCATCAACAGAAACATCTACTCTACCTGGCGATGTGTACCCGTTGTTTTCCTTCTGTGTCGATGAGGTTTAAGCACAACTACTCTTCCGACCGGAAAGTGAAAAGAAAGCTGTAATAGACGTTATCTTTACTGTATGCTCATTGTCAGAAAAAGATACCAATCTGATGGATAAGTATTGTTTGAATGATTTTCAAAATGCCCTCCGGATTGAACTAGACACCCTCTGAGATCAAAATAAGTGTTTGCTTTAAGAAAATTGAGCACGATCTTCTACAGAAATTCAATTCCCCTAAAAAAAGCAACGCACGTCTTAAGGTTTTTTATCCAACACCTAACATGGCCTAACCTGCAGAAGAATTAAAGATGGATGTAGATGAAATCTAGTAGTTGGCTTCGCGCCCTCTTCTGTCTCGTTCGCATCTGTCATCAGTTCAGCCGCCAGAAGCGATTAAAAGCTGAGCTCGTTTGGAGAGCAATTGAGTCAGCTGTCAGCTTCATAACTGACTTTGCTTTTGGGCGGCGATTTCCTCTATTCCAAAGTTTGGTAGGTCAATTAGGATGAATAAATTTTGCAGCAAGTCCGGACTCACCGTCGGCTCTGTTTCCTGATCAGAGCTTTCATCTCTTCCTTCCGCACTGTGTAGTTTTTTCTTCTGTTATTTCGTCCTTACGAGAAAAGACACGGGTGAAACAAAACCTTTTGCCATTGAATGCGTTCTGTTTTGAAGACATTTAATGACCTTTTCTGGTGTTGTGTCTTCGAAAAATGCAACAATGACAGTCTTGGTATATTGATATCAACCTTGATTACGCTAGGAATGGGAGTTGGATATAACCATAATTCGATGAAGGATAAAGGATAAATCACAGTGTTACTCATTCCTTTTGGGATGCGCCACGCATTCTCCTCTTCTACGTGGTGTCGTGGAGATGAGTATCTGGCCGTACAATGACTTTAGTTGGTCAACCCATGAACAAGTCAACACCTTCCCAGAGAAGTCTGGTGGCAATTCACAGACCCCCCCCCCCCTCCCAATAGATGGAAGGCTTGGTTGGCCTGGACGAAAAATACCTACCAAGAACCTGTAATCCGGTGCACGCGACAGGCGGCACCTCTTCCGCCTGCGCTACAGGAGCCCTTACCACACCTCGAAGCCTCAAAAATTCCTGCTTTCCGTTCAGCAACGTAGGATACAATAGCTGAAGTGCTCCGACACGCCTAACGGCATGTCATGCACTTGTTCGCATGTCCTCGCAGGATCACCAGCCTCTGGACAGCAATTTTGAAATTCTTAAAAATTCTCCGTCTTGTATGTTCAGCTGCGTACTTTCATGGCATAAAGCCGTCCTACTTTTTCTAATTGTCCAACTCATGCTGGAATTGTTTGCAGCGAGGGAAATAAACTGAGCGATATCGCGCATAGTAAACCTCAAATAAGCAGCCGCAGAACTCTACCATCACCTATTCGCTATTTACATACCAACTTCATTATGTATGTAGATGCATATAGATAGATAGATAAGTAGATAGACAGGTTGCCTAGGAGGGATGTGCACTGACTGCTTCAATGGCTGGTCTCTTGGCACAACAAGACCCTTTACCTGGGCATCCCGTGGAAGACAAAGAAATACTTCTTCTTTTGCTCGATCATACATCCTGTTTCTATCCAATAGTCGTGGGGAAAATATAATACTTTCGTCCTCGGTCTTTAAAATAATTAGTGACAAACTCCGTCAATATCAATATTCGACCCGAAATGCATTCCGTTCTAGCTCTTGTTGAAGAAAAAATCGCAGCGGGGGCTGAAGAAGCATTTGCACTTATGGGACTGGCACAAAAAAGAGAAACACGATGACTCAACCAGCCCACGCAAAGCAAGGCAATCATCGCCGCTCTATTCAATTCTTGAAATCGCCTTTACGATTTGTAAACAGTCTCTGTCGCGAGGGGTTCGGCTGTGAAACCTGGTCAAGGCCGCTGCTCGCTCATGGTCTTGAAGGAATCTGTCTGACTTTGTGCTACAGCTGCGTTAGGTTCTTCTCTTTTCCATTTTGTTCGTTTTAGTTGGAGATTCCGATTTCGGAGTATGTGTTGCATGATCTGTGAATTTCGTATACCGTAAATCGTAATTTCGACGGAACTTCTAGAATAGCAAATCACAGGTTGTGAATCGCAACAGGTATCACAGATGTGGAGGCTCGGAGAGAAAATGCTGCACGTTTCCCATGACTCTGTCGCAGAGTGGCGATAGTTTGAGCACCGCATAATCTACCTCTACTTCAGTTCCACACTCTTTGACACCGTTCCGCACCATGGTGAACCAAATATTGCGTCCTTTTCAAATATGGAAATCGACACTTGAGCTTCTGAAAGAAGCAAAGTGACCTGCTTATTGACCGTTCGTGCGAATAAACCCGTCCAGCTCATCAATATTCTGCACAAAATGCATTCCGTTCAGCTTTTGCTTAAAAAAATCGCAGCGCTACTGAAATACTCCAAATACACGCATCTTATCACCACGTGATTCTAGCTGATGCATTATCTTTACGTAGTGAAACAAAATTCTAACCTAATTGAAAACGAAAAAGAAGTAATTCAAATCAGTTTCATTAAGCCTCAAGTGGCTGGTATCGAGGTTGTGAGCTGTCATAACGATGTTTTGATCGCAACAAAACATCGTTATGACAGCTCGAAAAAGAAACAATTTTCCTCCATTTGATACACGTTGTCCCAATCAATCCCCGTTGCAAGTTGCAAAGACGCCGTCATAATGAATCTAATCCATGACACTCCTCAGCGTCCTGATCGCATAGAAGTACCGTTGCATGTGTCCGCCGACCTATTTCAGGCAGAAATATCTATTTGGAACGCAACACCTTTTCGACTTCGACAGACAATAGTGCCTTTTTTTGGCTCTCGAAATCGAACAGGTGCGCTGCTTTCGAAGTGTTCTTTTAACAAAATAGCTGTGTGTTGTTAAGATAGGTGCGTTATAGATCCTGGGCTACCGCCGTTCACTTTATGTACAAGTAAAGGTCAGTTGGCCAAAGTTGCTGACAGCATGCATCTATATGTGTAGTTTTGCAGCCTTCAGTAATTGCTCTCAATTTTGCTTCCCTCAATTTCCTAGCATTACAGGCATTATGAACAGTGAATTTTATTTATTCATTCATTGATTTATTCAAGACATATACAGACACAAACAACTATCTAGCATGTAAAACATGAAACAAAACATCACACATTGACCACTCGGACTCAAACCAAGTAAACAACAAACCGCAGGGATCATTTCCTGACTGTTTGGTATTCAGTCTTTGACAAAGATTCTACAGGCTTGAGCAGAGAGCCTCTCTAAGTACTTGCTCAGTAGCAGGTTGAATTCTTTGAGAATGCGATAGGTTAAGAAATCTGATCTGTTTCGCGATTCAGCAATTGGTACTCGAAGTTTCAACTTTCGTCTTGTCAGCAGCAATTCTTTGACGGATCTTGTCAGCATCCCATCAAAGGATTTAATTGTGTCAATGGAAACCTTCTTTGCAACAATTTTGTATAACATTATAAAATCAGCGATTTTTCTTCTCTCTCGCCTCCCTACCTCTTTTATGGACATTTTTATATCGCCATTGGGCGGTATTAAGGTGGTTTCATGCAGCAGGCAGTATTTCTATAGATTTTTCTGTTTTTTCGGATTTTTCGGTTAATACATCATAACGTAGCCAGGTGCACCATGCCATCTACGGTTTCACACATCTGATTGTATTGGTAACACTTTCCGATCTACAATTCGAAGTTGTAAGCACCAATTAATAGACGGCTTTGTCCGTTATTCGCCGTACCACCATAAAAATGGTGGAAGGATCCCTAGGGCTAGATATGGACTGCAAGTCAATCTGATTCTGTGTCATCCCACAATACCTTTCAACCTTTTTTCAAATTTCTCCACGAATCAAGATGAGGAGTGGTAAAATGTTTAAAGAGAATAGATGTCGGCGATGATCACATTCATGAAAGGCTAGTTATCCTTTGGAACTCCAATTTTTTATTTTTTTTCGGAATTCTTCTTAAGGAGGGTACTTTAGGATGAAATGGTGTTCATGCCAACGACTTCTACATGCTCCGAAAAAGGCTGAGTCGCCGAAACGTCAGCCTAGTAGAAGCCGTTAACAAACTAGGTCGACTGTTCAATGAAACCACATTTAACCACATCTTGCCAAGATGCGTAAAAAATCGAACCTACATTAATGAGAATTCGCAATCTACGCCCCAAATGTCATAAGTTGTTTAGAAAATCCAAAAATTTCCCTATAGCCACACCTCCTAACCAAAAACTAACTCTTAGCTTTCTGCAGGCTTGTGCTGGTACCATCGAATTCTAGCGTCTTCATTTTGCTTGCTTGACGTGATCGTGTGTGGATAGAAACTGAAGACCATGGGCAAAGGATTGGAGCTACCCCCTGCGAACAAACGCTAGAATTTTGCTCAAAGTTGTTGTTGCCTTCTGTTAAGCATGCGACTCGATTAGGTCATACCAGTTCGCACTCTCCTCAACTTCGCCGCAATCTAACCAGTCTGCATTGATGAGAGGACAGTGATACGATTAAAGCACGTAGTTCGTCTGCTGTTTCTCTAAGGTTGTTATTCGCAATCGCCGAATAGTCGCCTACAAAAACCATCGCGCCTCGAAGTCATCGAATTCCGTATGAAGTCTCGATGGTGTCGTTTTTGCGGCTACAGTGTAGTCCCGACGACGCAGTCGGAAACTGCGAGGCCATTCCCGAGAATCGAAGGCACTCACGAGTGTCTCTCGACAACTAAACAACCTGTGGGTGGTCGTAAATCTGTTTCTTAAATGGTTGACAGGTCACGCCAGAATCAGATGCCGAGCGGAAAATCACCATCGTCAGTCTAATGCTGCGACTCGATTTGTGCTCATCAGGTTGTCATGCGGGGAAGTCAAAAGAAACAAAATTAGGCACGGTTGTAGCCTATAAAACTACACATGCATCCCGACAACAACCATGGAGACCATTTAGATGCGTTGGAACCTTCAACAAAAGTTCAGGTTTTAGAGGTGTAATTCAACGCTTTGAAGAGATGTTTCCTGCAACTTTGTAACGCAAATGAAATGAGTAAGCTTTGGTCTCGCTAAACACTTCCTTGCTCATAAGAGCGTGTTACGTCTCCTCTACTTCTACCTTATCTAACTCAGATACATGCTCCGTTCTTTATCTAGCTCGATAAAGGACGGATTGCTCAGAAGCTTCCCCTTTAACACAGCTCACAGAATAATTCAAATTGTCGGAGCAGCCTCTCGTTTGAACGGAATGCTGGTGCATCCAGAAGAGACAAACTAATGATGGAAGAATAAATGTTGGTGGACGGTTCAGCTCCTCCAAATCAGATTTGGCATGCACAGCTCACTCAAAATTTGATACATGTAGATTATTTTGTGGTTTGTGATCAAAATTATTTCATGTGTTATTTAGCACGTGTGTTAAACTGGGTGCTCAGATTAAATATGTATATGTACTTTAGACCAGCAGAAAACAAAAGCCGAATCAGGTTCGAGGTACGTATGAGAAGTTAATACCACCTGAAGAGGTTTACCGATAATTGGAAGTCATACGGTAAAAGAGTGCCGCAGGCTTTCTAAATTCCTTCTATATTTGTAGAGACCATGCGATGCATAATATGGGGCAGGACTCCATCTCTAACCGGGTTCTACGACAAAATTAGGCTGGTTAAAACGGCTTTTAATTTCGGAGCGAGTAGACCAGAATAGACTGAAAATTGCAACAAACAGATGTAATTGTAATGTTGACTATGCGCATGACTTCTAACGACAGTACCCAAACCACGTGTTTCCAGTTGAAGTTGAAGGATAGGATCACAGTCCAGTGGCACACCTCAACTATTTTCTTTACAAGGCTCCACTTCCTTTTAGAACTTTCGTAGGAACAAACATAAAGAGCAGTTTCTGAGTGCACGCCTTCTATGAAAGTTGCTAGCTTTTCATTCCACTATGTTCTATTAGGAAGAATGAGATCTTTAACTACGGCCTAGCATTAAATTCCTCCGGAGAAGACATGATTTTTTAAATGCTCGTAATATAGTCTATTCAAGTAAGGAAAGAGTTGTTCCACTCCATTTAGAATACGCCTCGCATTATTTTATTGGCAAAAGTATGCAAGCAATGCCATCATATTTACCTAGAAGAGACCTGAGTTAACCCGTCCAGTGAACCATTTCGTGTTTTGTCTCTAGCAACTAAGTCTAATGAAAAGCAGCTTTTCTGAGAGAATTTAGGTTGGATGGATGAGGTTCTAAAGAGAACCTTTTGGTGAAGGCAAAAGCGTGCTTCCCACCGATGGTTTCCTAAAAGCAGTATAAACAAGAACCAGAGACGGACGCGGCGGAGCCGAACTGGTAAAAGATAAAAACTGAAGTTCGACACTAATCAGCCCTCACATGAAATGTCCTATAATTCACCGGTAAAGGGTCTTCGTGGAGACAGCTTGAGTGCGTATTTGAAGAACAGTTGTAGGTGCTAGCAGAAAAACTCAGGGCTTTATTCTTCCCAGACAAATCTGGTGCTACCTTACCGTAGGGAAGGAACACTTGTTTTGTATGGGCCGAAGCAGGCTGACATTGACTCGTGAGAAGAGCGAGTTCAGACCTCCTTCCGACTGCGTCGTCACGTCCCATTGAACACGTTTATCGGTGCTGATTACGAATTGGTGAACTCTGACATGTACGACTTCCCTTTCCGGACGTCGAACTTTCCTGAATCATCCAGGTGTTTTCAACATCTGCCTTTCGAATGGGTGTAGGCGGCTGCACGTTCACCTCACTGTTAGCTGAAATTACATCACGAATTCACTGAAAGCAACGAAAGAGGAACTCTTTATCCTTAACAAACGTTCCTCAGTTTTACGCCTTCCGAACTTCTATTACTCACCTCACTTCCGATATTTCATTCGAGATCCCGAACGGTGAATTAAAGGATAGAGGATAAAGGGCAGCGTTAATCAATCCGTTTGGGGATACGCTACGCGTTCTACTTCTACAGGATGTTGTGCAGGTAATCTAAGTGCGTATTTGACCTTCACAACGACATGTAGTGCTCACATGACATCCAGCTAGATGTTCTGGCTGTTTATGGTTGTTCTAGCCCATGTTAACGCATACGTTGGTATGCTTCCAAAAATAGGTAAGTAAATAAATGATGAACAAGTCTCTGTTCTACCATTCTCAGACAAGTCTGATGCCAGTTCGCTGACGAGGCTTGTTGGGCCTGGGAAGGAAAAACGAACCAGGCGTCTGGAATCAGGCGCACGCAACATCTGGCGCCTCCAACTGCGTTACCGCGCACCTCACAGCGCTGAACCACAGCATACTCAGCCTTAGTTCATTTAGTTTTTATAGTCTTTATATCGTCTTCTTCATCTGTTGTCCGTTGATAACCAATTGGCTAAATCGTGTCAGTAGCATCTCCATTACTCCCTATTGCATGCCAGAATGATCCAGTGGACGGTCATTATGGAAACATCATATTTTTCATGCAGGGCTTTCGCGAGGTGGTTCGACCTCCTCCTAATGTTCCTTCAGTTGCTTAATATATGAATGAACTTCGCAGGTAATCGACCTCTAGGCAGAATTGAAGCTAGACACTTTTCTAGAAATGCGAAGATTTACAAATGTTTGCCCGCCTCAATAGAAACCAGTTCATCCATAAGGCTGGTGGTGTATAAGGATAAGTCCACCTACTGTAATAACCCCAGGTTTCCTTTTCTAGCCGTGACGTACTGCATAACCGGCTGTTTATATCAGTGACCAACTCATCCGGAGTTGATTAGTGAAAATGAAGACGTCCTCAATCGTGGAGATGCTCATGCGTCGCCTAATGGAGGAATGAGCAGCACTTCGGGTTTTGAGGAGTGGTGAATTGAGTCCTGTTGGTGTAATGGTTTTGACCATTGCAGATTAAGCCCGAGAACAAGTCCGACCACTATGTATTCGAGGCCCCTTTTGACCTGCTCTAGCAGAAATGGTCAGCCAAAGAGACAGGAAATCTCTAAGACAGGAAATCTCTATTTTCTTCTGGGAAGAAGACATTTCTGAATCCGAAGACCTGCCCACTCCACACACAAAAAGGCGCCGCAAAGAAATGCATGCACTCATTGCCATCATTGCTTCTTTCTGTGGTTTGTCAAGATACTGATGACTGTTCCACTCTTCGCTGTACACTTTGTTCTCAACAAAAACTCCGAATGGCTGACGGGTCACGTAGGTTCGGATGTAGGGTGAAGAACTTGCGACGGCAGATGATTTGCGAGACATCGACACCCGATGGCTGGCTGCCATATCATGTGAGGGACGAGCGAAAACCGCGTTGAAGTTCTATCGAATCGACAGTTGAGGACTCATGATTCAATCTCATCTCGAGAATTCTCGATTAGAACTGACAACTGACAGTCAGACCAAAGCTCACATTCAGAATATGTTCCTTGGCAATGCAGCGGTGATGTCACAGCGGAAAAAGTCGGTAAATTGGTCATGGTTTTGCAAGGAATGGCCAGTCGCGATCTTGCGAGATGTCATCATTTATGCGTACGCATCAAAACGTCTGCTAAAAGAGCTGAGCTATAAAATATTCATGCAAGCATAAGTATTACGAACTAGATCTAATTAGAACGTAGGCGTTATTATTTGTTATGTTATTCCGCTTCATACACTACTACCAGGCTGTCCAATAATTCTTGTCCGAAAATTTCACCATTTTTAATTTTTTTTCAACTTTATTGAAAAACAAGTCTAATCAACAATATAATCACCACAGTTGTCCACAACAGTGGCCCATCGATTGGGCAGGTCGCCGATGCCCTTCGCCCAGAACTCCGGGGGCTGCGACTCGAAGAAGTCCGCGATGTCGGATTTGAGGTTGTCGTAGTTGGTGAATTTTCTTCCGGCCAAATGGTGCTTCAGCGGGCGGAACAAGTGGTAGTCGGAGGGGGTGAGGTTCGGGGAATACGGCGGATGGGCAACCGTCTCCCAGCCGAGCGTCGCCAACTTCTGCTGGGTCTCCTTCGCCACGTGGGGGCGCGCGTTGTCGTGCAGCAGGTGGACCGAGGCCCGTCGGGGATGCTTTTCTCGGATGGCCGCGGCTAGTTTCTCGAGCTGATCGGTGTAGATGGAAGCGGCGACCGTCCTGCCTTGCGAGAGCAACTCGAAGTACAGCATGCCCTTGGCGTCCCACCAGCAGCAGAGCATTATCTTCAGCGGATGCAAGTCGGCTTTCGGCGTCGTCGGCGGCTCTTCTCCGCGCGGGATCCAGACGGCACGGCGGGCGACGTTGTCGTAGAGGATCCAGCTCTCATCCCCAGTGACAAGGTCCTCGAGAAACTCCTTGTGATGCGGACGAAGGAGGAGGGACTGGCAGACGGCCACGCGGCTCTGCTCTTTGGCTTCCGTCAGACGGTGGGGGATCCAACGGGCCAGAACTTTGTGGTAGCCGAGTAAGTTGAGTCGATTGTGGATGGTGGACTTGCTGCAGCCGAGCGTCGTCGCCAGTTCACGGGTGGTGGCTTCCGGCTTCTTCTTGATACAGCGACGGACTTCGTCATCATCCACCGTAGAAGGCCTCCCGCTGTGCTCCCCGTCCTCGAGGCTCGTGTCGCCGCTCTCGAAACGATTGAACCAGCACCTGACTGTGCGTTGGGACACTGCATCCTCCTTGCACGCTCTGCAGATGTTGGCGACCGCGGTGCCCGTGTCGTTGCCCAGCAGCCACTCGTAGTACACGAACGTACGAATTCGACCTTGGTCCATTTTAGCTTGTACTGGTAGCTAGACGCGGCGACTGCGCCTTATATACCCCTAGCGTGGAACTCTGGAGAACCTTCTAGAAGGTTCTTACACTTGCCTGATATTATAACACTTCTAAGGAAAATTATAGAATTTTGAAAATTTTCGGACAGGAATTATTGGACAGCCTGGTACTTATTATAGTTGCGCTCTCGAAATTTTTTCGAAGCTTCGAATGGTTTCGAATGCTCAAATTCCGAATAATCGAATTCGAGTACATCGAAAAAAGTGGATTTTCCGAGTACTCGAATTCGAATATGTTCATTCAAAAAACGCGATTTTTTGAATCTTCGAATAAGAGTGTTCAAATTCGAATGAAAACCATTCGAATACCTACTGCAATAGGTTACACTAGCACAACTATGTAAATTTTACATCTGGAAATTCATGTGTTTAAAAAGCTGTGGATGCAGCAATAATTTTAGGAGTTTCAATTTTCCAGAATTCCAACAAGAATCGTAGCACTCAAAGAGGGCCAGCTTTCCAGTATAACATATTCTTTTGAGTGCATCACCTGTTACCTCTTGCCTAAAGGCCCGTCTATCTCCGATTGCTCTGATCGTGCGTCATCAACCTCCTATATATTCGTCCCTGCTTGATGCCAGAGTAAACCACTGGATGATCTTTGCTCGACAGGCACGAGGAGTGTCATAACATTCGTTTAGATCTTTCACGAGGGAGTTCTACCAGTGCTCTGATGGGCGTGGTGCTGTTCTTTGGGATCCTGCGAAATCCAAACGTGTGCTGTTATCCTCGAGTGGGTGTCAACAATTCGTGTTACGGGACCCACCTAAGTTTCGACGACTTGCTCATATGAAAGGTTTTTTAACAGTCGTTTTGATGCATACGTGCACATAAGTGATGACATCTCGGAGAATCGGGAGTGGCCTTTCCTTGCGAGAACGGAGCCCAATTTAACGAGGTTCTTCACTGAGGCACCAACGCAACAATTCGACGAATGTATTCTGATTTGCGGGCGTGGGTCTGATTGAACCGTTTCTCTTTAAGAGTGCTCCAGACGAAGCAGATTCACAACTCCTTGCTGTCTAGTCGATAGAACTGTACCGCGGTATTTATTTCTGAGTTTGAACTCTCTTTTCACTATTAATTACAACTAGTCCAAACTTTGTTGGTAGTTGTGGTTCTACTACATATTCCAATCGTTTCGTCATAAGAACCTCTCCAATCTAAGAGCCGAGTTTATCCTTAAGAACGAAGACTATCGCCGGCACACCAAGCAGTTATTTTGTCTGAAAAAGTACGCCAACCGAATCTCTCACCGTAACCAACCACTCCACACGAATACGGTATTTAAATACGGTATTTTCCCTGATTGCTTGCATTAAAAATTCGTGGGTTTTTAAAGGCCAATAACATCGTGATAGTGTGGGTCTTGTCTTAGTTGCTTTTATCTTGCTCCAACATTTGAAAAGTGGAGATTCTGGGCTGAACATAGTTTCACTATTGCTATTTCAAAATAGGTCCTCTGTTAGGGAATCAGATCTGCAAGTACGTTCAACCCAACGTAGAAAGCGCAAGAGGCGTTCGGTGGGGGAATAGTCGCTCAGGTATCATTTTAAATTGTAGCATAGTTCCTAAAATTGGCTAGATGAGGGAGTTCCGACCAGTATTTTCGAAACAGTAATTAGGGAAGATGGGCGCTTGAAGGAGGCGCCGACGGTCGCGTGCACTCGATACCAGGTTGCTGGTTCGGATAACCCGTCTAGGCCTGCCAAGCCTTACATCCCTCCGGGGTCAGAGAATAGGTGTCAGACTTGTACGGGAAGAATGAAACGCTGCCTTGTTCATCGGCTGGCAACCGCAAGTCATTGTGTGGCCAAGTACACATTCAAATCGCCTCCACGACATCCCGTAGAAGTAGAATACGCTGGCACATCCCTAAAAAGGAGGGACGCCGTCCTTTATCCCTTATTCTCAGGCGAAATCTCAATGAGGAATACATTGATGGAACTCTTGAGATGCGCTATACAGCAGGCGCCGTACCTCAGTCATAAAAACAAGAGTAGAATGGAAACTGTTCGGTTCGGCTACAGCTGAACATGAAATGCTCATTTAAATAAGGGAGAGCCTTTTTGGATGCCTCCCAACTTAGCAAGGAGACTTCTGATGAAAATTCTTTGCACCACCTGGATTAGTTAGATACCCTTCCATTTCTGCAACTCTCCCACCTGATTCTTGCTTTGTTCCTGCTACCACTGGTCAGGGAGCAACTGCTTCCAGTCTAGTAAGGGATCCCTGTAGTGAGATGTGATCAGCGTAGCCTAGTTGGCCGGTATTTTCCTCTCGACACCCCGGAGAAGGGGTGTGGACGGGGGTCGTGGCTACAAACTACACGACGCCGACGACGTCGTCGGCGGTTCGCCACCGCCCCTTGCACTCTCCACCGCTCCCGTGCTATTACCCGATTCGCATGACGTTTTTCTTACACAGCTCGCCGATATAAAAGGCCTTTCCGGCATTCTCCACTACCACAACCTAACTGCTTAATTCTAGCAGCAGCTGCAAAACACCTAGCACCACTTCAGCGACATATCAACTCAACCCTGAACCGCCGAAATGAAGGTCCGGAGTAGAGGTGAGTTGGACCGGCGCCTGACCAGCTGGACGATTCTCGGACATAAGACAACGACGTTTCAGCTCGAATCTCTAGTCTGACCATTGGGAAAAACGCGGGACTCTCGAAACAGTCGACTAAGAGCCAATGCATTGTGAAGACCAATTATGGGCTGATCCAAGGCAAGCGCCACACGACTCGAAAGGGCTACGAGACCGACTGCTTTCTCGGTGTGCCGTACGCTCAGCCACCTGTGGGAGATCTGCGATTCAAAGTGAGTTTAAGAAACTTCAACACTTTCGGTCACATCGTTCCGGTCGTTCCCATATATATGTGCATCAGTACCCCACCTCTATAATATACATAGTCTTGCTACATGATAGAAATGCGAGCTGCTGAAATATTCGAGGCGACAGCACAGACTTCATAGGTGAACACCTAAGCTTTGTCGTTTTGTGACAACTAGAACATTTTTGAATTTTTAAGGCTATGCAGCTTTTATAGATATTTTCATGCCTGCCCACGACCATCAAAAGCAACGTGTGATTCATATTAGGTTGTTCGGAAAGTTTTCAGCGTTTTAAGGGCTTAGATTTGAACTATCGTAACTTTCTTGTCGGATTTTGTCGAAATAACCACTGTTCGAACAAGCACACATTTGCCAACGGGCCAACAGTCGAGTTACTCCATCAGCGAAAAAAAATTAGGTGGTCGAGATTCGACAAAATCCACGAAAGCTGCTTTGGCTTGGTCCTGATTGGTGAAGGTTTTACCAGCGAGAAAGCTCTGAAAGTGTTTGAAAAGGTGGTAGTCGGTTGGAGAGAGGTATGGAGGATATGGTGGGTGAGGCAGAACTTCAACCCTTAATTCGTTCAATTGTAGAATAGTGATTTGTTAAACGTGTGGGTGGGCGTTATCGTGCAAATGAATCGGGCCTCTTCTGTTGACCAATGCTGAGTGAAGCTGACGCAATTTTTGGTGCATTTCGTCGATTGACTTACAAAAGGATCGCTGCTGTGATCATCTGGCCTGATGCCAAAAAGTTGAATGGATCGCACCAGCCGCCGACCACCACACAGTGACCTTCTTTGGTGCAGATTCGCCTTTCGAAAGCGCCTAGGAGTTCTTCGGCGTCCAACCATTGTCCGGAACGTTTCCCGTTATCATGCGGAATCCACTTTTCATTACAAGTGATGATTCGATCCAAAAGCGGGTCAGTTTTGTTGCGCAAAAGTAGAGAAGAACAATTCTCGAAACGTGACGATTTTCGCCGCTCACTCAACTCGTGAGGCACCCAGTTTTCGAGCTTTTTCATCGTCCAAAGGCGTTTCAAAGCATCTGTAACAGCAGTTTTACTGACGTCTAGCCCTTCTGTGATCCCGCGAGCTGTTTGGGATGGTTCAGCTTCCACCAATTCCTTCAACTCGTCGTCCAGGATTGCTCTAGGTCGACAGCTACGAGAGTCATCTTCGAGGTTGAAATTTCCGGTCCGAAATTTGCTGAATCACTGTCCCACAGTGCTTTTTCCAACACTATAAGGCTCAACTCTTGATTGATTTGTCGAGCTGTCTCGGCTGCGGATCGTCCCGATTTGATGTTAGAATAAAATACCGCTCGGAATTGCTCCCTCGACATACTTCAATAAGCCCTTCAGGAACAGAAATGTAAAAGAACGTGAAACATAAATTATTTAGTCAGATAGAGCAAAAATTCTGTACAGAAAGTATTACACGCATTAACGCGCAATCTACGTTGAATTTTTACTTAATAATAGACTAATGAAAAGTAGTAACACAAAACGCTGAGAACTTTCCGGACAACCTAGTAGAAAAAAAACAGGAAGTTGGACAAACAGTGTAAAGGGAAATGGAAAATGCACAGATTCCTTCGAAAGGCGAATTGGCTTGCGAGCTACCTGAAAATCTCATCCATAAAGCGAACACTTCAGAATTCAAGAAGATCCCTCGAAGATTGAGCTCCTGCATATGACTGACGTGACTGATATCTGATGTTCACCAACAAAATACTTGTTTGCTTTCGTGTGTTTGCATTGTTTTGAAGTGCAGGAAGACAGCAAACTTTTTATTCTAAAAGAAGAGATTGTACAATACTCTCGTCGAAGATGTCGCGATTTTAATTTGGTTGATAGCGAAAATTCTGCGTAGAGTTATACACTTTTCAATGGTACTGTAGAAGCTGACGTGGAAAATATGCATGTCTTCACTTCGCTGTTTCAAGTATGCTGGATTTACACAATCTATCAAATTAAAATTTCATTGAGCTAGACAGTGCATGTCGCGATCTCCTTCTTCAACATGCAAAAAATTTCTGTCATTCTATAAATATTAGAACATTGTAAGCAGTGTGCTTGATTATTAGGTTGGGTGATTTTGAAATTTTCAAAAAGGCCATATCAAATATTCCTTAGATGGAAAAAGTATTCTAATTTTTTAGGAGAGTTTTATTAATTTGGTGTTGAGTTTGATTTTAGAAGCGTCGTGCTTGCCTCCGAGAGTGCCCAGTTTGGTTTGAAAAATGTCAACTTTGGTTTAAACCTGTCCCATGTGTGACGAGAAAACGATGTAAATAAATTTAATATAATTATCTGATGTTGCGCAAGGTAGATCTTGCAGACTACACTTAATATTGCACTTGCTCTACTCGACTTAATTTCGAATTTTTGAAAGGCTAAAATAATTTTCAAAAAATTACTTGTTTACATTTATCGTCTAATTTTGCAATCTAAGCTGAGTGCGAAGTCCTCGAATGTTAGCATTCCTCTTTCTGATTTCGTTCTTCTACCATAGCCTTCTGTTTTATCTTGTTTGTCATCCAATGTCCCTCTCTGGTAGGACAACCGCCTACAGTTCCATTATACACTAGTCTGGATGCGCCGCGCATTCAGCTCTCATTCGCTCGTTGTGGATGCATTAGCCATTTTCTATTTCGTTCGACGGAGACCCCTTTTTCACTATCTCCCTATGCTTTGTGAAACCTTTTTCCGTCTACTGTAAAGCGTAGACCAGAATTCTCCCTATCCTGGCATAGCTGCACTGCTACGCTTCTGATCCGTTGAAGCACTCTCTGAGGAATTTTGACATTTTAACAGATACTCAGCCGAAGTACATTGAGAAAGAGTATTGGATGCATAAGTGTTTGCTGCTAACAAGCTGCTAAGCTTGCAAGTATTGATCATAAACCACAGGAAAACATGTGCTAACATAGTTTTTCTTCCTTGTCCTTCGCCCACGCCGTGATACACCTCGGGCGACTTGCGATTTGATTTGCGTTCTGCTTTATAGCCCATTCGTGGAGGAAAACTCACTTACGCTGCGCATTTCCTCGCACGCGAAGGCAAACTTTTGATACCTGCTGAGAACGGTGACACTATAGCTTTTTGCTTTTTATTCCGTATTGTATTTAGCAATTCAAACGCTTTTGCTTAACGATTATATGCTGCACAATATTCGCCCCTATTTTTGTTTAAAAACTGTGCTCTGCCTGTATTTATAGTTACTTCTTATGTGTGGAAGCCTGCTCTTTTCGCCTCGGCGTGAACCACACCTCACTCCAGTGTCATTCATTCGTTACTAACTCCCTTTCGATACCATATGACCGGCCGTTGCATGAATGTGCCGCGCATGGCCTTTAACCTTGAGCCTCAGGAGAATGGCAGCAAACTGGTTTCGAAGTCTATTGTGGCTGTGACCACGCAAAAACTCCATCACTCAAACTCTCTAACTGTATCATTTCGACGAGCACAAAGACGCTACAACAGCATAACTCTATGGCTGCATACAAGGCTACGATGCTGACCATTAAGGGGCGAAAAAGCCACAGATCTCAAGGTCATCGTAAACCAAGCTGGGAAAAACGTTTGACGACCGCGGCCAGCCTCGTTGATCAGCGGGCCAAGGTCGAGCCGATGGTGGATCGCGCTAAGCTCGGTGCTTTCAGAAACCGCAACGCATGGAACCGTGGGAAGGCGTGAAGAAGTGTCGTCGATTCGGAAATCGCTCGATCCAGGACGACAAGTTCTGGGATAAGTTCACGATCTCCACGCCGCAAAGCGAGGACTGCCTCTATCTGAACATCTTCGCTCCGGCAATTGATCCAGCCAAGGTTCGTCCAGCCAAACGATAGCCAGATTTACTGGAAACCTGCTTTCGTTTTTTTTTTCTTCAAAGAAACTCTACCTTGCCGCCTCCTGAACCGCCCAGCAGTCCTTTTTTTCTGGTGTTACAGATTTGCGAGACGGATCTATCCTACTCGGGGTGGGGCATATAGTGATTCGCGTCTCCAACGCTTCGTTGAGTTTCTACCTTTCGACCTCGAGGAGTCGTTCCATAGTGGGAGGGTTTTATTTAAATCCATATGGATGTACTTGTATGACTTTGGATGATGTACGGTTACAGTTGACACATTAAGCATGCCCTCTCCCGACTAGGATAGATCCTACGAAACCAGGTCTTCTGAGCAAGAGCTCAAAGATCTGATAATAAGACCAAGCGATAAGCAAGAGAACAAAAAGTCTTTTGTTTTGAAGAGATTGAAGTGTTAAAAGCGCCTTATTTATGATCTGGGAAAGTCGACCACTCTCTTTGTAACAGTACAATCGTCATGCACATTCACCTCCACCATTGGATTTGATAACATTTATTGATAGATTAGAACTATTACTACAAAAGTAAGACTTTATGTTGAAGCTAGTGATACGTGACACTTTTAGCGCTTGTTCAGTGTGTACCAAGGCAGAAGGTGTAACTTGCTTGACTGTAGGCCTCATCCAGTGTAGGCCACTCTGCGTGCCCCAGGTACTCCCCGTTGAGGTGCAACTCATGGTAAAACTGTGCTGGAGTCTTCTCGTAGATTGTGTTGTCACCAATTCTCCCCTAGACATCCTAAATCTAGT
This sequence comes from Heligmosomoides polygyrus bakeri, assembly GCA_947359475.1. Lineage (NCBI taxonomy): Eukaryota > Metazoa > Nematoda > Chromadorea > Rhabditida > Heligmosomidae > Heligmosomoides > Heligmosomoides polygyrus. Next base: position 29,545,202 of record OX375868.1, read on the forward strand.
ACCTGATCTCACATAAAGTAAAGGGAAAAGAAAAGACCAAAAGTTGGCCGTTGTTTAATCCCTTCGCATTCCTTTCCTGGGCATTCTGAAAGCAACATGAGCTATTGTAAACTTGACCTATAGAGTGGCTTGTGGCAGTTAGCTATGGGCAAAACAGTAAATCGTTCGTCCATGAATTTCTGGCAGCGATTCGTAGACCTTGAAGAGGTATCTGTCTTGGTTGGTCTGAGCGGGACACGAATGTTGAAATAATTCGGGTTGTACGCATGAGGCTGCGTCTTCTCCGACTGCGCTACACATCCCTCCTTACGAAAAATGTTCGAATCCAACACATGGGAAGGGAGAAGAGAGTGCAGTACCGCTGTGACAAATTAGGATCGGAACGTGCGATCAAGACAGACTGCTATTAAAGAAAGGGCGCCTGTTATTATTGTACGTTTCCAAGCTCGTTTTCTCTTCTAACTCCCGTTCCGCACCACATAGATCCTCAATTATTAAAAAGGATTTGCCAAGAGAATGGAGTATAATAGAGTTACGAGTGCATGTATTAGAACCAGTGAAGTCGTCAGGGTTCGCCATGCATTCACCTCCACCACAGCAATTATTTGCAAATTCGAATGCATATTTCTGCTTACAACGGAGAAGTGAACCGATGACAGAATCTCTTTTTGTCATTCCCTTGCGAAACTCTTACAAATAGATCGCTGACGACTGCAGAGGGATGGATAATTAGGTTGGCCTGGACCATAGTTGCATCTACAATCGATTCATGACGCTCGCGGGAAGAGGCGCCTCCTGCTGACTGCGTCAAATGCGCCTTTCCGAGAAGTAAAAACGGAACGCGGAATGAAGTTCTATGTTCGTGGGGAAAGCCGGGGTTTTGCCACACACCTGACTAGCGCAATCATAAATGCATAAGAATGTGATGCGTTCGTCAACTTATTCAGTAGAGAGCCTGGTGTCGCACAATGGAGACTTTCATTCTTCACTGATGTCCAACTAGAGGGAGGAATGAGTGACTAAGTTGGCTCTTAAACAAAAAGCTATTGTACGAAGCAGAGGCACTTATGAGCACGACGGAGGACAATGCATGGCGGGTATTCTTCATGTCCAAGCTTCATCCTACTGCCCTCTATTTTCAAATTTTGAGCCAAAACTTATTGAAGAAATCGATTCCAGAGCTATCCTGTGATGTTCTACATTCACGGAGGCGGCTTTCTCATGGACTCCGCCGTGCGTTACAAGCCCGAAAACATGTCACGGTAGATAGTTACTCCTTAGCCGACGGGCAAATGTCCCTCACTGAGTTTCCGTCGAATGGCGGTCAGTGAAGGCACCAAAGCAGCTTGCATATTCATGCCGATGACGGCGTTCTCTTGCAGACTCATCGTGAGCCATGACGTCATCATCGTTACCATCCAGTACCGACTCGGGTTTCTTGGCTACTTCTGCACAGGTGACGGAGTTGCCAAAGGAAACTATGGTCTTTGGGATCAACTCGAGGTGAGACAATGTCTCAGCGCCTTCGATCCAGTTCGCCACTGAACTCAACGTCTTCCAGGCTCTCAGATGGACAAAGGAGAATATCCACCACTTCGGTGGTGATCCTAATCGGATTACTGTGGCCGGCCAGAGCGCCGGTGCCGTCTCAGTCGACCTGCTTTCGCTCTCTCCGCTCTCCAGAGGTTCGCTCCCTCTCCTTTCCTTCCTTCGGTGTTGCTCCACAATTGCTGCTTCTGAGCGCTCTATTGTTTTCTGCTTCAGACATGTTCCATCGAAAAATCGTCATGGGCGGCAACACGTTCTGCCACTGGTCGACCACCACCAAGGAAAAGTGTGCCGATTACTGCCGAAAAAAGGCACTGAAACTGGGGTGGAGGCCTCGTCCAGAGGGTAAGTGCTTTTTGGCATTTCGAGAAAACGCAGAATATTGACTGTTCTGATTCTTGCAGGTTACCACTCTCACGAAGAAGAAAGCGAAGACATGCTGGAATTCATGCGAAAAGTGCCAGCTAGGAGGTATATGCCCTTCCATGAATTCAACGCTGCGCTCAGTCGAGCCACCCTAAGGGTTCATCCTTACCTGAGAAGGCAGGGGACTTTGCATTGTAGATCATCGAATCTTCATTGGTCTTGGGTGTCGCATGGAAAGAGTGGCCTTGGGATTTAAATGATGACATTACACACTCTGTAGGAGGACTGATAACATTTGCGGCTGACTGAAAGTAACGGCAAGTTAGTTCTCTAGAGGGCATACGGAACCCTTTATGGAGTCGATTGCCAAGATCACGTCATCGAGAAGTTCTGGGATTTTCTGTATCTTGAGAGTGACCTCTGCATTAGAAATGTGAACGACGCTGTCAAGAGTTAGATAAGCTCGGCCTTGTTCAAGGGTTGGGGTCCAGCAACCAGCACCATATCCAAGTAAATTAAGGAAGTCTATAAAGTGCGGTGGGAGTCCTTAAGGTAGTAACTGTAAGGGCAGGAACTGTGTCTAATGGTAAAGTCGGTGACGCTGTCCAGAGTTAGAGTGGATCGTAGGATAAAAGACTTGACTGGGCAGACTGCGGATTGAAGTCGTCAACGAACTTCAGTTAATGGAAGCAGCGCTTGAGGTGGTGTCGGAAAGTCCTTAGAAGATCAGCGAATCACCTAAAAAGCTTCACTTTGAAACTCGAAGCTCGAAAGGGGTCTCTTGGTTGACGAAAACATGTTATTCCATATACATGTTTTACTGGTTTATACGTGCAGCTATGCGCGTATAATAATAACCAAAATAAATAAATAACAGCGGCCACTGCCTGGAGCTGAGCGGGATTCAGTATTCAGGAGCCATTATTTTTTGACTGCTCTACCATTTTGCGGACTTATCACTCATAATTTCCTGGGTAGGCGTAGAGATCAAATAACCAGACGCCGTTCAGAGAGAACATTTTCCGTAAGCCGGGGTATCTTAAAAGTAGTAGAAGAGTTGGATAGGAATTTTCCCACTCTGCCACTTCACTGAAATATCTCTTGCTCTTGTCCCTTATGATGTACGCCATTAAGGGAGAGCCCTTATAGGGTAGGGGTTGAGATCACTCAATACTTTTGCGGGATGCGCCATACTCTGTCTTTACTGGATATCGTGAAAGTCATGTGAATATTTGATGCTAACAATTATCGCTAGGTGGCCAATGTTGCCTCCCCACAATAATCCAATACTAATTCATTGATCCCAGAAGGATGCAAAGCTTGGTGGGCCCAGGCGGGACACGAACCAAAGATGCTCATTGGTGATGGTGGTGCCCGAGTCGGCGCCTCCTACTGCGTTACATCCGCATTCTAGCAAAAACGCGCCACTAAAATTCAATTTTAAAATTTGTTAAAGTTTCTCTCCATTCATTGTTCAGACTTTTCCAGGCTACGCTCGCACATGGTCGGAAACCGAGTGTTCTTCAGCGAAGGTCGCCTGCCACTAACACCGGTCGTCGATGGGGAGATCCTACCGAAGGAGATCTCACAGCTTCGAGCCGAAGCGCCTCCTATGGAATCAATTGCAGGTGTAGGACGGCAAGAGTCCCTGCTCTTCAGTGAGTCTCTACGCTTTCTGCTTGCGGACCTTCGAACACTCAGCGGAGGTGTTTAGTGGCACTCGGTGCGATAAGAGGCAACGGCAAGGACATGAACAAAGTCGTCCATGAGCTGGCGCGAAGGACGCAGTTGAACGTCCCCGAGGTGGAGGAGGTTATCAGACGGGTCTACGGCGATCTCAATGAACTGCATCGTGATCGACGAGCGATGCGGGATGCCTACGTCACGGTGGGTAACCTTCCTAAACGGTTTTTTTCGAGAGAAATCAGCCGAGAGAGTTTGGTGTTTGGGAAGAAGTCGCTGACCATTCCGCTGCAAAGTCATCCAGCAGCATTTCAGTGCACGTCGGACTTGTTCGCCAACTACGGATGCTACCAGTACCTGCAGCATAGCCAGCAGCACAATAGAGCCACTTACGGATATCGTTTCGACTACACGAGCAGAAACATGTGGGGCTGGTTGGCGGCCATGATTCCTTACCTGGGTAAGTGATGTGACCTGATGGAGAGTGCCTTTTGTAGCAATTCGCATATCTTGCACTCTGACCCTATAGAAAGCTGAATATTCCTCCCTGCAACTCTACCGTGGTGACAAGTATTAGAAGGTAATAATTAGACACTGCCTAGAACTATCTTTTCATTGGGAAGGGTGCGCAATGCACGGGTTAGTGTTTCTTGGCTCGAGACCCGTTCAGACCAACTGAGACTCTTATCTCCCTGGGGAATAGTATCTAACTTGTCTCGTATGAACAAAACACTGACTTTCCTATTGGCTATATTGGCTAGACACCTGTGGTTATTATATAGCTCACATACGGATTCGAATTGCCTGCAAGCACAGAAAGAAAGTGCGTGACGCATTTTGTTCAGGGATTCATTGGCGACATCTCCTATGATTATCCTCACACTTTTGTAGAAAGACCCTTCCACGAAAAATACATTATTCCATTTCAGCGAAGCGTTCCTAATTCTCCCGTCAAAACCAGAAATCCTGCATTTCGCATTCGGTACCACACTTTAGTTCAAACTGCCCAAATAACTTGCCTGTCCGTCTCTTATGGGGATTCATTGTCTGCATTCAGTTCCATATGTTCATGGTACCAAACGTTGATGCAGGCCTGTTATTTAAGCCTCGTTTTAGCTTTCTAACCTCGTTCCAAAAGTCTAGCGTCCAATGAAGACCTTTCTAAAAATTTGTTACTAAAATCGACATCCAAAAATTGGTCACGTAAGTACATAACCCAAGGTAAGGGTACGACCTCATATTCTTCAAAATTGTTGGTGTAAAGGTTGGCTGGTTTTGGTGGTGCATGCCACTTCCAAGGTTAATGAAGCCTATGCGTATCAAGGTTAGTAAATTTTTTAACGGGCTTGTAACGGGATCACAAGATAGCATTGCTCTTAAAAATATGTAAATTTACCCAACTATATGTATAGGTGAAATGTATACCTCCATGATATTTGAAAATCATATTTCTCTGCCTCTTAAATCCTGAAAATAGAGGGCTCGTCCCAACGGTGTAGAAGCAGCAATGCCAAGCCTTACTCGAAGTATAACCTTCATAGTTCTTTTTTGTTTCAGATGGGACGCATTCGTCTGACATTATCTACCTGTTCGACTGTAACTACTTCACCGCTCCACTGCCAATGAATAAAACGGACCGTGCTGTCAGCAAAATGACCAGCACCAGCTTCATGGAATTTGTCAAATCTGGGTGAGTTATGACGACACACTTTTTAGTCGCAACGTTAACATTCAAGCATCTGTGAGGAGATTATTCATTACTACGGCTTCCACTTAAATTTGCGAAGAACAGAACAGAGCAGAACGTTTATTAAGCCAAAAATGAAACAAAATCAGTTCTGCGCAAAAGTTTATAGCAGAAGTTGGCTTTTCGATTATCCTCAAAAGTTATATCTCCGAAAAATTGTATAATGTGGAAAGCGCTCTATCCTCATAGCGATTTAGTAATTCATTCTCTGAAAAGCTGTTATACCTTTGAACAAATTATTGTTTACTCTCACAAGGCTATTTTGTAGTTAACTTCACAAATATGCTTTCTGTTTAAGAAAACATTCCAATTTCTCAATATATGTTTTTAGCGAAGTGTTGGGGATTGACGCAGGAAGCTTATTCAGGTTTTCACTATACGAACCGAAAAAGATTCTTGAATTTCTTTGAATGTGGTTTGTGGATTTTGTTAATGCTGTTGAATGAGGAAAACTTGTGAAATCAATATCCAGGTGATCACTGATATTTCTAAAAACAAGGTTTTGATCATAGATAACTCGTCTCAGTGGTAGAGTAGTAGTACTGAGTCGAGCCAACCTTTCAGGGTAAGAAATTTCAAATAAACTATTCCTTATGAACACTTGTCTTGTAAATCTTTTTGCACATTTTCTATCAGATTGAAAGAGCTTTGCTTTACTGGAGGCCATACAGGTAAGCAATACTCCAAAAGAGGTCTCACATAATCAGAAAAAGTTTGAATAACGTTACCATATTGCGAGTTTGAAATGCTCGTAATACACAGTTGGACTTGGCGTGAGCTGCAGCAGCAGTTTTTTTTCAATATGTTCACCAAATGTTGGCTGGTCGGAGTACACAACTCCTAAGTCGCGAATAGAATTCAAAGTGTGGAGCTTGCAACCAGCTAGGTGAAAGAAGCAACTTTTTGGATGATGGCGCCCAACGAGCATGGCAGTTGTCTTTTTCTAGTGAAATTTCTAGCAGCCATTCTGGAAACCATGCGTTACAGAATCAAGCCCTTATTGAAGAATTTTATGAACATTTATAGGGTACCGATTAGAATCATCTGCATAAACGGTACAGTGAACACCATGAGGTAAACTGCCTGACATATCGTGAATGTATATCAGAAACAAGACAAGTTTCAAACAAACAAACAAGCAAACAGGACCAAGACAGGTTCCTTGTGGAATGCCACTAGATGTTTCGCAGCTCTCCAAAAAAGCACCATTGACCATGACCTTTTGGATTCGCCTGCACAAAAAAGAATTGTACAAAAATAGGATTGAAATTTTCTGTTCTCCTTAGTTCTCATACGCCTATGATTTTCTGAAGGTACCAGCTACCTCCTCCTTGATCTTAGGAAACCAACTGCAGCCTTTTCCTAGGTGTGCAGGATTCAGCCTAACGCCAACTATGAGATTTACCTTCCATGAAACGTTTCTATGGATATCGTTCAATAGGAAAGACAACTAAGAACAACTGTTGCAGCAATCCCAACGCCAGCGATCTTCCGTTCAACTGGCAGCCAATCTCCAAAGATAAAGAGATGCACCTGTTGAGCTTCAGCGAGAAACCGGCGATGATTGGCGACGTAAGTGTTGTGTCTGCCGATCCAGTGTCACAGCATTTCTTGAGAGCTACTCGGCATCTCAGTTGTTCGAATTCACTTAAGGAATTGCAGCATCTCTTTTTGCAGATTTTCGAGAATCGTATACAACAAATAGACCAATGTCTGAAGGAGATGCTTCAGCAACGATCTCAAGCCTAAACATGCAGTAGTCTTTTTAGTTTTTTGTAGTCCTTGTTAGAGTAGGTAGCCTTTTGTTGTTTTCGAACAATATTATTGAACTCCCGCTTTCGCTGCACAATTGGCTATTATTTTCAGCGAGAAAAATAGCATATTTTGCTGGGAGTTCGACAGCTTACTTCATATAACCAGTTTCTGTTATTCGTCTCCATTAATCACTAATAGGTGCCTTTAGTCAGTTCGGAGTGAAAGTGGTGAGAAATGAAGTGAATTCCTCTTGTTTTGCTAAGCTCGCCGCTTTACTCCACCTCTTTATTCTCTACGTATTAGGTTTTTCTACTTGTCATCAGTTGATTCTGGTCTTTTCTCATGCGGTGAACGCCTTTAATATTGAATCCTGAATTCCTCCTGTGATCTCAGCCGTTGATATGCTTGTAAATTTAATAAATCATTAATTTGGATGCGTCTGTGTACGTGTGTTGCATGCAGAGGAACAGAATCAGATGACGAGTTGCGATTTTGATCCCATTGAAGCCGCCTCCAATGGGATTGTCCAAGATTTACGGAGACCGGTTCCAGGGAACCGAACGAAATGGCCTCTAAGCATCGCCGATCTGGCAAGAGCTGCACTTTGCTGTGGGTGCAAGGGAGATCCAGTGTGAAGGGCACTCAGCCAAGGCGACATCACAGAGGGAACCCTGGGCTTCTCCATGGAAGATCTTTTCATTACACATCAGATTATCTTTTCATACGCGCACGGCAGCGCTGTCAGAGGAGGCGCCGGCTGTCGGAGTGTATAGAGAGATATGTTCAGGAAGTCGTGAATGGTTTCCACGCGCATATTTTTATTTGCAAGGCACCAGGCTTCTTTGAGACTGTATAATTCGCGCTATTGTTATATCTAGATCTTTCTAGGGTCTCCCAGTTTTGAGAAAATTTTCATCGAAGGAAGTGGTGGCTAAACACCTAGCTTGAACGACGTGCTCTACCTCCGCTAACACATTTTTCCTTTATACACTCTTCTCCTCATAGCCGACTGCTCGCCTGGCTCGAGATTTATTCCCGAACATGCACTAAAATTCGAACAATATAGAGAAGATTAGCATGTCTTCTGAGCAAAGGATGACATGCAAATTTGTGAAGAGTTCCAAAAATTTTTATGGTTACCGGACACAACAGCTTCCCTATAAGTGAACGTCAAAGAGTATTTGGTTGGAGCACTTTCCATCTGATCCCACCTAGGCGTTTATTCGCGTGATGGGTTGTAAATTTAAGGGTTGCTTGATATGGTTGCTTCAATAAATTTCGTTGCGTACGTAGTTTCCTAGTACCGTTTCTCACGTTGTTCCCCATGTTCTTTGTTCCATTGGTCGCTGTAGTTTCGTTTTAAATTTTCCAAGTGATTGCCTTTCGTTTATACTACTAAAATAAAGACATCTTGTAGAAGTGTCTTTCTCTTTTTTCGATAACTACATTCTGGATATTAGTAGTATCCACACATCTGAATTTTACATCTGCTCCAGCTCGTTCTGCACAGAGTATCATCAGCTATTGGTAGCAGTTCTTAGCGTTCTTCAATTGTAACTCAGATCCATTCGTCTAATGTTGTGCTCTGGAGAAGGACCTGTACTGCCCTATACGCTCCCATAATAATGAATATTCAATCACAATCTTGCGAAATTTAGCCACTTCGGAGAGTAAGTGCTTCACCGCGGACCAGAGGAAGATACGTGGAAGATTTCCGTGGGAGCGCACTACTTCCTAATAAGAGTGGCTACAAGCTACAACCATGGTGCCAAAAGCGTAGCACAAACGATATACTAAAAGTTACTATGTGACTCTGTTCAGTTGGAAATACCTCCTAATATGGTTGTCTGATTTGGTTGCAAGACTTGTGGGCCACCCAGTAGTAGCCTCTGGAAACTTCAATGCAACAGCTTACAGCTTTCGAAAGAGAATGGTGTGCTCTACCAGAACATTTATTGCATTTCGTTTTTCATTCTGAAATTTGTCAATTTTTAGGTCGTTAAAGTGAACAGTGAAAAGTGAAAAAGTGAAAAAGTAGTCATCTGCGCAGCTGTCCTCTCCACTTAGGTTTGGGATTTTTGCGCAGTTTTTCATAGCATTTGGAAGACAATGCCTGTACTACAAGAATACGTGTTGCACCTATTTGCTCATTTGTACTTTATTGATTTTTAGGTCATTAAAATGAGACGTCCGACTTTTCCGTCCGAATTTTTACCGACACCTCGCTTCTGCGGTTGGACTTTTTTGCTTGGTGTTATATGCTGTTCGGAAGAAGATGCCTTGCTCAATAAGAATCTTTGACGCGTTTATTGGCTCATGCTGATTTCTGTCGAATATCAACAACTGAAGAAGGAGAAGGAGTTGTTGGTGAAGAATGATTTTTCTCTTTTTGGAATTTAGTTGATATTCGACAGAAATCAGCATGAGCCAATAAACGCGACACATATTCTCACTGAGCAGGACATCGTCTTCCGAACGACATATGACACTGAGCAAAAAAGTTCAACCACAAGCAGGAGCTGTCGGTAAAAATAGATCTTCTCCTTCGGACGCCCCAATTTGATGGCCTAAATATCAATAAGGGACAAGTGAGCAAATAGGAGCAACACGTATTCTTGTAGTACAGAACATTGTCCAAATGCTATGAAAAACTGCGCAAAAAATTCCAAACCTAAGTAGACAGAACAACTGCGCAGAAGGCCGCAATTTCACTTTTTCACTCTTCACTTTAACGACCTAAAAATTGACAAAGTTGAGGATGTAAAAAGAAATGCAATGCAAGTTCTGATAGAGGAAATCATTCCCTTTCGAGCGCTGTGCAAGAGACCGCCGGCGAATTCCGCAATTAATCGTTGAAAAAAAGCGGGGACTTATGGGACAATCTAATACAATTGGACGAGAACAAAGGAAGTGACGAGAAATCGGATAGCGCTGATTGAAGGAAATCTGAACAAGGACGTCAAACTCTGCGCGGGGAGGTAAGTGAATTCTTTTTGAGTTCCTACACAAAGGTTAATAAATAAATAAATAAACGAATAAATAAATAAATTGTAATAACCCTTTGTTTGTGCTGATGTGCAGAAAAAACGACGTGTACTTTCACTCATGCTGTGTTTGTTCACAGCCGATCTTATAAACTCTTACCGACCGGGATGTCTCGGGCATGGGTGGATATTTGCAGGTGGCGCTTTTTTGCAATTGCGCCCAGAGGATCTCATAAATCCGATACTTTACCCAGATGAGAGATTGACATCTTAGTGACGCTCATAAAACGTCTGCTGGTATCCCCATAAATGATCCGTTAACGCTAAATGGAGATCCGCTGAACGCCGCTTATTTAAAGAGTCGAAATGAGAACGAACGGTTCCCGATTGAAAGGTCGCTAAGCTCTCACGCTTAGGAAGCAGATTTTCTTATCCCAGACTTCAGAATCTCTAGAGTCAGTTAGCCGGTGTTAGAACAGAGGCACAATTAGCTGCCTAGGCGATTATTTCACTATCCCCCGAACGAAATGGGATAGTGAAATGATCGCCTAGGCACGAAATGGGTTGCATCGCTCCAGAAAATACGGCCCGATTTATTCGTCTGCGCCACTTTTCTGAGCTATATCCTTCGCGCGTGGAGCGCAGTCTAATCAGGTGCCGGATGCCGTGCACCTGATGCCAGGTTCACGGTTCGGATTTCCTGGACAGGCCAACCGAGAACTCCACTATTGAGTGGACGGTGAATTGGTACCAGACTTGTCTGGGAAGGGTAAAGCGCTGACTTCTTCTTTGGGTGGTCAAATCATTGTATGCGCCAAATTCAAGTTTACAACGCCTTCATGACATTTCGTAGAAGTAGAATGCGTGGCGCATCCGAAATGGATTGAGTAGCGAACGCTGTCCTATTCCTTTATTCCTTATATCTATCCCTTTTATCTTCCTCTTCCTTTGTTAAGCCACAAATCTCATCGAAGCATGGTATTCGGAAAGAATGAGGTCAGGGTAGAAGGAGTGATGTGGCAGCTTATGTAGGTAAATTCGACAACTTCAGCTAGTTCGCATTTATTTTAGCTTGAAACGGCCAAGGATTTCCCATTGCTATGCTGAGTTTTGGCATCAAAACAAAACTTGACATGTGACCTCCTACAACCCTACCTAGAGTATTCCTACCTTGGAAAGAGTGCTCTCGGTTGGATCTCATAGAGTGTGCCAATAACGAAGAGGAAGGAGCCGTACGCCTAGAAGGCCACAACGCGTAAAAGTCCAAGAGCAGCTCCTAGGAGCTGTGACCAGAGTTTGGATCAAACGTCGTCATCTGCTCTCAATACAGTGAATGCAGTTTTGTTCTGAATCGTTATGCAAAAATTATGTGCAAGCCTACATATAGTGGGCTCCACTATGCATCTCCTTCATTTCTGACAGATTTATCCTAGAATTAGCAAAGTTATGTTTCCTCCTCGGACGATTGTGGGCACGTGTGCGTGTTTAGAGCTTTCATACTATGTGTTTTTAGGGGGCCAATTCTCTGAACGCTATTAAAGGACATGAAGGTGGACCCCACTCTAGCCTTGCACCAAAAATCGTTTTCCGTCCTGAACAACTTCGACGTTGACTCCCCATTTTTGTGCCTTTTGGGTTCTTAGAATAGCTCGATCACGCCTTCATTGCCACTTTGCACTTGACTAGGCAAATTTGCGAGTAATGCTACCTAGACCTCCCATATGTTACTCGCCTCTTTTCGGAAACAATAATATGAGCTGTTTCACGTCAGCCACTGACAATGAGCTGGATTCCTTCTGAAAGAAGCAGCTAATGTGCCCTTTCGCAGGTGCGAGACGCTGTGACGCTTCATCAAGACGAAACTGTGCCTTCGATAAACATGTGTTATTAGAATGCATGTTTCGAAGAAGGCTAAATTTCTTCTAAACAACGACAGTAGCTCATTTAGATCCTGGGCTGACCTCTCACAAAGTGACACCGGAGTCACGAAAGTGAGGGAGTGGGAGTTCTGAGCTTCGTCGAAGTAGAGAATCAGAGATGCTGCCGAAATGACCATGAAGTCAAAAATCAAATGGGCCAACCATGTAACGGTTTACGCTGACACCCGCTGAAGGAGAGCCATAACGTCGATGCCGGCTACCAAAGGGACACCAAGCCGCCAGCCAATCCAACGAAACAAATCGAACCGGCTTCGCCTGTCGCTTGAAGCTGTACTCAGCTGGTTATTGGGGCACAAACTGTACTAGATTTGTGCGAGAGAATTCTACAAAACCACGCCCTTTCTTCGGCGTAAGGCTCAGTCGGCTAAATACATAGTGAAGCTCTGTGGCTCACAAATTAGAACCGAAATTTTATTGGAGCGAGTTCCGGCCATCTTTCTAACACTGCTTCTGAATACCAATTTAGGACCTTGCCAGCTATGAGAATTTCGGCTACTCTTGAGCGTCTTATAAATGTCATCTTTTTCAAGAAACCTGTGTCTCACCCATAGTGCTTCTCAAACGAATTCAGTCTAAACAGAAATAGACAGAAGGAAGTTTGAATTTGGTCGCATCCTTTAATTTAGCTGATGCTTTCACAAGTAATCTTTTGTGAGAAAGATGACTTTCAGCAGGAACGTGCAAGTTGATTTCAATGAAATGCGCCATATTCTAGATCCTCCACCTGTTAAGAATATCCGGAAACACTAAACAAGGGTGATGATGTGGTTGTTATCTTTATGTTGTTGATGCGACCGACCTATATACATACGCTCAGCGGGCTATGATTGACTTATAGCGGAATCACAGGATCCTGGTTTGTGATATGTAAAGAACAGAAGGGATGTAACGGATCCATGCTGCAGAAGCTGCGTCACTTTTTTGAAGAAACACTTAAGACACCTTAGAGATGGTGAAGAATACGAAAGCTAACCTGATTAACTATTACGTGTCACAAACACCCTTGACTTCACTGCCTAGAAGAAAACATAGTTAGGTGAGTGTTGCATCCTTGCCATTCTCACCGAAACGTAAAGAGCTTAGGCATTTCAGAATTCTTCGCTTCCGTCTAATATTCTGCGAAGCCCAACTTGCACACTTTCGGTGACATGCCTGTTATGTATAGACTACAAATGTACAAATGAACAGCGTTATTAAAGGCCTGTTTGCCCTGTTCAAAAATCAAAACCTGAGACAGATTTGTGATAAGCGTCAGAGGGCCAGCTCCTACCGACTACGCCAAGTACGTTGTTAATTAAAGATAAAAGGATGAAGGACAACGTTACTCGATCCTTTTTGGGATGCGCCACGCCACCTACTTCTACGGGATGTCGTGGAGGCGATTTTAATAAGTATTTCGCGACAATGACTTTCGGTGGACAGCCGATGATCGCGCTTTACCCTTTCAGACAAGCTTGGTACCAATCCACCGAACCGGAGGGATGGAAGGCTTGGTTGGCCACCACGAGAAATCCGAACCGGGAACATGATATCGGTGCACGCGACAGCCGGCACCTCCTCCGACTGCGCTACATACGCCCTTGCGTTATTGATAACACGACTAACCATCATGATCTAACCCGAACAACAATAAGCGTTTTGCAGGTATGCAGAGTTGGCTAATGGTTAGCTAACATTTTGGCAGTAATAAGAATGAAAGATGAAGAACAGAATTAATCAGTGGCTTTCTAGGGTACGCCACGCATTCCATTTATGTGGGATGCAGGTGTGGAGATAATTTTAATGCATGCTTGATCTCTACAATGACTTACAGTGGCCAGCCAGTGAAAAAATGCGTGTTTTTACCTTTCTAGACAAAACTGGTACCACCGACCGAGGAGGGATGGAAGTCTTCGTTGGCTTGGGCGCAAAGCTCGAACCAAGAACCTGGAACAGGGTGCGCACGAGAGCTGACGCCTCCTTCGGCTGTGCTACTACGCCCCCATTTCGTAGATGCTTCTTGGAAATGCCTTCATACAAGAATCTATAGTTTTCTCATCCACACTGAAGACGACAATAGTGTAGGAAAGCTTGTTTTACCACACCTAGACTAACGCTGAGGAGCACAGAGATTCTGCCGAAATTGGAGCAAACGGCAAACTCGAGAACATTTCACACAATTTGGGCACCGTCGATGTATTAGGTCGTCGCATATCAAATGGCCGATTTTGCTACCTCAACTTCCGCTCGATTTTTCGTGACTACGAATCAGGCTCAAACGCGGGATGCGAGAATCGCAGGGGGGTCGTACTTGGACTCAAGGTGGAGGGGGGGGGGGTCGTACATCGATTTGGTTCCTAAGACAAAATTCCTCGGAGGGATCGTTCCTTTGCAAGTGTTGTAAGCAGAGGTCTGTAATTAATAAATTTATCATTATTATTATTCAATGAATAAATTTTTGACGCAAATGAATCAACTAAATGAAGATTTTTTACGCATGACAACAAGATGGCAGCACCATAAACACATGAACCATGAACACATGATCTTCTATGGAAAGCAAACGTCATTTGAATTTGCAGAGTTATTGCATTAGATAACAAATTTCCAAGCATTCTTAAAAACAGCTGAAATGAAGCGATTGCTGCTGAATTTCCGCTGTGACGGCGCGACATATTTTTTAATTGAGACTACTACTGTAATTACTGAGGATGAAAACGGATCTTACCGAAATTTATCCTTTAATTTGTAGCAGGAAAAAATCAGGTCTCCCCTAAACAACCTTTCAACCGATCAGGTGAAGTGATTTTCCTACCATGGACTTTTCCAAAAACAAAATATTTCCCGAACAAGGCTACCACTCGAGCTGAAACTAGAGTCCACAAAAGCACAGCTTTTATTTATCACTTGTTTAAAAAAATCAATCCTTCTCCGAGCAATGTTCCTTGCGATCCTTGCGATCAGCAATGTTCCTTGCGGTGAGGTCACGCTCAAAGTTTTCTTTTTTCTTAAAAATAAACATTTTTCTACCTGCACGGAATGATGTCTAGAGCTGACATGTAGCTTTACAAAAGCACAACTTTGATTGATACATAACAAAAAACGTAGTTTATCTGGAGCTATTTTCGATACATCTTTTAACTGAAAATGATCGCGCCGTCTCAGCGAAAATTGAGTAGCGAACGATCCATCTCAGCAATTTTAAAAATTCAATCAAAAAATTTATTATCCAATACAACAACTATTTAAATTTTTATTAGATACAATATCAAATTCAAATGACGTCTTCTTTCCGTAGAAGAAGCGTATTGCCATGTCGTTGCCATGTCCAAAAAGCCTCTATTTAATTGATTTATTTGCGTCAAAACTTTATTAATTGATTATTAACAATTCTTTTTCCTTTCTTTCACATTTTCTAAAATTGATTGCAACATTAGAGACAACTTCACACTAAAATTCATCGATTTTCTCGCGGGGGGGGGGGGGGGTCGTACCAACACCCCTCCGGAGGGGGGATCGTAAATTTTTGACAGAAATCGCAGCCCACGCTTGAGCCTGCTACGAATATTCACATTTCACGTTGCATTGCAATACAGTTTCTGAAAGCGCAGAACCACCGATTTCTTACCATTTATAGCTTTTGTGACACACCTCTTGATGAGTTTTTGACTGCGTTTTTGCAGCATGGATCAACGTGATATTCGGGTGCTTTACTTATATGAATGGAAAAGCGGACACAACGTGGCGGCCGCAACTCGTAACATCAACGCTGCGTTTGGAGAAGGTTTCACTAAGGAACGCACAATTCGCCACTGGTTCGAAAGGTTTCGATCTGGAGATGAAAGTATCGAAGATGAAGACCGAGGTATGCCGCTCCTTAAGGCCCCGTTTAAGGCCCATGCACACTTCTGCAATAGCGCGTCGCGGCCACGATGAAGCATAGGGCCGCGACGACCGCGGCGCGACACTGCGACACGTGCCGCAGGGAGGGGGTATGCACACTCTTGCGATTGTCGCGGCGGCTATCGCAGGCGACGCCTCGCTGAGTGCCGCAGGCTGGAGTGGTTCAAACCATTCCTGACGGCGCGGCATCCACGGGGACGTCGGTCCCGTTGCCTAAAACGGACACCGCGCCGCGACCGCCGGAGTTCGCGGAGGTAGCCGTCGTCCCACTTGCCGCGCCGCGGTGTCGCAGAAATGTGCATGGGCCTTTTATACTTCGTCGCGGCGCGACGCGATGGCTACGCAATGAGGCTAAATTGATCGATCGCGTCGCACAATCAATATGGCCACTATACGTGGCGTCACATCGCTCCGCGACGAAGTATAAACGGGGCCTAACGACGACCAACAGAAAACCATGGTGGAAGCGGATCCGGGTCAAGCTGTGAGAGAGCTAGCACAGCATTTCGGCGTTGACGGCAGCACTATCAGTCGCCACTTAAATGGAAGGCAGCTGTCTTACAATTAGTAGCTTACCTTCTTTAGCATTTTATTTAATTATTTTTTGCCAATTATTACACAGGTGAGGTGCGACCATGTTGGAAACCCTTATTTCTTACACTGATTCCCGAGAAACCCCATCGCCTTTTATTAATTACCGCCCTATTAGTGCATACATATTGCTTCAGTTTTTTTCTAGAATGTTTGACAAAAAGTTAAAACTTCTCTCGTGTTTTTTCTCAGTCAAATTAGCCAGTTTCAATTTAATCAACACGGTTTTCGAGCCGCTAGATTCACTGAAACGTCGATGTTGCCAACGTTGAATTGCTGGACATAGGCTATTGAGCATAAAATTGATGTCGACGTAACCCATCTGACTTAATCAAAGCTTTCAACAAATAGACTTGTTGCTAAGCTTATAGAACAAGGCATTCACACCAGGATAACCAACTGGATAAAAAATTTCATATTTGGCACAACCCTTCAGGTTAGGTTCAATGAATCATGATCAGCTTTGTGCAGCAAGTGTAGTTTCTCAGGGGGTCTATTGCCTCTAATCTTTTTTTTCTGTGCGTACTTCGGAAATTCCTTCCCTTCTCACCTCGCTCAGCTTGGTGCTGACATGTAAGACGTCTGCTGATGATATGAAGTCTCACGAGCAAGATATGTGGAAATTTTTTCAAGAAAAGCAGAAAACGAACGCATTACTTGACCTTAATTTCACATAAATATCTCTAAAACGATGGCAAGAGATAAATTACGAAGACGAATTTAGGAAGTAGGTAACGCAGTATGCGACTCTTCCCCAACAATAAAAGACAGCAATAAAGGACTGTAACAATAAAAGATCCCTGCATCTGTATCATTATTAGGATGACTTCTTAAATACTGTACCATTGTATTACTGTAACAAATCGAAGTTCATGCAAAATATTTCTGTGAGTAAAAGGCATGCATTTTAAATGCTATGAAGCTAGCATCTTCTAACAAGAATTAACGGAGATTTCGCCCATCGTACGCCACAGTTAACAGATCTTATTGAATGTCCAGTATGGAAAGTACCGCTAGCAAACTAAGGTATAGTACCTGATGCATCTTTTATATAGACGCCGCAAAAACCACGATTTTGCAGTTTCTGCGCCTTTTTTTGTAAAACTCGCCTAAAATTCACCATTTGAAAAACTAAGAGCATATTTGGGCTCAGAGGCTTGAGCGCTATCGTTCGGTATACATATTTTCTACGGAGCCATGAAAATGTCTGAAATTAAAAACTTGCGCTCCATTGCGAAGGGCGGTCGCAAACGAGTTGTCAGTCGCAAACCGTCAAACCGTTGCATGCTCACAATTCCTCTAATTTGAGGTGTTTCAAGAAACGGTTGAAACTGTTCGATTCGTCTCTTGGAGATCTACACAAACGTTCACACAGCTTTACCAGATCACCGCATTTTCGCAGTGGGTGGCCGAAACGAATGACTGGCGCAGGCTCTTTGCTATAGCAGCTTGTTTCCCAGGACTTGCGCGCACAATGCATATAGGATCGAACCTATCAATCGAGCGGGAGTGACAGCTTGTAGAATGAGCGTTTGGGTAGTTTTGCAGAAATGCTCAGCCGCCCTACTCAGACTTTCGCGCACCACTAACAGGCGCACAGAAAAGTAGTCATTCAACTCTTAGAAAACGTTAAAAAAAAACTTGCCAGTGATCGAATTACAGCCGGAATATAAACCCTACTGTGCTGCTGTCGTGAGGCAGCGAGGAGTAAGAACGCAGCACAATAGCGGTATAGCAGGTATTGTGCTGCAAAGTGAACTGCGCTAGAGGTGGCACCACTGCTGCAAGCGTGGTCCACGTTCGTGGGCTACACTTGCAGCAGTGCTGCTATTCTGCTGCAAGCCGAGCACTTGCAGAGAGGGCTGTGGCGGGCGGCGGGCAATGTCTTAGGGGGTCGAGCGTTCTACCCACTCGTCGCCCTGGCCCGCCCACCCTCACCCCCCTGGGCTTGCTCGAGAGTCCAGTAGCTGCCTTACGAGATAGTGGAGACGCAGACATCTGCCACGCCTCTGCTTAAAGGGCGGGGGGTAGAGCGCCTCCCCTATCTTGATAAGGCCGCTTCCCCTTCTGCGCAGGACCTTCCTACCCCTAAGGCATTGCCCGCCGCCCGCCACAGTCCTCTCTACAAGAGACTTACTTCCCCCTTCCGAAAAATTCAATAAACCTTGAAATCAATAAATATTTACTTCTGTTTTCATTGAACATTTAGAAAGAGCAGTTTATTGAATAAAATCGGACAGCAACAATAATAGTTCATTAACTTCTCAACCAAAAGTTCTAATTTCACAACCGAAAATTCTAACTTCACAAAAGTAATACAACATTTTTATAACAAAAATTATACAACCTGAGTCTTCTTATTCTTTACTTATTCTTCACTCCTCTGAAGGAGTAAAGAACAGTAGGTGTGTGGGTATCATTTTCAAGTCGAATTCAAATCAAATTGGACAGCTCTCAAACCAAACTGGACACTTTTGAAACCAAATTGGACATTCTTCTAAGCTAGTGAAGTTTGAATTCACCTACGCAATAAGTGAACACATTGTTTAAAATTGTATGTAAATTTTATTTTTCAAGAAAGAATTGTGGTTTAATGCTTGTTTTAAAGAGCAGGAAGGCGGTTATTTTTTGGTGCCAAGACAAGAGACTGCGCCATGACCTCGTCGAAGATGTCGCGATTTTTATTCGTGTCGCGTCTCGCGACCTTCGCTGCCTCTCGGTCCTCCGCGGGGCGTCAAGGCTCGCAGCGCGCTCCGGTGAGGCGCCCATCGCGCAGCCTGCCCTCGCCTCCGCCGGTATCGATCCGGGGCGGATCGCGCGCACTCCAGCGGGTGCCCGCGTCTCTCGTGGAGTCGGATGTCAGTCTACGCCTGCACCGACCGCGAGCGGGGGCGCCGATCCGGTGTCGCCCTTCGGCCAGCTCTCCATACTCAGTTCAGCCGAAGCCAGCCTGCGAGGCCTGACCATAGCGTCGTCTCACTTCATGTATCGACTGCAGACGGAATGGATGATGACCCTGCCAAGAAGGTTCGCCAGGGCTCATGGCGCTGAGTAATCAATAATCAACAGTGAAGCGCCCGGCCCGTCTGCGTCTCCATCCTCGCTTTTCACTCTACTCTTTGCCGGCTATACTCTTGCTTCGTTATTGCGTCATCGACTCGTATGTCTATTCTACTGTGCCGGCAAAATGGTGTGCGATAAATCTATGTTGCTACCCGGTGTGCAATCAGAGGGAAGGCGGTGAGTCGTTCTCATGCTGCTGTTGTCTGGTATTGCTGGTTGTACCATGCGACCGACCACCAGAACTGTTATGTACCCGTTTACATCTGTATGGTTCTTTGAATAAAGATTCTTAGCATAAAAAGTGTATTGCATAAAAAAAAGAGTAGAAACCAAGAATTGAATTGTAGCACTCAAGTAAAAAGACTTAGCCCTACACGAGGTGTCCATCGCGCGCATAATGTCGTTATCAATCGCCTTGTGTTGCCTATTGTCGTGGTTTCCGCCATCGATTCGATCTTGCCTCGAGCTATCTGGAATTACAAGGTTGGGACGAACTGTTCACCTGCAGAAATGAAGTGGAATTTCATAAGTTAGCTCGGTTCGATGGCTGCGTTTCTTCTGGCGATCGTTCCAGGACGGCTTGGCTGCTTGCAGGCTCCACGGTGTAGACTGCGACGTGGGGTATATCGGCTTCCTTCCTTGCAGGTCGATCGAGGCGGCGCGATCCTGAGCATGAATTGGCTACAAAATTCACTTACGTCTGTGTACGGACTGCTGACGATGGTGCTCGAGCTCGTAGGCAATCTGCTTAGATATAATTCTGAAATGACTGACGAGATTAAAAGGGGTTACCTGAAGTGAATGTGCATCTAAAATACACTACTGAGTGCGCTAATCGCTGAATCGCCCTGATACGTTACGCTTAATTGTCCATTTTGCTTTATCACAACGCCTCGCTGACGTGCTCCTTCTCCTCCTCTTGCTGTCTTGGCGGCTTAGGACAGAGGACTCCTTGACGGAGATATTTAGGGCTGCGATGCTCGGTCACAGGATGTTGTTGATGTTGATATAGTCGAAGACCGTTCTGAAACCGGTCTCCGCGAGCTGATAGGTGCTACGCATATCCGTAGCTGATGATGATGCGGCGGATAATTGGGCCGCAGTGGCTCAAGACCGCAGCGGCTCCTTGTCGGGGGGGGGGGGGGGGGGGGGAGCTCCTGAATTTGGTCGCATCTGAACAGTAGTGCGAGGAGCCTCAGGTAGCGCGGGTGATCCGCTGCTGAAACGGTCTCCTCGCGGGCAGTCTCCTGCCGGTTGGTCCAATTTGAGCCGGCTTGTCTTGTGGGGTAGCCGTAGACTGCTGCGGAGCTGATGGAGCCTTGTCCTCCTGCTGAACTGGGGGTGGTGATGTTGAGCGGGGCTTCCTAGCTGAGCTGGCCAGAGGAGAGACTTGAGAATTAGCCTCGCGCCGAGCCTGACTGCTCTGAACGGAAGTTTCGGCCGCGATATGCTCGGCCAGTTGCCCTATAGCTGCGGCGCGGTGGGAGCTACAGTTGTGGGGCAATGGCCACTACGGCTGTCGACATAGAGACTGTAGTGGTGAACGACAGGAGCAACAGAAGGACTGTCCCGGGCCTGGGACAGCCTTGTGGACCGTCTAGTAACAAAGGCATAAGAGGAACGGGAAGGAACTGGCCTGGTTGTCGAACTTATTTCTCCACGACGTCTTCCTCGTCCGCCACGTGGGGTGAGTTCCTGCTGCTGGCGACCTCCGCCGTCGCCTCGTTCTCGTCGGGCTCGACCACGAGATTGCGTAGGCAATAGTGCACGAAAATCGCTTGAGAGTATCTGAAATGGAGAGATTTCAGACTGATCTCGGGGATAGTGGCGACGAATGCGCATGAACTGTACTGAAGGACACTATGAACACATTCTGAAGCAAAGGAGACATGAAGTGGTGGAGAACCGTAGGAAAGAGCTAAGTGAAGTGTAGAGCGCCGATGAGTCATCGACGTTAGGATAGCGAGGGTAGCGGGGTCCGTGCGCCTTAAGGACTTCGTGGTAGGACCCGCTGATAGTGCAAACTGTGCCTCGCATGACTGAATCATAACAAGGAGCCAATGGGCGATAGTGAAGTGGCATAGATGGAGAAAATTGAAGTGAAAGGAACCTTTAACGGCGAAAACAGAGAATTTAGAGCACAAAGGGTAGGGAAAAGGAAGCTACATTGGGAGAATTGAGCGAAAAAACTGAACGAGAGAGAAAATGCGTGAACCTGAAGGAAAAATGAAGTGGAAGGAGATGTTAAAGGCGAATGGAAACAGTTTAGTACACAGAAGGACGAGAGGCTATAGAGATAGAGAGAAGAGAGACTACACTAAGAAAATTAAGAAGAGAAGCTAAGGGGAGAAGAAACGCATAAATGCTATGAAGGAGGAACTAAAAGGGTGCTAAAGGGCAGGCTGTAGTGACGGAAGGCGTGCTGTCTGTAGAAGAGAAGTACGACTAAGGAGCGCTGCCGATGGATTACGAAATACATGAACTGTACCGAATAACATGTGAAATGTGACAAAACGAAACAATTGACGGATAAAATGGAAGGAACTCATCTGCTAAAGGTCTTGTTTGTCTTTCGAGGTGGTTGAATCTCTGTTGGCGTGCCGGGCTGCTTTCTGTTATTGACGGGAGCACCGTCCTCAGCGACAACTTCGAGGAGAATCAGTTGGTTCACGGATCGATCTAGAACTTTCTTTTTGCCTGTTTTAAACCCTACTGATCCTACCGAGCCGTCTGCTGAGCTATTGGTCTTTGCAATGAGTCCCAGCGCCCAAGCAGACCTTGAAGTGTTACCTGTATGAATTAGAACTACGTCTCCTACGTTTGGCTGTCGAGCTGCTCTTTGCTGTCGGAGCGGACTTGATTTTGCTCAGCAAGCGTTTGTGAGTACTCGTTATGAACAACTTCCAGAAAGTCTTAAAGCAATCTCTGAGGAGTCTGTATTGAAAACAATACAAACAAGAAATTCTTGGGACTCCGTGCTGGTGAACGGGTCCCTTGAATTGACTGCCATCTTAGGACTTCCTAATTGATCCAGACTGCTCTGGGGTGACTGAATAGATAGGGGTAGGATATGAACTGGTTCTGTCGCGTCGCCTGAAATTGGAGTTAATGGGCGCGTATTAATCGAGGATTCGATCTCCGTAAGTAGCGTTTGGAGGTTCCAGAGGTCGAGAGTGTTGCGCTAAACTGTCTTTTTTCAAGGCTGTTTTAACTGAGCCTACCAACCTCTCGTAAAACCCTCCTTTTTACGGCGATAAATGAGTGATGAAGCGCCATTCGAATCCCGTTGAGGAGCTGAAATCGAGGACGGTCCTATCCTCCATGAATTGACGCAGCTCGTTGACAAGGACTTCTCGTCCTAGCTCAAAGGTGGGCGCGTTATCGCTTGTGACGAGGTTTGGGGTGCCTAGTCGCAGTACAAAGCACCGAAACGCTAGGATTTAATTCCAAATGAATTGCGCGAGTAGACATACAAGTGAACAAACAAACCCACGTCTTCTGGTCCTTGTTGTCGTCTGAGCGGATCAGGAGCGGTTCAAAGTAGTCGAGACCGGTATTATCGAACGGTGGACTCTGGTTGACTCGTTCAGTGGGTAGATCAGGCGAATTTGAGTGCGGTTAGCGACGACCATGGATGTGCTGAATTTTCTGGAAAAAGCGAAAGAGGAAAGACGAACGGAAACGCTCAAAAATGGCCGGAAACCGGAATACGAAACGCGGAATCGGAAATAACACATGTTCGCCGTTTTAGATATAGATAGAATAGAATGTAGATATAGATAGATAGTTCAGGCCTTTCTCATGTATACAGCTATTCTATATGTATATTGTTATTTTATATTAAGAAGAAAGCAAAACAAAAAGAGAGTAAAAGGATGGGTGAACCAGATATTGTCCGTTTCGACCCTCTCCCTTAGACGGACAATAACAAAAATGAACAACATAAAGTCAGTCTTGGGTCTCCTCAGTAAGGTAGACTGACTTTATAAGAATGCGTAAAGGAACTAACCTGTACTTGGGATATGCTCCACAAATAAACATTCGACTCCATGCACTGCCACAGTCAACAACCAATATCAGATATCAGAAACTCGAATATCAGAAATTCCTGCAAACACTCAGCAAACTGTGCGACACTATCACTAACAACGATCCCCGCGGTCAATCCTCGTACGTAAAGAAAACGGAAACAACTGCGTGAACAGAACTGCGAGACAAACAACGAACAAAGCGAAGAGGCAAATCCTGAGCACGAACTAGAGTGTTAGCCCGAAATAGTCTCATCGAACGTTCCAGAGACTTAGCCATTCCTTTCGAATCAGTTAAACTAGGCGAGGCAGTAGGCTGCGAGACAAACCCGCGAGCAATACGCCCCACGCGACATACCGTCTCTTTGGCGCCTAGTTGCCACATGGCTAATGGCGCAGTGCATTGTGCCTTGCACTACGGGATTAAAAAACTGTCTCCAGAAGCCACACAAACTATCACTCTAGTTGTGCACTGTGAAAGAGGCGCAAACACATTATCTTCGCACAACCAAGCCCGTTCATCAAAAACAGGCGAGCGCAACGGGTAAAACTACCAGGTCCAATGCTAGCTAACAATAAATCAAATGGAATTGAGTATACACCGTATAACAGTAAGAAAACTAGCTTGGCTTAGTCAAATGAGTATAAGTGAGATACCTGTAGCTAGGCTCTATTAACCTATAGTCGAGTTGTGAAACGGTCGTTAAAAAAATTTACCCTTATGTAAATTAAGGTTTTATATATTATAAATTCGTTTCTATTAATGCATTTAGAAAGAGAGCAGTCAAATTCTTTAGATGTGTATCCATTGCCTATTAAAATTGTGTAAAGCATCTTTAATTTAGTTGTAAAGTCTTGTAACAGACTGCAGGTACGTGCTATTCTTAACATTTCTGTATAAATTGTTGCTTGTTTAGTTCTATCACTAATATATGAACTTGAGTTAGGAAGTCTGACAACCTTAAAATTATAGTCCTCAGTTTTATTACACAAACTTTATATATTTTATCGTTATGTACCCATAAGTTAAGATCTAGATAACAACATTGTATTTCATTCTTATGTGTTATTTCCAGTGACAGTGTGTTCTTATAAGCCCTATTCAACATATCAGCAATAACATTATCGTGTGCATTATGAAATATCAGCAGGTCGTCCATATACCTAGATGGTTTAAATAGTATGTTATAATTGCAATTATTAGTGTGATATTCGTATTCAAAATAAGGCATTATGAGATCGGCTAATAGAGGGCTGAAGTTACCTCCTTGTGGTACTCCTATTTTTTGTTTGAATGTTATACCTGCAAATTGACAAAAACCGTTGTTAAGCAAGAAGTCGGCTAAGTAAATTAGATCTTGTAACATAGTTTAAATTTACTATTTTCACATTTGTCTGTGTAAAATATTTTATCTGTGAATTCATTAACAGCTAAGTATTTTGTGTTAGCGTAACATTGTAGTATTTTGCGTTATTGTAACGTAGTTTAACAATCTCACTAGTCGTACTATATAATAATCCGCTAAGCGATGAGTCACACTATCGATCGACGCGATGAGTCATAAAATAGGGGAAATTATGGGGAAATTACGGAGCACAAATTAAAAATAGCGGAAAACATCAAGACGCCTTCTACGTGCCTGGCGACTCAGTAGACGAACTGAACACGTCGCCAAACGTGCCTGGCGATGCAGTAGACGTACCGAAAACGTCGGCTACCGTGCATGGCGAACCGTAGACGTACCGATCATGTCGCCAACTTTAGCCGGGGGTAACCGAGGTCGCTGACCATGACTATAAAGTTCGTTTTTGAAGTGTAAATCGCCATCGATCGATATCGATCAAATTATCGATTTTTTATGGATGTCGTCCAGGCGGTCCGAAACTTCAGCCCTTGGGGTAATCGAGGTCGCTGAACATGATTACGAAGTTCGTTTTTGAAGTGTAGATCACCGTCATCGATATCGATCAAGCTGGTGGTTTTCTCCCAGATTTAAACTTAACCGATCAGTGTAGAGGGGGGGGGGGGGGGCTGGGAGACAGGCCGGTGGTTTTCTCCCAGTTTTAACTGATCGGCGTGGGGAGGGGGTGGGAGACACACCGGTGGTTTTCTCCCAGATTTAACCGATAGAGTGGAGGGGGGGGGGGGGGGGAGACACGCGGGTACTGTGGCCGAAGGAGTGCTCCACAACAGTCTGAGGACGAAAGCACTGATTAACGCAAATAAATTGCGTTTCTGAACTTTCTGAAGACAGGGCCAACGTTGAAGAGATGTTGAGGATGGAGGGAGGGAGAGCTGGACGGCTTCATATCGGAGAACTACTGAACTGATCCTAAAGAAGGTAGACCAAGGTTCGAAATTATTAAGGTTTTCACATACCTCTTTTTACTGCTAAGGTGCCGAGAAGGCTGCACAAGCAGAGCAGTTGCTTGAAGTGAGTGATCTTGGCTTAGTTACTCTCTAAGGTCGCGCGAAGCGCGCAAGTGCGAGACACGCCGACCGGCGTGTCGGAGCACTTGTGTTATTAATAATGCATTTTGTGTGGAATGTTGGTGAACATATTGTTGAAGTGTGCTGAATAGGTCTTAAGTGATTTTCCTTGTATATTGTGAAGTTTTTCGCTCATATTGATGTCATCGATAGACCAGTAACCTATAAAATTAGCATTTCTAGATTTAAATGCTTCGTTGTAATTTCCTAAATGGTTTTTGATAAACTTGAAGATTTTATTTAACTCTATTGCAATAGGTTTAACCGAGCTATTATATGCGCCAGCGATAAATCTAAATTTAATAGGGTTCTTATGTAGTTTAGGTAAACAGTAAATGTATGGTATAACTGCTTCTTTTGTCTTAAAACCATTTATTTTACAGGTTTATTATGATATTCTAGCAATTTAGATACGTTAATATTATTGCATGATTGATATGTGTCATTATCATTTGTGTTGTTCCCTTCTGTAAATATCCCCATTTCTTTCATTATGACCTTAATGTGCAATTTCTTATATATGATTCCGTAATTATTACTTGATTTATCTAAAGGGCATATTATGAAATGTTGGTGTATCTAATTTAGATATTTACGACTGTAGGCGTTATAGTTATCCTCGTAAATGCATTGTTGTTTGAGAAGTGTATACGTCTTTTTATTAAATGATCCCTTTATGGATTCTTTAATTATCTTAGTCTTGTTGTTATCGAGTTTATATTTACATTTTAGTTTGGTTGCCACATTGTTAGTTGTTTCTTCTATCAAGTTATTTATATCTTGGGCTTGCACTTTGTTAGGTACTCTGAATTTTGTACCTTTAGTCATCAACTGGCGAAGTCCTTTGTCCTTAATTAAGTCTAAGTTACCAGTTATTATATGTCCAGAATTTTGGTCTATGTATTTGATGTATTCCGTATTATTATTGCATAGACATAATAACTGTTCAAAAGCAAAGGCTTGTTCTGTGGTTAACATTTTTAAAGATTTATTATAGTTGTATATATCTTTCGAAATAGGTTTATCGTAAGTGTTTACCATAAGACATTTTGCGCACTCATTAGCATTAATGACATTTTTAATCACAGGGCTGTTTATGATGTTAAAATTAACACTATCTGAAAATTTGTGTATATACTTTGTGATAATTATGAGGTGTTTTTTGTTGTTCAATGTTATAAATGAATTGCACGAGTAGACATACAAGTGAACAAACAAACCCGCGTCTTCTGGTCCTTGTTGTCGTCGGAGCGGATCAGGAGCGGTCCAAAATAGTCGAGACCGGTATTCTAGAACGGCCGACTCTGGTTGACTCGTTCAGTGGGTAGATCAGGAGAATTTGGGTGCGGCTAGTGACGATCATGGATGTGCTGAAATTGTTCTGGAAAAGGCAAAAGAGGAAAGACGGAACGGAAACACTCAAAAATGGCTGGGAACCAGAATACGAAACGCGGAATCGGAACATGAATTTTTTCGATTTTTAGGTCGTTGATGTGAAAAGTGAAAAAGTGAAAAGTAGCCTTGTTCTCTCCGCTTAGATTTGTAATTTTTGAGCACTTTTTTACAGCGTTTGGGAGACAATATTCTGTGCTACAAGAATGCGTGTTGGCCCTATTTTCTCTCTTGTCCTTTATTGTTTTTTAGGCCATCAAATTGGGACGTCCGAAGGAGGATGGTTATTTTTGCCAACAGCTCCTGCTCTGTGGTTGGACTTATTGGATCGGTGTTATATGTTATTCGAAAGAGAATGTCTTGCTCTATAAGAATCTGTGTTGCATTTATTGATTTCTATTGAATAGCAACAAAATGCCAAAAAGAGAAAAATCGTCTTCACCAACAACTCCTTCTCCTTTTTCAGTTGTTGATATTCGGCAGAAATCAGCTTGAGCCAATTAACGCGACACAAATTCTTACTGAGCAAGACATCCTCTTCCAAACGACATATAAAACCGAGCAAAGACGTCCAACCACAGAACCGGAGTTTTGGTAAAAATTCGGACGGAGTCGGATTTCCCAATTTGATGGCCTAAAATTCAATAAAGGACAAGTGAGAAAATAGGACCAACATGTATTCTTGTAGTACAGAATATTGTCTTACAAATGCTATTAAAAACTTCGCAAAAAATTACAAACATAAGCGGAGAGAACGAGTGCGCAAATGGATACTTTTTCACTTTTCAATTCTCAATTCAACGACCTAAAAATTGACAAAATTCATGATGAAAAAAGAAAAGCATTACATGTTCTGATTTATGATAGAGCAATTCATTCTCTTTCGAAATCTCTGCAGCGCTAGAGACCGCCGGCTAAATCGTTGAAAAAACGGCGGTGACTTATGGGATAACCTAATATATATTCTATAGATATTCTTTCTATTCTATATCATCTAATTCATCCTATTCACGTAGTTCCCAGCCTAGTGTCCATGCACGGTGTAAGCCTCCTCAAATATGCGTGGAATCGAGGCATTTCAGATAGGGTCGACCGTAGTAACAGTTACTTCATGTGTATGTCGTCGTCAGCCGGCAGAGTTTCTACTTGCCATTTCATCGTCAGTCAGTCGCAGCGCGCTCCGATGAGGCGCCCATCGCGCAGCCTGCCCTCGCCTCCGCCGGTATCGATCCGGGGCGGATCGCGCACACTCCAGCGGGTGCCCGCGTCTCTCGTGGAGTCGGATGTCAGTCTACGCCTGCACCGACCGCGAGCGGGGGCGCCGATCCGGCGTCCCCGCTCGCGGTCCTTCGGCCAGCTCTCCATACTCAGTTCAGCCGAAGCCAGCCTGCGAGGCCTGACCATAGCGTCGTCTCACTTCATGTATCGACTGCAGACCGAATGGATGGTGACCCTGCCAAGAAGGGTCGCCAGGGCTCATGGCGCTGAGCAATCAATAATCAACAGTGAAGCGCCGGGCCCGTATGCGTCTCCATCCTCGCTTTTCACCCCACTCTCTGCCGGCCACATATCTGTCAGCTAGTTTTTTGATTTGCGTTGTAGTGCTTGCTAGAATGCTCTTCTTTATAAGTGTCAAAAATTCAACCCTTGCTAGGTGAAAAATAAGGATCTCAGACTACTTTGTGCTCTAGGAATTTGAATCTCCCATTGGCCACCCTTGTGTAAGCAGAAAAGAACGAATCTCTCGAAGAAGAAGGAGCAACATACTATTTATCAATTTATAAGCCATTATGGGATCATATTTTTTCCACTATACGCAAGAGGACATATGTAGCCTGAAGATCTTTTTTGCGATGTAGAAGGTATGCTGCTGTAACTATATCCGCGAACCCTTACCCAAAGTCTCCTTGTGAAAGTGTTCTACACTGACTCATGTTTAGCTATTTCCCGTTTATATTTAGGACTAAAACTAGAGGTACCGTATTAGGCGTAAAGTATAGGCCTGATGAATGAGCTGCAAGCTAGCACTAAATGCACAACTGAGTTTGTCCGCAATGATTCAAATAAACATTGACGGACTCGATCAGCTTTTTCTGCTGAAAGTTCACAATGTTACTTGAAGGAAGGACTTCCATCTAATACAAGATCTATGCGGCTCAAACCAGCGGAGGCGTTGTGTTGAAAGCCCCAAGGTGGTTGCCGTCCTTGTTATCCAGTTGCTCGAGGCGAAATACATGTCACCTTCCGCCTGATAACATTTTCTCATTCTTCTATACACAGACGTGCGGAATTTCCGTTTCCGTGTTTCGTAGGGTTCCCGGTAGTTTTTAGTCCTTCCGCACCTTCTAGTGTTTCGTTTTTTTGAGCCAGAAGACGAAACGGAAAGGTGGCTCAATCATTAACTCATTTTCTGTTTTGTAGCTCTTGAAATTAAACAGAATGCAGAAGAAAGAAATCAGATTTTGCGATTGTGCTGCTAACGGTCCTGCATCCTGATGTAGGAGCAGTGTGACAACCAAATTCAATTCTTTTCGGAAACAGCACTCAAAACACAGCTAAAAAGTGTCAGCGCTGAAATGTGGCTTACCTCGCCAGCCGGAGGTGTCTATGTCCAAAAGTTTATAAGCTGCGTTTTTGTTAAAAAACTCATACATAAAGCATGAAAGTAAGCGTTTTCATATAAACTGCTCCGTTTATTCACCCAATGCTCTTCAGCGCTCTGGAATTATACAGGAATTATCACGTGTATCACCTATCGTCCCGTTGATTATCGACTTGCTCGGGCGGGCGCCAGCAGCGTCTCCATTCGTCCCTGTCGCGCGCCAGAGTGAGTGCTCTAATAGATCCTCCTCGCTCGTGGAACACGAAGAGCGTTATATCGGTCGTTCAGGGCTTTCACGAAAAAGTCCGATCAACGCGTTGGTGGGCGTCCTGGTGTTTTCCTGACATCCCGCGGAATCCAGTCGGTGACGGCTCTCGTCCAGCGGGTGTCTGCGAAGCGCATTACGTGGTCGGCCCACCTAATTTCCGACAACTTGGCCCACGCGACAGCGTCTCTGATTTTCAAACGTCGGCGAAGCTCGGAACTCCGAAGGCCTTCTCTCACTTGCGTGAGTCGTGTCACTCCGAGCATTGTCCTCTCGATTCCCCGCTGCGCGACGCTGATCGCGTGTTCATCCTGCTTTCGCATAGCCCAGGTCTATGAGGCGTATGTTAGGGCAGGAAGAACCGTGGAATCGAATAGGTGGGCACGGAGTCGGACGCTCTTCGTCTTCTTCGCAACCTCTTCGACGCTCTTGAAAGCTCCCCAAGCCGCTCGTTTCCTCCTGCTCAGCTCCGGCGCTAGGTCATTAGCCATATTGACTTCGCGGCCCAGATACGCACAGCTGGAGCATTCGGAGATGTTCGTTCCGTTGAGCGAGAAATGGGGCATCAGAAACTTGTTCGTTCCTCATGGACATGGTCTTCGTAAGATTCATCTGCAGTCCAACGTTCCCGCCCACACGATCGAAGTCGGCCAGCATTCGCTCCGCCTGACTGATGCTCGGTGTTATGAGCACGATGTCATCAGCGATCGTCAGCGTCAGCGAAGCGAAGATGGTGCAGTTGCCGGCCGTCGACTTTCACTCCGATGTGCTCCCATTCTAGTTCGCGCATGAAGTTTTCGAGGGTGGCGCTGAAGAGCTTCGGGCATATGGTATCCTCCTGCCGAACCTTTCTCTTCACGTCGATGACGACGTCATTGTAGAATGGTGAGATCTTGGTCGTGAATCCATTGTACAGCTCTCGAAGGACTCTGATGTACTGAGAGCTTCGTAATGGTGCGAATGTGGTCTATCGTGCTGAACCCTCTCCGAAACTCTGCTTGTTCGCATGGCTGTCCCTCGTCCAGCGTTCTGCTGATCCTATTCAGGATGACTCGAGTGAACAGCTTGTAGACTACGGACAGCAGGCAGATCGGGCGATAGTTGCCAATGTCGTGCACGTCTCCCTTCTTGTACAGTAACGCGGTCTTGCTGGTCTTCCACTGAGATGGAACCTTGCACTCCGACAGGTATCGTGTGAAGAGCAGCGCCAGGGTGTTGATGAGCACTGGCGGGAGGTTCTTCAGGTGTTCGGGTCTGATCCTGTCAGGGCCGGGTGCTGTACGTTTCTTCACCGACGAGATGGCGTGTCGGATCTCGGAAGGGAGAACAGAGATGTCACGGTATTGTGGCCACCGCCCCTGTAAGCCACGCCCCTACATGGGTTGGAAGGTTGGCAGTCTCCCTAACTGCATTCTTGCTACATGGTTGTTGTATATAATATAGATTAATGATAAAGGTTTGTAAACCCTCACTCCCAGGCAGGAGCATGACATCACGATATAGTGGCCACCGCCTCTGTAAGCCACGCCCCTACATGCGTTGGAAGGTTGGCAGTCTCCCTAACTGCATTCTTGCTACATGGTTGTTGTACATAATATAGACTAATGATAAAGGTTTGTAAACCCTCACTCCCCGGAAGGGACATGACATGGAGGTCCGGGAGATCCTTTTAGACTTTTGCTCAAAATTTCTAAAAGAAGTTAGCAGTAGGGGAGACTCCGTTTTGACGTCCATCAAAACGCATCTCGAGATATACACACCACACCGCATGCACATTGCACATTTCTCACGAAGCATACTCTCATGATTTTTCTTTGTACTGAGCACGATTTTTCTCATTTCCACTTTTCCTTTGTCTTCATCGTGGCGCATGAATGAGGCAAGCCATGTAACTAAACAGCTATGTTCAAAGGATTACTATTATTGTTTTCAAAGAATTTGAGTGCGTTTACTCTATGCTATTTTTAAACTCTAATTATCGATTGCGAAAAGTACGATTTTCGCTACTCGCGTTAGCGATTTCAAGCGATCATCGTATTTTCCTACCTAGCGTCTCCAAAAACACTAAGTGTGCGGAAAGTACGTTCTTCATATGAGTCACTGCCGAGTGTAAACTACCTCCCTTGTGAACCTCGTACTTTTCCGATTTTTCCTTTTGTCCTAGATGATTTCGTTTCATTCATGTCTTCGTTATTACGTTAATAGCTTAATCAAATCTTTCACTATTAGTTTATCAAAACTCTGCCATTCATGCCACCGCTAGCTTGTATATTATCTGTACATAGGACGTCCAAAAAAAAACGAAAAATAACCAAAAATTATTTCTTAGACTTATTTTTATCCGATGTTAATAGAACATCGCCCACTGGCAACATTACCGTATACTAGATAATGTCGGCATTAGAAAGGAGCCGAAACATGACTTCGAGCATACACTCGAGGACGTCGGCCAGAACTCACGTAAGTACCCACTCAAGAATAGCGGCGTCAACGAGGCTATGATAATCTCACTCGAAAGGAAGAGCGGGCGGTAACCATACTGAGGTTATCTAAGAGGCATAACATCTTCGTGACTGCGGTTGGACAGTTGTGTTTACTGCGTTCTTTGCTTACTGCTTTTTTAGCTCTCTGCCTGTCTCTTATTCCTTCATATTAATAGCGATTCATCAACATAGCGGATAATTACTTGGTGCCGAACAGCTCACCAGCTGAAAAACGAGTTGCTCGTACCGAGCAAAGAAATCAAGCGAAACTAGCGAGTCGACCTATTGACGAATCACGGGAATTAATAGAACGTTTGCTCATGGCGAGAAATGATAACGGACCAACCGGGGGCCTGACCAGATTTCAGAAAGGCCTCTTGATACTCGGGTCAATATAACGGATCTGTACCTTCTCGCATTGCAGTGCTGGCCTAATTATAACGGAATTAATATGTCAGTGGTGAAGTTTGTTAGAGAGATGAACGAAAAAGCCAATGCAGCGGGATATGGCGAGCAGAAACTGGCAAGGCTCCTTCCTCTGCAATTAAGCGGAGCAGCCAAAATAAAATACGAGAACTATGATAACGATGTTAAGCTGGATTACAGAAAGGTTGTTGACCAGTTGAAAAAAGACTTTCGTAGCCCTAACTATGTCGGAATAGCGAAAGCAAACATTTATCACGTGAAGCAGGAACCAGATGAAAATGTGGTCATTTATGTGCAACGTGTGAGAGACATAGAAGCCGACGCCTTTGCCGAAAGCAATCCCATCGCCATCGAAGAAATAATGTGCGAAACATTTGTGCGCGACCTTACTACAAATCTTCGAATTGCGGTAATGAAAAAAAGGCAGTCATCCCAACTTTCAAGGATCTGCAACAAATTGCAGAAAACGAATGTCATCTTCTTGAAATTGTGACGCGTGAGAGAGGAATAATTGATAACACCCTAGTAAATGCGATCGCGGAAGCGTTCAAAACGCACACATTAGTGAAAGCTGCCCACATCGTAATTACCAAAATCATGGGAACTACCAGCGTCAAGAGTGGAATCAATCGTCATACCCTGTTGTTAGTGCATCACCAATCTTTTCACCACGTTGGAACAATAATAGAGCATATCACGAACTTAGTCCTCAACCCTATAACGATAACGGTTACTACAATAACGGAGGAATTCGAAGCCCACGTGGATATCACGGATGCGATTCTCAAGTCCCTAGAAATAACGCTTCTCACAATTACGTGAGAAATTATGATGACCAACATGATAACGGTCGATATCGGGATTAGGATAAAGGATAAAGGACGGCGTTACTCAATCCCTTATGGGATGCGCCAGCGCATTCTACTTCTACGGGATGTCGTGGAGGCGACATGAATGCGTATTTGGCCATACAATGACTTGCGGTGGCCAGCCGATGAACAAGTCAGCGCTTTATCCTTCCCAGACAAGTCTGGTACCAATTCACCGACCCCGGAGGGA
Organism: Heligmosomoides polygyrus bakeri; assembly: GCA_947359475.1. Lineage (NCBI taxonomy): Eukaryota > Metazoa > Nematoda > Chromadorea > Rhabditida > Heligmosomidae > Heligmosomoides > Heligmosomoides polygyrus. The sequence continues at coordinate 29,579,507 of OX375868.1, forward strand.
TGGAAGGCTTGGTTGGCCTGGGCGGGAAATCCGAACCAGGAACCTGGTATCGGGTGCACGCGACAGTCGCGCCTCCTCCGACTGCGCTACACGCGCCCTATTGGCTACCGACTATGATGATCGGGATTATTCTAATGAATTTCCGCACAACTGAGAAGTCACTGTGACGGCATAAAAATCTATTGCATTCAAAATAACGCCCTATATTATAACGAAGGGGGAAATATTCGGTTAGGTAAAGTAGACGAATGTCACCAAAAAGAGATTTTGTAGCAGAATCACGAAAATCCCTTTGCCGGAGGTTACTTGGGCAGTAAAAATACTTTGCAGTAAGATTCACGTGCGATTTTACTGGAAGAAAATGAATAACGAAATAGTAACTTTAAACATCTCCAACAGAAGTTCGGAAAAATAACGATTAGTAGAATAACGATTTAAAATAAACCAAATTCATAACGATATCTAGTCAGTAATTGAAGTAGCTATGCGAAGATACCAGTGCTCGAACTGGTGTCTTGGAAGAAGAGGTACGAGAACTCCGACAAGCACTCTTGACTTGTCAGGAGCAAGTTGATGCGATGGCAAAGATGGCGATCAAGGACTTAAACCTGGTCGCCAATGTGGGTCACGTGCCTTCGAGCAATGCCTCGAAGGCACATGATCCGGACACCCTATGACCTGGCCCCAGGCTTCTGCGCAAAATTTCGCCCTGTGCGCACTGAGTGCAATCTTCCCATAATCGTCTCTTTGTCCATCGACCCATCGTTTTAATTCATCATTGGAGTGAATATTTGTTTTTTGTTGTTATTTAAAAATTGTTGTGTTATATATTTTTGTCGAGGCCGACAAATTCGCAAGGAACGGCATGTCATGGTATAGTGGCAACCGCCTCTGTAAGCCACGCCCCTACATGGGTTGGAAGGTTGGCAGTCTCCCTAACTGCATTCTTGCTACATGGTTGCTGTATATAATATAGACTAATGATAAAGGTTTGTAAACCCTCACTCCCAGGCAGGAGCATGACAGAGAGAACGACGTATCCATCCTGCGGAAGATGGCATGGGGCGGGTGGACGTGGCTATCGAAGAGATCGGAGTAGAAGTCGTGGACGATCTTTTCCATGGTCCTTCTGGAAGAGGTGACGGCTCCGTCAGGACGTCGAGAGCGGTCATCTTGGTCTTGAAGTTGGCGAAGTTCCGGCGGGCATTGCGGATGCTCAACCCTGCCTCACCTGCTTCAGCCAACACTTCCGCCCTTCTCTGCTTGAGATCTTCCTTTATCGCCGCTCTGCATAGCTTTGCAAGCTCGGACGTCAGTTGGTAGTTGTCTGACGCTCGTGCTGCTCCACGCTAGCGTATAAGCTCGAGAGTTTCCGGAGACAGGCGTCTCTTGGTGGTCTTCAAGCTCTCGGCTCCCTTAGCACTATCGCGGAGATGGTACACGAAGCGGTCGTATTCGTCGTCGATGTTGTCCATGACCGTATCTTCCTAAAGGCCGGCAGGAGAGGTGTAGTGGTCCCAGATGATAGTCGTTCTGGGATTCCTCTTCTTGAACTTCGCGGCCTTCTCTCCTTGACGCGAAAAGCGGAACCTCGCGCGAAGGAGGCGGTGGTCCGATCCCGTGTAGAACTTGGGGACAACGGAAACGTCGGTCAGGCAATACTTGCGGTTGAAGATGATGTGGTCGATCTCGTTGTGGAACTGGCCACTGGGAGATCCCCAGGTCCATCGTAGGGAGGGAGGCTTCTGGAACTGTGAGTTTCCATGGATGGTCTTGGTCGACAGAATAAACTCAGACAGCCTTTCACCTTGTTCGTTCCACTACAAACCGTGGGTTCCGATGTGAAGTTCTTCCGGCGACTTTCCTGGCCCGATCTTGGCGTTGAAGTTGCCAACGATCACCTTGTAGAAGGTGCGGTCTTCCTTATAGAACTTCTCCTGCTCCACCTAGAAGACTTCGACATCTTCGTCGTCGTAGTCGGATGTTGGGGCATACGCGACGAATACAGTCAAAGCTGGCACGGAGCCACATCAGTCACAAACGTCCGATTCGGGTTGTCAGAGACTCGTACGAATCGATGTTCATGGCGTGTTGATGAGGACACTATTCCTCTGCTGTCGCATGTTCCGAGGAACAGTTCTTCTCCGGAGTCGTAGGCGGCGTGTAGGGGGTGGTGTCTCCTCGTCTCGGTCAGTCCGATGACGTCGTACTTGATCTTTCTGGCTTGCATCATCAGGTCCTCGACGAATGCTTTCGATGCGAGCGTGCGGGCGTTATAAGTACAGATAGTCATCCTAGTCCTTCTCAATTTGCGCAGCCTTGTTAGGCCCTGAAATTTTAGTTAGCAGCCTCTCCGTACTCGTCCTTCCCATCGCTGCAGAAATGGGGGCTCTTTCGGGGTCAGGGAAATGAGGACCTTTAGTGCTGCTGTGTTTGACTCCAATACAACGGTAGCTTGTCAGGCTCTGTCGTGCGAGCGAAGAACTCCGAGCAGCCAGCCAGACTGTCCGAAGGGATGGGGCAAGACTTAAGGCGGCCTCGAATCGCCTTACATGTACTCCCATTCTACCGAGTGCAAGCTTTAGGCCGAGCCGACACAGTTACAATCCGCACAGGCGCAAACACATCCACGCACATTGTGCACGAACATGCCGCTGCCACCACAAGGAACGCATCGACCCGACACAGCAGGAGCAAGCAGTCCATCCCCTGCATCCCACCTGCGTCTCTGGGCAGTACACGGTCGCATTTGGTTCGCGTTTAACTCCCCTATCCACCACCAGGGGACGCGCCACGTGGATGCTTCCAATGATTTGTGTTTTTTGTGTTTTTCTTTCTTCCGCATTCTGTTCAATTTCAAGAGCTACAAAACAAAAGATGAGTTAATGACTGAGTCACCTTTCCGTTCCGTCTTCTGGCCCAAAAAAAGCTGAATACTGGAAGGAGCGGAAGGACTAAAAACCACCGGGAACCTTACGAAACACGGAAACGGAAATTCCGCACGTCTGTGTATAGAAGAATGAGAAAATGTTATCAGGCGGAAGGTGACATGTATTTCGCCTCGAGCAACTGGATAACAAGGACGGCAACCACCTTGGGGCTTTCAACACAACGCCGCCGCTGGTTTGAGCCGCATCGATCTTGTATTAGATGGAAGTCCTTCCTTCAAGTAACATTCTGAACTTACAGCAGAAAAAGCTGATCGAGTCCATCAATGTTTATTTGAATCATTGCGGACAAACTCAGTCGTGCATTTAGTGCTAGCTTGCAGGTCATTCGTCAGGCCTATACTTTACGCCTAATACGGTACCTCTAGTTTTAGTCCTAAATATAAACGAGAAAGCTAAACATGAGTCAGTGTAGAACATTTTCACAAGGAGACTTTGGGTAAGGGTTCGCGGATATAATTACAGCAGCATACCTTCTACATCGCAAAAAAGATCTTCAAGCTACATATGTCCTCTTGCGTATAGTGGAAAAAATATGATCCCATAATGGCTTATAAATTGATAAATAGTATGTTGCTCCTTCTTCTTCGAAAGATCAGTTCTTTTCTGCTTACACAAGGGTGGCCAATGGTAGATCCAAATTCCTAGAGCACAAAGTAGTCTAAGATCCTTATTTTTCACCTAGCAAGAGCTGAATTTTTGACGCTTACAAAGAAGAGTACTCTATCAAGCACTACAACGAAAATCAAAAAGCTAGCTGACAGATATGTCCAGGAAACTATAGTTTGCTGTTGTTCTTGCAGTTTTGCGTTGCTGTGTAGGGATCAATTGTTTAGTCTACTCTTGTTGTGTTCGAATTGTATTTGCTCTAATTTTGTTTCTCAATTGTGATCGCGTGGCTGTCGACGCACAGAAGAAACAAATATGTTGGTATTCAATACGCCTCCATATAGTCTGTCAACAAACGAAGCTTCTGTAAGAACATCTACAAGTGGCGTTTCTCATCTTTCTTATAAGAGGATGGTTTAATTCTAGAAATTTATTCGCATATTTACAAACGTCGGCAAGAACATTGCTGATGGCATATTAAGCGGTCAAACACTAGGAAGTTAATATGATGAAAAACTTTGGATGACATAACACTGAGATCTTAGATCCGAGGCAGAAAAAGGCATATTACAAGGCACCCTAAAACATTTGTTATTCATTAAGCTTCCACAATTACAAAGCACTACTACAGATCTGTTAGTATCCTATTTGCCCATTTGCAGTAAGCGACAGCCTATTTACAAATGTACAGTCAAAAGAAATTCTGAAGTGATGAAGGCTGCATTTAAGGCACGAACTGCTCAACGGAGATCCCAATCTCCACTCCGCGATAGGCGAAGTTGTAGGTCTGCTGGGAAACGTAGAGCACTTGCTGAGCATTGGTGGTGATCCAGTTCCTAAGCGCTGTCTCGGTGCCATGCACTTTCTCGAACAACAGCGAACATCGCGGCGAAAAGTGTCCCTTCTGAAAATGACCGAATCAATCATGTAGCATTTGAACGAAGACGGCTTCTACTACATTGACTTTCAAAGAAGGGCCGATCGAAAAGTCACCTCCAACAGCTCGAACATCTTTGCCAGCGAAAAGTCCGTGGATATGGAGTCGACCCAGAACGACTGCAATCCCTCAGGACACGCAATCGACAGCGGTATCAGTGCGTCGATTGTAGAGTCGTCTGCGGTGATGGTCTTCGAGGCACTTCGAATTCTAAAATGGCATAAAATTGCATTTTTCAACAGAGCTTTCGTGTTGGAATCAATACTGCCTAAAGTCAGTCGCCAGTGACTGCTGAGAATGCTATGCATGCGACCAAAATGGAAGTGAAACAAGGCCAAAAAGACCAGCAATATAGTGGAAATGCCTTCGATTTCTTAATTTTTTGTTTTATAAAAAACAACCCCACAGCCTACATTTACTTTTTGACATGCTAAGGAACAGAATCCTGCAACCATACATCATTATAGATACCTGGAACCTCAATACCAGTCACTTGAGGCTTAAGGAAGATGACTTGAATTATTCCTCGGTTAGCAGGTGGTGTATTCGAGTCCACCCTTGGCTAGAGCTTTGATGGCAACAAAACGCTGCAATAACACACCTACGCCAATATGTTCTCTATTACCATCATTTCAATTTGCTGCTTGGGAAGTACGAAGACGTGGTGAGTCTCACTGCCGAGCCTGTAGATAAACATTTGCTTGATAAACATTTCAGACGTGACTGGTTTCTAGCTGAATAGTTAACGTATTTTATCGGTTTTTGTTCTATTTTCTGTCGTTGAGTTTTTATTCCTCTGATTGTGACTTACTGTCTTCGCCTTGAACAGAATGCAACTCATCGTAACATCTTCCTAATCGAACGTGTTTAGTTAGTTAAGCCAAAGCGATCTCTAGTCAAAACCCTGATAGCTCCAGGAAACGATTAGCAACGGTAACAGTCCAAGCCACTTCAGATGGCTTGGAGAGGTACTTCCAAACTGCTTCCAAAAAAAGATACCCTGCAATTTACGTAGTGTAGTGTAGTGTAGTCTTAGTAACTTCTTGATAGTTTAAAAGAAATTGTTGGACTTTACTTCAGTTGTCGGCGAACAGTTCACACGGGTATGTACTAGAGCGTGTTTTGAGCGTGCAAAACCATCAAAATAAGTTCACAGGTCTCCTTCCTTCCAGCGAATGCTTACCACCAATTCACATGCACTATAAATACGCTTGCACTCGTTTTAACTGGACTTTCTTGGGGCTTGTACTAAAACTGATGCTATATTTACAACGATCCTTCCTGGCTGCTCTACATACGACGCAAGCGAAGGCAGCTTCACCTTTAACTAAGCGACATCGTTGGTGCTGCGGCCTCACTGGATACGCTATATCCATTCTCTACAACGTCCTGTAACACTATACAGGGTGTCTCAAAAAAATGTATACACTGTATGAATAGTGATAACTTTGTTCATTGTAAAGGTGCTGAAGTTAACGGCTCATACTAAAGCTTAAGAAAATTAAAATTTTCTGACATATGAGCGGCACGGAATGCTCCATACACTCGTCTGAAAAATCGCATTTTGCACTCGATTGATTCTGCTTCTTGCTTATTGTAATTTCCTCATGTAGTGGCTGTTTCGATTGATTTGTATTTTTTAAGGTTTAAAACTTAAAAGCACTCTATGGCTTGTGAAAAGTGCAGGGCATCCTAAAAAATGCAGGTACTATTTGAAAGGTTCTAGGCGGCGACGTCCGTTCCTCCACGTGGTGCCACTGGGAACTGCCCGCTTTTGCTAAGCCGAACCGAACACGAACACTCGATTACAGACGACAAAAAATGTATACACTCTTTGGAAGGTGACCACTTTGATTTCACAGTAAAGGTGCTGAAGCAGAGGGCTCATACGAAACCTTAAGAAAGTTGAAATTTGCCGATATATGAGTGCTATGGGATGCGCCATGCAATCGTCTGAAATATTGCATTTTGTACTTGATTGATTGCGTTTCGATTGAACACTTGTTATAGTTCCTTCACAAAGCGGTCGTAACGATTGACCTGTGCTTCGTTTAAGGTTTAAAACTTTAAAAAAAAACACTACGCCTTGCAAAAAATGCAGGGTATTTTAAAAATGCTGGTACTATTTGAAAGGTTCTAACATTGCTGCTAGTGAAGCTTTTGAAGATATCGTAGACTCATACGAAAGCACAGTTAACAAAAATTTCTGTGACGTGCAAATAGTCAAGATTGCGCCACGCTCTTGCCTGAAACCTTGCATTTCATACTATTTCACATATTTGTGCGGATTGTTTTTTTTGTGTTTCTGGATTGCTGTTTGCGATTCTACCCTGTTTTGTTATGAGCGCACTCAAGGTGCAACTATAAATAAATAAATAAATAAATACTCTTTTGATTGCGCATGAGCTGAATGCTTGTTACTATCTTGCTACTACTTGGGCAGATTAACCTGTGTTGCGCTTCTTTTAACGTTTAGAACTTGACAATCACGTGAAAGACACGTGACAGGCAATTTTATTGATTGCACAATTTAAATATGAGCAGGAGCCCTATTTTCCAAAACAAGTTCTGTGAACTGATGAAGCAAGGTTAGGGCTGAATGGAGAGTTTAAACGGCATAATTGCAGCTACTCGGCGATGGAAAACGTTAAAAGTAGTACAGCACAGGATAATCTGGGCAAGTAGTAACAAGACTGGGTACTTATGAAGCAGAGGGCCGGTCCCATACAAAGCACCCTAGGATGTGATCGACCTACCACACCTGCGCTGAATTTAGCAGCATCCTGGAGTTACTTCCCTTTCCCAGTCTGCGCTCTCCTTGGTGTCCGCGGAGGAGAACACATAACCCAACCAAGAGCCTTCTTTTTTTGCGCATGGACCCTCTGCTTCATAAGTACCCAAGATTGTAACAAGCATTCAGCCTGTGCACAATCAGTCAAGCCAGAAATGCATGTTTCAGACGTGGACATGGCGCAATCTTGACTATTTACATGCCGCAAAAATCTCGCGTGCATATGAGTCTCAAACATCTTCAAAAGCTTCATTAGCAGCAATGTAAGAACCTTTCGAATAGTACCTGCACTTTTAGGATACGCTGCACTTTTCACAAGCCATAGTGTGTTTTTAAGTTTTAAACCTTAAAGGAAACGCAACTCAATCGAAGAAGAATCGAGTTTGTGAAGAAATTACGACAAGCATTCAAGCGAAACAGAATCAATCGAGTGTAAACTGCAAGAGTTCAGCGAGTGTCTGATGTAATCCATACCGCTCATATGTCGGAACATTTCCCGTACTTTTCTGTGCTTTCATGTGAGCCTTTAACTTTATCAGTAACTTTACTGTGAGCAAAGTTATCACCTTTCAAACAGTGTATACATTTTTTGAGACACCCTATATATTAGTAAGGAAGCATAAATTCCACTAAACTTTTGATAAGCGAAAAGATGACAAAAACAACTCCTCTATAACGTCCGCAATCCCAAATATTAGTAAGAAAGCATAGGACCCGCTAAATACTATTCATAACTGAAAAAACAACAGCGATAAATGTAGTGAGTTTTTCAGTAGCCAGAGGAGAATGGAAGTGTTCTTACCAGGTTTTATCAGGTAGTCAAACTGAAAAGCAAGTCAGGGAGAAGACGCTGACTTAAGTAAGACCGCCAAAAAGAAACCACTGAATCCGAGAACTTTCGACATCTGCGTGATGTGCACGAAATGTTCCAGAGGCACTTGCGACTGCACCGATTGCCCGAACTGCGACTCGCGACGGCAAACAAATGGACTGCAGTCCCACCCAAAGCAATGCAGACAAGACCTGTACATACTCGCTCACCGCGTGGGGAAGATATGCTTGGCGAGCCTGGACGAGGAGAGAGGCTGCAATCGAGTACCAAGCGCACAAATATTGCTTCCACGTGTCTGCGGCAAGAAAACTACCCAGTGTTTAGGTATGCTTTGCAACCCTTCCACCGTCCTCCAGCTTTAGTTTCAGTCAGTAACTGGCGAGTGACCCAATTCTACAAAAAATCATCGGATCATCACTTATCGTAACGATTCCTTGTGTAACGAACGTATGTACTTCAATTCGTGAATCTGTCGCATGCAGTCAAGCAGCGACGTCACGCTGTCAATGGTGAAGCACGGATCTGAACGGAAGGGACTCGCCTGATGGAAAGGAACGGTCGCTTCAACAAAATGCCTTGAAGGATGCGCTTACCTAGACGAAGCGAAGCACAGTGTGGAGCTCTAGACACCAACGCTAGTGCATCGATATCGCAAGCACTCTCATATATGCCCATCTAAACAGAAGGCGTAATTTTTATTACCATGTAACGAAGCGACATTGCAGTGATCTTGAAGTAAGCATTGAGCCTCATAATACGTTAAAAAATGAGAAATTTCTAATTAAAAGGCGCGTCACTGTTTCCGAATCCTTAAATTTCGATGGCGAACCACATCTTCACGCGATGTTGTTCTTAACTTCTTAGGATGTTGAACTAAGGCACGCAAAGTCCTCAAAATGGAAAGCGAAAATAAAAAACAATGAGCGACAATAAAACGCAATGCCCTCACCATTTGAATTCCGTGGAACCACCAATCCGGAATGCTCTCTAAAGCCGTCCTCAGCTCATTCTTGGTTGCACTGATTGTGAGCTTTTTCGGCGCAAACACCCATAAGCAATCGAACAGCTTATCATGTTCGTCGACTTTCACGGTGGAAATACTCTAAAACACGTTCACTTTAAGGACAGCAGCAATAAATTTTCTCCCACTTGCTGGGATGAAAGTACCTACCAACACCCTGTGTGTGACTAAATCGAAAAAACCGAGGAAAGGTTCGTCACAATGAACAAACCACGCCCGAAGAACCACCAGTACACCTCATTGGTTAGCAAGAAGGTATCTCACGCGGGCATTCTGCAGTTCTCCAATATAATCACTTGAGCACATAAATCTCATTCAGCATCCCAAGAATGGTACCATAGTTAGTAAAAACTATATTTCAAGGGTTGCTTTTCAATTTTCACTTTCTTTTGAAAAATCAAGAATCTCAGATCGGGTGCGGATTTCTTGACCTATCGAAATAGTTGGGAATCTAATCTGTTACTTGGCAAGTATGAAAACCTCTTAAGATTGCCTGTGCAAGCCTTAAGAAAAAATTACCGCTTGTCGAATTTAGCGGTTATCGTAGCTATCCTTATAGTACTAGATCTCCGCGATAAAGGATAGGATAAAAGACGACGTTGCTTAATCCCTTTTGAGATACGCCAGGCATTCTATTGTTACGCGATGTCATGTGGGAAATTTGAGAAGTCCGAGAAAAAAACCGAACCACTAATCTGGACTGTGCTGTCGCACAGCAGTTTAGTTCATTTTCTGATGGTTTTCTTTAACGGTACGTTAATTAAGCAGAAGATTCGGTAGCCAGCAACGTCAGTATTGTATGCTTCTCTGGCATGTCTCGCACCAATTCGCCGACCCACGATGGATGAAAAGGTGTAGTTGGCCCGAGTTCTCCGCGATAAGTAAATAAATAAAAACAAGTAGACCACTCTACACACAAAGTGCCAAAAAAAACGTTTGCCCAGTTAACTTCAATAAGACACGGCGAAATTTCCGAAAAAAAACTTTCTCTTACTACTTGACTACAATGCTGTAAGGGGCGCCGAAGGCCGTCTTTGTCTTGCATCGAGGTTCGGATTTCATTCAGGCCAAGAGCCTTCCACCACTCACGAACCGGTGAATTGATATCAGATTTGTCCGGAAAGAATAAAACACCTGTTTTTTGGTTTGCCCATCGGATGATCCCTGCTATTCACTGTAAGCAGAACACGCTTCCAAACCACTTCCATAGATCCCATAGTATTGGGTTGATCGAAAAGTCATGCAACACTAGCACAACAATATTCAATAGAATACAATATACAAAAACTCAGTCCACGATATATTCCCAGGCCAAGTCTAAGATCCTGCGCCATCTTTTTCAGAAATCTTCATTTCCAGTTCACGTCGATAATCGAACTCTGTACCTCGAAGATGCTGCTTCAAAGCTCTGAACAGGTGGTAGTCAGAAGGAGCGAGGTCTGGAGAGTACGGTGGTTGGGCAGAAATACCCAGCCTAACTCCTGGACTTTCTCGCGACTCACTTTTGCGACATGAGGACGCGCGTTCTCCTGCACCAGGTAGACATTTTCCTGTGCTGGACGTTTTTGACGCATGGCGCCGGCCGAGCTCTGGAGGTGGGTAGGTAGGTAGACAGCTGCTGTGACTGTGGTCTCACTATCCAGCAACTTCCAGTAAAGCATGCCCTCTGAGTCCAACAGAGGGGCGTCCGGGACGAGGTCGATCTTCCAAAGAGATATCTCCAGCTTTGAAGCGCTGATACCAACGGATGGAACAGTAAATGACTTCCTCCTTGAATGCAGCGCAGATGTTGGAGGCTGAGTCCTTAGGAATGGACCTGCAGAAATTCGTAGTAGACGATAGGTCGAAGGATGCTGCTGCTTATCGTTGACATTGTTGTGGTATTCGTACTCGACGAGGCCTTATATGGTATGCTTGAGGAAGCTTCGAGAATGCACTCTGACGTCATCACACAAGATCGATACTGTAAGAGCTTTAGCAAATTTAACAAGCAGTAGCGTAAAGTGTTGCAAGACTTTTCTATCAATCTATCACAATGCATGGCGCATCTTAGACAAGGATTCATTAACGCCGCCCTTTAGATTTACTTGACTAGAGCACACCTGGATTCGCTAGATTTTAAATGAAACTACAACAAAAGCGGCTCACGACCTGCTGTAAATGGTCAAATATAATAGTAATATTATAGAATCCGAAGGGCGCGTGTAGCGCAGTCGGAGGAGGCGCCGATGTCGCCTGCACCCGATACCAGGTTCCTGGTTCGGATTTCCTGCCCAGGCCGACCAAGCCTTCCATCCCTCCGGGGTCGATGAACTGGTACCAGACTTGTCTGCGAAGGATAAAGCGCTGACTTGTTCATAGGCTGGCCATCGCAAGTCATTGTGTGGCCAAATACGTATTTAATTCGCCTCCACGACATTCCGTAGAAGTAGAATGTGGTCCATCCCAAAAAGCGATTGAGTAACGCCGTCCTTTATCCTATATTTATTTTATTATAGAATCCGAAGCTAGTTGAAAACATTTTAACGTTTGATCCAAATAGCCTAATCTGTAGATTCAGCACAATGATCTCATTTACAACCACCTCAAGGCAAACATCCTTAAATGTTCGCTCTAGACATTCGCTCGATTAATATAATAAAATCTTTACAATTTTGACTCTTCAGGATCTAGATTTCGGTTCCTTAAGAGCAGCATGGAGTCTCAAGCACCTTCACACAATATTACTGAGCATACTGTGTTTCGTTAGAGTAGCTGTAAAATCTTCACACCTCTACGGTCGGAGCAGTTGGAACGGGAGTCTGAGAATTAACGAGGTCTGGAGAAAGTAGTTTTTCTTCTTCGAGTGGCGTGATATTACCAACACTATTGACGTTATCGTCTTAACCTGCCAATACTCACCCCGTCACATCTGACGATCTGACGCGCCGGTTTGAATTCTCCCTCCAGCTAATTTAGGCCCTGCATATTAATATTATTAATCTATCAACTTTTTTAAAATGCATACTGCATATTTAAAAAAGTTGATAGATTTCGAATCTCTGAGCACGGGAGATTGTTATGTACCACTACGCCGCAAAATAGTCCATGGTACACAGCTTTAAGGGTCTCTACTCTCTAAAGGAGAAAGGGGTTTTGTCCGACCTACCTGACCCTAATGATGTGGAAAATATGACACCTTCATCTCCAGACGGATAATGCAAGGAACTCAAGGCCGGCAGAACCCAGCCAGGCGAGAACACCTCCACACCCCATGGCGCCATGCTCGCGGCTACTAGATTGAGTGTTCACTGCATTCACAACTGACCTCGAACGACGGCGAAAGATGTGTGATCGTCAGGGTCACCGCCGTGTCCTGATCATCGCTAATGTAGATCTCCTTCACACGATAACGCCTGAAATGCTCTCAAATCGCTGCGACATCCTCATGACGATAAACTGGAGGAAGAAAAATGCGTTTGGACTTTAATTAAGTATTATTTATCTAAACGAAAATTATGAAAAAATAAATTATCATGAAGCTCTTCATGTCCCTCGGGCAAGAAGGATCAAATGGAGCACTCTGGCATGCGACAGAGACAAATGGAGACGCTGCTGGCGTCCGCTCGAGCAACTCGACGATCGATAGAACAGGTGATAAAAGTTAAATGAAAATTACGTACGATTCAAATTATAAAGAACGCCAAAAGGTACAACACGTATATGATGATTCAGTATATATACTCCAGGAAATCTCTGTCTGTGTCTACCAAAATTTAATTTGTGTGTTGGAGATGATGAGTTCCTCCACTAAACAGCGCAGTTGGATAAAGTGACACGACAGACCTAGTTAGAGTTATAGCAGCTCAAAACTTGCTTACGCTCCAATTAAAGTTGCTAGAAGCTGTACTATTCCTTTATTGGTATTTTATAATGTTGCTCGAAGTTTATGATTATAGTAAATAGAAAATAGTAAATTATTTGTTCTCTAATTTTAACCGATAGCTTTTATCTCATTAAATTTTTTATTAATTATTTTATTTTGGGCGCGTGAGGCGCAGTCGGAGAAGGCGCCGGCTGTCAACCTGCACCCAATACCAGGTTCCTGGTTCGGATCTCTCGCCCAGGCCAACCAAGCCTTCCATCCCTCCGGGGTCGGTAGATTGGTACCAGACTTGTCTGGGAAGGGTAAAGCGCTGACTTGTTCATGGGCTGGCCACCGCAAGTCATTGTATGGCCAAATACGCATTCATTTCGCCTCCACGACATCCCGTAGAAGTAGAATGCGCTGGTGCATCCCAGAAGGGATTGAGTAACGCCGTCCTTTATCCTTATCCCTTATTTTATTTTGTCTTCTAAAACTTTTCTCACTACATCTTTCTATCTATGCTTATGTATCTAATGTAAATCTCTATATGCAAACGAAAATAAGTGAGTAAATAAATATTTATTTCACATAACTTTTCACCAATAAGAACAACTCCCCAAAATATTACGGTTTAATAGAAAAAATATTCTTTACATCTTAATAAATATTCACCTAGCTGCAAGCTTCGTTGCTCAACTAAGAAATACTAGACGTCCAAAACTGAAGAAATGTGTTATAAACGATCAAAAACAACTCACCTCATCGCGTGTCTTCTTCTTCGAATTATATCCCGCCACTGTGTACATACTAGCTGAGCTGTTCGTAAGTTCTTGGCGTCAACGTTTACCAGAATCTTCTCCGTCATCTCCGGAGGGAGGTTCGAGTATGAGATTTCCTCAGGCATTGCTGTAAGGCAAAAGCAACGCAGGGTATAATAAGGAGAATTTTGAATCTGAAACTGAGTGGATTAACCATACTGGCAACACATTTTCTAGATGATGAAGTAGTTTCAGCGAAGCATCGACGCAGACAAACGAAAGCGAGAACGATCTAGGCCCAGGATGTCCTACGCAATTCTGAAGCAGTACTCCAGGAAACCAGAATGTCTAGGACAACTGCAAAATTGCAGGACTTTCGTCGATAGGCCCTATATTTATGGGGATAAAAATATTTACTGAAGACATTAAAACGTAGCAACGAAACTTCTTGCCAGCTCATAAGCCAACGAGATTAAAAGAGGGTGATCGGAGAGAACATGCACATGTTCCACACTTCTCTAAAGTCTCCCGTCCTGACTCCATCCTTGGCTTATCAGTTTCGAACTTCCTGGGGTCTGATTCGTCAACGACTTACATAACTTTAACAGAGAAATCACAACGAAAACTCAGATAACACGGCTTATCGCTCACCATATCGCTTGATAAGCCGCTCTACCAGGGACTATTACATATGGTAGGATTTCGGCTGTAATTTTCTCTGTTAAATCCCTGTAAGTCGTTGATGAATCCGGGCGTCTAGATGCTCTTCGATGTAGTTTTGCACTGCAAGCATCCGAGTGGCGACATGCACAAAGACTTGTGGTGCCAGCATTACGTAATGAGGTTGACACTATATGCTGCATGTGGTAGCGCAGGTGGAGGAGGCGCCGGCTGCCAGTTCCCCGACTCGAGATTTTCGGTATGGGTCCTGACCAATATATCCAAGCTGTCTCTGCGACGTCGGTGAATTGATACCAAACCTGTCTGAGAAAAAGTTTAGGATAAACCACAGACTTGTCTATCGGCTGGAAGCTATTATATAGGCTACGCGTATTCTAATTCCTCTGGGATATTCCTCGGAAGAGGAATGTGTGGCGCATCTCGCAAAAGGATTGGTTGTCAACGCTCCATCTCCTTCATTTTTTCATAACCTCACATCAAAAGGAGAATGATGGAGTTCACTGCAACCTTTTTCAGCGAGCCATCATGTAGTGTGCAAGAAATCAAAATAGTTGTGCGGGGAGTAGCGCATGGAATCATTCAAGGATAGCTGGAAGGAATAAAAAGAATTGCACTGATTGGATGAACCCATTTTTAATTTCGTTTGTTTTTTCTTCAAGCTTGCATATTTATTTATTTATTTATTTATTTACTCAATACGACATAAGACGCGTCGTATAAGAAAAAGAACAAAGGAACAATCTCAAATTAAATTAACCTATACAGAGTTATAAAGGTTCGTTTCGCGACCACCTTCATACGAACCTTTTGTCATAACATCTCCCCGGTGGCTCACCAGTGAAGCAAGCTAATCTAGGAGGCAGATTTTCCATGAAACAAGCGTCGTCCACCTCTCAGTACAGTAAACACTGACAACAAACTCCAAAAGACGAGAAAAATGGGCGAATCGGAGGTGCCTAGTGCGGAAGGATGGATGTGCGAGAAAAAAAACATATGATACACACCTGTATCTAGGCCTCGAACAAGGCACACATATGAAGAGTAGGAAACTCCGGAAGCTTTGCAGCAGTTTTTGGCTAACAAATGAAAAGGAAATACTCAACGGCTTGTCCACATTTTACCCCTTCCCCACACTGGATTTAACTTTAGAAAACGCAGAAGCAGCGCTGCGCAGAATAGGGTACGATTTAAAGGATAAAGGAGAGCGTTAATCAAACCCTTGGAGGGATACGCCACGCATTCCACTTCATATGGCTTGGGCGACTTGAATGCATAATCGGCCTGCGCAATGACTTGCGATGGCCAGCCGATAGACAATTCTGTGTTTTATCGTTCCCAGGGGCGCGTGTAGCGCAGTCGGAGGAGGCGCGACTGTCGCGTGCACCCGATACCAGGTTCCTGGTTCGGATTTCCCGCCCAGGCCAACCAAGCCTTCCATCCCTCCGGGGTCGGTGAATTGGTACCAGACTTGTCTGGGAAGGATAAAGCGCTGACTTGTTCATCGGCTGGCCACCGCAAGTCATTGTATGGCCAAATACGCATTCAAATCGCCTCCACGACATCCCGTAGAAGTAGAATGCGTGGCGCATCCTAAAAGGGATTGAGTAACGCCGTCCTTTATCCTTTATCCTTTTTATCGTTCCCAGACCGAGAAATAATGTGTCACCGAGGAAGGCACTGCAATTAGTATCCAGAGAGCGTTCAACGAAAGAAAGGACAACGTTAATGAACTGCCCCTTTATTACTAGACCCGTAAATGAAAAATGGAAGTAGTACATGGATGAACTACAAGCATAATTGCATTGCAGCCTTAAATCCAGCGCCCATGCAGCTAGAAAAAAAAACGAAAATGGAATAGGAGGCATGAATTAAATTCCATAAATGTGTGGACACACCATTATTTAGTCTGAAAGTGATATGAAGTAAACGAAATTGTAATTTATGTTAAGAAAGTCACATGTCCCTGGCTGGCGCATATCAATTTGCCCCTTCTTGAAGGTGAAGGTGGAGCAAAAGCTGAACGACAACTTTTGCAAGTTATGAACTCGACGGAGAAACACAGAATTTTTCTCCACCACATGACCGCGGAAACGGAGCGCAATTGGCGCTGATGCTCGTAAAAGCCTTCATGGCCAAATAAACCCTCACTTTACCAACACCTCTTACCTGTTGGTGATTTGACACAGACTTGACGATAGAAAAGTAAATGGAAACAACGACCACACAGAAACTGTCCGAAAGGAAGGGAAGAGAGCCGAAAACAGAAGCACTCGCGATGCGCTTTCGAAGGCAAACTTCATGAGGAAGTCAAAACAAGAAGACCGACCAAATCGCTCCGACGCGTCGCACGGGACAGATATCCTTGACGATGGCGTGGTATTTTCGTCGAATCCTTGTGAGTCTGTAGCGACAGCTCTTTGTTAAGAGGACGGAACGCTTGCATGATTCCGGCAGCTACACTAGACTAGTGCAGTCAAACGAGTCAATGTATGGAAGGTTCGTCAAAGCTGGACTGGGCAATTTAGATCTAATCTGTAGAGGACAAGAGCTCCTGATCTGATTGACAATAAAATTCTGGTGGAAGGAATAAATCGTCTCTTCGACTAAAACAGTTGCGTTGCTATCGCAACGAAAATGTCGCCTACCTTCGGCTGTGTAAACAAAATAGATTGTAGTACAAAAGAAGAAGACGAAGAGCCCAACACATAAGAGAACCTTGAGCAGACTGTAAAAATATTATTTCGTTGTTCAATTTTTTGCGTGCTCTGGAACCTAAACAATTCTTGAACACATTCACGAAATTCCCATGAAAGTCATGTCAACAACCTCGAAAGTAAATAGTAGCCGTGAAGACAAAGTCGAATGAACACACTTCAGTACACAAAAATTGCTTGACTTATTTTAGGGACTTACACTTTTTCCATAAGCGAAAAAATGTTAGCGATGCGTAGCTTGATAAAGCACTGAAGATTGTAATCTATAAAATAGAGTAGGATATAAGAAAGGGTGTAAAGAAACCGTGGGACAGAAAAATGTATGTGGCAAGAAATTACAGAGACCCACTGTGCATTTTAAATGACAAACAGGGTGAATCAGGGAGCAGCAACAAAATAGAATCCAATGTCGGCAACACCACTTTCAAGCAGTATTTAGTTTTATGGTTGTGTATGGTTGCTAAATGTCTGTACTTAAATACTGCTAGCTTTGCAGAGTTGGATTTCAATGTCCTTTTTCAGCAATAATTGTCGAAAAGTATATCATCAGCCTCAGATCATTTTCCAGCAAAAAGCGAATAAGCAAATATTTAATTCGATATAGAAACGCTTCGTTTGCTCGCTAGCAATTATAACATACGTATAAAGGAGACTATACGAGTGTCTAAGCCATTGGTCCTTTGAATTGCTTTGTTCTCATTTATGAAGGATATAGGGTGCAATCCAAGTAGGGAGTGGGGTCCACCTTATACGCACGTTTAAAATCTAAATAATCGCTGAAATGGAAACACATGCAACATAATGTACAACTTAGGGCAGCTAGTAGACTCTCGAGGAAGCCCGGGGTTTGCGGGAGGAGGTGGGTACCCCAAGAGGACGAGGGGTAGAACGCACGTCCCGTTATAAGGTGGACTCCTTCATTGGGATTGCACCGATATATATATATCCTTTATTATATATATATATATATATATATATATATATATATATATATATATATATATATATATATATATATATATATATATATATATATATACTTTGGATGTGCATTTTCTTTTACAAGACTCGCTTTGCTTAGAGGAAATCAATATGTGGATCTAGTGATGGAAAGTGAAAGAGAAAAGGAAAATGATAGATCCACAGCATGTCACTCAAATTAAAACGGCTCTAACTGAGGTTAGAAGCTGTCAGAAGAATGTTCGTTTGCGATGAGAACTCAAGCCCGTATCCCTGCTGAGGGAGTGCCATGTCACTACCCCCCCCCCCCCCGAAAATGTCCTTCTGCATTATCGGATTTTGGTTGCAACCAAATATCATTGTGAAAAATAGTTAAAAATATGAATGAGAGAAAAGAATGACAGAGTGGGTAGTCAACCAAACTTCCACTAGCCAAAGCACCTGCTTTAGTAGGTCAGCTGTTTCAAGGCGGAACTACGAACAGTAAATATGTGCAGACCAAATACTAATTGGTGCAAATAACTGTGATTTGATACAACAGCATAGAAATTTGTATTCAATACGACAGTCGTTCTCACATCACGTGTTCCTTGCTAGGCATTGGGCTCATCAGCGATTTCATTTTGCAATCGGATATAGAGTAACTCAGCTGGAAGAAGTAAAGTGATAGACATCGTCTAGTCATGAGGCTGTTTAAGAAATCGAATGGTTAATGGAAACGCCGAAACGGTGACTAGATTGTTCAGATAATATCACAGGCGCACAAAGGAGGCCTGTTCGAAAACTGACGAGTCTAAAAGAAAGTGCGGATGGCAGTGCGCCAACGAACGGTGAACGACATTTAAGGGCAACAAGGAAGCGGAGAGGCAGTGGCGCAGCAGGGGAGGAGAGGCTGTCATCAGGCACATGGGAGACGAAGTGCATTCGTCACAGACATCTGCGATCGCTCTCTGAAGGCGCTAGGCGATCGATCTCCACATCTCTTTCCAGGCAATGTCACGTAGCGATCGCCTATCGCATACTGTCCAGGTCGCCGGCAGCAGGGCAACGACGGCGATACGATCGGCGGAGGCGGAGGAGCTCCCTCTTCCTCGTTCCTCAATCGTTAGGAAGGCGTTGGTCAGTCTGCGGGCAGTGGGTTTCCGTAACCTATTGTCCAGTGAACCGCGGATAGCGAAACGGTGTCACGACCTTGGTGACAATCCTCCCCCAACCACCGCGAGCATGAGCACTGTGCGGCAGCGGTTCGTCCGCTACGTCATTCTCACGACCGATCAACATCGATCGAACGGCGAGCAGCCAGTTGAAGAAGTTCATTGCTGGTCCTGGTGCTGGTCTTCCCTGGGGTTCCTTCACAGCATCGTTATATCTAAACACGTATGCTTGGACTCTCATGAATCGTATGGCGTCGCATGCGAAAAAGAGGAAGAAATCAAAGCACAGGAAACGTAAGTAAGTAGCTTGAAGTCGACAGTGTAGGGAGTTAAGCAAAATCGAAGCCAAGTAGTTGTTCACTAAATTTTCCTTCTTCCAAAACATGGATCATCAATCATCATGGACCGGCTCAAAGCCTCGCGCGATAGGTTTGAGAGGGGTGGAGGGTTAGCAAGGCTATCTCATAGGCACATGAACTATTCGCTTCTCTCACGAATAAGTTAGGGTGCTCTTATTGTTTCCGTTTATGCTCGCTGCCTGTCAACCACGACCTAACCCCGAATCGCTCTGCGTCAAAACCTCTGACTAGCCTGCACCCTGAACATAACTGCATATCTGCCGTAATAGTTAGTAAACAATTATGCACATGTACTAGGTTTCTTCACAATAAATTTTTCCGTTCTGTTGAATAATTTTTTTACTAATTCGACAGATAAGATCGAGAAGCATTATATTGTATTTCTTATTAAATATTATTTCTTATTTAATTCTAATTTTTGCTTCGTTCGATTGTGTGCACCTATGAGTGCAGTAAATAAACGAATAAATATTGTCGGATTTTGCGCTCTATTCTCAACTGCATGTATCATTAGAATTTAAAGTTCTCTAGGAAAAATTGCATTGGTAGATTTCTTGAAACCTGAGGAACGCTAGCAGTCCATCGTTCATCAGATAAAAACGCTTGAAATACTCCCAATTTTCAGATCGCCTCTGCTGTTGCACATGGTGCGGATCCGCGAACTTCTCGTTTACGAACTCAAAACTCGCAGTGACATCTTTACGAACGTCACTGCATTCGCCTGGATACCACTGGCAAATGAGCACTAGGGCCTTCAAATCAGTCATTTCCTAGAAAAAGTTCGTGTCTTCGATTAAATGCACGTCTGTAATGAATGACAAGCAATGACGGTGTTTCTAGTGAATGAAAAAAGAGAGTAAAGCCAAGGTGGATCACCATTAAAATATAGCAAGAGTTCTGCTTTCAAAAAAAATGTATAATATTCTGCTCAATGGTTCTTAATTGAACTAAGAAGAAAACGTAATTATTGCGAACTTCCTGCAAAAGCGTAGTGCATCACCGAAAAAACTACCGGCAGCTGCAGATCCACAGAAGAGTGAGGTCAAGATGCATGATATTTTGCACAGCGAAGGTGATACCCTAATGCACATTTGAAATCTGCTCGCGATAAGTGAGGGAGTTTTCTAAGCGGAGTAGTCTTAGTTTTCGGACCTTTGCAGCTACTGTATGGTCTGCAAAAACTCAGTCATCTCCTGAAACCGAAAACGGATTTCTGTCAAAGCTATGCTGTTGCTTTCGCCTGCGAACTATTTTTGAGAGACATTGACACAGACAATTACAGAGAACTGCGACTGAAGACACGTAGAAGCGCGAGAGCATTCATTTTCTACATTCAATTAAGAAGACGAAGAGTCGTGTGTACACTCTTCTCAGCGCTCCAAAACCAAAAAATCGGAAGATAATGTTTTCACTGTGTTCTCGATTCCGTGTGCAGCAGCCGGGTGAAGCGCCGCACGTCGCATGTACCTCAAAGTGAGGTCCATGGCTCGCGCTCCGTTCAGGACAACCAAGCCCTAGATCCTTTTGGGTAAGCGACTTCGCACTATACTTGTTCGAAAGGGATGAAACACTGATTTTCCCAACGGTTGACCACCGCAAGTGGGCAATTGTGCGGACCCCATTCATTGTGCGTTCAAATTGCCTCCGCCTATAGAAGTAGAACGCATCCCACATGCCAAACAAGAATTGATTAATCCCGTCCTTTCTAGTTTTTTTTTGCTAATTTTCATGGCAACAGTGTTTTTCTTATATGGGTTGTCATAGAAAATAGAGTTCCTTGATGTTTCCAACTTTCTGGTGATTCATGGCCTGAACTGTTCATAACTGTGAAAAGAAACTATTACACTATTCACTTACCAAAGCCGTGAAGGTAGGCTTGCTCTAAATTCAGCAGTGCGTGTACAGCTGTCAAAGCAAAATTATCTGGCAATACGATGCTTTACCACCGAGCGGCATATGCGGCCTCAATTCATTTGGGTGCTCTGCGTGGCTCCACATAGTCACTAAGCCGTCTTAGCAGGTTTCAGAAAATCGTCGCAAAACTGAAACGCAGCCTTCTGGTAGCTGAATAACTTGAATTATCAGGTTTGGTGCCCTATCTAATGCTAAGGGCTCGAAGTTTACAACTCTTCTCCTTTTTGTACGAGCACCAACGCAAAGCTAATAAAATCTATATTTTCTGAACGAAATGTGTCAAGTCAGGATGCTAGATATAAGGAATTTTCGGAAAAGGCAGCTGTTAAACGAAGCTGAACAGCATCCTTTGCAGGCGAATGACAGCGCAGGAGTTGCACGAACCCTCGAATCGATGTTCTTGGTTGGATACTGCCAAGGTCAACCTAGCCATCCACCCTTTCGTGATCTGTGAACTGCCACCAGACTTGTGTGGGAACGCTAAAGCTGGCATCTTCTTTGGCAGACTAACGCAAATCAATGTCTAGGCCAAATGCGCATTTATTCTGTCTCTACGACATCCCGTTGATGAAATTTATGTGGCACATCCCAGCAGAGAGTGGTTAACGACGCCCTTTATTTTTTTATCATTTTTGAATTTTTCGTCAATGAACAATATATTTGAGTTATACATATAGGAACCACCCACTCGGCTCCCGGACCAGCACTGCTCCCCACCCCCGAATGGTAATGCCGTGTCCTCCTGAGTAAATCTCTGATCGGCCGTGTTTTGTTCCGTGTTCATGTTAGTCGAATCCTGACGGTTCTGTGAAGCGTGAATAAAAAGCGCAGGCAACGTTTAGACACTGGGCAATGCCTTTGTGCTCCTCCTTTGCTCGTTAATCTTCTACAGTCGGTGTTAAGATTCATCTTTTGCGTTCGACACTAATGTCTGTGGTCAATCCTTAATCACTGAGCTCTGGGAAACATCAAACTGTTCGACGTCCTGTGGCTTGGTGTGGTATCAAGTGCTCCCTGACCTCTCATTATCCCCGCCTTCGTTGCTGGTAGAATAGATTTTTGACGCGGGATTTCCTGCATGTCGGACGGATTCCAGTGGAAAACCAATCCCGCACACCCATTTCTGCCCATCGTTGTCGCTCTGAAAATTGCCTTCGCCCGAGGCAAATGTCTCTATGCTGCCCGTGTCTGCTGGATGTCATACAAGTCTGTACAATCCGCAGCACCTGTTGGCCGCCCTTGTCGTGCTTCAGCCGGTCTTCTGGGAAAAATTCAAGTTAGACTTGTGAATAAACGATAGTAGGAGGTGTTAAGTAAGCCCACAAGGACTGCGCCACGCATTCTACCTAAACGGGATGTTGTGGATACATTGCCTACACATCGATTGTGGCGGATCAGTGTCTCACACTTCCTCAACAAGTCTGGCACCATCTCAGAGACCACAAAGGAATTGAAGGCTTGGTAGGCTCAGGTGGGAAACACGAACAT
This sequence comes from Heligmosomoides polygyrus bakeri, assembly GCA_947359475.1. NCBI lineage: Eukaryota > Metazoa > Nematoda > Chromadorea > Rhabditida > Heligmosomidae > Heligmosomoides > Heligmosomoides polygyrus. The sequence continues at coordinate 29,602,520 of OX375868.1, forward strand.
CGCTCTGGGATAAATGAAATGGCGTACACCACCGAGAGACCATTTACAAAATAATGTAAGCGATCCGAGAATGCAATCCGACGATAGGACGGCATACTCCTGGTTTCTAAACATCACCACTTGCACTAAGAAGGACTGCAATACCGTGAGCACAACGTCTTCCCAATCGGACATATTCAGATAGTCTAGCTAAAACGGTGTCTGGTTAAGGTACCGTTAATATACCGTTTTCACGTCGAATTGGACACTCTTCTAAGCTTGCCTAAAACTTTTGAAATCAAAGCCAACTCTTCTAAATCGAAATGAGCTTCTTCTGCATTACGCTAGGGACTCTCCAAAAATGTTAGAATTATTCTTTGTTCAAGGAAAATTTTAGTATGGCCTTCTTTGAAGTTTTAATCTACTTCCCAATAAGAGAACACATAGTTTGAAATTGTATTAAATTGTTGTTTTTCGAGAAAAACATTGACTTAAAGCTTGTTTTTAAGAGCAGGAAGGCGGCCTTTTTATGTTGCCAAAACAGAGATTGCGCCACGCCCCCGCTAGAAACTTCGTGATTTTTATTCGATTTATAGCGAAACTTCTGTTTGTATACAGTTTTACACCCGCAAGCGGTACAACATAAACAATTGTATCACACATATCCTAACTTTCTTGCAGCATGCAAGCAGTATTTACACTATCAATCAAATAAACCTTGCGACTTGCTTTTCGAGTGCATGACACGATCCAGTCTCTTAATAAATTACCTATTTGCTGCATTGTTGCGCTTCAAAACAAATTTTCATTTATCATTTTTTTCTCAAAAAAAAATCTTTATAAAATAATTACAGTTGTTGACGCAGCTGAACTAACAAATTTCAAAGAAAGTTCTAACAAATTTTTCTTGAACAAAAAATACTGTTCTAACTACATATCTTAATGAGCCTGTAGTTTAACCTGCCTAAAGATCATTTCGATTTTGAAGAGTTCGGTTTGATTTCAAAAGTCTTAGGATACATACATTAGAAGAGTGTTCAATCTGAGTGAAAAGTGTCCCAATTTCATTTGAAAAGTGTTCAATTTGATTTGGGAAGTGTCCAATTCGACGTGAAAATGGTATATAACATTACTTCATGCGCTCCTGCGAATGTTCTAACGACCAACTTAAGGAATTAATGAAAGAGAATGTTGCGATTTCTCGAGTTTGAATATATTGTTACCCTGCAGCTCTTCTAGATATTACGAATAAAGGAAACAGAAGGAAATGACGAAAAAAGTATTCACAATAGCAGTGGAATAACATTCGGACGAAAGGAAAAGCAAGAAAACGCTGTACGTTAGACATCAGATCAGCAGGGCAGCTCCTCATTTCCCGAAAATGAGAAATACGAGAAACGCGTTCAACTTAAAGAACCTAGCTTTCAATAAAGCAATACAAATCGGCGTACACTCGAGCTCTGGCTCCCAAGGCTACTGATAATAACGCTTATAAGTGCTGTGTGCAGTCACTAACACCTGCAACCGCCCTTATTTCGTCTTATCGCTTAGCTACTTTTTTCTTCGAGAAGTTGACGAGAAGTTCTTTTAGTTAATTTTTTCTCCAATGGCGTGCTACAACTAAATTGAATGCATAGGAGCGGTTGGAAAGTTGAGGGTTTCATTTTCATTTCTCGACTTCTCTCAATACATCCAGAGAAGTGCTGTGTAAATTTACGGGTCTTTTGCATAAATAATCTCCTAACATTATTTTATTATTATATTAGGTACAGACTAAAACCTCACAGAAACTAGGGGTTCAAGGAAAGCGTAATATACTGAGACCCTACGCTTCTCCTAACGAAACGGTGGGTGCAAGTTTAGAGTGGAGATCCACCCTGATTTCTCTCCATGAAATCCGCGAAATTTGTTCAAATGCTTTTGAAATAAAGAAGCAAAGGGCATAATCATGTACAGTATAAATGCAGGAGGATATCTCTGCCTGATTGTCGAGGGTAAAAGTTCCAAACACGGGCCACCCTTTTTAGGCATTCACCAAAGGTGTCTTAAATTAATTTGCTACTGATATTGAAATGAAGAATTTGTCAATGAAATGGTGAAGACAACAGATCGAAGTGAGCTCTAAAATACATCTTAGTCAAGACAAATCCGGGCACAGATAGGCTCGGGGAGGGGGAGGGTCACTATGGAGTTATACCATCAGTGCATGTTCGCCTTGGTAGGAATGCAGAGGTATGCCTTATACTTTTACCCCTACCCGATCCTACATATTTGATCTCAAAAACGCAGCAAAGAAAAAGTGACGAGTGAATAAGAAGCTCGTCCACTTCGCCAGTGCTGTTGCGGTAATTTGCTCACGGTTGACCTGACCTTACGCAGCACGTCTAATTAGCGATAGCCTTCAGGTATGCAGTGCAGGGCAAATGGGCTTCTTAGCACACCGACAGCAAAGCTGTGATGAGACCAAGGTTAGACTGATTGCTGGAGGCAAAGCGTTATGTTCTTTCCCTGCAGAATTAAAGAAACCTCAGAGCATTACGCGACTTGACAGAATTATTGGGCTCAGAACACGCCCGCAGGTGCTATTTGCGAGTAGTCGCGCCCACTCGATTGACAGGTTCCATCCTATATACGTTTTGACAGCGCACTCTAAAGTTTGGACAGAGTAGAGCCATTCCTGTGCAGGGCAGCTGACAATTTCTGTATAACTATCCAAACGCTCACTCTACAAGCTGTCGCGCCGCCCATTCGATTGATAGGTTCGATCCCATACACATTGTGCACAGCGCACCCTCAGAGGATTCCTGGCATAGCAGAACACTTTACAATATGCTTGAGATACTCCAAGAACATGCAGGCCCTGGAATATAAGCTTCTTCATTCGCAAAAAGTCTGCTTTTTACGGTCATTTTTGACCACCCACTGCGAAAACTCGGTGGACTGGCGAGGTTGTATACATGTTTGTGTAGATCTCGGAAAGACAAATCGAACGAAACCAGCCTTTTCTAAAAAACCTCAAATTAGAGGAATTGTGAGCATGCAACGGTTTGACGGTTTGCGAAAGGCAACTCGTTCGCGACCGCCCTTCGCAATGGAGCGCAAGTTTTTAATTTCGGATACTTTCATGGCTCCATATGATATATGTATACCGAACGATAAAGCTCGAACTCCTAAGCTCAAATATGCCCTTCGTTTTTCAAATGGGTGACTTTTAGGCGAGTTTTATTAAAAAGACGCAAAAACTGCAAAATCGCGGTTTTTGCGGCGTCTATTCAAAAGACGCGTCCGGTACTGTAGCTGGCATTGTAGATGCCAAATGCGTATTCAACTTACCTCAACGATATCCTGTAGATCTAGTATGCGCCACTCATTCTTACAAAAGAACTGATTAGTTTTTAACCCCTAATCTTTTTTGACTGTTCCATAAAGGGCTGTTTGAGCCAGACAACTTCTTTCTTAATCGAAAAATGACGCTGAAGTCAAAGTTTAGGTTCACTTCAGAGCCCTGTTTCCGATTCAAATGTTTTGTAAGTAATAATTGACAAATTGCTGATCGTTGAGAAAATCGAGTACATCTTGGAGAGTAGGGCGCAAAAAGATGTGATCTCTAATTCGAGAATTTCTTTCAACTGGCACTTGCACTAGCAATCAAATAAATGTCATCACTCGTAGACAGGATGTGATCTCAGCGGTAAATCTACACCGCAAAAGTTTCGCTTCGCTGTAACAACATTTTAAGGGCATTCTGTCCAAGGGCGGACAACAGAAAGGTTTACACATCTGTCAATCTGCCTTTCAGTGATAGAATATAGCCACTGTGACTGAAAACGTTGACGTCTCTACTTATGCTTAGTGCAGAGCTCCACGGTTTCCTTTGTGGCAGCTAATTTTTCGTGATTATCCCTGCACGTCGGGAACGGATGGCGTCAAATGATCGACGCCAAATGCTGCTGGTGGAGGTTTCCGACATGATGACGGCTCACCACCATGCCTCTGGAGATTCATTCCAGCCGCCCATCATTATTCTCGCGATTTTTCGTGGCCTTTCAGCGCCAAGGCTCACTTGTTATGCAGATTTCATCGACAATTCCACGCACAACATCCTCCGGACCACTGGAACTTTTCGACCACAGCGCTTCTTTTTAGAGCCTGTGCTCCTTACTAGCATTTCTTATCGTTAGTGAACGGGACGCTGTAAAGGCTACCTCTCCTCACTTTAAAATATGAATTTTCTTTGATTCATGAAACCTTTCGGAAACAGACACTATTCATGTTGTAAAAAAAAACTAACAAAGCACAGTGGGATGGGTCTCATGACGGGACTCGCGCTCCAGAATTTCGCATCCATAATGTGCCATGAAGCACATAAATTGGGCAGAAGAGAGAAGCGAGGAACAACTGCTTTCACTAATTATTCTCGTGAAAATGCCCGAAATTCATCCAGAAATTGTTTTAAGCCGTCAGAACTTTCAAAACTTCTTCGAAGAAGATTGTCAATTTTCCCATATGTTAGTAGCCTCCTCCGGCTGCGCTATCGCGCTATTGGGCGCGTGATAGCGCAGTCGCGGGAGGCGGACCTCGAGTCGAGACTCAAGGCTCGGATTCCGCTTAGCATCCCACAAGAGAAATCACTAACCACAACCTTTGTCCTTTTCCGTTAAAAGTTTCCTACGATGAACATCCCAGTTCTTCTTTTTACCAAACCTTCAACCCACCTTTCGTTGGTAGGGCTGCCAACGAGGATGAAAACCTCTTTTCGCCGTCATCAAAATGCGAAGCTTTGCATAGTTTTCACTCTTGATGACGAAAAACAGAGAGACATGATCTCCTGTGTCTATTTGAAGAGCTGCAAAAGTGTGGTGCAATTTTAAAAACTTCTCAGCATTTATCGGCACTACTAGACATTTAGCGGACTACCGTCTGCCAAAAATGAGGTTGGGGCTTGGTTCCCAAATGTTGAAAATAGAACGCCTTGGATACGACTGCTTTTAGACCTTTTGCACTCCATGAGAGAAGAAAAAACTGGTCTCGCTTATTACATAGGATAGGGAAGGGCAAAGACCCCAAAATGGCTGATGCGAGACTTGGTCACGCACCACCGCATTCAAACGATTCCCACTCCGAAGCGTCTAATTAGCAGAAGAGCCAGTGATTTCGATCGATGTTATTCGGTCGGTCGATACTGCTGATTTGCTGTAAATCTTGTCTAAATGCCGTCATACATAGTGAAGTGATTCTTACCACAGTAGATCTCCCTCCCCGCACAATACTCTTTTTTCTAAATGCTGGCAGACAGGCGGATCGACAGACATACAGACGTGTTCCCGCTTTTGATATAGGACCAGGAGGTATGGCCAAGTATTTACGTGGGATTAGCAATGCATCTGGATCTCTGTCCTATGGCTGCTAGCTCGGAATGCTCGCCAGAAGGAAGGGGCAAACGGATCTTCTACGTATTATACTTGCAGTACATTATTATGCCTGCCGGAAATTTGATAAAATCAAAGTCGTTCGCCCGATTGAATCTTTGCTCTTGCTGTGAAGCCTACCCGTCTGCCATTATTGACAGCGACCCCCACTAGAATTGCTCAAATCTGTATGGAAATCGATAATGCCGTTGATAAATCGTTAATATCGATCGATGTTGATCTTCCAGCCAAACCCTTCTACCGTCTCATAGAATCTGGCAGCTAATCGCTCATTTCCAGCACGTCAAAAAAAACCTAAAAATATTGTTTGGTTGAATGATGAGAATTTTGTGACTAAATTGGTGTAGCTATTTTTTCTTAGGGCACAAAGGCAATTTTTAATGGCAATTTTCTTTAAAAAATAATTTTAACATGATCGAACATCGCCTTTTTGGACAATAGATACGTCGGCTTGGTTTGGACAATGTGTATATTATTTATAAGCGTGTTTAATTTAAAGTAAAAGGTGCCCAGTATAAAATGAAAGATGTCCAGTTTAAAGTGAAAATTGTCTACTTATGTATGCGTTTAAGAGCTTTAGCATGCAATATACGTTCTCTTTTGCAGAGATGCTGAGCATGGAAGTCGTATTCGTGGTCTGCCTTTGCGGCTCATCGTGTTCGCTACCATTTCGCATCGATAATATTCGATATTCAAACGAGGACGAAAGTGTGTCAGTAGGAAGGCGCGAAAGGTCCGTTATTCCGGTTTGCTACGGCACAATAGTAGAAAAGCCTATGAACAGCTCGCTCCAGGATAAAATTCTCTGAGGAAGGCTAGAACTGTGAGGTTGACGATTTTAAGACAGTGAAGAGGAACATATTTTAAAGACCAGAAATTCAGGCGTTTCTGCCTTATGAACACCTAGAAGAAAGACCGCATCGGTGCATAAATACGACTATGGTGTCGGATCCGCATTAAACTTTAGAGAAAGAAGCTTAATGTGAACTTGCGCAATTCATCACGACGTAACTGACTCAAACGATATAAAAAGGAGCTATCTGCAGGAAGGTGGGATCCAACAACGTCACCTCGTTGCTGAACCAGATTTTGGAGGGATACGATCGATACCTGAGACCTGGATTCAACGGCAAGTTGAATTCTCGACTATAAATTGTTAGCTTTTCTGTACAACTGACAAGCGTGTTGTCATAAATGTTGCGATGACCTTCTTTTGCTGTGGCGATAAGCATTTGTAGCTAATGGTGTTATTTATTTATTATTCTTATTATTATTTATTTATTTAACAAATTACTTATTTATTGTCAGTTGTTGAAACTAAAACTTCTATAATTTTAGAGGGCACAATGCACTTAAAAGTTGTGCAAAATTGTGCGGTATAAGAAATAAAATGTAAGAAGAAATCAAAATGCAGCTACAAAAACGCTTTTTCCAACAAATCGTCAAAAGGCACATAGTATGCGGGGTGATTTTTTCCTTGTCATACTCTTCGGCTCTTGAGTCACTGCAGTCATTTGTTGTAGAATAGGCTTCGGAGATTTTTCTCTTGACGACGTACTGCCAACTCTTTATGTGATGGCAATATTAATCGCTTTCCAGGTGCTTTGGTCCTCTAGGGTTAACCCTGCTGAGTCCGCCGGTCTGCTCAGGTTGTGTCTAAATGACGCGTGCTCTACATACTTTCTGTCGCGGATTCTTGGCCTGCTCGTGCTGTGAAGTACTTGCGCTGCCATGGCATCAGCATTACGCTCAATGTCCCGCTAGGATCATCCATATACCCTCTTGAACAAATCGGGCCCTCCGAATCGTGGATTCAATCCGCTCCTCTCTTTCTTCCGCACATAATGCACTGAAGTTCAGCAGCTGACCGTTCCTAGCGAGGACATTCCGCAACTGATGCAACTCCCCCACTATCCGTTCTGGCCCTGGGCAATAAGGGTGAATGTGCGTCACTAAAACAATCGAGCGTCAGCCGGAGAAGAATGGACTCAGAGAGGAACCGTAGGGAACCCTCATTGTTGCGTGGAACCTGGTGGAGGTAGTTCCAGGAAATTTGTCAATATTGAGCTCTGAATTCTCCTACCACCGATTCATCGCCTCGAATTTCGCCAAGGTTTATAGTTCGAATTCGTTCCAAAAACCCGGTGCTATTTCAATTCATTTATTTTGGCCAACATGAAATATGATATGCAAAGGCAAACTACGGAAGAGTTTAGGTAGTAATTGGCCCTTTGCAAAAAATAGAAAAAACTAGGGAATAGGAGAGAAAACGAAGATAAAAAGCCTGGCAGCCGCGAAATTGTATACAGGACTGGATCGTGACAACCTACATGTCGGTTAGAGTGGAGGACATCACATTTGCAGATGCCGCACGATAGTACCACCACAGTCAGCACACGCGATCTACAGTAGGGCGGTCCCTGTATCTCAAAGGCCTATTATGATTGGAAGAAGTCGAATGAGTTACATTCCTTGTTAACTGCGGGAACACCTGGCTGATGTATTTGTTACTAACAGTTGGAATTAAAAGCGCTATTTGCGCTCAAGGGTATTTGTCTAAGAATGCCTTCTCTTCTGTGACAAAATATTGAATGGGGGATGATTCCAAGCACGCTGCTCAAACGCTACCGCTTTTTCTGGTCTAATAGATTTTTCTTCGGCCCACTGGTGAAAGTGACTAGTTGGATAGCAAGGAGCTCCTACTTAGATGCAAATCGAGTTGCTGCTTGCCCATGATTGCCATTTGTCTATTAGGCCTATGTCATACCATCGCTCACCCCGAGCGAAGCCTAATGATAGGCTCCCATATCGACTCATCTCTTCTCGCGATCGATATGGGAGCTTATCATTAGGCTTCGCTCGGGGTGAGCGGAGGTATGACATAGGCCTTATCCTAGGGAGTAATTGTGACTGATAACACCGCTAGGTCTCGTATGTGAGCGCGGCGCGACCGCCAGGAAGCCATGGACCCAAGAATCACACCGCCATATGAACCAGGGGTGTGCGTAACTACGATTTACGATTTACGATTTT
>OX375868.1:29611160-29947827 GCA_947359475.1 Heligmosomoides polygyrus bakeri
CTTCTTTCTTGACAAAATCAAAAATTTTGTTTAGGTTGCACCTTGTATGCAAATACATTCCGCACCTTAATGTGATGTGATAATGAGATCGAAATATAAGTGTTTTATTTTTCCAGCAGCTTAGCTGTTATTCCACAACCCGCCTGCAATCAAGGCCAATATTCCTTGATGGCTTTGCTTCAGTTCCACTCGCATTGGAAAGAGCTGTTTAAAAATATGCTGAAAAAGTCACAAGTTAAGTAGGCGGTTTTTGCAGCACAGAATACAATTCAGCAGGCGATCATACTGCTTCCGGTACAAGGCGAATTTGCATCTTTTTCTGTGGACTGGAGTGTAGTGTTCTCAGGCAATTGCAATGTGAAAAGTGCAACCAAAAAGAGGGCTAGCTCAGTTTCATCGCCACGATTTTATAATTCTAATCATTTATTGTCATTGCTTCTTCTCTAGTATAGCTCTGATACTAAGTCGGCAGCCCTTGAAGAGGTGAAAAGAGTGGTAAGCAGATGAGTCGAGCTCGAGCGGCCTAAACACAAAGCTGCCTTTTTCTGTTACAGTGCCACAGCAGAACATAGAAGAGTAGATAGGAAACAGCAATGAGCTATGGGAGAAGACTTTAAAAGCGGGTACATCGTTATAACCCTAATTGTACCACATTATGTGAACGCTGCCATCTCTGCACCGAAGATCAGATTTACGAAAATTTACGATTTACGACCCAAAATGTCGTAAATCGTAAATCGTAAAAAAATTTGCCAAAAATCACCGTAAATCGTAAAATCGTAAATCGTAAATCGTAGTTACGCACACCCCTGATATGAACCCATTACAGCTGGTCATGGAAGGTTTTGCTGGTCAGGAAGTGAAGCTAAGTGATTACCACCGACCTTACCCTTTTCCTTCAGTAGTAATATGCATTTTGTTGCATAGTGACGGCATGAAACCATCGGTGATATCAAGCATTACGAAAGGTAATATTACACACTTTTCTCTAGATGTATTTAGAGAGAAGCAATATAATTTGAAAAAAAGGGGAAAAATTAGAGCTAGGAGGGCAACTAAGCGCACAGGTGGTAGCTCTAGTGTAGTATTTTGCTCGAAAGCATTCGTTGTGGAGCGTTTAGATTTTCAAGATATTTCCAGAGAGACGCACAACTGTATTCATCGACATATTCGTACGCACGATGGGACCTATTTCTGACTTGGCCGACGTGAGTAGCCGTTTTCCATTGAAGCAGTAAAACAATGAGGCACATTGAGTTTGCATATTTACCTTTAGTAGTGAAATGATGCCTAGGGTTTTACTATTCGCTGATCGCGTTTACGTCATCGTCATAGGCCTATCGAGTAAGTACCAGGACTGCACCCAAAGTTCTGTGCGCTAAATCTTTTAAGCGGAAAATTTCCGTTATATTTCTTGTAAATCATTAAATTTTCTTCAAAGATGCACTTAGCTGCCACTGTTATTTTAACTATTATTTCACTATTATTTCAAATGAAAAACGTCGTATGCTTTAGCTTCAACAGGTCAACAACTAAAATTCAAGGAGTGGAGTGCAACACTACAACGTGAAATAAACAATTCACCATAAACAAAGTGTGTACGGCAAAATAAACAAACTTTCAGCAACAAATTATCTTCAGCGTGTGGATTAAGAACAGATACATAATTACCAGTCAAGAGAACGATGATTAGCGGGCTGTTGCTCGCATCGCACCGGCAAGGCATCTTAAAATGTAAGCTAAACCAGGTAGTTTCCCAATAGATCCCGGGATTCCATACTTTCCTAGTTCTTTGCGAAGCAGTTCTGTGTGACTGTCGATGCGGGCATCAGCTGGCTAAGTACAGAAAGAATTAATAAAAATGCTATTGAAAGCCTATCAGTGGAATGTTAACTCGTTGACAAAGGTACGATCTCTGCATACCTGAACGTGGGACCAATCTCGGTACCGTGACACGACATCGTGTCACGTAGTTACACGCGGCCAAAAGGGTGTGACACGCTGTTAATGTTCAGGAAAAGTAGCTTTCCAAAATTCATGTTATTAACGTTCTTCCCAAATCATTTAAAATACTTCCAGCGGTTGAAAACATTCTGTCCATTGAGACAGTTTCAGATGAGGAGGAAAAGTATTTTGGGATAAGCAGTGCCAAATGGGAATAGGCAGGTCTTACGAAGGGGTCAGACCAGTATCTTTGTGGAGTCATTGACGGGCTTGGCGGCATGGCGAAAAACTTTTCTAGCTCAAAAATCCATTAGTTCTAAAAATTCAAATACGCCATAGTGTAGACATGAAAATTTCATAGAAACAGCAAAATATTCTTGCTGATAAAAATAGCTTCTCATAAAAAAAGGTTCCCAACTCAAGGTGAGCTTTTGCGATGCTATTTTGACAGGATGTAGGGCCCTGTGAGCGAAGTCCAGCACCACAGTCAGTTTCTGCTGAACGCTTTTTTAAAGGCCTGAAAAGGAGGTCTGAAAGCGTGAGCGCAACTATCACCAACCCCTGTGCCTCGGCGGCGCAGTTGGTATGAGTGTCGTTTCATACGAGCATGCCGGTGGGGTTTTCAGTTCGAGCCCACGTACTGCCAATCGTTTTGCACATATTAGTTTGTCGTTATTTCGCTTTTTCGCTTGGTTGGCCTAAGCGGGAAATCCGAATCGTGGAACAGGAATCGGGTTCACGCGGAGCCTCCTCCGACTGTGCTACACATGACTATTCAAAGTATTAGGTTGTTGCAGAAGTTCTCTCCATTTTCAAGACACCAGATTTTTAAAGTCTGACAAAAAAAGCGAAACACGTCAAGAAACAATGTAACCGCCATCATGTTCTATCGCTCTTCTTCACACTTCAGGCAGACTCCCTATTCCGTTAGCCTAGAGCCTTTCCTGCTTTGATTCGAAAAGCCAGCCAGCCGCCAGCGTTCCATGTCGTCGTCCTCGTCATCGAACGTTTTTCCTTGCATGACATTGGGGAGAAGCAGGAAAAGGTGGGTAGTCTGTTGGTGCAATATCTGGGCTGTACCATGGGTGAGGCAGCAGTCTTACCATCCAAGGTTGAGAGGCTGTTGGCGAGTCATTCTTGCAATGGTGGTCGAGCATTGTCGTGCAAGAATCGAATTGTGCCATGATTCGGAGTCCGCATTTCGGACGCTTTTCTGCGATCTTAGCTGCCAGTCCATCTAGGTGCTAACATTGCAAGTCCGCAGTGTTTCTTTACGGGCCAGCAGCTTGTAGTAGATGACACCTTTGTAATCCCACCAAACAGAAAGTACGATCTTCGACGGGTGAGGACCCTCCTTTGGCTGCTTAGCCTTGTCAACCCACTGTCTACTTCTCTTGTTGTTGACGTACAGGCACCACTTCTCTCCTGTGATGATGGACCTCAACCAACTGTCTGTGCGCTTGTACGAGAGCAATTGAGTGGCCACCTAAGCAAGTCGCTGGAGGTCGCGTTCGGTGAGGTCACGGAGAACCCACTTTGCCAACTTGGGCACCTTACTCAGTTGGTGTAGTTGCCTAACGATCGGAGCATAGTGCACACCCAAGTCCTGCGCGAGTTCACGAGTAGTCGTCCATTCCACCATTCCATCGGTCGTTGTCGACATCGGATTCACATACTGACCTGAACGAATCCTGAAGGTTAAACTGATCTTTGTGAGAGCGTGCGAAGCATTCTCGTGCAGTGCGATCGGACACTGTGCCCTCCACAAATGCACCATTGATGCGACGACAGGAAGCGGCTGCTGACTCATCAAATTTGAAGTCATACAATAAGAGACCTCGGATGAACTCCATTGAAAGCTGCATTTTTCTAGAAGGAGATACGCGAGAGTGAGTAGATAGCAATAACAGTAAACTTATATATACCTGATCTCTTTAAGTGAACAAAAGATAGGCTGCTATAAGGTAGCGTTATTAAGAAAAAAAAGCACATTCTAAAAATGGCTGAAACTTTCGCAACAACCTAATAACATATATGAGGCATGGATGTCCTTCCTTGATGGTTGTTTCGAAATCTTCTGATCCTTCGCATCGCCCATCCTCTGCGTTTATTTGTCAACGCATTATCCTAGTTTGCTGAACACGTGAAGAATGGCTTGGACGGATGGCAGTAAATCTGACTGACCTGACAAGTCAGTCCTAAGCGAGAAAATCTGAACGCGGCGGCCAGTGAGGGAAACGGTTTTGCTTGGCCAGATAACCTACGTTCTAACTTCAGTCATATCGTCAAAAAGTATTTTGTAGTCTAGACGTAATAGGAAGAGTCTAAAAGCATCGTTCGTTCTAAAAATCTTGTTCTTCTAGACATTCTCCTTCAACTGTTACTTTCGGCAAACATGGACCGATTCAAGGTTGATGTTCAATGGCACGAACAACCATCAGCTCTCACTGAGTATGGCAATGTTGGACAAAATATGGAAGCCTGACACGGTAATCTAGAGTTGCAGAAATTATGGTGCTGCGATATACGACAGAGTTCCTCGCAGGTTTTGAACAACTACATTTTAAAGGTTTATTTTTACTTTAAAGGGAGAAGTGAACTTTTGCAAAACTGATTTAGTGGTGAAAGAAATTAGCCTTTACCAAAATGTTACGACCAATCGCCTTTCGGCAATGTGTAGGAACTGTACCACATCCGAGATATTTCAGGAAAGTTACCGAAGACATATTTTACATTTGTTGGATTACAAATGCTAGGTTACTCCTATTCCTTTAAGCGGTTTTAGTGCCTCGAATATTTCCAACATGGTTTAACTTTGTACTCCATGATTTCGTAAGAGGTATTGATCTTGCCTATTATGTAGAGAAAGACATGTAATTCTAAATATATGTGAAATGGATGTGATGGCTGCAGAGTTTAGGTCATTAACCGTGACAGCATAAAACCTCGATTCTCCATTCATGGAGCTGTACGGCTTGAAAAAGGGAAGTTGTGATGAAGTCGAAATTTAGATGCTATGTTAAAAAGCTAATTTATTAAATGAAGTTTTTTGTTTTTTGAAGGAAAACCTATAAACAGTGCACTGTATCGTTGATAAATCTGCCCCTTGCTGAGATGTCGTCTTGCAGAGAAAAATGATATTTACTTAGTTTGAACACATTTCAATAATCACTTTTCATATTTGATGATATGCTGCTGGCATAACTCTCATTGGAATCTTGGTGAGCTAGCTAGCAAATTATAGTAGAATCTGTTGACAAACTCCTGAAAATAAGGCAATAAGGCAAATGAGGCTTCGGAAATCTGCTGAAAATGATGAGTAAAAAAGTTTCTATCCTCCCAGCTGTAACTCCAAACCTCCAGGTTAAATCGCTAAATTCAGCCAGATAAAAACGTGTAAGGCTTGCAACAGGGAGCTGCTTTTCACCGATCTCCATGTATGTCGCTTTCACAGAGCTATTTTCTCGTAATTCTTGTCATGCTTTCAGAGCACAATTCACTCTTTGCAGTAGAGGAGTGCAAGAATGTCTTCCGACAGTCCATACATAAGCTCTGGTTGTCCAGTTCCTTACAAATTGAAGACTTTTATTAATTTTGTAGGCGAGCACCTAATAACAGCAGGTTGTGTAGTGTAGTTACTAACGTAACTGAAATAGTTCAAATCGAATGAGACCACGATCGTTTGAAATTATTGATAAAAGATAAAAATGGCGGTAGCTCTCCTACAAATTAATATTTAACAAAATGTTGGTGCTCTATGATGTTGCAGGTTGTGGATATGATCGGAGTTAGAGCCCTCTGAGCACCTCTGTTTTCAGTATTTTTGGAACGGTGCTCGGTCATACATTCATAGCATGACGACCAGCAATCGCCTTGTTCGATTGTATCCTGACGGCACAGTGTTGTACAGCAGCAGGCTCACTATCAAAGGTTGCTTTTTATATTGCGAAACGAACAGCCTTAAGTTGTAGTGTGTGATAGCAATTCGTGTACGAGCCGTCCTTGGAATGTGGCACAATTTTGAATTTGAAGGCAGCAATCTATAGCAAATTCCTTCCAGTTAAATTGAGATGCATTTATTGCCTGTCCCCTCGTGAGAGTTTTAGATCATTACTTTCATTTTTGGAAGACAGCGTCCGCAAGATAGGCCATGGGTTGGAAGTGTCTGTAAAACGGTCTAGAAGGCGCCCGAAGCAGCGCTAGGCTGCACGTTACCCAAGGACTTTAAAGTAGCTGGTGTCCACCCTGATATAGCACAGGATTGGGAAAGGTGGCGACATGGCACCAGAAGAGGGGATCCCGCCATGGAGCGGGGCAAGTGCTGAGGAGGAAGAAGAAGAAGAAGGCTGTCATTTTTGGTTCAGGCATAGTTATGAAACCGAAATACTGGAAATTTGAATAAAGATACCCATACGAAAATAGTACAAACTGATTTCGAGAGTGAATCCTACTGCATCAGATTCCTAGCTACCGTCAATGATTTGTGCCTTCTTATAGGTTCTAGAAGGCTGATTCACTAAACGAACAGGATCACATACATAGGATATCCTGGATTAGATCGTAAAATTCACAATACATGTAGTTTCATTTCGCCTTCAAAATGTCCGCTTGCTATAAATCACCCAGAAGGATTTAATAACGCTCGAACTTGCTGTTCTCACCTCAGGGATTTGGAGAGAGTGCTGCTGACCAGGGATACAGAATGCTTTGAAAAAGGGAAAACGGAATACGGAACGGAAGGGCACAACATTGGCACGGTGACAGTGGCTAGTTTTCCATGAACGAACTTCTACAGGAACCAGGTGTGATTCTTCAATTCTTCGCCATCAAAATATACAGTACCGGACGTGTCTCTTGAATAGACGCCGAAAAGCCGCACCTTTACGGTTTTTGCGTCTTTTTGCTATAACTCGCCAAAGAGTCATCCATTTGAAAGACCAAGAGTATATTTGAGCTTAGAAGATCGAGTTCTATCGTTTGGTGCATATATTTCGTATGAAAGATTAAATTAGAGGAATTGTGAACTTGCGGCCGACAACTCGCCCGCGGCCGGCTTTCTCAATGGAGCGCGAGTTTTCAATTTTGGCCATTTCTGATCTTTCATATGTATACAGCAAACGATAGAGCTCAATATCCTGAGCTCAAATGTGCTCTTGGTTTTTCAAATGGATGACTTTTGGCGAGTTATAGCAAAGGACGCAAAAACCGCAAAAGTGAGGTTTTTCGGCGTCTATTCAAAAGACGTGTCCGGTACTGTAACAATAAGATCAACCTGTATTTGTGACGTTAATTGGATTACTTTTAAACTACCACCAGTACAAAATGTTAAAGTTTATCCGAAACCTTTTCCTCAACTTTTTTCTCTGTGATTTTTTCCCAGGATCTTTTCTAACACTCCAACAGAATTGTGGTATGTAGCAGGGAAGTATTTTAAGCGCAAAGCAGCATCACGATTTTATGCCCAGTTAAATGTATAGATTTCGTCATTGGTCTATCCTGGATACACTTATTCGACATCACTGAATGATCCGTCTGAAAAGAAACGTTAGCAACCTAAAACTGTTATAGAACTCTGGCACAAATTTAATGCTTCAAAATAAACCTAGGGTTATGGAGATGCTTTATCTTCCGACTAAGGATGGAGCTTGTTTATTCAAACACTTAGAAAAGACTAGTGATCACTCTTTCGAAAGCATTCGCAAAAAGGCATGCACAACTGCTTTCTCTCTTTCGAGAGGTGCAAACAGCTAGGGAAACACAGTCAAAGTTATTGTACAACATTTGCATTTACAACCACTAAGGAAGGACTTTTTAAGGGAAATGCGCGATGTTCATGAAGCGCTACCCGTTGGATCGGCAGGTGAGATCTTTTCTTCAACTTTTCTTCATAAGGCATATTTAAAAAATGAAAAAAGATGGTGGTGCCATCGAAGAACAGCAAGTTAAATGCTGAACGGCGCTCCTGTTTGAAATGTATTTGTGACGGCCTGTGACGTAGACGGCAACAGTGTCGGTTTAGGGCGATTGTCAGTGCCATACAAATATTTGCCGAAAAATATGGAGCTATTTCTAGGCGCCTTGTTGTGTGAAGTTCAAGAAGCAGCTATTTCTGATGAGCAGAGGTGTCTTGGCTCGTGCATTTTAAACCGAAGCAGACCACTGCATAGTTGACTAACTTCATTGTATACAAGGCTCATTCACCCAGGGTTCCCATACTCTTATTTAGCGTTCCTATTTCCACCCTCTATCCACTAGTGGCTCTAACTTCAGGCTTGTCGTTTGGTTCTCGGATCATATGCGTTCAGTGCGGATGAGTTGTTGTACGATTGGAGAGTAATGGGTACTGATAGAGGAGTCCAGGTTGGCGCAAAGAGTCTCAAAAATTTGCATAATGCACACACATGATTTTCAATTTTAGATGGATTACGAGGGAATATCTGACCTCGCCCAGTTTTCGATGACGGGATTCCAAGTGTTCAATTCTACCAACATGACAAGAGATCGTGGGTTTTGGACACTTGCGATTACACTACATAGTTTTGAAGTTTGATTGTCTGGAAGCATTTGTGTTCCGAAGATGAATTGCCGGCTACATACAACGAGAATAATAATGAAGTGATAGCGATCCACTTAGGGGTAAGGATGCATGTCGTTTAGTTTCTTTAGTCATTACTGACTCGAAAAATGTATCACGCTGCTCAATTAAAGAATAAATGATAAAGCACGGCTTTACTCAAGGGTGCGCCCCTTCCTCTTCTAACGGATATCGTGGAGGCGATCTGAATACGTATTTGGCCATACAGTAACTTGCAGTGACCAGCCGATGAGCAGTCAGCGCCTTCCCGGACTAGTCTGATACCAATTCACCGACCCCTGAGGGATGGAGAGCTTGGTTGGCCTGGGCGGGAAATCCGAAACCTGGTATCGTGTGCACAGGGCAGTCGGCACCTCCCCCGACTGCGCTACACGCGCCCACTGCTCAACTGGGAGACGAAAAATTCAGCCTTTACCTATGAGAAAAGAAATCACATGAAGAAATTGCTGGTGTCATGTTAATTAGAAGCAAAAGTAAATGAATCAGAGACTCCGCCTTAATGAAACCCCATTTTGCTCATCCAATTTTAACCAAGTGAGCACATGGTACTTTAAAAGTTCTGATGATACCAGTAGCGTCAACTAGACATATTCTGCTCCTCATAGCCTTTATAGCAATGATTGGAATTGGGAATTGGCTGGCATATAGAGGAAAAATCAGAAAATAGAGGAAATAAGGATCGAAAATTGAATTGAATGCTTCGTTTTCGTTTTATTTTTAGAAACTTTGTCTGCTGGAAAATATTCCCAGCAGCCATTTCCAGTTCACTACCAAGCCTAAAATTCGAGCTCTAGAGGATGCATATTCCTCTCATTTTCAGGTAACTACTCTGCGCTTGAAGTGCGATTTTATTTTCACCGCCATTTCGGGTACTTTCTGATGAACTTCTATGTCCCGTGTACGCTCATCGTGCTGCTCTGTTGGGTAGCGTTTTGGACTAATCGAGAAGCGACAGGAGATCGGATAGGCATGGGTGAGCGAGCGTTCCGGTGTTCTCGACTTTTTATGTAGTCATAAGCGGTTGAGGACGAGCTAATAATCACTGATGGAGGAAAATATCAAAGCCTCATAAGCCCTTTTTAAACCCAGACCAAAATTCGGAGAATATGTTTCCTCACAGCTCTCAGTGCTATGAGATATCATAGGTTACAGTGAGTACGATTTTAAGGCACTAGCCGTAACTAGGCTCTCTGTCGGTTGGATACAACTTATGTGACGTGAAATAAGGACCATTATGTCAATTGTCCCGTCGTGGAATGAGCCATGCCCTTCCTTAGGTTGGCCGTCTGTCAGGAAGCCATTTGACGCTCTTGTTCTATGCTTCTAATATTTCATAAAGGTAAGGGAAGAAGCACGATGGTTACTACTGTCAAATTAGCAATATTCTCCGTAGCTCTAGACTAATCAACAAAGTATCCAAAGGTAAAAAATTAGCAGACCAATAAGTTTATTTTTTCCAGAACAACAAAAATAGCTAAAGCATTTTTGAAATAATTAGAATGGCTTAGGTCTAGCCTCATAATGATGTTCTGTTGCGTTAAAAGCCCGCTTAGCGCCAGATGGGATTCGACCCCGCAGCACCTGCTAACCGGGAGGAATGCTATACGCCATTACACCTCCGGCGCTGTTTGAACGAACAGTTTATGTACAATCTGTTCCAGGAATCACGTCTGTTCTAACAATGGTCCTAATAGCAAACGATAGCAAGTCAGACGCACCAAAGGTGTGAGCAGTTGATTTTCAAGCATTTGTATTGTGGTGTTCAGATAACGCATTATTTTGGAAGTAATGTTTAAAGACATATTCCCCAATTTAGGTTAATTTCCCAACGGCTCTCGATATTTACATCTGGATCTGCTACACAACACTCTTGATATGTATGGTGGAATTCACAGTAGTTCACTATTTCACCAAGTTCAACACTGGAGACCCCGAAATTCAGGCAATTGAAAGAGAAAAGATGAGACAAATCATCAGAAGGATTCCCAAGACGGCTGTACTGAGGTGAGTGACATACTAATCTCACATCCGTCGCTGCATAAATACTATGCGGATCTAAAGTTCAAAAACAAAGAAATTTGTTATTTTCTTGTGCAATGTTGGAACCTGTAAATCAGGCTCACCAACTATCACACTATATAATAACGCGATAAGCGATGAGTCATATCATCCATCGGCGATGAGTCATAAAATTGGCTTAGGTTTTAGTCAGTTATCGCAATGCTGTTCTTGTTGTTTCTACCCTGTTATGCAAATTCCGTGGTTGAATTAGTTGCATTCCGTACGAGCACGTCTTTCGGGACGTAATCACCTGTATCACCCGCATCACCTGTCGTCCCGTTGATCATCGACCTGCTCGAGCGGGCGCGAGTAGCGTCTCCATTCGTCCTTGTCACGTACCAGAGTGGTCCAATGGATCCTCCTCGCTCGAGGGACACGAAGAGCGTCATAGCGGTCGTTCAGAGCATTCACGAAGAAGTCCGATCAACGCGTTGGTGGGCGTCCTGGTGTTCTCTTGACATCCCGAGGAATCCAGTCAGTGATGGCTCTCGTCCAGCGTGTGTCTGCGAAGCGCATTACGTGGCCGACCCACCTAATTTTCGATAACTTCGCCCACGCGACAGCGTCTCTGATCTTCGAACGTCGGCGAAGCTCGGAACTCCGGAGGCCTCCCACTTGCGTGAGTCGTGTCACTCCGAGCATCGTCCTCTCGATTCCACGCTGCGCGACGCTGATCGCGTGTTCATCCTGCTTTCGTATAGTCAGGTCTCTGAAGCGTCTGCTAGGATAGGAAGAACGGTAGAGTCGAATGGGTGGGCACGGAGTCGGACGTTCTTCATCTTCTTCACGGCTTCTTCGACGCTCTTGAAAGCTCCCCAAGACGCTCGTTTCCTCCTGCTCAGCTCTGGCGCTAGGTCGTTGGCCATATTGACTTCGCGACCCAGATAGACGTAGCTGGAACATTCGGAGATGTTCGTTCCGTTGAGCGAGAATGGAGCATCAGAAACTTGTCCGTTCCTCATGAACATCGTCTTCGTAAGATTCAGCTGCAGTCCAACGTTCCCACATACACGATCGAAGTCGGCCAGCATTCGCTCCGCCTGGCTGATGCTCGGTGTTATGAGCACGATGTCGTCAGCGAAACGAAGATGATGTAGTTGCCTGCCGTCGACCTTCACTCCCATGTCTTCCCATCCTAGTTCGCGCATGACGTTTTCGAGGGTGGCGCTGAAGAGCTTCGGGGTATGGTATTCCCCTGTCGAACCCCTCTCTTTACGTTGATGGCGACGTCGTTGTAGAATGGTGGGATCTTGGTCGAGAATCCACTGTACAGCTCTCGAAGGACTCTTATGTACTGAGTAGGAACACCCTGAGTGAGCAGGACGTCGATGACGGCTTCAGTTTCGACGGAGTCGAATGCCTTCTTCAGGTCGATGAACGTAAGGCAAAGCGGCAGCTTGTACTCTCGCGACACTTCGATGAGCTTCGTAATGGTGTGTATGTGGTCAATCGTGCCGAATCCTCTCCGAAATCCTGCTTGTTCGCATGGCTGTCCCTCGTCCAGCGTGCGGCCGATCCTATTCAGGATCACTCGAGTGAACAGTTTGTAGACTACGAACAGCAGGCAGATCGGGCGATAGTTGCCAATGTCGTGCCCGTCTCCCTTCTTGTAAGCGAGACGGTCCTGCTGGTTTTCCACTGAGATGGAACCTTGCACTCCGACAGGTAGCGCGTGAAGAGCAGCGCCAGGGTGTCGATGAGCGCTGGCGGGAGGTTCTTCAAGTGTTCGGGTCTGATCCTGTCGGGATCGGGTGCTGTACACTTCTTCACCGACGAGATGGCGTGTCGGATCTCGGAAGAAGAACAGGGGGACAACGTATCCATCCTGCGGAAGACGGCGTGGGGCAGGTTGACGTGGCTATCGAAGAGATCGGAGTAGAAGTCATGGATGACCTTCTCCATGGTCCTTCTGGAAGAGGTGACGGTTCCGTCAGGACGTCGGAGAGCGGTCATCTTGATCTTGAAGTTGGCGAAGTTCCATTGCGGATGCTCAAACCTGCCTCTGCAGCTTCTGCCAACACTTCCGCCCTTCTCTCCTTAAGATCCTCCTTTATCGCCGCTCTTCATAGCTTCGCAAGCTCGGACGTCAGGTGGTAGCTGCCTGACGCTCGTGCTGCTCCACGCTTGCGTATAAGCTCGAGAGTTTCCAGAGACAGGCCTCTCTTAGTGGTCTTCAAGCTCTCGGCTCCCTTAGCACTATCGCGGAGGTGGTGCGCGAAGCGGTCGTATTCCTCGTCGATGTTGTCCATGACGACATCTTCCCAAAGGCCGGCAATTGAGGTGTGTAAAGGTCCCAGTTGATGGTCGTTCTGGGACTCCTCTTCTTGAACTTCACGGCCTTCTGTCCTTGACGCGCAAAGCGAAACCTCGCGCGAAGGAGGCGGTGGTCCGATCCCGTGTAGAACTTGGGGACAACGGAGACGTCAGTCAGGCGATACTTGCGATTGAAGATGATGTGGTCGATCTTGTTGTGGAACTGGCCACCGGGGATTCCCAAGTCCATCGTATTGAGGGAGGCTTCTGGAACTGTGAGTTCCATGGATGGTCTTGGTCGACATGATAAACTCAGACAGCCTTTCACCTTGCTCGTTCCACTCCAAACCGTGGGTTCCGATGTGAGGTTCTTCAGGCGACCTTCGTGGCCCGATATTGGCGTTGAAGATGCCGACGATCACAGAAGGTGTGATCTTCCTTATAGAACTTCTCCAGCTTCACGTAGAAGGCTTCGACCTCTTCGTCGTCGTAATCGGATGTTGGGGCATACGCGACGAACACAGTCAAAGCTGGCACGAGCCACATCGCCTCAGTCGCAGACGTCCGATTTGGGTTGTCAGAGACTCGTACGAATCGATGTTCATGGCTAAGTGCGTGTTGACGAGGACACCAACGCCGCCTACTCCCCTGCTGTCGCATGTTCCGAAGAACAGTTCTTCTCCGGAGTCGTAGGCGGCGTATTGGGAGTGGTGTCTTCTTGTCTCGGTCAGACCGATGACGTCGTACTTGATCTTCTTGGCTTGCATCAACAGGTCCTCGACGGATGCTTCCGATGCAAGATGTTGTAAGTACAGATCGTCATCCTAGTCCTTCTCAATTTGCGCAGCCCGGTTAGTCCTTGAGATTTTAGCAGCCTCTCCGTACTCGTCCTTCCCATCGCTGCAGAACCCTTTAGTGCTGCTGTGTTTGACTGGAATACAACACGCGTAGCTAGTCGGGCTCTGTCGTGCGGGCGAAGAAATCCGGGCAGCCAGCCAGACTGCCCGAAGGAACGGGGCGAGACTTAAGGCGGCCTCGAATGGCCTTACATGTACTCCCAGTCGACCGAGTGCAAGCTTTTGGCCGAGCCGACACAGTTACAACCCGCACAGTCACGGACACATCCACGCACACTGTGCACGAGCATGCCACTCCCACGCACAAGGAACGCGTCGACCCGACACAGCAGGAGCAAGGAGTCCATCCCCTGCATCCCACCTGCGTCTCTGGGCAGTACATGGTCGCATTTGGTTCGCGTTTAATTCCCCTATCCACCACACGTGGCCCTGCGACAAGCGGCCCGAGATCCCTCTTAACAAGAGAGCCCGAAGGCTCTCTATCGAGGGAGATCCGTGGAAATAAATAATTAAATAAATAATAAATAGCAGGGGAAAATAGGGGGTGGGGGAAATTAAGTGTGCCAAAATAACGGAAAATACCAAACTTTAGCCCTGGGGTGAATTGAGGTCGCTGAACACGTATCTGAAGTCCGTTTTTGAAGTATTGATCGCCATCAATCGATATTGATCAAATTACCGATTGTTTGTGGATGTCGTTCAGGCAGTTCGAAACTTCTAGCCTGGGGTAGTCCAAGAGAGGTCCTTTATAAAACGTGCTTGGGATTCAGTAGACGCAGCAGACACGTCTTCCAACGTGCTGCCTGGGATTCAGTAGTCGTGCCTACACGTGCCAAACGTACCTTGGATTCAGTAGACGTGTCATACACGTCGCCACCTGTGCCTGGGATTCAGTATACGTGCCGGCCCAACGTGTGTGGAGATTCAGAAGACGTGCCGAAAATGTCGCCCAAGGTGTCTGTGATTCATTAGACGTACAATACACGTCGCCCAACATACCTGGGATTCAGTAGGCGTGCCATACACGTCGCCACCTGTGCCTGGGATTCAGTATACGTGCCGGCCCAACGTGTGTGGAGATTCAGAAGACGTACCGAAAATGTCGCCCAAGGTGTCTGTGATTCATTAGACGTACAATACACGTCGCCCAACATACCTGGGATTCAGTAGGCGTGCCATAGACGTCGTCCAACGTTTCTGGGATTCAGTTGACGTGCCGGCCCAACGTGCGTGGAGGTTCAGAAGACGTGCCGGAAACGATGTCGACGTGCCTGGGATTCAGTAGGCGTAATGTACACGTTGCCCATCGTGCCTCTGGAGGAAAAAAAAGCAAGAAGAGCAGTTAGTTTGAAGCAGGGGGTCTTGGCTCAGTGACTCTCTAAGGTCGCGCAAAGCGCGCAGGTGTGCGGCACGCCGACAGGCGTGTCATAGCACTTGTTATAATTAGTGAGTTCGCAGCGGCGCGTTTTGTGCTGGCTATGATGTGGGATCACGTCATTTTTGGCCTTGCCTTGTGAAAGTATCCGTGTTTATCCAGTATTCATATCCTGTAAACACCAACTCATGTTTCTGAAACCAAGCGCTGGGAGTCAGAAGACTAGACACGTGCATCAAAGTCATAGACCGTGGGCCCCAATAGTCGTGCGCTGAGAGATGGAAAGTAGCAGATCTCTTGGAATGTGTTCACAGGACATATGCTGTGAATCACGCGCGACCTCTGAGAGACACCTCTTGGAATTGGGTACTTAGTGTACAACTTCTGGAGCAGGTTTTCCGAACTTCTGCGCTTGTTGCGTGAAACGTCGTGACAGATTTCGTGCAAAACATGCCTCATTATCGGTGCTACTTTGGCTATTAAAATTGCTCGAATTAGACCTACAAGAAATACGAAATCGCGAAAACGACAATTATGACCTCGACAGCTTTAATCACCCGTGCTTACGTATTTTCGCACTATTGTAGTTTCACGACACCTAAGATCAAGCGGAGATCGAAAAAATCTCCCAAACCTCGCGAAGAAGATTAATTGGGATGCTGATCACGAATCTGAAATCCGTTTTTGAAAAGTCGGCCGATTTCAGATGGTTATGCTAAGAACAGGTGGTCGACGATCTTTTGGTCTTCGCAGACTGTGCCTACACCGCCTGAAACACGAAATTCATAGATGATTTCATGCTTCAAATGTTATAGAATGAAGCATCTTCTTCGTGTGGTTTAGGGGATAATTAAACAAAAAGGCAGTGAGCAATGGTGCCTGCATCCAACGGAAAGATTCGAGGACGTTCCCCTTTGGATAAAGGATAAAGGATAAAGGATAAAGGACGGCGTTACTCAATCCCTTCTGGGATGCGCCAGCGCATTCTGCTTCTACGGGATGTCGTGGAGGCGACATGAATGCGTATTTGGCCATACAATGACTTGCGGTGGCCAGCCGATGAACAAGTCAGCGCTTTATCCTTCCCAGACAAGTCTGGTACCAATTCACCGACCCCGGAGGGATGGAAGGCTTGGTTGGCCTGGGCGGGAAATCCGAACCAGGAACCTGGTATCGGGTGCACGCGACAGTCGCGCCTCCTCCGACTGCGCTACACACGCCCAAGACTCCCGATACAACGAGACTCCCGATACAACGAGACTCCCGATACAACGAGACTCCCCTTTGGAACACAGATGAAAATAGACAGAACTTGATTGTTGGAGAGCCGCGCAGTTTGCTCCAAATTGAACTTTTCAAGATAGGCGTGAGCAAAGTAGACGAAGATAAGAATTCTAGCTTAGAGCAAGTAAAACTATACGAAAACGAGCAATGATCAACTTATTTCCAGCAGTCGACGGCCGTACAGACGTCCGCGTGTTGCTGGACAATCACTTGGCTTTGTAAGTTGAACTCTTAGCTTGTTTAGAAGGTGTAATGACCGAACATGAATGGTTTAGGTGTTCGAAGTTCTCTATTCTTCGAAAGAAAATGGATTAGCATTATCGCCTAGCTTTAGTGTAGAACAGTTCACCACGGTTGTAATGTTCCCACTTTTTCCCTAAGAAAATTAGCTCCTCACAACAAACTGATAAAAGCACCGTTCTAAAAATATTAAAGAATAAAACTATGTAGACCTTACCTTCATTCTTTTTTTTAGACACGGCGAGATGGAGGAAGGCATTCGATGTACAACAGGGTTCGGAATCTCTCACTGAAGAAGCGTCTGTTGGCGCCGCAGTACTCGGTCTCCTCACACGACGGGGACCACCTGACAATGGAGGAGTTCCACCAGTGAGCCGTTAATGTCTGCTATCCCTTATTCTCTCACAGTCTTATTGCATAGGGTTGGCTAGTTCGATGAACTGGTTCGCAGAGAGCAAAAAGAAGCTCAGGCGCAGCTGGCTGCGTCCGCCCTTCTCACTAGTTGTGCTTTATTCGACATAGTAAAGACAGGTTGTGTCCAAGTGTCCCAATGTCCAAATTATTCTTGGGATCACCTAAAAAAACTGAATGAAGCTTTGTGGGACGAAGAAGTGCTGCACTAAATGCTGCACTAATTGCAAATTTCGATTAAGTATAGTAAATTTTTTCCGAAAATCTGCTTAAAACCATTATTTTAGCTGAATTATATAGAGCCCTGCAATGGTGTAAAAATGCAACCAGAGCTTTCCTTTATTTCAGAGACAGCGTTGGTTGGCGTCTATACTACTGGATGATGAATAACGTAAGTCTTAGATTTAGTTTAGACGGCTAACATATTTATCATGACAAATTGACACCTCTTAAAAAAATCTGAAAAAATTGCTAAGGTGATGGTCATTTTCGAAACCTCATGAGAACGTTAACGTCGCCCCGCTTTTCAAATTTGATTTCCCAGTCTGTAAGCGTATAACTAAGCGCTGCAAACTTTTACCATACTTGTCTGCGCAAACACACAACACTAGGGACGCCGTGTCAGAGCACGAAATGTGTTGCTGCTTGATGTTACTTACTCAATAACCAGAGGTTTACTATCTAAAGTATTGAAGTGAACGTCTTCTTCAGAGCCCAGGTACAGTTAAGTCAATTAGGCTACCCTATAAACTTTAATGCAAAATTTTCAAAGCAATGCCCCCAAATGCCCAAATACCGTACCTTGTCGTATTTTACCAAGAAAATAATTGAAGCACCGCTAAGCAGACTGGGGATACAGGAGAGTACCACCTGCAGTTTAAAATGCGGATCTAATGCTTTCCGCATCACGTAACATCTTGAGAAGAAACGTAAGGTCTCAAATTGCTTTGTCATACACTACTCACTTATCCCAAATTTGTAGCAATGGGGGCTGTACTTCAACCCCCATTGCCACAAATTTGGGATAAAGATGGAGAACCTGAGGCAGGGGGTCTAAACACGAGCGAAGCCCTTGCGGCGTACTGGACATAGTCCAGAGAAGATATTGTCAACAGGAATAGAGTGCCTATGTATACCATCCTTATGTCAAATTCGATACCGTTCTAAACAAAGTTGATTATTCTGAAATCGAAGTGAACGTCTTCCAAACCAAAATGAGCTTCTTGCAGAACAAACTACAGACTGCAAGATGGTTAGAATTTTTTTGTTCACTGACAATTTTGTATAGCTTCTTTGAATTTTTTAGTAAAACTGCATGCTCTCCAAGATGGTTAGAAAACGTTTTTTTTTCAAGGAAAATTTGGTGTAGCTTCTATGAAATTTTTTAAAATTTATGAAATTTTTTCTTTTCTTGAAAAATAAGGATAAGGATAAGGATAAAGGACGGCGTTTCTCAATCCCTTCTGGGATGCACCAGCGCATTCTACTTCTACGGGACGTCGTGGAGGCGACATGAATGCGTATTTGGCCATACAATGACTTGCGGTGGCCAGCCGATGAACAAGTCAGCGCTCTATCCTTCCCAGACAAGCCTGGTACCAATTCACCGACCCCAGAGGGATGGAGGGCTTGGTTGGCCTGGGCGGGAAATCCGAACCAGGAACCTGGTATCGGGTGCACGCGACAGTCGCGCCTCCTCCGACTGCGCTACACGCGCCCTTGAAAAAATAATAAATTAAAATTTGTTTCAAAGCGCAACAGGGCAGTAATAATTAAGTGTATTCAAAGAATAGATTGCTGTATTTACTAGATTAGCTCGTTGCGTTTTTTTTTTGATCGCAAGTGTTAGTGTTGCTTACATGAAAAATCATAGTGAGAATATGTGTTTTGTACAGTTGTTTTTGATGTATTAACAAAAACAGCTGCATACAAAACACAGTTGTTTTTGTTAATACAAGGTGTGAACTGTTTAGGTAAAAATCGTGAAGTCTTGGAGTAGGGGTGCAATCTCTTCACATGACATTAAAAAACGGCCTTTCCTGCCATTTAAAACATGCTTTGGCCATTATTTTTCCTTAAAAAATAAGAATTATATAAAATTCAAGAAATATGTTCCCTTACTGGGTAGACGAATTAAAACTTCAAAGAAAGTCATACCATGACTTTCCTTGAACAACAAATTATTCTAGCATTCTTGGAGGGCCTCTAGTTAAGTGAGCAAGGAGCTCGTTTTGATTTAGAAGACGTTAAGTTTGAATTCAACAACGTTAGGCTCCTTTAAAAGAGTGTACAATTAGATGCGAAAACAATACACAACGCGAGAACCCAAGCCCTACCCCAGACTCGCATTTTGAACTGATGTTCCTTGGTTTGCCCTGTCATACCTTCACTGGCCCTTCAATGGAGTCTGATCAGTACGGTATTTGGAATGTCCTTCTATTGGTCATTGTTCTTAAGACTTTATGGGGTCGACACAACCTTTAGTGGAACAACTGCTATTTGATTACAGGCGTGCGGCTCAAGATAAGTTTTCCCACCATGGGGATAGGCAATTGCCAGCGCAGAAGCCGATCTCTGCCTATAGTCAGACCTCTTTCAAACCTCCTCTTCCCATCTGAGTGCATTACACGTCAGATTCTTGTACACCAAACTCTTGATTACCTGAACTAGACCACGGAGATCCCACTCTCCCGTATTTTTGGAGAATCTCAGAAATATGCCAGATCTTCTTCTTCTCCTCCTGATCGCTTGACTCCGGGCAGTTGCGATCCATCGGCGCCTCATCTTATCAGGGCGTCGTCTGCTATGGCGCAGACTTCGTCGAGATCTCATCCTTCCACCGTTTTTCTGGGGTTCTTCCCTAACGCTTTTCGGGTGCCTCAAAAGCTAGGGCCAACCTTACGGGGTGGTTCTCCACTGCCCTATCATCTTCGCTTTCGTACCCTGTCCGGACCAGTCCATCCACATGCCGATGTTATCATCCTCATCTCCGCAGCGTGCAGCCTCAGCTCGTGTACCTTACCCAGCAGCACTCACTGCCGTATAGGAGGTCAGACCTGGCTACAATTCAGTAGAGCTTGCCTTTGAGTGTCCTTGAGCATTTACAATCCCAGAGGATTCTCGCGGAAACCTTTTACTTAAGCCGGGCTGCGCTTATTCGTCCTTTGACAGTCTGATCGACACTTCCCTCGCCAGATAGGTCACTTTCGAGGTAGCAAAGCTCCTCGCACTGCACTCAGAGCTGATGATCTTCGTCTTGTTCACTTTCAGCCGCAGATCTTTGTGCGCAAGGGGTCTTTGTACAGCTGCACTTTCTCCTCCAGCTCCTCCCAGCCGTCGGCTACTGGGCAATGTCGCCTGCGTAGAGCATCGTCCTGAGTGGGCCTTCACCAAGGTAGTTCACTATATAGTCGAGCTTCAGAAGAGGAATGGACTCAGAGCCGACCACTAGTGTACACTCGCTGTGATTTTAACATTTCTTGTCATCTGTAAGGAGTTCGAGTCGCTTTCGAGCCTTCGTACATGTCCTTCATGACCGTGATCAGCGTTCAGAGCACCTCTCCTTCGGATGGCTTTCTGGAGCATAGACCGAGGTGGTCTGTCGTAAACCTTTTCCAAGCACAGAAATGCGTGCTTTCATTTCTCCCGTTATCTCTCCATCGTCTGCGAGTTATGAAGATGGCATCTCTCTCTCAGATGACCTCTCAGGCATGAAGCCTCACTACTCCTGAGAGATAGGTTCCATCTTCCACATTCTTGAGTCGAGTCATCTTCACGTATGAAATCAATTAGATCCCTCTGTAGTTGAAGCACTCGGGAGAAGTGGTACTATGGTGCTGTTTCGCTATTCAGCCTGCAATTTACCCTCTGTTACGACCCTATTGAAGAACTGTGTCGGCCAACTGACTCCGCAGTCCTCAATCACCTTCCAGGCCTCTATTGGCATCCTATAAGGCCCAGCTCCCTTTCCGAGCTTCATATTTCCTTTTCCTTTTCTAATTTAAGACCGTATTTGGCTCAATACTCATTTCTTGCCAAGCACTTCAACTACTACCTTCCTCTTGGTAGGATTCTAGACTCATGGAAAGAATCGAAAACAGTTCTAATCTTCAAAAAAGAGCAGCAAGAGGATATTAAAAACAATCGATCCATCAGTCTTCTCTCGGTTTTGTACAAGATCTTCACCAAGATTTTGCTTAACCGTAGGGAGCGTTGCTTGGATGAGTATCAGCCAGTGAAGCAAGCAGGGTTTCGCAAGGAATCCTCTGCGTGGACCACATTCAGACTGTCTCATTGGAAGGAGTCGCGAATACCACATCCCACGTGTCATTGTCATCGTGGATTATCGGAAAGCGCTCGACTCTGTGGAAGGTGGCGACGTCCGTTCTTCCACGTGGTGCCACTGGAAACTGCCCGCTCTGCGAGCTAAGCCGAAAACGGACATTCGATTGAAGGCGACAGGCCCTTGTGACAGGCCGGCCTGCGAACACCCATGTCACATCACATGGTTCATGATATTGCAAGTTTTTCGTGATAGTGCTATGTCGTCCGCGGGAGCCGACGCGCACTTGCAGAGCCCGACGAGTGTGAGGAGTATGCGAGCGTCCCTGATGCGAGGACAGCATCGGGGGGCAACTGACCTAGTCCGAAAGTCCCGTAACGTAAGCAGAACCCGCGTGACAACGCTGAATGTGGATACGTTGACGGGCCGCTCGTGCAAGTTGGTAGAAGCACTGGAGCGAAGACGAATCGACTTATGTGCGGTACAGGAGACGAGGTGGTCCTGTTGTAAGTCGAGGGACATAGGCCGAGGCTTCAAGGCCGTTCCGTGCGGCAGTCCCAGGACCACCAGTGGTGTCGGAATAATCGTCTCCGAACGATTTCGTGACTCGATTGTAAACGTCGAACGCTTTGACGATCGATTGATGAAGATCGTTGTCGCCGCTAAAGAGAGACTCTATCCCTTCTCCTCTGCGTATGCTCCGCAGACCGGCTGCTCAGAGCAAGCCAAGGATGAGTTTTGGAGCCTACTTGATAAGAAGACAGCAGAGGTACCGTCGAAAGATGTCATCATAGTCGCTGGTGACCTTAATGGGCACGTAGGTGCTACGAAGGACGGTTACAGCTGTCATGGTGGTTTCGGGTACGGGTCACGTAACGCCGATGGTGAGCGTATTCTTGAGTGTGCGGAATCGCATAGCCTCACCATTGTGAACACCGTTTTCCGAAAACGCGACTCCCACCTCATCTCATATTATATTGGGAGCTCCAAGTCTCAGATAGACTTTGTGCTTGTGAAGGATCGGACCGAATTCTCGTCACAGACGCGAAGATCGTGCCGTATGAAACGGTCGGCCCACAGCATCGTCCGCTGATCTGTACTTTGAAGATCGCCTCTCCGAGGCTGAAGCAGGTAGAGCGATGCGGTGCTGCAAGAATCAAGTGGTGGCGAATGAGAGAGAAGGAAGCAGCTGTGATTTCTCGCGTGCGGTTACCGACAGTCACGACTGTCGAGGAAACTTGGAAGAAGACGACCGACGCGATTCGTCAAGCTGCACAGTCGGAACTCGGCATTACGAAGCCTGGGCGACCGAAGGTCGACAAGCAGGCATGGCCGTGGACAGATGACGTGAAAGCAAAAGTGCGAGAGAAGAAGGCGCTGTATCACGTGTTTCTAGGCATAAAGACAGCCGATAACTGGCGGAAGTACCAAGAAGCGAAGAAGGCTGCAAAGAGGGCCGTGGCTATTGCAAAAGCCACTCATTAGAGCCACTCATGGAGATGTCAACAAGAAGCTCGAGTCGCGCGATGGTGAGCGGGATCTATACCGACTTGCAAAGTTGCGCCATTGGCAGACCGAGGAACTTGAGAAGTTTTTCGGCATCATTGATGAGAACGCCATCTTCTCATGGACCGCAAGAAGGAATTGAAGCGAATGCGCGGTCGCTTTGAGGAGATCTCTACGGTAGAATTTCCTCATCCAGCCATTTCCTCAACGGCTCCAACCCATGGCCCCGTTCAGAGGATCACCAGGAAGGAGGTTGAAGCGGCTTTCAAGAAGATGAGGTCAGGCGAGGCTAGTGGGCCCGATGACATTGCACCTGATTTATGGAAGTCCAAGTACAGCGAGATGTCATTTCTTTTCCGCGTATGTTCCGCGGACAGGTTGCTACGAGCAAACCAAGGACGAGTTCTGGTCCCTGCTTGATGAGAAGACTGCGGAAGTACCGTCACAAGACATGATTATTGTGGCAGGTGACCTTAATGGTCACGTCGGAGCAACGAAAATGGTTTACAGCTGTCATGGTGGTTTTGGCTATGGGTCACGCAACGCAACGTTATACTTGAGTATGCAGGCCCACACGACCTCACCATCGTGAACACCAAATTTCGAAAGCGTGACTCCCATCTCATCTCGTTTTATAGCGGAAACGCCAAAACGCAGATTGACTATGTCCTTGTTAGGCGTCGCGACCAAGGTCTTGTCACAGACGCGAAGACCGTACCGTAGGAGACGGTTGCCACGCAACACCGTCCACTGATCTGCTCGCTGAAGATCACACCTCCAAGGTGCAAACGTGCTGAGCGATGCGGGACGGCTAGAATCAAGTGGTGGCGACTGAAAGAGAAGGAAGCAGCTGTTATTTCTCGCATTCGGTTGCCGACGGTAACAACTGTCGACGAAATCACCGATGCGATAACTCGGGCTGCGCGCCTCGAACTCGGCACAGCGAAACCTGGACGGCGTTGGGTCGACAAGCAGGCTTGGCTGTGTACTGACGATGTCAGAGAGAAGATCAGGGAAAGAAACGGCTATATCACGTATTTATCGGTGATAAAACAGTCGATAATTGGCGGAGTTATCGAGAAGCGAAGAAAGCGGCAAAGAAGGCAGTGGCCGCTGCTAAAGCCGCACACTACGCTGATGTGAGTGAAAAACTGGAGACGCGCGATGGCGAGCGTTATCCTTACCGCCTCGCCAAAGCTCGCTGTCGCCAAGCAGAAGACGTCGAGAAGTTCTTTGGCATTAACGACGAGAACGGTCACCTACTGATGGATCGTAAGAGGGCTGTGAAGAGATATCGAATATATCGAGGAAATCTCGAATGTAGAATTTGAACATCCTGCTGTTCCTTTTGCATATCCTGCATACGGTCCCATTCAGAAGATCACAGTGAGCGAAACTTAAGCAGCCCTGAGGAAATGAAGTCAGGCAAAGCCACTGGTCCCGATGACCTGCCAGCTGACCTGTGGAAGTCGAAGTACTGGTACCCTGCTGAGTGGTTGACGAAGTTCTTTAATCAGGTTGTGGCGGAGAAGAAAGTGTCTGAGTGTTGGCGCCAAAGTACGACGATTCCGATTTGGAAGAAGAAGGGCAGTCCTGCAGACTGCTCCAATTACCGTCCGATTCGCTTGCTTTCGCACAGCATGAAGATCTTTGGGCGAGTTGTCGATGGACGAATTCGGGACATCGTCCAGCTTTCCAGCAATCAGTGCAGCTTCGTGGCTGTGTGGCACCGTTGATGCCATACATGCCACTCGCCTCCTGTAGAGAAGCATCGCGAGAAACAAAAGCCAGTGCATGTCGCGTTTCTCGACTTGGAGAAGGCCTTTGACCGCGTACCGCGCGAAGTGATATGGTACGCATTGCGACCACATGGTATCCCTTAAGAGCTTATTGAGTGGGTGCGCATCCTCTACTCGTGCCCAATAGGCCGAGTGCGAGCACCAGCGGGCACCTCGATGGAGTTTCCCATCTCTGTCGGAGTGCACCAGGGATCTGCGCTCTCCCCACTGCTTTTCGTGATCGTCGTGGATGCAATTACACGCGATCTCCAAAGGTCAGCTCCTTGGACGCTGCTGTATGCCGATGACGTCATGCTTGCAAGCGAAGACAAAGCAGAGCTCGAGCGACAGGCACAGGCGTGGTGCGATCGCTTAGTATTGTTCGGACTCAAGCTAAACGTCAAAAAGACGGAATACTTGACGACCGATTTGAATGAGCACGGATCTATTAAGATCGATGGTACTGAGCTCTCACGAGTGACATCTTTCAAGTATCTTGGGTCAACAGTCACGTCCGATGGCAGTCTAAAGTTGGAGGTGAACGCACGTGTGAGTGCAGCCTGCTCCAAATGGCGCTCCTTGACTGGGGTGCTTTGCGACAAGACAGTACCTGAGTACCTTAAGTCAAAGGTGTATAGAGCAGTCGTCCGCCCAGTAGCGACGTACGGTCAGGGTCAAGCTTGAGGTTCGGGAATCGAAGGGGGGGGGGTCGTACTGCGGCCTCGTCTGGAGGGGGGGGGGGGGGTCGTACTCTCTCGGTTTTGGCAGAGGACTCTCTCCAAATTCAGGTTTTTAGATGATGTTTGCATCTATTAATAAGTTGTTTTTTCCAGGTGTGACTACGACAATGCGGAGATATACAAGCACTAGCGTTTCCTGGAGTTAAAAAATAGGATTGAATATCAAAAAATTTTAATGCCGATTACTGTGCAGTGAAAAATAAAGATTTTCTGTCTGCAGATTTATAGTCAATGAGAGATTTTCATTTTTCAGATTTTCCCAGGACGTCATGGACACGGTAGTTTTCTGCCTGATGAGCGACATCTACTTCCAGAATTGCACTCTATAAAATTTCAAGTGTTAATTACTGAGGACGACCTAAGTGCTTTCCCTACAAGATTTTTGAAGCGCTCTTCGAGTCGATGACGGAATGACAACCGAAGGACGGACTTGCTTGAAAAGTAATTTCTCTCCTGCAGGAAACAGCATCAGAAGATGAAATCGCACCCTATAAAATTTTAAGCCCGTCTGACACACAGTGATAAAACTATGTTTCTTTGAAACGATATTCTATATGATCAGACGTCTCGATTTACCGAAAAGACATCGACACACTAATCACATGGAACACGTTACTTTTAGAACCTGCCTTTTAAAGCATAGAAAACACATCTACTAACGCTTTATGAATTTTCCAGGAGCCTTAAAAAAATCTCCGTGTCACGGCAGTTTAATGCGGCTACTGCGTTCTCTGACATGATCAATCGCAATTGAACTATGGATGGACTCCTCGCTGGAAATTTTTTTCTGCCTTCTGAAGGACAGGACGACAGAGTGAAATTGTATCGTATAAAATTTTAAGTCATGCTCAACATACAATAAAAACTATGCTTCTCCGCTGCGATGAAGATATGACGAGGGTGGATCGCATACAAAATTCTCATTTTTCATGAAAATATATTTTTTTATCCGATGCAGATCACCCATACGGATAAAATCTAGCCACAAGAACCTAGAAGTTTTGAGTAATTCACTGTGAAAAATTGTGATTTTCTGGATAGAAAAGGTTGAATCGACCTCTGGTCGACTTTGCACCAACGTCATCGGAGCATAAAATTGAACGTTCACAAAAAGGTTCATTAGCTCGGTAAGTTTTTCGAATTTTGAAAATTCTTTTAGCATTTCATAAAGTAGATAAAACGCCCTTTCTCATCGTGTAAAAATCGTTTTCCAAAAAAGGGGTCGTCACGCCTGGCTGCTGGTTCGATTTTTGAGCAAAAAAATTGAGGTGGCTTCACATAAATATTCATAACTCGACCAATTTTTAGAAATTTAAAAATCCCGCTAGCTTTTCAGAAACTAGAGGAAGAGCCCTTTCTTGCTATATGAGAACTAATGTCCAAAGATTCGGTCTTCATGCGCGGCAGGGGAGGTTCACTTTCGGTTCCATGTCGCGAAAATACGTACCGAAAATCGAACCCCCCCCCCCCGCCCCGCATGAAGACCCCTTTCTTGGAAAACGGTTTTTATAAGGTTAGAAAGCATATTTGCTCTATTTTAGATGGCCGAGCGGGATTTTTGATTTTCGGAAAAATAGCCGAGATATGATCAATTTTCGGAAGTCGTGAACTGAATCCTTCACCGGCGTCATCGGAGTGATTTCACAAGAATGTTCATAATTCGGCTCCTTTTTTGAAATTCAAAAATCCCGCTCGCTCATCAAAAAATAGGGCAAATATGCTTTCTAACCATATAGAAACCGGTTTCCAAAAAGGGATCTTCATGCGGGGCGGAGGGGTTCGATTTCTGGTCGATTTTCGGCAAAAATCGACCAGAAATCGAACCTCCTCCCGCCCCGCATGAAGATCCCTTTTTTGCTAAAAGTGTTTGTAACCATAAAGAAACGCTATTTATCTACTTTTCAAAAAGCCAACGAAATTTTGGAATTTCGAAAAATTAGTCGAGTTATGAATATTTATGTGAGATCACTCCGATGACGACGGCGAGGAGTCGACCCGCGATTAAGTTCACGACTTGCAAAAATTGATCATATCTCGGCTATTTTTTCAAAAATCAAAAATCCCTTTCGCTCATCAAAAAATAGAGCAAATATGCTTTCTAAGCATATAAGAACCGTTTTCCAAGAAAGGGGTCTTCATGCGGGGCGGGGGGGTTCGATTTTCGGTACGTATTTTCGCGACATGGAACCGAAAGTGAACCCCCCTGCCGCGCATGAAGACCGAATCTTTGGACATTAATTCTCATATAGCAAGAAAGGGCTCTTCCTCTAGTTTCTGAAAAGCTAGCGGGATTTTTAAATTTCGAAAAATTGGTCGAGTTATGAATATTTATGTGAAGCCACCTCAATTTTTTTGCTCAAAAATCGAACCAGCAGCCAGGCGTGACGACTCCTTTTTTGGAAAACGATTTTTACACGATGAGAAAGGGCGTTTTATCTACTTTATAAAATGCTAAAAGAATTTTCAAAATTCGAAAAACTTACTGAGCTAATGAACCTTTTTGTGAACGTTCAATTTTATGCTCCGATGACGTTGGTGCAAAGTCGACCAGAGGTCGATTCAACCTGTTCTATCCAGAAAATCACAATTTTTCACAGTGAATTACTCAAAACTTCTAGGTTCTTGTGGCTAGATTTTATCCGTATGGGTGATCTGCTTCGGCTAAAAAATATTTTTTCATGAAAAACGAGAATTTTGCTTGCGATCCATCCTAATCATATCCTCATCGCAGTTCCGTCATCGCTGCGGAGAATCTTGTTTTTTTGCTGTATCATGTACAGAGCTTTAGTTTTTACTTCCACTTTCGTTTTTTATGACGTTTTCTTAGGATGGAAGAACATTATTTCCATAGAGAAGTCCATCGTCCATCCTTCCTTTTTCCGCTCCATAATCGATTCGAGGAACGCTTCAAAAAAATCATAGGAAAAGCACTTAAGTTGTCGTCAGAAAGTAATACTCAGATTTGTATATAACACAATTTCAGAGCACAATTTCAGATGCAAACGTCGCTACTTCAGGTAGAAGAATGTTCCGTGTCCATGACGTCCTGAAAAAAAAACTGCATAAATTGAACAATGATGATTGGAATGGGCTACCAAAAATTCTTTATTTTAAAGTGTCGAAAATAGCGTTCAAAATTTTAAAGAATTTTATTGTGTTTTGAAAACATTATTGTTCAGGGAACTCGTTTCATTGTCCTCTTCAGTGCCAGCCGCACCTGAAAAGAACAATCTATTAAAGAGTTCAAACTGCACAAGAAACCTTGAAAAAATCAAGAAATACAAGAAATAGAACAGTGGACAGTGGAAGAGAGGGGGAGGGGGTCGTACAAATTCCGCTTCTGAGGGGGGTCGTAAATTTCCAGCAAAAATCGAACCCCACGGTTGACCCTGCGTACGGTGCTGAGTGCTGGCCCATGACGAAGGAAATTGAAAGCCGCCCTAGTGTAATGGAGCCGAAAATGCTAAGGTGGACGGCTGGAGTAACGCGATTGGACCGCGTTCGCAATGAAACCATGCGACAAAGGTTCGGTGTCGCCTCGATAACTGACAAGTTGCGCGAAGCACGTCTACGATGGTATGGCGACGTCCTTCGCGCTGACGATGACACCGTGTGTAAGATTGGCCTGAATCTTGAAGACCCTGTAAAACGGTCCAGAGGACGCCCGAAACAACGTTGGCTAGATACGTTGCATATGGACTTGAAGTTAGCTGGTGTCCATCCCGACGGGATGGACACCAGCTAACTTCAAGTCCATATGCAACGTATCTAGCCAACGTTTGATCGGGAGAAGTGGCGTCACCAGACCAGAAGAGCGGACCACGCCACCAAGCGGGACAAACGCTATTGAAAATGATGATGCTGACTCGGAATTTTTGCAATTATCTAAGAAACATATCTTACCAACCTCTATAAAGCAATATAAGAAACTTCTTGACCGATATCCTCAGTACGCAGCTTATTAGTTTTCGTCTTTACTATGTTGATTCTTGTTGCCTGTTTTTTCTGTTTACATTATCTTTAACCTATGTTTAGAAAACATTTGCTTTGTTTCCTTTTCCATTGTTATTCATGTAAAGAATAAATAAATAATTTTTCAGTAGGTATTTTCCCAATAGTTCCACTCACCACGTGAACATCAACGTTTTTGCAGGCCAGAGCTACAGATCCGTTCGGTTTGGCGCAGAACTCGATCAGCGCAGTTGATCGATTCGCTCGGATTGCTCTTCCTATTTATTTCGTGGCTGTCGTAACCCTCTACTACAATTTTTACATGAATTCTCCTTACCAGTACACATTTGACGACAACTATGACTTTAAAAGTCCTGTTTAAAGCAAAGAGTTGACGATAGTAAGTAGGTCAGGCATATAAATGTTGCAGTTTGCCCCGTTTATGTTCGAATGTTTTGAAATCCGATGATTCGATGTGTAATAAGTAGGTACAAGTCATATGCGAACTGGTGTTTAATAAAACTGTCATTCTATGCGGAGAATAAAGAGCTATGAAATTTATAGCCACAACTATCTACAGCGTCTTGATTCAGGTGATGCAAGTACACCGGAAGCAAAGAACGGTCAGGAATAGTATGCGATGCCCGCACAAATTGAGGCACTTCAGTGATAATATACAAACGGCTTTATAGTTATGAATACACATCCACCCCACCTGCCAATGCTCGTAGCAAGATCTTCAGTCCTCCTACTCCATTACTTCGTAGAAGAAGGAAAGATCTGCTTATGATTTACAAATTGATCACTGCGAAAGTACGCTTGACTCTCAACAAATTTTACACAACCTCTTTGAAAACGCGTGGATGCAAGGTCAAAATTCATTTTCCCAAAGGACAAGGCCTCGACTACGAGCTTACTTTTTTACTCAAAGAGCTGATTCGAGTTTTTTGAACTTTTTCGAAAATATGCTTTTCCAAGCTCCACTTCATATCACGGAAAGCACATTGGTAGGCACATCAAGAGGTTATTCATCGGGATGCTGTTGTTTGAATTTGTTTGAGTGCGTTTGTTTTCGTTCTTCTATTTGTGTATATTTCGTTTTGCATTTTTGGACAGCTGGTTACAAATGAATCGCAAGCAAATCCTTTCTCCTTCTAAGAAGTAGTAGAGTAAGAAGATTGAAGATCTTGTTACGAACATTGGCAGGTGGGGTGGATGTGTATTCATAACGATAAATCCGTACATGTAATAGCACTGATGTGCCTCATTTTGCTTGCGAGCATATCCACGTACAATTAATTAATTAATTAATTAATCAAGAGATTTAAGCAGTGCAGAAAGGAGAACGTAGTAGGTGATCTTTTGTTTCGATTCTTGAAGGGACAGCGAATAGAAGAAGAGTGGGGATCGGTGTCATTTCTGAAAGCAGCGGGACTTACCAAAGCAAATCAGTCGAAACAGCTCTACAAGGCCAGCGGCCATACAACTAAGCGACCATAGCCTAGATATTGTATGAATGATGGGAATCAAGTTTCATGCGGAGAGGTTGACCGATACAGTTTTACCTGACAGTATTGCCTGTGTAAAAAATTTTCGCATGCCATTCTAACTCCCCACAAAGACATTCAGTTCTTTTGTTGTGATCTGCTGTTTTATTCCGGGTCGAAACAGTTTACTCTTCTACCCTCTTTCACTCTTCTTTTTTAGATGTTAGAGAAAATAAGGTGATAGAAGAAATCGCTTTCCTGTTACATAAGTATGAGCGCACTTAAGATGCAGTGAAGGATAAAGGATAAATTACGGCGTTAATATATTATATTTTGGAATGCGCCACGTATTCTACTTCTACGGGATGTGGGGGAGGCGAATTGAGTGCGTATTTGGCCATACAATGACTTGCAGTAGCCAGCTCACGAATAAGTCAGCGACTTATTCTTCCTAGAATAGCCTGGTGCCAATTTTCCGATGATGGAGGGACAGCAGGCTTGGTTGGGCTAGGCAGGATTCGAGCCGAGTACATTGAACTGGACTGCGCACGACAGCCAGCACCTCTTCCAACTCCTCTACATAAGACCATGGTGCAGTTTTAGATAAATAAATAAATAAATAAATAGCCGCTAAGCAAAGGGACGACAGGCTGTAAGAAAATCGGGGACGAATTTTCAATAATGCTCTGAAAGGAAGGATCAGCTTATAGGGCTTATAGGCACGACGTGTATGACTGCTCCAAATGAATAGTTGGGAAATTTAAAAGAGCCTTGGCACTGACAACCATACCGTGTAGCTAAAATCATGCTACGTACATACTGTACAAGCAAGAGGGCGTCTGGTAGCGCAGATGGGTCAGGCGCCGGCTATCGTGCGCGCTCCAATTCAATGTTCTCGGCTCGGATTACACCTAATCCAACATAGCCTTCAATCCCTTAGTGTTCGCTGAATTGCCAGCAGGCTAGTCTGGGAAGGAAGAAACTCGGAATAATCCATCAACTGGCCACCGCAAGCCGTTAAGGCGAAGTACGCATTCAAATTGCCTCTTCGATATCCCGTAGAGGTAAAATGCGTGGAGCATTCGGCAAGCGGATTCACTATCACCGTCCTCCTTCGTTCTTAAATGTTCAAACAACTGCATGTCACTGCAATGGTCAGTTGTGATATCGAACATCAGCTCTTAGGAAAGGCAAGTGCTTTCTTTTCGGATTCTCTGGAACTTGAAAACTGATGCAAAAATAAACGGATGGTGGAGGCCAAACACCTTCTATCACTGTTTTTGATTAGGGGTAGCCCTGAAGATCACGCATAACCGGATCCAGGCTTCACACAACCCTTCTGTTTCTTCTTCGCTCTGGAAGAGACACGGAAACCTGCAAGAGGTAGCAGTAGAAGAACGCCAGCCATTCGTTCACCAACTGGACATCGACTTGTTTGGGATTGAAATATTGGCGATGCAGAGACTGATAGCGCACGCCTCACTGACACCCCTTGATGGATGGGCGGCGCCCACTCGGAACCCCCGTCGAGGTGTCAAAAGTGCCTTTTCCGAACAGCAAGGTGGCCGACCCCACATACCTTCATCCCCTCCGCATTGGAGCTGCTAGCACCCGTGCCATTCTTGCGTTTGGCTCAAATGCTCGCAGTGGTATGTCGGGACGAACGGTCTTGCCAGCGCTTCAATCTCCACGGAAGCTTAGTCGCTAGTGGGAGAACGCTAGACGAGTGGCTCTGCACTGACGCTCATGTGGAGAAGAGCAGCTCTATCGCCGCGCTGTGATTGATGGCAGAATCCGCCTTGACAGCCGTCCTTTCCCTCGCCCGCACATAAATCCCCGCCGGCGCACCACCCTATCAACTTCGCAATTTATGAATATTGTTTCGCCTTGATAATATGTGCAATTCGTCGTCACCTCACGCTTTTCTCTAATCTTCGCCTGCTCCCGTGAGCATCCTCTCGTGCTCTACGGCCAGGGTAGTTGCAGCCCAAAATTATTCTATAGTGTCGTTTTTTCTTAGTTGATGGATGACATAGTGGGAGAGATCCTCCTCTCCGGCACTCGCCGAAATTTTTTATCAGATGCCGAAAAATTCAACAGTAGTTTCTAACTTCTCTCTTCTTGGAACCTCGACATGGTGAATTTATTATGTGTCAGCATCTTCTGGCACACGAGCTTTGTAGGTGGATCTTTATTAGTGGCCCGACGTTTCGACTTTCTGTCGTCATCACACGCCTGAAAGCACAGCACAGGTTTATGTTTCGCGTTCT
This sequence comes from Heligmosomoides polygyrus bakeri, assembly GCA_947359475.1. NCBI lineage: Eukaryota > Metazoa > Nematoda > Chromadorea > Rhabditida > Heligmosomidae > Heligmosomoides > Heligmosomoides polygyrus. The sequence continues at coordinate 29,644,195 of OX375868.1, forward strand.
ACTCCACCAAGCGCCTCAACCTTGAATGAGTTCGTTTCCCTCATTTGGGCTATCCGTAGTGGTTCTAGGGGTGGGTCGAAAATGCTGGGGTACAACCGCTGTTCTACCGGGAAATTTTGTTTTGTGTCTCAAAGGCTTCGTAAGGCAGCCGTTAGACTTTTGGTGAAGCTAGGGGTCTAGGGGTTGCTGAGCAAGGAGGATGGAGGAAAATCGCATCTCCCCGGTGAGGGGCGTGGCCCTATCTTGTACCTCCTGACCGCCCCCCCCCCCCTAGTTGAGGCGCTCGGTGGAGTAGAGCGCGAAACATAAACCTGCGCTCCACTTTAGGCCTCTGAAGACGACGGAAAGTCGAAAGGCCAGGCCGCTAATAAGGATCCACCTGCAAACATCGTGTGGCACAAGATATTGGCACATTCAACAGTTTCTTGTAACCTAGTTAGGCTGTTTCAGCCACTTTTGTTTGGGTGTATGTCTCGGCTCAGAAAAGTCCACTTTGAAGTGTATCAGCCACCGTTCCTATTCTTAATCTCCCTTACTCGTCGTTTTGGTTGCAGTCAAACTTCACTCCCGTTCCTGATAGTTGTACGTAAGAACACTCCAATTAGGTCTACTTGCATACTGAGAATAAGGTTGGTCAGAGGTAACCCATGACTTAGATAACAACCCTCTGTGTTACGCTTGTGTGGAAGTTCAAATCGTGATAAACCAGGTAAGGGCTAGGCATTAAACATAACCATCTTTAAGTCTACTTTCCAGAACCATCATTGAAACAGCTTGTGAATGTGTGCTACTTGCAAACACCCGCCAATTGTGCCACGGAGAAAGAGAATGAAAGCATCACTTTTTTGAAAGCGTCACCACCATGGATAAACTCAGCCATGAATTTGCCCATTGTTTTGTCTTCGGCATCTTGCAGCACATTACCTGTGCACCTTCTATGGAATGCATCACATAACAGCTAGAAACAACGGCCGTCTACATAACTCCCTCTTTGCAAAAAATTTTGATGTTCATGTCCCTTTATCAGAGTCACGTTTAGTAAGAAAGCAGAGCATGAATAGAAGAAGCGTGCGACCTTTGAAGAAACGTAGTCAAAGAAGATTCGAGCGAAGAAGCAAACTATTCCTGCGTGTACTCATTTCTGATATTAAACCGTCTTCGAGGATCTAAATCACTCAAACGGAAATGAGCTAATTCCGCTAGCCGGATTCAGTGGATATGCTCAAGGATGTTGTTATGTGATAGAATTCGCTCCGTAACATAATAAGAAGGGAGTGGATTAGAAAACTCACAACTCGGATTTACTTACTACCAGCATGGACTTGTCGAAGTTGACTTTTCCGGGATAGGAGATTCCTTGCCAACCTGACTAGTCAAGGTTCTGCCTTCGTCTGCATACAACTAACCAGGGAATGCCGACAGCTTCCCATGGAACTTGGGATTGAGACCTATATCACGTGAAAGAGCTCGAGACGCTGATCACAGACATGTAGACCAAGTTTGCTAATTTGATCAACTAAGCGAGTTGTGACCGGCGGAAGCCGCGATGTCTTCCAGGTATTAGGCGCGCTCAATCAGCGTTGGGCGCACTATTGCGCGGTAATCAGCGGTTCGGCTATCAGCGCCGTCAGCGGCGGCGGCGGCGCAGTGGTGGAGTGCTCGCTCCAACGGATTGGGTTTATTGGTACGGTTCCCGCAGCCGGCGGCTTTTCTGCATTTTGTGACCTATCTTGGACGAGGACCTATAATCTCATTTTTAGCACTTTTTTGAGCGAACGGCTAATAGCGACTTGCATTTGCGTCTATTTGAAAGCGGAAACGTGTTTGAGATAAAGAGTTTTATTAATGACGTGAAGCAACTCAGAAATTCAAGTCAAAACAGAATAAAAAGTAAAAATAAAATCAAAAATCAACAAAACTTAATAATCATAATAAATAAAAAGTGAAGGCACGCACCAGTTAAAAGTTCCGACTCCACCGACACGACTTCGGTCGAAAAAAATTTTCGCTGAAACTTTGTCTAGGGGTTATTTGAGGTGCTGATCACGAATCTGACATCCGTTTTTCACGATTCGGTCGGAGACCACCCGTACCGTTGCTACAACCGTTTGGCCAAAGTCGTGCTGGTGGAGTTGGAACTTTCAACTGCGCCCAGCGAAATCGGTGACTCAGCCTGGACCACCCTTGTTAAAGGTATGGGTGGTCTCCGACCATCGTGAAAAACGGATGTCAGATTCGTGATCAGCACCCCAGACAACCCCTCTGACGAAGTTTCAGCGGAAAAATCTTTTCGAGCGAAATCGTGTCGGTGGAGTCGGAACTTTTAACTAGTGCCTTTACTTTTTATTTATTATGTTTATTAAGTTTTGTTGATTTTTAATTTTTTTTGGTTCGAATTTCTGACTTGCTTCACGTCATGAATAAAACATTTTACCTGAAACACGCTTCCGTCTTCATAAATGCAAGGCACCATTAGCCGTTCGCTCAAAAAGTGCTAAAAATGAGATTATAGGTCCTCGTCCAATATAGGTCACAAAATGCAAAAAAAGCCGCCAGAGACGGGAACCGAACCAATGAGCCCATTCCGTTGGAGTAAGCACTCTACCATCGCGCCGCCGCCGCTGCTGTCGGCGGTGATAGCGGAACCGCTGATTATCGCGCAATAGTGCGCCCAACACTGATTGAGCGCGCCTAACACATGGAAAACATCGTGGCTTCCGCCGACCATAACTCGCTTAGGAGATCCGTTTAGCAAATTTGGTCTACATATCTGTGATCAGCGTCTCGAGCTCTTTCACGTGATATAGGTCTCAATCCGAAGTTCCATGGGAAGCTGACGGCATTCCCTGGTAAGTACCTTCGAAGTTCCCAGCCCGCTTCGTAACCGCTCTCTTCAAATTTTGCAGTCAAGAAAAGATGGAACGAGTTCGAAATTTCGGCACAACCATAGGGGAAAGGGGCCACGAAAGGAAAAAGCACAATGCTACAGAGAGTCATCCATTCAGGGATCCTAAAGGGTGCTGGTAACACGTCTACTTTGTAGTTTTTATAGTATCTTTACCAATGAAGTGATGGAGCATTCGTTTGTTTCTGCGTAGTCAGAAGTTGAAAACATGAAAACAAAACAATCTTGAATATCAATGCAGAGAGAAAGGAAACTGCTCCTCTCTATTCAGAAAACAAGAGAAAGCTTCAAAAAAGAATTCCCCGTTCAATCAATACCCGTCTGTTTGTGAGGAAGGCCAGAGGAAGGATTCCTGTAAGTCACCAATGGCTTGTTAAGCAAGAATGGACAGTGAGTTATGTAGCCATAAGTAACCTTTGCACTGCAGCAAAACGTTCATCATATCGATGTGGAATCTTCTTTATTAGACTTCAGGAGAGAGCTTTACTAAAATGGCTCGAAGTGTGGTTCATGATCTATGCACATCAGTTTAAAAGGCTTAAGTCGACTACTCAAAAAGGTTTTTTTCATCGTTTTTGAAGAAGAAAAAACAGAAGAAGCCACCAGGTCGTATAGCTGAAACGGTCACCATCCGCTAACTACAGCATCGAGCGCATGCTTCCCCTCTTCTACCACGCTGGACGACATTCCGCAGAAATAGAATGACTGGCTTAACACAAATAAATTTGACTATTGTCGCGCTTCACCTTCAATAGAGACAATAGAGATTTCTAAATAAATGCTTCCCACATAGCAATGTTCTACGAAATTCGGACGAAAACCTCTTCTGGCTTACTCAGCGAACCGCTGTTCGGAATGCGCCACACATTCTATAGTACTTCAACAGGATATCGTGGAGGCAGCATAAATCCGTACGTATTTGGTCCACACAATGAGTTACGGTGGCCAACCGATGGAGCACTCAATGCTTTATGCTTCTGCTACCAACTTGCCGCTTGAAGAGGTGCAAAGCTTGTTATGTTATATTCAGTCACCTTGACAGGCTGTGGAACGTAATGCATCATTTACAAAGTCATTAAACTGGAAAACTCCTCTCGAAACCTCCAGTGTAAATGGTGCAAGCTTGTTCAACCTCTGTAACCTCCACAGCTGGCAAGAGCCTACGCTAGACTCAAAAATGCTTGCTGTCCTTTCGCTGCTATAATATGTACGCATAAATTCAACATTTTTGATCCCATGGTTTCAGACAAATTTCCTCAAAAGCAATAGATACCTCTTTTGCGACTTGCACCTAGTCTCGCAAGAGAATGCTGCAAATTCCAGAGAATGAAATCCGGACACGGACGGAGCTGCTATAAAAAAAACAGGTGAATGATGACAGCAGAGAGAGGCTGCAGATTTGCCTATTCTCTCTTGTACGCTCAATGATTACACTGACCTCATTCAAACCAAGAAAAAACTTCAGAAGAAATCTGCTTATTTAATACTTTTCATTTGAGCCCTGTTTTGCTTGTTATCCATTGCTCACCAATTCTGGCATGTTAAATAAGTTGATCTAGTATTTAGATATGACGTTCCAATCTGGTCACTTCAGTGCCGCTGCAGTAACTGAGAATTCGCTCAACTGGTACGAAAACGGCATATAAGTGGATGGGAGTTTCCTCCCAATTCCTCGTTTTCCTTGTGTCCAATTCTACCGCTGGAGCAGAGTTGACGCTTGCTGAGATAAACGGAGCAGGGAATAAATACTGCGCCAACCGGAGGAAGACGCAGTTCATGAAGTACGTCTACTGCGAGGAAGAAGGAATTCAGCTGGACGGGTCTCAGCTCACTAAGACGTCGTAGCACATGTACCTTGGAAAGCGAGTTGGGCAGCAGCTGAAGAGCTGCCTCGGTTTGGAAATCTCAAGGAGGCTGCAGGCCATCTGACAGACCCAGATCTCCGAACGAAGCTATTCGCCAAACGCTCTCGCTCCCGAGACCTTCAACAAGATTCGCAATAGTTCTCCCTGCGCTATGCTTCACGGCCGAGACATGGTTCGCTACTGCGACTAGTCAGAGACACTAAGCACCACGCCGAGAGTGCCACAGTGATGTATTCTAAGGAATGGAACAACCGACAAACTCAACGCCGAAGCGAACATCGCACCTCCAACACCTTTGTGGCAAAGGACTGCGAGTGGATGGCGTAGGTATCGAAAGGCCTATCGCGTCATGAGGAGACAAGACGACCGATGGGCGAAAAGAGCGATGGAGTGGATCACGAGAGACGCCAAACGCTTTCGGGAGAGAATTCCAACCAAGAGAGCCGATGCGTTCGTCGCATGGCTGACCAAAGTGGCATTTCAGTTGAAAAGGAATCACGCCACCAACCAATTTTGAATGACAACAGCATTCTGGGTGGCGATGACGAGACGATGAAGCGAATGAGAACGACTCCCTAGCCCTTCGAGGAGTGGACATGGGCCATCTGGGTATTTATTTGAGTGGTGAGTGCTGTGGTTGTTCTTCCGAAGTTCAGCTGAAGAACCCATCACGAAGCTGTGTCCCGCAAGAAGAGTAAATACCAGCCGTATAAGGACTTTAGTGAGTGGCAACTCTTGTCAGATTAATGGAACTCAGGAAAGCGAGCGGTATCAATGTATGCTGAAATCAGGATCGTCAAAGCGTCACGACTAATATTTTGATTTGCCATATTATGGCTCACAGACAATAAAAAAGCAAACGCTATCTTGAAACTCTTTGTTAGAGTGAAATGTCACCATTGAGCACAATGAGCGCGAAGATTACCGACTCGAGCTATCAAGAATCCCAGGATTGTCAGAGCACTCTTCAGATTGGTCTAGTAGGTGCTTTGGATATACTTAAGACGCATAACAGCACAGCTATCATTCAGCCTGAAGGGGCTAGCCTAAAGGAGACCCGTAGGGCTAACCCCTCTGCTGTTTCTACCTCTCATATACTCGCTTCCTTAGAGAAGCGCGGGTGCCATAGCCTGAAGTTTTTACTTCTGCATCAGAAAGTACATTGCACAGTGTCAGTTTCCAACTATCTCGTAGGGGCGAACCACTTTACCATCGATTGTTTTCCGCCAATACTAAATCGCATGGTGGCTTGGGAAGCTTCACGAAGAAGATTCTAAAGGGACCTCCGCCAGACATTCCTCGGTCCCGCTTTTCAAAGACAGTATTTCTAGTACTTTCTAATAATTTCTCATTGCTTTTCCCTATCCCACAAGAAAAATTAATGACCTGTTTGGCATGTGCCACCATTTCTACTTCCGCGGGAAATTGAGGAGTAAATTTAAATGTGTATTTGGCACCATAGAATGATTTGCTGTGACCTACTATAATCAAGTCCGCCTTTTGAAGATCCTAGACTAGAAGGTACTGATTCACCGGCCTCGCAGGGAAAAAAGGTCTGATTGGCATGGAGAGGAACCGAACGGAGAATTTTGATTCCTGACCGTCTACGAATGCGCTACCACATGCATTCACGCTATGAAGGTTTCAAGGACTATTGGACCTGCCATGTTGGTTCAGTAGGTGATTTGAGAATAGTTAAGGCGCATAACAGCGCAGCCTTATCAATCACCCTGAAGCGGTTAACCTGGAGGAAATCTTTCATTGTAATTTTGAGCCGATTATAACCCACTTCCGCCTTCACGTCTAATGAGACTTCTTTCTGGATAACAACTACCTCGGTTTCATGCTTAATTGCTGAATGTTCGCAAACTTGCTGATTACTGAAGTCAGATCTCCATACGGTAAAACTAGTGGCACCTATGTAATTACTATTTCAGGCACATTAATTAAGGGCTAATCATCGTCAGAATGTCATGGGCTGGCATTCATTCCTGACAAAGACAATAGTTCTTCTTACAATTTCCTACAGAGACGAACTACTGCGCTATTTGCACCATGTTGAAGATCAATTACTACCGATAGGTACGTTGTACGGCTTACCCTACTGGTAAATTACACTCATTTAATGTCCTCCCCCAATACCCCTGACATGGTACGATTTTGGGGTCTATTTCTGTGAGAATGATGTTAATGTTTAATTCAACTGCATTTGTACATCATAGCTTAGCTTTTATTTGGCGCTCCGTCTGAGTTGTTACACACTGTACTCCTTAATAAATTTTAACACCGTAAAGTTCGAGTTTGGCTAGAAAAGAAATTGAAAACCTACTTAAGTAATTATAAACTAAACTATAAACTAAAAAGTAAAAGTAAACTATAAACTAAGCGATGAAAATATGTCAAGACACGATTCTGCTGCTATGTTCTCAGTGCAGATTGTTTATGGAATCAACGGAAAATGTAAATTTTGGTTGTTCGTGCTGCAGAGCTGAGCCAAAAACAGGCCCTTTGACCACGTGACTGCTGCGACTTATATGCTTAATTGATTTTACTACTTTTTAATATTGTACATTTCAAAAAATTTATAAATCACTGGAGTAAGCTCCATTGGACTAAGTATGTGCATTTTTTATTCAATATAGTGCAATAAGTTTCAATTGAAAGCACTTAACACGCATTTTACTACTTGAAATATCTGTATCTAAACTATAGCTGACATTTTGAGATGATTAGAAAGTTATTAGGGAAAACCAGAGAAAACTCTAGTCGAGCGGTCGTGCTAAGATTCGGCCCTTATTCGGCTTACGCTTCGGCGTAACCGACTTTTTCAGAGCTTTGAAAATATAGTAGAATTTGAAAAATCACCCGTCCAAGAATCAGTTCAAGTTTCAGCCGTTTTAGAAAGAAAAGAGAACGAGAGACGAACCATGAGGAAGACAACTCAATTGTCCATATGTATACAGTCGAAAGGCTGTTGAGTCACCTTTGGATAGAGAAAAGGGATCTGAAGAGGGCAGTTACGCCGACACTTGAGCAGAATAAAGGCTCGATATCAATTCTGGAATAGCTCTACGACAATCTTCTCTGCTGTTCAAAGATATGCCGAAATTCTAGACAGTCGCGCGTGGAATATATAAAAGACCAGTTGATAAAGAAGAGTTAGGAGCGCGGTGACGCAGTAGGCGCCGGCTGTCGCGTGCACCCCATTCCTGGCTGTTGGTTCGGATTTCCCGACCATGCCAACCAAGCTTTCAGTCTCTCCAGGTCGATGAGCTGAGCTGGTGGCAGACTTCCTATCCATCCTAGTGGAGTGTGGTCGGCACATCACTCTGTCTGCTTGACCAATATTTAAAAAAATCAAAGTGGACTGTTTACAATAATAAACACTTTGCGAAACACGAGGTTGTATGTGGATAATTATTTCGGGCTAACGTTAACGATGTAGTCATAATACTACAAAATCGTCATTGGAACAGTGCTCATATATGCAGCAGAAACTGACCACGACGTGTTTCCCAGAAGAGAAAGGTAGAAGGTCAAAGTGAACTCTTTTAGGATCTATCCCAGTGGAAGGAAAGCACCGCACGTTGTTAAACGAGTTAAACACAAAAAGGGTGACTTGTCCCAAAATGCAGAAAAAACTTTCGCAGGCTATTTCAGTCTATTGAATGCACTGTCTCTGCCTTTACATTCGATTTTGTCGCCGTTGTCGAAAAGCCAGAGTGAAGTGACGCTTCTCCATTGGGACGGATCCATCTTCGTGAGAGAAAATCCTCCTTTGCAATTTCCTAGCAGGGCGGAGCCATATTGCTTGTGCTTGTTTCGCATTTCTAGCGGCCCCACCTCCTGAATTTTTCGATAGAATCGGTGCAGGAGCACATTCTCACATTCAGATCCTCTTGACTTGTCGGTATTCAACGACCTGGAGGAGCGGGTAGATGGCTACGCGCTCAAAGGGACTGACGGTGAGTATTCACTTGCTCAAAGTCCTTGGACTCTAAATAATTGCACGAGCGTGACCTTCAGTTTCGTATCTGAACTGCTCCGGCTTCGAAGCAGCGGAATACGAGATATTTGCCAGTGGCTGGAGCAAGCTGGTTCACGTTCTCTCGCCCGATTCTGTACTGAAATGCCCTAATCTCAACGGCAAGACGCTGCAGAACTGTTTTCACACGAATTTCGGCAAGAGTGATTGGGTGAGACTTTTCTTCATTGCCAAGACTTATTCTCAGGGTTCTCATCTAGAATGTCACGAAAGCGCAAGTCCCGGTGAAAGCAACGATGGAGCAAGCAATGATATTTTTTGCCACTAACGCAATCATGGTATTTTAAGGAGATCCGTTGCCGGTTGGAACTCTTGAAAGGTTTCGTGAATGAGGTCAAACTGCTTCTGAAATTGCGGAGTTCTTCTAATGTGATAAAAGTAAGTGCAACTGACCCAGTAGCTCGATGTCTCTAAACCAAAGAGATGTTTATTACAACATGATGAACAGCGACTGTTCAGATTTTGTCGTACTGCATTCCACGGCATCCTCTCGAGGATATGCGCAAGGTGAACATCGTAACTGAGAAGGGAATTCCTTTGGATACGCTCTCGCTGTTGCAAATGCCGGCGCAGAGGAGGCACGACCTATTCACAGCCATGCTGGACTTCTTCACCCGCTATCCGGCGCTGCGCTTCGATGACTTGAGAAGGCAACAGGTTCGTGTGGTTCTAACTCATTGAAAATAATTGCGAACGAAGCTCCCTGTCATATCTTCTACTATGTAGATGCTCGTTGCTTAGTAGAGACCTAACATGTTAGTCACGCAGTGGCTAACCTGCTCGTATGCTCCTCTCATCGTCCGTCCGTCAGCATTAAATTAATAACTGGAGAAATAACCTCACATCCTGATGTCCGATCACTGCTCAGGGTACCCTGTCAGGCGATGGTCTATAAATATAGTGCCCAGCGAACACGTTTTGCAAAAAAATATAACAGTATTGATCGGCGATTCAGAATCAGCCGATCTAGCAGATTTTTGCGTAGAAACCTTCCATTTAAAATAGAATTCAAATGAATACGATTCCCGATAGAAACGATCACAAAATCTATGTCGACAGTAAATTGGTGGCGAGGGGAGGGGAGGGGGGGGGGGGGGCGAAGTCCTGCTACATGTCATCCCACTCACTAGGAAGACTGACTGTGGCATAATTATAAATTCCACTTTAAATTCGCCGGCGTCTTCAAAAAATGTATTTTATGCCAATGCCTTCGATTTACTGAAACTTTCTTTCAGAAATTAATTTTCAGCTGGTCCTAGTCGATGACCAAGTGAAAATAGTGGACTTTGATAGCGCCTATTTCCACCACGGCAACAATGCAGACTACGATAAATGTGAGTTCACAGTTGAATGTAACCTCAATAGCTCTCCCTCTCCCCACAACATATAAAACCCCGTGCGCTTCCTGAAGAAAAGAAAGGAAATGTAGATATAATGCCAATTTTTGTTGATACCAATAGGACTGTTCGAGCTGTGGAGCCAAGATTGTTAACCACACTTTATTCGGCTGACGTTTCGGCGTAACCGCCTTCTTCAGAGCCTGGAAAAGTCAAGCGAGGTTTGAAAGGTTACTCGTCCAAGAACTATTTCAAGTCACAGGAGTTTCCGGAATTAATAGGAAAAGGAGACGAAATGGGAGTGAGACAGCCCAACTAACCTTATGGAAGCAGCCAAGAGGCCGGTGCGTCACCCTCGGATGGAGGCAGTTTGGGTGAATGAGACTACCACCTAAGGTCAACCCCTCAGCGATCCTCCGGCTGTCGCCCTCCGGGGTCGAGCCCACAGAGGTCAGCAAATGGGGCCAGCTCCTGGGTTAGCGCTACGCGCTCTTCCCTCCTATTGATCGCGGGATTCTTGAAGGCAATCCACAGCGCTTCGAGAATCTTGCGTACTGCGATATCGACCTCTCGAGCAAGGATTGTAATCGCGACATCAACCATTGCGCCACCATGGCTACGCTGCCTGTGCTCCCCCAACGGCGTGGAAATCCATTCCGAAGCCCTTCCATGTGTTCCTTGACCCTAACCCAAAGCGGCCTGCCCGTCTCACCGATGTATTCCTCATTGCACTCCGTGCAAGTGATGAGGTATACCACACCTGAGGCCGTACAATCCTCTTCCTTTCCAAACGGGCAGACCATGCAGGACGGGGTATCACAAGCGCGGTCATACAGCCGGTTCCTAACAAGTTGGGTCCTGAGGTTAGCAGGCGGTATGTTAACTAGCCTGACCAGACCTTCTAAGTCAGCCTTGCGTATACATTCCCGTACTTGAGCACTAAGAACATCCGTGATGAGGGCACCAAGAAAGGAATTTTGGTGCGCTCTTGTTCTGTGTGTCTTTGTGCTCCTGCAGGCGGACGACGTTGCTTAGGAAGGCTGTCGGAAGTGTACCCATTGGACAACGCTATACGAGATGCCATCTCCCTAGAAGCGGACTCGAATTCGTCGTTGGAGGATACCAACGCCGCTGTGTGAAACATCTTATTCACAATGGCCCTCTTGGTACTGCTAGGGTGGGCAGACCTGCAGTGAACAATGATGTTCTTGTTGCTCGGCTTCCGGTACCACCTAGCCTGGAAAGCGTTGTGAGAGACATGGACTTGCACATTATGGAACGGCAACCAGTTGTTCGTCGGTTTCTCCCTTGTGAGCTTAATATGCTCAGCCTGATGATTGAGCAAATCGAAGCAGGAATCCATTTCGTTTTGCGTTGCACGAACAATGAAACAATCATCTATGTACCGACAGTAAAGCAACGGTCTACGTTCCAGTATAGGTCTCTCTATTTTTGACATATACGCTATGGCCAGCACCGGAGCCAGACGCTGTCCCATGGCAAGCCCTCTGTCCTGTCTGTAGTACTCGTTGGACCATTTAAAGATGTTACACTGAAGGCACTCGTCCACGAGCGTCATTATTTGAGCTATGCCGAGCCCATATAGTGGATATGGTCCTGGTGTTCCACGAGCATTTCGTAGACTGCCTGCATTGCGTCTACTTTGGAGACATTTGTGTACAGTGAAGTAACATCAAATGACTCCATCACGCAGCTCCCTTCTAACCTTGCGTCTCGGAGTTTTTCCAGGAAAGCGCAAGTGTTAGGGAGGTGGGCAGGTACATACCTAAGCAGTTGCACAAGAACCAAGTTTAGCAGCCAGGAAATCCGGTCCGCCGGGCCACCCACGCTACTTATTATGGGTCTAACCTTATACTGCGAAGGGTCTCTAGGAGTTTCGCCTGAAGGCGGCTTATGGGTCTTGATCAGGACATACAAGTCTGGGCAGACGGGATGGTCACACCTCAGCCGTGAAATCAGAGCTTTAGGAAGGTTTGCTGATTTTGAAATAGCAGTCCATTTCCGATTGAGTCGGCGGAACTGCTTAGCAATTTTTGTTCTAATAAAAGATAAAATAATGTAGGCTAATTTATACGAAACTGAACCAGTGGCATCCGAAAAAATAGTGTCGCTTCACACTTTCTGGATGTGCTAGATTCTTAGATGGTCATAAGAATAAACGTAGGAAAAGGGCATCAAAAACTTAAACAGAAACAGATTTACATTTATCTATTATGGATTTCTTACTATTTCTTTCTATTGGATATGTTTTTAAGCCCGGATCTCCTTCGGTAGAGAGCCTTCGGGCTCTCTTGTAAAGAAGGATCTCGGGCCGTTTGTCCCGGGGCCACGTGGCGCGACCCCGGGTGGTGGATAGGGGGATTAAACGCGAACCAAATGTGACCGTGTGCTGCCCAGAGACGTAGGTGGGATGAAGGGGATGGACTCCTTGCTCCTGCTGTGTCGGGTCGACGCGTTCCTTGTGCGTGGGAGTGGCATGTTCATGCATATGTGCGTGGATGTGTCCGTGACTGTGCGGATTGTAACTGGCGTCGGCTCGGCCAAAAGCTTGCACTCGGTCGACTGAGAGTACATGTAAGGCGATTCGAGGCCGCCTTAAGTCTCGCCCCGTCCCTTAGGGCAGTCTGGCTGGCTGCCCGGAGTTCTTCGCCCGCACGACAGAGCCTGACTAGCTACCCGTGTTGTTTTACAGTCAAACACAGCGGCATTAAAGGGCCTCATTCCCCTGACCCCGAAAGAGAACCCATTTCTGCAGCGATGGGAAGACGAGTACGGAGAGGCTGCTAAAATCTCAGGGCCTAACCAGGCTGCGCAAGTTGAGAAGGACTAGGATGACGATCTGTACTTACAACGTCCGCACCCTTGCATCGGAAGCATCCGTCGAGGACCTGATGATGCAAGCCAGAAAGATCAACTACGACGTCATCGGACTGACCGAGACGAGAAGACACCACTCCCAACACGCCGCCTACGACTCCGGGGAAGAACTGTCCCTCGGAAAATGCGACAGCAGGGGAATATGCGGCGTTGGTGTCCTCGTCAACACGCACTTAGCCATGAACATCGATTCGTACGAGTCTCTGACAACCCGAATCGGACGTCTGCTACTGAAGCGATGTGGCTCCGCGCTGTGACCGTGTTCGCCGACATCAATGTCAAGATCGGGCCACGAAGTTCGCCGGAAGAACTTCACATCGAAATGCACGGTTTGGAGTGTAACGAGCAAGGTGGAAAGCGGTCTGAGTTTAGCATGTCGACCAAGAGCATCCATTAAAACTCACAGTTCCAGAAGCCTCCCGCCCTACGATGGACCTGGAAATCACCCGGTGGCCAGTTCCACAACGAGATCGACCACATCATCTTCAACCGCAAGTATTGCCTGACCGACGATCCCGTTGTCCCCACGGGATCGGATCACGGCCTCCTTCGCGCGAGGTTTCGCTTTTCGCGTCAAGGAGGGAAGACCGCAAAGTTCAAGAAGAGGAGTCCCAGAACGTACATCAACTGGGACCTTTACACCTCTCTTGCCAGCCTTTGGGGAGAAGCCGTCATGGACAACATCGACGAGGAATACGACCGCTTCGCGCACCATCTCCGCGATAGTGCTAAGGGAGCTGAGAGCTTGAAGACCACTAAGAGACGTCTGTCTCCGGAAACTCTCGATCTGATACGCCAGCGTGGAGCATCACGAGCGTCAGGCAACTACAAGCTGACGTCCGAGCTTGCGAAGCTATGCAGAGAGGCGATAAAGGAGGATCTTAAGGAGACAAGGGCGGAAGTGTTGGCTGAAGCTGCAGAGGCAGGGTTGAGCATCCGCAATGTCCGCCGGAACTTCGCCAACTTCAAGACCAAGATGACCGCTCTCGACGTCCTGACGGAGCCGTCACCTCTTCCAGAAGGACCATGGAAAAGATCGTCCACGACTTCTACTCCGATCTCTTCGATAGCCACTTCCACCTGCCCTCATGTCATCATCCGCAGCATGGATAGTCGTACCCTCTGTTCTCCCTTCCGAGATTCGACACGCCATCTCGTCGGTGAAGAAGCGTACAGCACCCGGTCCCGATAGGATCAGACCCGAACACATGAAGAACCTCCTGCCGGCGCTCATTAGCACCTTGGAACGGCTCTTCACACGCTACCTGTCAGAGTGCAAGGTTCCATCTCAGTCGAAGACTAGCAAGACCGTCTTGCTGTACAAGAAGGGAGACGTGCACGACATTGGCAACTATCGCCCGATCTGCCTGCTGTCCGTAGTGTACAAGCTGTTCATTTGTGTGATCCTGAATAAGGTCAGCAGAACGCTAGACGAAGGATAATCATGCGAACAAGCAGGATTTCGGAGAGGATTCAGCACGATCGACCACATACACATCATTACGAAGCTCATCGAAGTGTCGCGAGAGTACAAGCTGCTGCTGTGCCTTACGTTCATCGACCTGAAGAAGGCATTCGACTCATCGAAACTGAAGCGGTCATCAACGCCCTGCTCACTCAGGGTGTTCCTACTCAGTACACCAGAGTCCCTCAAGAGCTGTACAGTGGATTCACGACCAAGATCTCACCATTCTACAACGACGTCGTCATCGACGTGAAGAGGGGGTTCGGCAAGGGGTACCATATTTCCAAAGCTCTTCAGCGCCCTCGAAAACGTCATGCGCGAATTAGAATGGGAGCACATGGGAGTGAAAGTCGAGGGGCCGGCAGCTGCACCATCTGCGCTTCGCTGACGACATCGTGCTCATAACACCGAGCATCAGCCAAGCGGAGCGAATGCTGGCCGACTTCGATCGTGTATGTGGGAACGTTGGACTGCAGCTGAATCTTACGAAGACGATGTTCATGAAGAACGGATGGGTTTGTACTGCCCCATTCTCGTTCAACGGAACGAATATCTCCGCATGCTCCAGCTACGTCTATCTGGGTAGCAAAGTCAATATGGCCAACGACCTAGCGCCAGAGCTGAGCAGGAGGAAACGAGGGGCTTGGGGAGCTTTCAAGAGCGTCGAAGAAGTCGCGAAGACGACGAAGAACGTCCGACTCCGAGCCCACCTATTCGACTCCACTGTTCTTCCTGCCCTAACATACGCCTCAGAGACCTGGGCTATGCGAAAGCAGGATGAACACGCGATCAGCATCGCGCAGCGGGGAATCGAGAGGACGATGCTCGGAGTGACACGACTCACGCAAGTGAGAGAAGGCCTCCGGAGTTCCGTGCTTCGCCGACGTTCGAAGGTCAGAGAGGCTGTCGCATGGGCCAAGTCGTCAAAAATTACGTGGGCCGGCCACGTAATGCGCTTCGCAGACACCCGCTGGACGAGAGCCGTCACCGACTAGATTCCGCGGGATGTAGAGAACACCAGGTTGCGCACCAACCGTTGGTTGGACTTCTTCGTGAAAGCCCTGAACGACCGATATGACGCTCTTCCTGTCCCTCGAGCGAGGAGGATCCATTGGAGCACTCTGGCACGCGACAGGGACGAATGGAGACGCTGCTGGCGCCCGCTCGAGCAAGTCGACGATCAACGGGAGATACAGGTGATGTTTTTAAGAAAAGCAACGAACTCAGTCACTGCTGAAGCATGTAAAGAGCGCTAAACCCGCTAAATCCAAACAAGACAAAAAATCAAACTTAAATGTGGAACGAGCACTTTCTGATCTTCCAGATCAAGACGAGCTCGTTCCACATTATACTAGGGACTTCCCGAAAGGATTAGAATAATTATTTGTTCAAGGCAAATTTTAGTATGGCTTTCTCTGAACTTTTAATTCACCTGCTCTACAAGTAAACACATTGTTTGGAATTTTTAAAATTCTCATTTCTTGAAGAAAAATAATGGTTTGAGGCTTGCTTTAAAGAGCGGGAAACTGGTCATTCTCTAGTGCTTAAATAAGAGATTGCCTAATGCTCTTCTCCAAGTCGTCGTGAGCTTTCTTTGGTTGATAGCAGATTTTCTATTTCGACATTCACGTCTATAAACGATATAACGAAACCACTTTTCTAGAAAACTCAAATATCCTCCCTTTGATGCTGACATGTAGACAACATTTATGCTACCAATCAAATAAAAATCACTACGAGCTAATACACTACATTAGGCGATCTCTTCTTTCGATGCACTAAATGATTGATGCCTTACCGCGCTTTAAAAATATTTTTTTTTTCAAAAAAAAAAAAAAGAATTATTGCAGTCATCCGAGTAACTGAACCGAACGACTTCAAAGTTGTGTCAAACCACCTTCGTTTCATTACTAAGTTGACACCATGTTATTATTATAGATCAGTTTAAGACACGAAGGCTGTCCACGAGAGACTGGTCAACCCTGTTTGTTAAAAGGTGGATTCTTCAACCTGTTTTTCAGATTACTTAACACTGGTGCGGAAGCTGCACACGGAGATACTTATGAACTACTCCATGCTCACTGATCAGTTACCGACAACAGAAGAATCAAGCTTCTTCACACTGACATAGTTGTATGTATCAGCTACGATAAATAATTTATTCCACTTCTTAACTTTGCTTACACAAAGCTACCAGAGGTCAGCTACAGCACGGGAAACTCAAAATGAAAACTTCACATAACAATAGACTCGCATAAAATCAACACCTTACATAAATCTGAGGCAACTTGCATTCTGAGATCGATCAGACGATCATTTCTGTGTAATATGTCCTTTGCAATAACAACAAACAACACAACATTAACGCATTCTAAACAGAAAAGAGGGAGAGCTCCTTCCCAGTGGGAGAGGGGGCACAATGTGGCGTGCAGGTGTTCATCTGTTATTGTATGATCGCTATGGCACATTGCGAATATCAGATTAGCGAAAGGAAAGGCTGATGATGAAGAAGACATCTATATAAATGGTGAAAAGATCTCACAAGGGAAGGGTCTGAAGCGTATGTCTGAACGGGGGGAACGAATCATATAGGGGAATCCTCACCGTCAATTGGTTTGAAAATGTGTTTATTTTTTGCCAAGTTGTCAAACCCAAGGAGTAGGGGGTCACAATGGGGTCCGGCGCAGCACGCGTTTGGGGGTCTTGTGCGCCCGCGAGCGTCTGCAGCCAGTGGCTCGGAGCGCAGCTGGGCTGTCTCGTGTGAGGGACGTCAGGGGTTTGATTCCTCTGCGTTGTTGCTCTCTTGCATTTCAACTGATTGGTTAAGATTCGGGGGATTCTGACGTCTGTACCATTTTCAAACGTTTTCTGCGCATTTTTCCAGCTGTATGCTGTGGTATCCAACATGGTTATGTATACCAAAGTGCATGAAGCAGCACTGGGCACAATGCGGGCAGCGTATAAAGGTTACAGGATCTCAACGTTTGTTTCCATACATGGACCAATGACTTCAGGAAAAAAACAGCCCGCTCGGATTTTCAAAACAGAGAATGTGACGTCGTAGGTGGTTAAAATGAGACACGAGGTGTGTGGATCCCGCAAATTAAGCTAAGCGGCATAGATACCCTCCTTCCCTCATCTCTGTCTGTCCCCTGGAAATCAGAGGTCTGCTGAAGGTTTTCTAAAACCTAAACCAACAATGTCCGCTGATACTCGAGTGGTGATCCACCTGCTCACGCTGAAGTGTGGCCCACCTTTAGTCAAGGAACCTCCGAGGGAAAAATCAAGCCGGCCGAACGGATGGCCAACATACTAAAGGACTTTGAAGCACGTCAACTTGAAGTTGACGAAGATGAACAGCTGGTGGAAGAAGAGGAAGATTGGGATCCGCAAGATGAACTGATGGACGTGGAGAGCCAAGCAAGCCGGGTATGATAACGTTTTCGGGTGGAACTCTTGTTTCAGAGGAAAGGGTCCGTCTTCAATTGGATTTCGGTTGCGTGCTCATAACCATGGAGGAAGACACCACATTGTCTCTCTCACCTATTCTCATTGTCTTGTTGTTAGAAAACCGGTCAGTAATAAACAAGTCGAAAGAAAGTTATTCTCCACAGCGTACAGCTGGAAAAGTGCGGAGAAAAGTCTGAAAATGGTATTGACGTCAGAATCCCCCAAATCTCAACCAATCAGTTGAAATGCAAGAATGAAGCAGCACAGAGGAATCAAACCCCCGACCTCTCTCAAATGAGTCAGACCTCTACCCACCTGCGCTCCGAGCCAATGGCTGCAGAGGCATCACGGGCGTACAAGACCCACAAACGCGTGCTGCGCCGTACCTCATTGTGACAACTACTCCTTGGGTTTAACGACTTGGCAAAAAATAAACACATTTTCAAACCAATTGAGGGGTGAGAATTCCCCCTATATGACTCGCTCCTCCCGTCAAACATATGCTTCAGACCCTTCTATTGTCAGCTGTCACTAGACCCTAGGGCAATTTTCAGTTGTTTTTAGGGTAATGCAAAACTGTGCTACAGACCGGAAGTCGGCGCTACCTTTCCTCAGGAATGTTGTTAGCCTTTATAAGCTGTTGCGGTGTAAATGTTGCTAACGATAAGTGTCTTTCTAAATGGTCCTTTTAATTTTGCTACCGTCGACTAACAAACACGACTGCCCCGTCCTCCGCTACGAAGGCGTTGAAAGAAGAAACAACACCGGGATGCCACATCTCACAGCAGCTCTCCTTCACTCCTGCGGCTCATAATCCCTGCGGACGCTGAAGTACTTGTCGCGGTTTTCGTCGAGGAACATCACAAACTCAGCTGTCATGACCTTCAGAGACTGAAAAGCAGGAAAATGAAATCTCTCGACAATATAGAACAACGCTGAAAGAAGAAACTTGGAGCAGTTGGGTGGGGTGGCCCTGAACAATCCTAAGCCCATTTTGGGCCACGACGACGTAGGTAAGAAAAGGCCTGACTGTTCGGGCATGTGAAGAAGTCGATTACTGGGGCAGTACAGGTTGTTCCACCCAACCCGAAATGGAGAAGCTCCTACCAGTATTGGATCCGAGTCTGCAGGCAGTGAAGCGAATTTCTCAGCAAGGCAGTCGAACAGTCTGAGCAGATGCGGTAGACCGAACACCGACGAATGCCTCACAGGCACTGAATTATCCGGCAGCACTGCCGAGCCTAAAGCAGTGTGACAACGCGTCGTAACCTATTGTTGATACGATGATGTCCTTCATGTTCCACACCAAATCTCGGATTCTCGGACGGGACGATTACGTTGACAAGCTCTTCGAAAATAAAACCCTACTTGTAATTGATTTTGACCCTTCCAGGCTCTGAAGAGGTCCTTGCATCAGCCCCGCCAAAAGCTCGTTTAGAGCAAAACAGTAACACAAATGTTCCGCCCAATATATTCTAAAAACGTCATGAACTGCATGGCAGAGCTGCCCGCAGAACAGCACTCGCCGGCGAATGCGGAATGCAGAAGCTCCTTAATGAGACCGATTCTGGTGTCCCTTCCTTTGACCTCCTCGGAGAGCACGGGTCCTCTCTCCTGCGATTGACCAATTAACGGGACCCCTCTGGAGGCTGGCCCGGAAAGTAGTCATGTTGGCGTCTAGCCATTACCCTTCACCTCACTTTAGTTATGTATAAACCCGATGTTCAGGAGCTTTTTGACGGTGACTACCGTTAATTATATCTCAGAGATATGAAAGAACCAATAGGAAAACTAAGCAGAAGACTTGGACGGCCTCATGGAGACCGAAAAATAGAACGTTTTTAAGGTCCTCGATGTGAATGGAACGTTGCAGGTGTAGGAATTTGGCGATAAAATTTCGACCTGCACGCAGTTAGGAGAGCAATGCCATTCGCTACGATAGGGTACCTTAGACAGTAGTCCATTAAACCAGGACATAGCACTTCCCTAAAGCTGCACCGACCAAAGGAAAAGTACCTGGGACTTCTCCCAACTCCTCCACTGAAGGTCGTCGTTTTCAAAATAATTTAGGAGAGCATCTACAAATCATCCTGAATCCGAGAACCGACTACGTGCGTTTCAGTCAAAAATTCTTGCAGCTCTAGATAGCAACCTACAGAACATCTAATGACGATGAACTGGCCTAGAATAAAATAAGGATTGCACGTATGCTATAGCATTAACAGCGCTGTAGAGGCTGCAAGTTGTTGACAGCATGTTTTGCTGTGGTCAAAGCTCTTGCGCAAAGCGTGATCAGAAAGCGCACCCTCCACTTTCCAGGCAGGATGCTAGCCCATTGGTGCTTTTTGACGGACCCCAACGCTCACCTGGCCGCAGTGGTTGAAGCAACCAATGAAACGAAGGATCAAGAAAATAGAAAGGTAGTGAGGATCACTCAGATGAAAATGTCCAATTTCACAGGGAGCATCGGATCACCGACTAGATGATGAAAGGCAGCAAAGGCGGAAGAAATTCATACCTAGGTGAGGACGATTGTGCACACCTTCGGAATCGTTCAGATTCAGAAGACGTTGACGGAGCAGCTCAGACTGGTACTGGTCGCGCTCAGGACCATAGAGAAGAAGCTTCCTGAAACAGAGGTGCACACTAAATGAAAAAAGCAAGCATGTGAGGCTAGAGAAGGCGATGAAGCAGCCTACCCCAGCATCATGTTGAAGTAGTCAGTTATCATCTGACATCCTCGCAGAAGGCAGTTCAGGTGACCACTGGTGATGTCGTCGCCATAGGTTACCGTCACTTTCTCGGGTCCCCAAGCAATCTCGATATCGTACGTAGATAAGAACTGCAAAATAACTTGAAAAAGCCTTGATGTGACCAATATCTTGCTGAATTATTGGAAACTTCTAAATATACCACTTGATGCTTTGCGTCTGCCCTCTTCTTAACCTTGCGGACATAACCCGTTAAAGAGCTGAAGAGCGAGCGCAAACCAACCTCGTGAAGAATGACATCAATGGGGTAAGCAGATGGCACTTTAGTTAGCAGGCGACGATTCAGCACTGCATCGTTATCTTTGTCGAGAATATCTCGCAAAGACTGAGGCAGACAGCCGTAGTACTGAACCATTTAGTGATTGGACTCCAATACCTGTCACAGAATAGACTATGCGTGAAACCTACGAATTTTATGGAGCTTGTGTCCTGAATGACGTCCCGCTTGACCACTCTACCTAAAACCGGTTGTAAAGACTAAAATATCCAGGACCACGCTATCTGGGAGGCAACCGCGCATCTTATGGCAAGCAGTAGAAAAGTGAGGTTTGTATGGTTTGAGGACCAACACTAGCGACACATAAATGCACTTTTGAAGCATCAATTAATAATTTCAAATGAAACCTTGGTTTGATGCGGGATGAAGACGTTTTGACGAAATTCTGAGCATTCCGGTTTAAAAGAGGGGCAACAAGAGAGGAAGCAAGAAAAGCTCAGGCCCATAACATTGTCAAGAAACATCATCATCGAGTTTCGAACCAAAAAATCAATCGTACTGCCAAAGTGAAGCTCCGAGAACCACTCATTTTGAAAAAAAATAGCCGTTCATTCAAGAATCACGATGGAAATTTATCTCGAAAGCTAGCTCCTGATAATATTCTGGTCTTCAGAGGGGATTGTAACAGGTTGGCTACACACAGAGGTCGAAGTTCTCATCACAACCTGATGCTACTCCTATGATGCACTTACAAAGTTAATTCACACTTTCAGACCGTAACTCGTGCTTAAAAAATATCTATATATATTATTTATTTATTGTACATATTATCTATATACTATTTTATCTTTTTTATTTTATACATACACTGCGACCAGAAAGTATAGGGACACTTAAAAATTGTACTTTTCGTACGCTAATCGACATCAATCGACCTGAATTTTTACTGTAAAATTCGTTACGGCAAAGAAGTTCGAAGCAAAAGATTTTAGCAAAATCGGTTTGATGTGAGCTAAATAAAAAAATAAAATATGAAAATACACCATTTTCAATTGACCAGAAAGTATAGGGACACTAGTAAAAATAAACTTCATTGTCAAGATAAAAAACAGTCGTTGATAACTAGCACTCAATTGGTCCTCCGCGGTTCATTGCAACATCCACAAGTCGGGCTGGCATCGAAGCAGCATGATTTCGAAATGTTTGTAGAGGAAGTTCATCCCAAGCGCGTAGAATTGCTGATCGAAGTCCTTGCAGAGAAGAATATGTATGGTTATGCTCGTAAATCTTCCTTACAAAGTCCCCAGATATTTTCCATTGGGTTCATATCGGGAGAACATGCAGGCCAGTCGAGAACTTCAACAGAATTTCATCTGAGGAAGCCTTTTGTGGATCTGCTGGCATGCGGCGGTGCATTGTCCTGTTGAAAGACCCATCCCTGACCAGCATTCTGTTGAAGGAATGGGAGCAGATGGGTTTCCAACAGTTGCTGGTATTCATCTGCGTCCATCCTTGCTGACGTGAAGGCAAGAGGGAGCTTTCCTTCTGCGTGGAATGCCGCCCACACCATAACTGTGCCGCCTCCAAAATTCCTTCTTGGGAAATACTCCTTCTCCTTGCGTAAGTCATGCTAGTAGAATCGGTTCCCATCTGGACCATCGAGATTAAAGCCCTTTTCGTCCGAGAAGATCACCTGAACTATGAAATGTTAAAATACCTAGCGTCAGAACTGACAACGCAAAAATCTGCCTTAGTCCAAAGACGTCGTTTGTTCCTAGAGACGAACTCGAGCCTGTACCTTTTGTGCGTTTCTGTCAAACGTGGAGTAGAACGGAGCTGGGTATATACAACATTCTCATTGCGTCTTAAGCAGCACCGAATCGTTGCTTTCGAGACTTTCTTACTCAAACTCTTGCGCACTTCCTCCAAACTGATTGATTTATTGGAAACCATTCGCACGATTTGCCTCTCGTCTCGAGTCGAAAGAAGCCTGGGACGTTCTGAAGACTTTCTCGAGTGATATAGATCAGGACTGCGTAGAAATTTGCTAACAACGTTCTTTGATCGTCCCAGTTGAGCCGAAATTTGGCATATGCTGAGCCCTGCATCTCTGAGGGCCTTGATTTGAGCTTGTTCCTCTATTGATCCGCGACCCATCCTTACAATGAGCAAATTATGAGGCAGTATATTGCATAGCAAAATAGTTTTCAACAACGTACCTTTCTCCGCGCACCTTATTTGGTGGTGTCCCTATACTTTCTGGTCACTCAAAAACAGGGTCCCGTCACGTGATCCTTTCCCGTTCCTTGCCACCTCGGGGGATTTTGCCCATTTCTTTCGCATATATGTTTTTTGCCGTGAGGAATTCCATAGTATAATTTTCAGATCAATTCCTGCGGGTAGCTAGCAGAATTACGCAATTTGCTGGTGTCCCTATACTTTCCGGTCGCAGTGTATATTATTTTACATTTAGGCGTTGGATACGCTCTACAGGGTGGCCGATAAGTATTGTCGCGATATTTGCGCCCCACCTTCTTCTCTCTCTTTTTTTTTTGAAATCGTGTGTCTTTACGTTCATCGTTTACGACATTAAATCCAATTTCTTGCGATATATGAAATTTTTTGTTTGTAGTCTCTTTGCGACCGCACCCTCATCGAGAAGCAGTAGCCCGCCTCGCTGAAAGCGGAGAGTCCACCACCGCCATTGCAAGGGAGCCCAGTATTCCATTGAGAATAGTTCAGCGGTCAAGCAGTGGAATGAGAAAGGGAACGTCACCATAAAGGTGAAGTCAGGTCGTCCTCGTTCTGTGAATACAAGGAAGAACCGTGCGATCATTAAGAAGAGAATCGACAGAAACGACAGCATATCTCTTAACAAGATCGCAAAGAGCCTCGGAATCCCTCGTTCTACTGTCCAGTCAATTAATAAGAATGAACTAGAACTTCGCAGCTATCGTCTGCTCAACGGACAGCAGTTGACAGAGGCAGTCAAGGAAAAATTGCAAGGAGCTGCTACGGCTTTTCTCAGTGCGCCGCGTCGAAGATGCGCTATGTACCGATGAGAAAATTTTCACTATCGAAGTCGCACACAATGCTCAGCATGATCATATGCTCTTCAGACCCGATCAAGGACACACTTGAAAAAGGAAGATCGTTACAAAATCGCTGTTTTCCAAAGGACTGATGGTGTGGGCAGGTATCACAGCAAACAAGGAGGCGCCGCTGCTTTTTGTGAAAAGAAACGTGAAAATCAACGCTGGAACATACCAAGAGGAGGTTCTAAAAAAGGTATTCCCTCCCTTCTATGAAAAAAAAAATCCGGAGATGATCTTTCAACAGGACTGGGCTATTGCCGATGGAGCGAAAACGACGATTGCGTATCTGGACGCCAACATCCCTGGATACCTAACGAAGGATCAGTGGCCGTCTAATAGCCCGTATTTAATTCCCGGTAATTTTACCATACGGGGATACCTAGAGCAGAAGCTGAGGAAGAGGACCATCACCAATTTGGACCAACTTCGCCGCGAACTTAATCAAGCCTGGGCAGAAATCGACGCCAACTACCTGCGGCGCACCGTGGAGTCAGTGAAACCAAGACTTGAAACCTGGGTAAAACCCAAGGAAGGTCACTGCGAAGCACTCTTGTGAAATCCAATCTACATGTTGTTGGTTATATTAAGGAATAATATTTTTTAAAAAATCTTGCGTATTGTTGAAAATATGACGTTCTTCGCGACGACAATACTTATCGGCCACCCTGTATATCACTTCAGTGTCGCTCACAAAGCAAATCCATTTACCATTTCTAGGCATGGATGCAAAACGACAGTCCTCACATAACCTAAATAT
The DNA here is from genome assembly GCA_947359475.1 of Heligmosomoides polygyrus bakeri. Classification (NCBI taxonomy): domain Eukaryota; kingdom Metazoa; phylum Nematoda; class Chromadorea; order Rhabditida; family Heligmosomidae; genus Heligmosomoides; species Heligmosomoides polygyrus. The sequence continues at coordinate 29,669,000 of OX375868.1, forward strand.
AAGGGCAACATCCACACGGACAAACGAGGCCACGCCTAGAATCCGTTGAAGAATAGCGTCAAATATGAAGAGAAAGAACGCTCCACATCATGGTTGTGTAGACAAAACCATTCCTTTCACTTCCAACTTGCTCAAGCATCACTTGAGGTGGCAAAAGGCGTGTCTGGGAATAAAATGCTGATTTCTCATAAGTTCGACCCTGAAAAGTCACCTTGTAGGGCATGTTAGCGTCTAAGTCGTCTCCATGATACTCCCTAAAAGGCAGAATACGTGGCTCACTCTTAGCGATGTGAACATTGACGATACTTGGTGGTCAAATATTAAATATGGGAAAACTTCAATTGAAGATTCTAATAACCGCACAGGAGTGCAAATTTATCCACAGTAAAGTTGATTAACAGCAATTTCCAAAAAAGGGGTTTCCACTCTCATTTTCTTCGATGAAGTCCGGGAAATCTACCGCAAACGCTTTAGGTAAAAACGATAAGCACAGACGCTATACATCATAACTACAGGAGGAGATCTAACTATAGTTTGCTTTAGATAGAAAAGGCTATCAGATATAGAAAATATAAAGGGTGGACACCCCTCTAGACTTGCACCCGACCACTATCTCTAGGTTTCCTTGAGTGGTTATTTGATCTACCTACGGTTTCCTCGAGAAAGACGTCAGCGGTTCATATCTGCCAGAGCAGGTTTCTTTCGAGAACCACGGAGTAATCAAGTAAACCGGCCTAGACAGATTAAAAGCGCACAAAGGCCGCACACCTATGGCGCTCAACGGGCCTCGTCAAACATGCGCCACTTCACAGTAGACAATAAAATAAAGAGTAAAATACGACCTTACTTGATTCATTGTGGGATGCGCCATGCATTCTACGTCTACGGGATGCCGTGGAGGCAATTTAAATACGTACTTGGCCATACGATTCCTTGAAGTGGCCAACGATGAACAAGTCAGCGGTTTACACCTCCCATACAAGTCTTGTACCAATTTACGGGTAGGAAAGGCTTGGTTGGCCTGTGCGGGAAATCCTAACCAGTAACTTGGTCTCGGGTACATGCATCAGCAGGTGCCACCTCCGACTTCGCTTTGTGCGCCCCACTTCATTACAACGTTTAAAAATGGAATACACATGCCAAAATAGGATGCTAACGTACTTCGACGACGTGCCGTCGGTGGAGTAGCAGGCGAAACAGAGGATGTGGTAGCTACATCCTGAAAAAATGAGGGTAAATTTCGATCAACGAAGCACGTATATGTGTTGACCATTTTGCAATTCAATAACGCTACTAGCAGTACTAGAAACGACATTACTTACGGACGAAGGTGTGCTTGACTTCGTTGCCGTCTTACGTTTTCTCTCCTGCATGGCACTTTCCAGCGCAGCCTTCAAACTTGTTATCAGTCATAACGATATGAACTACAACTGGCGACACTTTTTAGGGTAGAACTTTGAGGTGGTAGTGAGGAAAGAGACAATTATAAACCGCGGATATCAGGACCGGCTCACCGTAACCGCAGTGCGGGTCGCGCCGAGACTTTGCTGTCTGCGCCCTCCTAGCTCAGAGATCGCGCGTCCGCGTCCACGCTGCGACGTCCGATCGATGTCTTGTGCGCCCGCGATGGCACCGTGTGCAAGTGGGTCGTGGTGCAGTAGGTAGAGCGTTTACTTAGTGCGAGGGATGTCGGGGGTTCGGTTCCCGGGCGCCGCGGCGTTCTTGCACTTCAGCTAGTATCTGAGATCTGGGAGCTTTCGACGTCTACACGGCGTTGCGCGTCTTTTGTGCATTGTTTCAGCCGTATGTGCTTCGTCGCTCGAAGAGCGCAGAATCCAGATGCGGACTCCCCCTGAGCGACGAAAGCAGTTTCCATACGAGCAGTAGTTTGGCACACACCCTGGAGTCCCTTCCCTAGCCTGGCTCTGCGCTCGAAGAGCGCAGAACCCAGCCGCGAACTCTCCCTGAGCGAAGAAAGCATTCTCCGTACGAGCAGCTTGTATGGCACACACCTTGGAATCCCTTCCCTAGCCTGGCTCTGCGCTCGAAGAGCGCAGAACCCAGCCGCGAGCTCCCCCTGAGCGAAGAAGGCACTCTCCATACGAGCAGCTTCTATGGCACACATGGAGTCCCTTCCCTAGCATTGTTCTGCGATTGCACAATAGACGTCTCACCCGACGCCTAAGATTACGGTGAGACGATCCTGATATCCGCCGTTCACAATCCTGTTGAGGAAAGGGCGCAACAATGGTCGTTCTCCAAGCTTAGTACTATTCAGCAAAGCCCGTTACCAAATAACCGATTCCATGGGGATGAAAGAACCGATCTGCTCGAGCGGTAAATCATATAATTTGTTTCAAGAAGCGCCTCTCACAACGAAATGCGTCATCCAAAAGCACAACAGGTGTTAGGAGGAACACTTTTGTGGCGATAAGTCTTCCGTACTCTTCTCTTCCAGGGAGGTGCAAGTCTGGTGAAAGATCTACCTAATATTCCCATTTAAAACAATAAATCTTCTGAAGTTTTCGCGTCAGCACAATTCCTTTTGTCACGTAATGTCCCTGTGTGTCCCCTCACCCAGGCGTGAGCGCGCGTCTACTGCTTGACTGTAGCAATAGGCAGAGTTGTTCGGATTAATTTCAGGATTTGATCCATCCGGCCATACTTTTTCACCTGCCCCGTCAAATAGGAATGATGTTTTAGGCATTATTCGAGCTATCAATAGGACTTTAGGACATAAAACTAAAGCGGTTGTACCTCATAAGCAAGTTTATTCGTTTATTTCTGACCCAATTTAAATGAGAAATTAGGTGGTCTCCCACACTACACCCAGATGCGTGCTGATCCAGCCCAATGCCAGCGCTGGAGGGAGCCAGGAAACCGCAATGTGCTACCTTATTGCAAGTTGTTTATCGAATAAACAATCCTAAAAGGGAGTGCACCTCCTCCTCCTCCTTCGTCCACCCTTTCCTTATCCGAATTTAAATTAGGACGTTTTTCAAACGCGACACCGTTTTTTTTTCGGCAATTAACGCAACAACCGACAAATTGGAACGAACCTTTGACTTAGCCAGATTCTCGGGAGTATACGGAAGGAACCGCTGCTTTGTCATACTTTCCGGAATCCCAACGTCGTGGCGCTTATGCCAGCCCTGGAGAAGATCGAAGTTGAGTTATTCAAGGACACATATCAAAACTCTATATGAGAAAGGAACAAAACTCGTTTTAAAACAGCACCTGGTAATGCACAGTGAACACCTTCTCGTTGTTCTTCATAGTTATAGCGACGATCTTTCCCTCGTAATACAAGTCGCCATATTTGCAAAGAATCCTGTCGTTAATGTCGTAGGAAACCGCATGCTTAGGAGGCATTCTAAAACCGAGAAATGCTGATCGACAAATCATCCGAAGATTGAAAAGAAGAACGCTGACTTCAACAGAAAATAACTCCATTTACTAGCCTGATCACAGTGGGAAATATTACAGAAGCAATACGAATAAGGCCTGATCATGCATGACAGAATGAGAGCTTAGTGAACGTGTACAGAACGCAGCTACAAGAACTCGCGAAAAGAATGGAAGCGCAACAAAAACAAAGCTCGTTCCCTCAAATTCCCGCATGTTCGAATAGCAAAATTTCCCTCGGTAATTTTGCCACCGTCCTATAAACTGCTTGTCTACACATTGCGGACATGTTTTCTATTCAACGCCAAAACTCAAAATCGGCCGGCGGGGCAGATTCGCCGTTTCGGCGGTGGACATGCAGGTTAGGACGTGGAAGTTGAAGCAGCTAAGTTTTAGACTGGCCACAGGAGCACAGTAGATACTTCATCGAGCGCTCTAAGTCGCTCATTCATTCGGCTACGCTTTGAGACTCGGATAAATTCCGTTCACCTGCATTCGTTGCTTCCAAGGGATTTCGAATAAGAAAGGCCAGGGGAAGTGAGAGAGTGACGTATAGCAGCACTGATCCTTTACACAGTTAGGGTGAAGTTGGAGTCCGTCCCGCAAACGAAACAACACACGTGCAACATCAGCTGCAATCCGAGCTGGATCAGATAGATGTGGAGTCGAGGAAGCATCACAGCTCAGTCATTGATAGGCGCGGATGGGGCGGAAAGGCTGTGTGAATGAAGTCCTTGATCACATCTCTTCAAGATCTCATGTAGGGAGCAGCCTTTGAAAACGTGCTGTTATTCGGCGCTATCGTACTTTCGGGACTCCAGAGGACGAGGAGAGGTCGAAGAAATTTTTTGCCCAAAATTCGTCTAGAGAGGTTATTTGGGGTGCTGATCACGAATCTGACATCCGTTTTTCGTTTTATGCCGGAGTACGGTAGGTACGGGTGACTAAGGTAGTGGTCACCGATTGTGCTCTCTCCAGCGTAATATGAAAAACTGATGTCAGATTCGTGATCGGCACCTCAAATAACTCCCCTAGGTGAAGTTAGGGCAAAATCGGTGATTATGACTTTGGCAGCGTTAGTCATCCGTACCTACCGTAACGTATCGTACCCAGCGTAAAACGAAAAACGGATGTCAGATTCGTAATCAGCACCCCAAATAACTCTCCTAGGCGAATTTCGACCTTTCCTCGACCTCTGGAGTCCCGAAAGTATAATCAATAGTGCCTGTTATTCTGACAGTATACTGGTGGTAAAGAAGATAACGTGTAGCACAGTCGATAGAGATTTCGGGGTTTGTCTGCACTTCGGTTCAAGATTCAACTAAAGAGCGAAATCGCAGACCAAAACTTCCATCCCTTTGGAGTACGTGAACTGGTGACAGTCGTGACTGGCAAGTATGAAACGCAGACTTGTTCTTGAGCTACCCGTTAAGCTGCTTACAGATGTTGAACGTAAGAAGAACTCTCGGAACTCTACGAGTCCATGTGCTAAACACGGGCGTGCACGAGCATTAGTAGTTGTATAAAGGAGTTTGACAAACGACAACAGTAACCAATTCAGTGGGAGGCGCTGTCAATTTCCATTCATCCGTTCATCTACTACTTAGGGAGGTATCCCCATGTTGGTGAGAGTAATGAAAATAATAAAAGAGGATACTCACACTACATACCAGTCGAAATGCCGACAAAACGATAGTGATGCAGAAGTAGGTAGAAAAAGACAAAGAAACAACAAACAGGTAGCAAACAGGAAGAAATTGGCAAGTAGATGTTAGGACAAACAACAGTATTAATTAACTGTTTAATCGAACAAACAGGAAGGAGCCTGTTTGTTGAATGTGAGCCTTTATGTTTTTTTTGAAGGAAGAATGACTGGAAAAGATGCAGACTTTCTTGCTCACGCTAAAGCATTTGACGAAGAACCTTCTCTATGTTGTGGGTAACTTAGCGCTAAGATGGGTTTTCCCACGAGATACTATAGCAATTATAGTGCTTATTTGGCCTCAATAATCATTTGAGGTAGCCAGCCGAGTTCAGCTTGGACAAGTCAGCAATTTACACATTTCAGAGAGCTCTGTTTCCAATCGACCGACCACAAACCGATGGAAGGCTTGGTGAACACGGTTGGAACCGAAACCTAAAACATTACTTCGCGTCGAACGCGAGAGTCGAAGCGCTACCCGTTTCGCGGTATACATAGCTTTGTAAAAAAAGCATTTTTGAGGTTAACAGTTCAATGTGAGTTGTTACAAATTACGCCATACATTCTGCACCTGCCGGCCTGCTGTGCTCACCTACAGCTCCACATAAATTGCACCACATAATTAAGTTTTGTTCAGACTACGTGTGAAAGGGTAGATATCAAGCCTATTCTCGTGCACTACCTTGACGCATAGCAACCGTCATGTCTACCAACGACGTAACTAAAAAGCTCGAAATCAAAGTAAACGTCAAGCTATTTCTTTCTGGCAAGGACAAAGTCAAAAACTCGAGATAACAGTCGGTCCCGTACAGGTCTATCTATGCGTTTGCACTCGTCTGCATAATTTTGATCAGCCGGTACTACAGCAGTTCAATAGGTAGCTATGTACACAGACCATCTTTATTCCCAGCAAAGAGACTCAACTCCAATTTGGTCTGAATCCTCCTCACCCGCACAGAGCTGTGCAACAATGTGAATCACTTTTCTGAACAGCGTGCCCTGCAAGAGAATGTACCAGTGATTGCTATTTGAAAAGTAATTCTTTATCTATTGCACATATTAAGTGAGCTGCCACTTTTTAGTAAAGCTCAGTCTAGTCGGCTGGTGGGTCCAACAATTGGAAGCGCTTTGAGCATTTAGCTGAGCCGGAACAAGTCGGTTAGTGCTGAGTTCGCTGTTTTTATATGTTTTGGTACCTCCTGGACAGCATGAAAGCATCGTAGCCCCTCTCTAACATTTGAAGAGGACAACCAAACTAGATTTCTAAACGGTTTCGTGCACATATGAAGCACTGTTGCTCCACTAAAAATTGAAGCTTACGCAGTCCTTGTGTTCTAGCGCCGGCCTCTCCGACCGTACTACAACAGGAATTTTGGAGGGCCTCACTACTGACGGTACCGGTCAGCGGCAAACGACCACGAAGATTTCTCATTCCCTGGGAATTTTATTGGTGTCGATGTCAGCGATGGAGGGTGCAGCATGCTGATTGACAGCTGCTGCAGGCACGTGGTCTCTTTCATCCCTCCGTGGTCGGTGAGTTGCTACCAGACTAGTCTAGGAATGATAAAACACTTACCTTTACCTCGGCTATCTCCCGCGACTCATTGTATAATCCAAACTCGTATTTGCGTCTAAATTGTTTTCGCCATATTCCGCAAAGTAGAGTGCGTGCCCAGACAAGGATTGACCAATGAGGTCCTTCATTCTTAGCCTTGAGGCCAAGCATTTACCCTTTCTCCAAAGCTTTTTAGGTAGTGATATCAAGATGATCGATTATACTAAAAGTAGAGCATAAATTTTGGAATCTATGTAATACTGCAAAACTCAATGTGATTTACATTTGCAATACCAATCATGCAAACAGCACAATGTACAGGTTGTGCGTACTGCGGGACTTCGATATCTAACACAGGAGGGTTGCTGAGTGATAATCTTGAAACTTTTTTGTGGCCTGGAGAAATAATTATTTACTACTCATTCAGCATAGAGATTTCAGAATGCCCTGTATTTAGCCGAGTTCCTTATAAGAACCTGTGATTGCATCTCAGTTGAGATAAAGTTGAGTCTGTCTAAAGGATACAGTAGTCTCCAGCTTTTCTCGCTTTTGTTTTCTTCAAGCCTTGGCATTGTAAATTATTGTTAATCAATGCGTAGTGTGCACCCGAAGCTTCCAGGTGGACCTTTATTTAAATGGGGTTGATATTTTGACTTGACGAGGGGTGGCGCATAAAAGCAAATGGACGAGGGCCTCAAGACTTCATCTATCCAGTTCTTAATTTTAAAGAGTTGGCTGATGACGTATTCTACTTCCCCATATCTTCATTACCCTTCATCGCCTCGTTGTGAGGTGCTGCGCTTCTTAGAGCGGCAGGCAGAAGTAGAGCGTGCCCTCTCCACTTCGAAAAAGGCACGCCCCTTATCACCCCTCCAAGTTCCGCCGCCGGACTAAGCGACCATCGTCCATGCCGTGAGCGATCGACTGCGGCGTCAATTACGCCGATGACGTGTGAATCGCCGCCCGGTCATATGTATGCTGAGCATCAGCGAAGGCTGTTCCGATGTCACCCGGCCGACGGTCGCTCCCGCCACCGGCCAGATGTCCTCGCCGTTTGGCCGCCGCTTCGTCCAGATCAGTCCACTTCCAGAGCGATAAGGCGACACTCCCGTTATGCCGTTAGAATGCGTTGCCTGTTGTTTACACTTGAATGCATGTTCTCTGTGGCACATGCGGCACTATTGCAGATTTTGTTCCCCGACGACTGGTCTGTCGTGCTGAGAAAATCTCTAGTGAGGTTGTCCGGCCAGCTATCCTTCTCTCCTCATCCTCGCCTGACACGTTTTCTAATTCGAATGCGTTAATGTACATTTTCTCTCTCCTCTTACACTACAAGGCTGTCTTTCATCAAATTTAAATACATTTATTTCCATCATTATCTTTCATCTTCATTTTTTTAGCGTTCTAGTTCATACTAATAGTAGGATACATAGATAATATTGAAATAGATCCAAGATTGCTGTAAAGAACGATTATGGGATGCTACCGTCTTCCAATGAGAAACGTGCAAACGAGGACAAGAAGAACAGGCCAGATAACTTCACTCGAAAATCTCCGCCCTTTATGTGCATTTTATATCAGATCATTTATATTTTGTAATCACGCAGCTAACATTCTTGGAAAAGATATCACTGCAGTTTCGAAGTATCCTTCAAAAGGCTCTTATTTGTTTTATCTCGACCATTACTCCTTTATAGACTGTGGGAAAAACTAAAATAAATCGAAAGCGATACATGGTCAAGAAATGCAAGGCTACCGAGTAGACGTGATTACTAGTGGTAAGCAAAGATGCGTGACAACACGTAGCCATTAGATCCCGAAAGATACCGATCCATCAACCCTACGCACGACAGACTAGCAGATGCGACAGGATGCGGCTCTCTACAGATAGATAGGTTCTTCTCATATTTATAACAGCTGCATGAGCCGTGCAACTACCTGCTTTGAGAAAAATACCTCATATGAGCACATTTTTCAATAGACATAGGGATATCACTTTCCTTTTCAGAGGGGAGAGCTTTCAGGTTTCGCCGTAATTCGACGCAATTCTTGTTGTAAGAGTGAGTTAAGGGAAATGAGAATTTCTAAGTGAGGAGGAATGTTAATGGCTTCTCTCTCCTTTGAAAAAATCTGTATTAGCTAGCTACGGATCCCGCATAGGTTAACCAAGCCTTTCTAGGTCGTTAGTGAGTTGCCACCAGATTGCTCTAGAAAGGGGTAAAATTCCCACTTGTTTCTCATCTTATCAGTAGATGCCACTGTGTAACTTAAATACTCCTTCAGATTACCTCAGCAATATTTCGCAGAAGTGGGGGTGCATGGCGTGCCCGAAACAAAATTAGCACTTTCTTTATCTTTTATCATAATTTATTTGCTTCCTATAACGATGTATTTGTGATAGCGCCAATTAAATAAATTTATTATTAATTCCACCTTCTTGTAAAATACTCATAAAGGGTGAGCTGGTTACGACCACGCAGTGTCACCCATTTCATTATCTTGGCCAACATCTAGATGCCATTCGTAGAAGATTCCCAAAAATATTGCCGCGAGAGAGCTTGCATCGAATCTGACTAATTTTCACAAATTAATGGTCAGCGGCTGATGAAACTAACCACACCATGAACGCCATCCTAACATGCTATAGTAATTTCGATAACAAATGGTAATATGGTAAGGCATGCGTCTTTGATGAGCGCTTTTCAGTGGACGTGCTGCAATTAAGAATTTCAAATAGTTAAGGTTGATCTCAGTGGTTCTATAGATTGCTTATACCATCCTCTCCTCCTGTAAATACTTACCAGGCAAGGGTGTAGGGTTTCAGGAATTAGTCTCGGTGGCAAAGGTGAATAACTCTGCGAGAATCTTCGTCCTTCAAGAAGTAGAAATTTATGTTCCATTTTTGAAAGGTCTTTGAAACCACCGATTAGGGCCACTAAAAATTTACGATGGAATGGCAGTCTCTCGACATAACACCTTTCAATATTGAATATGCAGAAAAAAGCAGAAATACTGCTTCATAGAAGCGAGGTCAGATGCTTGATTCTCAAACGCTGCAGAACTTTGTATTTCTTCTGCAAATTCAATGTTCCATATAGAGACTTGGAAGGCTCATGGACTTTGCAGAAATGGGACGAACTTTTCTACTATTTCAAGGGTGCAGATGCTCACTGTAGCATTCGTTTTCGTCGATCTTACATACTCTTGAGATGCTTCCTTGGCTAAACGTGACCCCTGGCCCCAAAGCACAAACTATTATTAGGTTTGGTGCACTGCTAATCAAGTATTGCCCTGGCCTACACTGAGGTTGTACCACATTTTGCATTAATCAGCTAGGAAACTGAAACTCGATTTACTTTTTAGAGCTCCGTTCGAAACATTTAGTCAGAAGACAAAATGTGTCAAATAAGGAAGAAGTTGCCAAGTGTATCACGCTACATCACTTTGCGTATGGCATTCATAATCTAAGAATGAGCAAAAGGCGTTCTAGCTTTCTTCTGGATTCAAAAACATTTGCAACAAGAGTGTATCTCCAAAACAGGTTTGCAATTTCAGTCGTACTCCTCGTCGTACTTTCGAGATGTGACGCTCCATGGTGGTGTAAGAGCAAATAAATAAACGTCTAGAGAAATTTTGCAGCCTTACCGGTTCAGCGTCATCGTTGGAATAAAAGAGAAGGGACCTGCTTTCCGAGCCATTATCATACTTGTATACGATTCAAGGAGCCAGCCCTTCCTCCCCAAACTTTTAAATAGTTTTGATTTTTCCCTAGTTTTTCACATAACACGACTCATGGTATATGGAACATATTGTACGATAATACTTTTGATTCTGGGTTTCCTAGCTGGTTTAGTTTGTCTAGTGCGCTATCCAAAGCGTTGGATTTCCACTGACATCGGGGTGTTCTCTGTAGTCATTTAGTGTATTCTGTAACCAGTTTGCATCGTTAAGCATGGAAGGACGCCGTCTGCATGCGCAACTTGGTCCCAAGTGGCGTTCGCTGACTGGAGTGCTCTGCGATAGGAAGGTACCAGAGCACATAGTGCTGCTCGTTTCTGCACGCGAACGACGTGACCAAATCGGCATTCAAAATGCGTCCACGATATCTCCTAGAAGTAGAATGTGTGGCGCAAAAGGGATTCACTATTTTAGTCTTTTATCCCTTTTTATCCATTTACTTTTTTTCAAACTAGCGTAGGTCATTTTAAATACGCTTTGTTCAGATAAAAAATTTATCGTAGTCCACTTCTCCTATGTGAAATTATGGATCACAGACAGGTGAGCTGCACTGCAATGACATTCTCTCCTACCAGCATTTACCTTGCAAGAATGATATAACGGCCGAGCTGGAAACTCATTTGTCTAGTATTATCGTTAGAGAAGAACAATGCAGTTAGATAGACCCCTGAACCACATCCTCCCCTGCAATTGACTATACTTGTAAAATGGATGCACATGAAGCATCAAGACGTAAACGGTGGAGCGAGGTAGAAGGGGCGCTCTTTCCTGTTCAAGGTTTCAATAGTTTTTCAGAGTCTTTCCCATGTCTTTGAGGGTTTTCAAAATGTCGCTAGCTACTTCTGCGCGCTTCTGTTCGCATTCACAGGACATTGACAATACTGAAGTCTCCCGAAAATGAACTGAGGCTTAGTATTTTTTTCATCCTTACTAAGTCTATTAAGCACGTATTCATATCAGTGTACGTAAATGCAAACAAACCAATTACTCTTATCGCGAAGTTATGCAACTATTTGTCCGCTCACCTAACCGCACGATCCTTGGAAAAGCGCCATTCTTACCCATGGAAAGGATCAGGCTGGGTATGTATACGCGACCTGTATACGCGATCCTTGAATATCAGTGGTAGGAAGTTCCTACCGTGTAAAACAAAGGACCAGCAGGACACGTTTCATGCGAATTACTGTGTAGGGCTTCCTGGATGGAGCACAAAATCGCATGATTCGTTACACAAAATTTCCATCATTTTCGCCAAAGAAGGGAACCTAGACAGACGTCTCTCTTTCCATCACAACAATAGCAATGATGTCGTCGCGCCCACCTACAGCTCAGTTGGTTTCACCTATTGCAAGTGTACCTAAGTGAGATAAAAAGACCGTCTTAAAACGGAACACAATAGCGGTTATCTCACTTTCGGGCTAGTTTGTTCCATTCTTTCTTCTTATCAGCCTCCGATTCGCTTTCTCTTGCTATTAGATAGGAATCTTCCTCCAGTCTCTGCCCAGTACAACAGCTTTGTTTTGTTCTTGCCCTTGCTGTTTGGCTATTTTCTTTGTATTTACAGTTAGTGATCTTCATTGGAAGAGGAATGACGTGTAGCTCGTTCAAGTTCATCGCTTTCTGTGATTTGAAATCTGCAGTGCAACCGAATTGGCTTTCTTGTTCTAGAACTATGTCGCTGCATTATCTAGAAAATTGCTATTCGATCATGTTGCTATTCACACTCTTTTCATACCCTTTTCCGTTTTCCATTGAGCGTGCCAATGATGAAGAGCAGCAGTGATAATATTTTTACAAGTCAGAGGCATTTGATTTATTATTATTGTCGAGTTGTCGAAAATTAGGTGGGCCGGTCACGTAATGCGCTTCGCAGACACCCGCTGGACGAGATCTGTCACCGACCGGATTCCGCGGGATATCAAGAGAACACCAGGATGCCTACCAACGCGTTGGTCAGACTTCTTCATGAAAGCCCTGAGCGACCGATTGACGCTCTTCGTGCCCCTCGAGCGAGGAGAATCCATTGGAGCACTCGGACACGCGACAGGGACGAATGGAGACGCTGCTAGCGCCCGCTCGAGCAAGTCGGTGATCAACGGGACGACAGGTGATTATTATTATTATTATTATTATTATTATTATTAATAGTAGTAGTAGTAGTAGTAGTAATAGTAGTACTTGGGTAGACTGGGGTAGGCTTCCTATATATTGTATTATATTTGAAAGAGAAAGCTTATGAGAGACTGACAACGAGGAGGAATTTAACAAATCAGCCAAGCCAGCTCAGAACCAAGATAGCCGCTCTTGTCGCCCACCTGAAGAGAGCTAGACTGGCTTTTTGTATCGCTACGTACACTTAGTCGGGCGAAACCAGCTGAGCAGCAAGCGGGCCTGGCATCAGTGATGTTATATGTGTGACTGAAGAGAGAGACACCTGCAATTTCTTTCTTTGATGAAGTTGATGGAGAATTTTGGTGTAGCGGATCATGCGATGTTGCGACCCATTCGCGGTGCCCTGTAGCAATTGACATAGCACGCTCTGTTCTCTGTTCTTTTCTCAGCAATTTCCTATCGCTGATAGCTAAGAAGGTTGTACGTACCTTGCTCAAACACGCTCTCCATCAAACTGTTTCGTACGGTGAGATGGGGAGAACCTCATCGCTTAATGGATCCACTTCTCTCTCTCTTCTAGTTTGATCTCCGCGAGTTCGTGAGATCCACGTCAGAATTCAGAAATGGACTGAAAGTATTGGCACTGATCTAAGCTCACCATCTAGTAAGATCTTGGTACAGTAGGTTTGGGCCTCAACTTTTCGTTGTTCAGAGAAGATTACATAGCAGAACTGATCCACGGGCATACTATTCTATTGGGTCATTATTCCGGGCCAATTGTATTGATTTGTCGCCCGATACATGCCCTTGAGTTGTGAGCGCCTGTCCGATCGGATCTGTAACGCTGTCCAGCATCGCATAGATCGCTGGAAATTGATTCCGCTTTGTCGTGAATCCTTCAGTTCCTTTTTGGCGTTGGACTCTCATGCAATGATTGTGTCTCTTCCCTTTATTCATTAAATTTCTCTTCGCATTTCTTTCGCTAATTGACTTCCACCCCCCCCCCCCCTTTCCAAACGTTTCGGCCCTAAGCGCTGTTCATACGGAGTATAGAAATGCTTTATACGTCGGAGTACTTGAAAATATCTGTAATGAAGGAAGCCATTGGTTTTGAAGGCTGTGTATTTTTAAGTAATGTTCAACGTCCCATTGTTTCGTCTAGCTTCAAATGGACATGAATGCCAAGGTCTCCGTGGAAGCGGAGATGTCAGCTGATCTTTATTGAAGCTTTAAAATGATGTAGGGCGAGAATTTCTCGGTTTCGAACATAATTTTTGTTGAGCGTTCGTATGTATTACGTAGCATAGCCGGAACAAGTACCTAATCAACGTTTAACCAGTTCCGCCTAACCCGACCAAGTCATCTATACTATGTCATCGACGAATTGCCATCAGACTTGTTTTGGAATGAATTGCTCATCGTCTGGTCACCGCAAGTCATTGTCTAGGATAAGTATGAATTATACCCTCCAATTTTACCTTTTGAGATCATCTCTTGTTCTCTCGAACTTTCTTTTGAATCAGGAGGTGTGGCGTGTCCGACAAAGGAGTTGATCTAAGTTTATGCTTGCCTGTTGTAATTTGTAGGGTCATGTTTATATTTATATTTAAATGATAAAACAACAAAAAATTTAATGCGAAGTTAATGTGTGAGATTAATCAATCCCTGTTTCTGATGCGCCACGCATTCTACTTCTACGGGTTATCGTGCAGGTCATTTTAGTGGAGCCCTTGGCATACAATAACTTGCGATTGTCTGCCGATAGACAAGTCAGCGTTTTATTCTCTCCAGTTGTGACGGTAATTGCATGATGCGGTTAACCCATCTTTGAGGGGACGATCGCTTCGTTTCCCGGTCCGGTGTACATCCGAAGAACCATGATTTGTGTCAGCCGGCACGTCGTCCGAGAGTCATTTATATGGTAATCAATGACAGTTTTGTCTCATTTATGAGACGCATTTATACTTTGTAATTTCCTGTATCGAACGGCTCTAGAGGTCTAAAAGTTATTTATTTATTTATTTATTTATTTATTATATTTTCAGAAGGCAAACATTAAAAACAACGCTCAACTACAAAGCCAAAACAAACACAATATGCAAAACAAAATATATACAAAGAGTTGGTAATCGGTATCACTTGTCGAGTTGTCTCAAGAAAGATCATATCTAAGCAATGTATTGCTAGCAAACCGCTTACTTCGTGAATAAAGTTAATTATTTTGCCCACTTGCGCCCTATAATGTTATTAATCCACATTTACACATTTGTTAGATTTCCAGCGACTAATCGCTTTCTGCAGCCGACAAGAATGGCATCGCTTTTTTTCTTTCTACTCTGAGGGAGTCAGTTTTAGCTACTATCAATATGGATTTTTCATGGACTTCCCATGAAAAATCCATGTTGATAGTTAGCATTAATGGGGCAAACAAACCTTTAAATGAAGGTTTGTTTGCCCCATTAATGCGAAGCCCTCGGTGAAGAATGCAAAAGTAATACGTATTTAATAAAAACGTTTTCATGCTATTTCATTGATATTGAGTGTTCATCTGAAATTAAAAAGGTTTAGCGTTTATTTTTAGGGGTTTATTTTTTTAATTTCAGAGCTGTTGGTTTTGTTGGAGCTGATGACAGTGCTAGCCTATCAATGAGTAATTTTGAGCCTTCTTACAGTCATTACTAAGACTGGCTATTAGCTGCCAAGTTCGCTAAATTTCGGCATTGGGCGATGTCTTCTGTTCCCTGGATTGTGAATCCATCGTTAGATCCGGGATGCTACACGTTTTATTGACTGCCGTTTGGGGACTGTTAGGAAGTCTAACGGAAGAACAGAATAAAAAATTGGTGTAATCCTAGTTCGGGGAAACCGCGTTGTGATTTCCGCCACCACAGATCTACTAAAGAATCTCTTCAAGGCCTGTTCATACTCCGCTACGAGAGCGACAGAGAGAGCATTTGTGTCGATTAGTGCTGAGCTGGTGCCGAGTTTGCCTTCCTCAGAGTTTGACAAGAAGAAGGCGAACTCACCCGAACGTCACTCAATAAAGCTAACCCTATTGCTGCCTTTTGCAGCAACAAAACTTATGCGCATTTACATTCTTAAAATCGCCTCCGCAAGATTTCTTTACCCTTCATCGGTTACTGGACTTCAGGCTTTTTTTAGTGTCAATGACTGCGTTTTTGCGGATGTCTTTTTCTTCTGATCTTTTTTATGATCAATGAGTTTAGCTGCTCTTTGAGGAATGTGGCATAGTAGCAGAAGAGGAAAGAGAATCATTACTTTTCTCGGCCTCCTGTTATAAATAACTAATAGAGATTCACCTTAAAAACTTCATATTGGCATAGCTTTAGCAAGAAAACAACAACTGATCACATTTTTAGATAATAGTTTCTTTCTATATAAACACAAGTAGCTTTCGTAAGAAGATGAATGCGACCTAAACTATATACTTCTGCCCGGCCAGTGTGCAACGTGACTAAAAATCATAACTAGTGGTTGGCGTTTAATTCGATCTATACAATTCTTTCCTGGTGTTGAACTTCGACAACTCTATGCCTACGTCCGCGTCGGATCTTTGCTTTGTTAATGTGACCTAAGGTTATCTACCACGATTAAGGTGACGACAAAAGCTGGTTCTTCAGAGCAGTCATTCATTGCAACTTTTAACGAGATTCATCAACATTTCAGAAACACTCATTTTTCGAGCACCATAAATCGGGCAGCCGCGTAAACTGAGGTTGCTGAGTTTATTTAATTATTTATAAACAACACTCTGTGGCTGTCCCATGTTTTGCCTAATTCTAAATCAAAGCTATCCTAATTCGAGCTAATAATTCCTTCAACACATGACGATTGGAGAATTTGAGTGGAACTCTGAGTGTATCGTTTGTTTCGCTTCCGACGATTATTGCCATGCCGAATGTTTAGCTTGTTCTCCGCCAAGATTCTCGTCATACGAGGATTATAAATCGAGCGACAGCGTAAACTGACGTTACTGAGTGTATTTATTTATCAATTTCCAAGCTTTCGTTGGGGCTAAGCTGACGTTTCGGCGCCACTCCTTTCTCTGACGTCGTCGCCCTTTCTCGACATATCGCCTTGTCGAATTCTTCTTTCACTTCGGGCCCATTCTTTTGACGAAGGCGCTGTCCTTTTCGAAGTTGGAATGTGTTAGCGTAGGGACTCTATGTAAAATCAAACATCACTCTCTTTCAGAAGATGATCAGATTGGAGGGTGCCAATCCTGAAAAAGCAGAAACTGTCGTGACGGTCGTCCCCGGAGCAGCGTTCGAAGAACCGCCGCGTAACAAAAAGAACACGTCAGTTTCCAAAGACGTTGACTGAAGCTGTTTTCCTTCGCTTGGCCTCCGTGCTTCTTTCTCCAAAGTGCAGTGCCAATCGCTAATCAGTCACTGGCTGTTTCTCCGTAGGCTAGGCGCTGAGAGACCAATTTGAAGAAGATTAGTGATCGATGATCGATTTGCGTGATTCAGGAACCACGGTGTCATCACCCGCCTCCGAAATCGTCTGCAGCGAAGAATTCTCGCCACATTTCGTCCGAACAAATTGAAGGAATCCCAACTGGTGCCAACCTTGCCGGTCATACCACAGGTATAATTGGCGTAGACGTTACCTTATCCTGAAGTCATTTAGCTGGGAATTAAATAAACATGGTGACTACGTTTCCAGCTCTAGAATAATATGTTCTTTTGTTGAACGTGGTTTGACGTTTGCGTGCGGTTTGAAATATTGTGTTATGTCACACCGGCGGTTCTAATGATTTCAGAAAACGAAAACTAGTAGGTTGTCCCATAACTCTCCGCCGTTTTTTTTCAACGATTCATTGCGGATAGCGCTGGCAGTTTCTTGAATAGCGCTATACAGCTTTCGAAAGAGAATTATCTGCTCCATCAGAATATTCATTGCACTTCTTCTTTAATCTTGAAATGTGTAAATTTTTAGGTCGTTAAAGTGAAAAGTAAAAAAGTGGCCATCACCGCAGTTGCTTCTTTCCGCTTAGGTTTGGAATTTCTTTCGCAGCTTTTCATAGCGTTTGGAAGACAATGTTCTGTACCACAAGAATGCATGTTGGCGCTATTTGCTCATTTGTTTTTTATTGATTTTTAGGTCATCAAATTGGGACGTCCGAATTTTACGGGCAGCTCCTGTTCTTGGGTGGACTTTTTTGCTTGGTGTTATATGTCGTTTGGAAGAGGACGTCTTGCTCAGTAGGAATTTGTGTCGCGTTTATTGGCTCACGCTGAATTCTGTCGAATATCAACAACTGAACCAGGAGCAGGAGTTGTTGGTGAAGATGATTTTTCTCTTTTTGGAATTTTGTTGATATTCGACAGTATGAGCCAGTAAACGCGACACAAATTCTCATAGAGCAAGACATTCCCTTCCGAACGACATATAACACCAAGCAAAAAAGTCCACCCCAGAGCAGTGGCTGTCGGTAAAAATTCGGACGGAAAAGACGGACTTCCCAATTTGATGACCGAAAAATCAATAAGGGGCAAATGAGCAAATAGAGCCAACAGTATTCTTGTAGTACAGAGCATTGTATTCCAAATGCTTTGAAAAACTGCACGAAAAATTCCAAATCTAAACGGAGAGAAGCAGTGCGCAAATGGATACTTTTTCACTTTATCACTTTTCATTTTAGCGACCTAAAAATTGACAAAATTCAGGATAAAAAAGAAATGCAATACACTTATGGGACGAACTAATGTCATAAAACCCTATACAATACTGTACGGTTGCGTGGTAACGCAATGAAAGGTTATCATTCACTTGAGGTGACGCCCACTCTCTGTTCTAATCCGCCATTCACCCTTCTCTGTACACTATGCCCTTACTCCATTTTTGCTTATTTTAAGCTATTTTTCACGTTGTCTTCTATTTTTTACATTTTATGTTTTATTTTCTGTTTCTTATCATTTTTTAAATTTTTTACATTTTTTTACATTTTTTGTGATCGAATAGCCGTCCCAGCCGACATGACATTATGGGCTCAGAGAGCTGTAGCTTTCTGTACCCATATTTACAAGTTCCCTTAGAACGTGAACAGAAATGTTGTAGTATTAAAGCCTCGTATCATAGCTCGCACTTCCCGACCTGATTCTTCAGAATCTACTTGCTGCAGCATGGATGCTTTCCTCGAAACCTGTTGCCCAAAACGAAGGTGGTGGCCTCCTGGCATGATAAGCAGATCTATCATTGGTATCGGCCCTAGAATAATGTACCTTAAGTTGTACCTTCAGAAATATCGAGAAACTTCTATACCTTCAAGGCGTCTCCGTACTTAAAGGATGCTTTTTGACACATATCTAGTCATAGATTATACTATAGATTTATGCATAAAGCTGAGACAGTATTTTAATCCATATCCATACATTCCACAATTTTTACAGTCCAAAAATGCCCAAGAGACATATTCGCAGCTTTGAATTTGACTCATATATTGAGGTTGGCATTTTTATAGCGTGTGCTTTGAATAAAGAGCTCTTCCTTGTTCCTGATTTTCGTAAATACAGTTAAATTTGCAAGAAATCTCTAAAAAAATTTCAGTATTGTTGCGAATCCAGTTTTCATTCATTTTGGACTTGGAGCCAATATGAAGTGCAGTGGTTTTCATTTGGCAGTGTACTGCGCTATGTAGTCGTGTCTGTCCTAATTACTGCTATCTGATACATTCGAGGGTTGAATGTAGCTGTCATTTATAAGTAAGTAAGTAAGTAAGTAAGTATAAGTATAAGAGGGGGATGATTGATCGGCCTTCTGTTCTTGATTACAACCAATATTTTTGCAATATAGCCGCCTCAAGGAAAGGCAGTGAAACACTTTTTAAAACTGAACGCTAATCTGTGCAGTTGAAGTCGAGCCGAACAAGAATTTTTTATGGAATGGTGGAGACATCTCTTCCGGACATTGCTCCGCTCTTGCACGGCGATCGTGGAAAGACATGAGGAGACGTAGCTGTGCATAAAGCAATCGGCACCTACACTGATCGGGGCACTCATGGTCAACTGCTTCAGTGTTTCCGCACATTTCTTCTCTCTACCATATGTAACGATAGTTGTTAGAAGTACGAAACAGCGCTTCGTTCCGACTGTGGAATTAGAGTAGCAACGAGTGACCCCATAACATGAAGAAAAGAACGCTAAAGCTCACCACTAGGCAACTCCTTGAAGCTCCTGTCGTCAGACGACCATTATTTCATTGTTTCTCAAACGTTAAACTTCAGTAAAGGAGCATTTTAGTGTTTTTACGATGAGGGCTAATTTGTTCTAGTCCTCAGATATTTTCCGAAACCATTTCAATGAGCTGTTCCTATTATTTTATTTCGACAGCTGGCGTTGCCTTGCTGACTCTCCTTTGGTTTTTAGACTTTGTATCGACAGAAAGGCCTGCATCCACAATGTAGGATCTCGTAATCCTTCATTTATCCCTCGCTTACAGAACGCTCATTTATAGCAGCATTTTTTGGGCGAATAATAAGAGTCTGTGAGACTTGAGACAACGAAAACAGCAAAGGACGTTTTTGGATGTTGAGGATAAGAGTAATGGTCGGCGTTAGCCAATGTCTTTGAGGGATGCGCCAGGCAGGTTACTTTCGCAGGATGTCGTGGATGGAATTCGAATTCGCAATTGGCCGCTACAATGACTTGCATTGTCCAGCTACTGGACAAATCCTTTCTGTTTTACCATTCTCAAACGAGACTAGTTCCAATTCAACGACCCAGGAGGAATGGAATGCTTAGTTTGACATGGGCGAGAAATCGTAAATCCGAGAACAAGGAATCGTGCGCTCCCGATGCCTACTAAAGGTCCCGAGAGTTCTGAGAAACCTGTACCAAAAGAAACGGCGTTTTGATTCAAAAAATGTCCTTAATAGCTACCGAGCCTTCCAAATTTGGTGTGCTATTTTGCGAATTTGCGAACGCTACTGTAATTTCCTTTCGATTGAAAAACAACAATGAGGGGCCGAACTTGGCTTTCAGGCGCCATAGGGCATCGAGCACTTCAAGCAGAATAGCAATGAACACCAAAAGGTAATAGTCTATGACGAATTCAGAAACGAGCGTAGTCCACTCCAGCTCCTTTTTGCCTCATCAAACTAAAATGTAGTTGGCTAGCGAGGCTGTGGACTGACGGTTTGTGAGAGAACGATTTGAAAAACGTGTTTGAAGGTGAAAATAAATGTTGTAATTGTATTTTAATGTGAAGCAAGCTGAAGTTAATATTTTTCTCATTAAGGTTCTGTTTCCACCACCGGTCTCATCGCCGTTGAGGCAGACAACGAGGGATCTTGCAAGAATGCGTTCAGTTCGCTCGATTCTGGATCATTCGGCGCTGTCAGCGCCCACGTCAAGGCCGATCAGCCCACCGCCATCTACGGAGTACGATCTCTCGTCGGACGAAGGGGCCAAATCGTCGCTCAGCACGTCCAGCGCCGAGTCGATCCTCAGCTGGGATCGAGCCAGAACGAGGGACCACGAGGCCGACGCATCCTCGATATCCATCTGCTCCCGAGATTCTGTTGCGGTCGAAAGTTCACTTCTGTCGCTGTGCAGCTACCACTTAAACTCCACTCTGGTGCTGCACCGCACTACGTCCGTTCCCTTACTGAGCTGTCTCGAAGACGACGTTGCCTACGTGGACGGAGATTCGCGACACAGTCGGGCGATCACGCCCGTGGAGAGGAAGAAGCTCAACCATCTGGCCTTCAGAGCCAAGTCCCGTTAGACTCCCAACAAATATTCTTTTTGAATTGTGTTCGTTTGTAAATCTACATTTCCACTGCTATGTATTGGCTGCTTTAGAGCTGAATTTTTCCCATCGATTTTGAGCAGGGTTTTCATGCTCGTTTATTTATTTGTTGTCTTCACTTCAGTCCTAGCGTTTGTTTAATATTATTGTTTTGTAAAGTTGTCAGTTGTTTCATAGTTATAATTAAAAACACTTCAACACGTTATTTTGGAACACCCTGTAATGTCTACGTTCTCATTTTGTCACCGTTTTAATGCCAGTACTTCACCAATGAGGTTCTAGACAACACCCTCGCAATATAGCTAATAATTTTCGATTTATCAAGGTGTCCGGAAAGTTTTGAGAAAATGCAGAGCTTTCATTGCATTCAAACTGCAACTTCCATAGTTTCTCATACCATAGTTTCATGTTCCAACGGAATCCTAGAGTACGGGGTGGACATCGTCCAGTAAAGCGCAAGGTGCTGCTTCACTGTGAGCTGCACATTGAAGAAATCCTTGCTTAGAAGCGTATGCCCATCTAACCCGCATAGTGCCCATTGTTCTTATAAATGACTTGTTCCAACGAAAGGTTTGGAAAGCCTATCCAGTCCCAACGGTTATCCCAACGGTCTCCATGTTCTCTCATCTTGAAAACTCGGCATCGTTATTAACTGTGATGTTAGTTCCTCTGTGCCAGCGAGGTTGGTAGGTGGGTTTATTTTTTCTAGGTCTGACGTTTCGACCGTTTCATCGTCCTCAGAGGCGTGGTGTCAGACCTAGAATTCCACCTACTGACCTCGCTGGCACGGAAGCAGAAACATTACTATCCCAACGGTCGGTCTGAACGGTGGAAATAGCGATTATTCACAGAAACGACTTCGCCTCAGGAACAAAAAGAAAATAAAAAAGAAAAAATCTGGACCCAATTAATGCAAACGACAGTGTCCCAGACGATAAAGGATAGGGTGCAGTAGCCTCCAAGGAATTGCTTCCTACACGCCGATCGTGGGTGGCTTAGGGAATACGGTGGAGACCATGGAGAAGAGGCCAAGTGTCCGTTCGCTGTGGATTACGCCTTGCATGCTTATAGAAGTAAGGATTACTAGATTCGCTAACAACATAATTGGATTCTGATCACAGTGGTGGACTGTGTAACTGGCTGCTGTCCGCTGTATCGATTGTGAATTGAGTTGCTGAGCGGAAGAATCTTGCCAAAGATCTTCGAAAAGCCATTCACGTTTGCTAAGAGACGATGAGTTATAAAGTTATGAAGTTTATAAAGTTTGAGCTTTTGCCATGGCAAAATATACGTTGAGTTTTCGTTGTACCTTTCGAGGAAGGAATGGAGTTGGTAGATTGAATAACTTAAACAGGCTCATTGGCATTTCGACACTTTT
The DNA here is from genome assembly GCA_947359475.1 of Heligmosomoides polygyrus bakeri. Lineage (NCBI taxonomy): Eukaryota > Metazoa > Nematoda > Chromadorea > Rhabditida > Heligmosomidae > Heligmosomoides > Heligmosomoides polygyrus. The sequence continues at coordinate 29,691,665 of OX375868.1, forward strand.
TGGATTCTTAGCTACTCGATGGATATAAAATAATTTTGATTTATAAATGCATAATACAGGCACATAATAAATGAAGGTTTCACGGCTCGCGCCCAAGGTGTAGATTACGCAAAAAGAAGCAGGAGGGTGGCCTACAAAAATTGAAATGAAGCAATGCGACTTAATGACTTTGCCATTTAATCCCATATTCTTTACTTTTGTAAGCATGCAAACCACAACAAACCGATTCGAACCTTCGCCTTCCTACTTTGTGTGCGCTACAGTAGTACTGCACCTACTCCTCAATCAACTAAAACTCTTTTCTTTTGCACGACTTCGGGGAGCGATATTTCTAGATACCCTCCTTTCCATAAACACCAATTCTGCCGTTCAGATCCACTGTTGGAATAGTCTCTTGGTAACTGAAGTTTGGTAGTTTGGTACAAAAATGTTGCGCTGAATCTCTAATAATAACTCACATGATGGATACGGAACCTTATCGGGTCCATCCGCTATCATGTTATAGGTTGAGCAGAGTGCCGCCAATAGCTGCTGCTCGACTTTTTTTCGGAATGCTTAAGGTGTTAAAATAGAGTCAGTTTCCTGTGGATTTTCTGAATAACATACGGCGTAGTCCAATGACAGTTCTTTATTTCCGAACGCAAAACCATGCTCGTCGCCGACAGTGGTCAGCATTTCACGTCCCGAAATTTGTCATCCACATTAAATATGAAATAAACCATTGGAGTGGCGTTGGGCTTAGGCCGCATGCGAGTGCTGCCACCATTCCTCGTCGTCCTGGGCTGAGATCAGCGAGTCCACAACATCGGGATTCTCCGAGCACTGCGTCTTGTCCGCGGGCATATCCTCTGAACCAGCAGGAAGGCCAGACTCGGACGGAGCGTCCCCTTCTTCCACAGACGTGTACGACGAGATGGAAAATCTCACGGTTTCGTGACGATGAGCTTGTGGTGGGTTATCCGGCACTACTGCCTTGCTCTCAATGGCCAGAGGCGGCAGCTCGAGTCGCTCAGGAGGCATCGTAGAGCCGTTGCTGATTCTTTTTGTATGCGTCACAAGTGTTGTTGCATGAAAACAGTCGGGTTGCGGTGATGGTCTTAAGACGGGCGCTGGCGAAGCCCTTGGAGGCTTCTTCGGTGCAGCAGCAGCGTCGACGGATAGGTTGGGAGAGCACACCGGAGTCGACGTTTGAACTGCTTTTGAGAAGTGCGTGGTTGCCAAAACCTTCTTGAGAGCGGCTGGGCGTGTTTCACTCTTGAACTCAGACGATTCGGTAACAGTGACGTTGAAGGAGTTTAAGGCGACGTCGGAATCAGTAACATCCTGTGGTGCGACTTCAGCTGGCTTTTGCTCTGTTACAGCTACTGATTCACCTGTCGTCTTAGCTTTTGCTGGAGAGAACGAAGAGCTGCCATGGAGAGCTGGTGGGGGATTGGCAGGAAGTGGTGGTGGGCTATGGCTTCTCTTCTTCCTCATCGGTGGCACCAAAGGCACCTGAAATCGTTACAGAGTTGAAAACAGTCGAAACAAGCGAACTTTCAAGACTTTTCAATCCACTGACAGGACTGGGTTGTGGAATTTCATCTGACTCCAATGAATGATTGTCGGTTGTTCTACGAATTTTGCGCTGAATGCGAGCGCGAAGGCTCGCTACGCTTCGTCTGCCTTGTCGAACCGATATTCTGGAAGAGACCTTTTCACTCTGTTGCACTCTTTTACGAAATGCCAATACTAGGTCGATTTGTTCTATCTTCTCCATTTCGTCAAGCAATATCGATCAATTCCAATGAATTTTGTCAAGAAACAGCTGCTTGACCAGGGCCGTATGCTCGTGCTCCCCCTTTGGGGGAAGTCCAATCAATATCCACATATCTTATCACGCCCCAATCCCCTATCGGGAACACTCATCGTCAGGGTAGACGAGCACACGGCCCCGGCAATGGGAGAACTTGTGGAAACAACAATCAACAAATAAATAGTACAGATTGGCAAATTAATATTGAGAGATCATCGACTTCTGACCGATCGAGGCAGTTGATCCTGTAAGTAGCCAAACTTACTAATAGGCCGCTTAGCTTTCAGATTATCTAGAGTTGAAGGAAGCAGGACGGAGAGCTATCCACCTCTTTTTCAAGCGAAGGAAGCTAGTTGGTAGACGTAGGTAAACGGATCAGTTAATGAGCTGATAGCCCTACCAAAGCGCTTTTTCGTTAATAGATACATAATTGATGGTCTCGACCTAGCTCCACGATACCAGCCGCGCGATTTGTGGTTCCATTATTATTTCACACTGGACGTATTATAGACTCCTCGGCCAACAGCAATTTTAGCTCGGTTGCGTTACGAACAAAGCTAAAAGCTTTTTGTGACGATAGGTGACGTATGATGCGCAACAGAACTACGTATCTTCCGTAAACTCATAAAATTATGAAACTGGTCTTCCTTGAAATTCCTCTACTCTTCCTAATTTCAAGTGCAGATATAACTTAGCAAGTGGTAAAGGAGTAAACGAAGCCTTGTTCTAGCGACATTATTTGGTTAGAAACCTTTTTTTACATTAAAACAACGCAGCCAAACCAAGAATCGTTGTGAAGGCTAGTAAAATATTGACCCGTCCAAGTTCTTTTGCTCTTTAAGCTGCATTATTTCCAGGGATGTGCGGAATTTCCGTTTCCGTGTTCCGAATTCCGGTTTCCGGCCATTTGGGCTCTTCCGTTCCGTTCCGTGTTCTGCCTGTTTTTGGGCCGGAAGGCGGAAACGGAAATGGGAACAGTTCTACACTGTTTTCTATTAAACACAATCAGCTTATCAAGTAACAAGAATTCTCCTTCAATTGTGAGAGTAATACTGTTAGACAACTCTAGTACTAATATTCTTGTTATTGGTTAGACTACCAAAAAAGAGCGCTCAAAAATGACAACGGCTGGGGGTGCACTGCAATATTAGTAATGTGCCACAAAGGCTATCAAAAGTTATGTATACTAAGAAAATGCACTCAACACTTGAATGATCATAAAACTCCTGATCCATTAGTTACAAATAGCTACAAAAGCTTTGTAAGCATATAGCGCAGTATCATGAAACAAGAGTTCAATGAAGGTTGTGGCATGCAGTCTATGCTCCAAGATTACATCAGTGTTCCAAAGGTGCAAATTTCCATTTTTAATTTCGTTAGGTGTGATATTCATCCATATGGAGTTATGCGATTCATTTTATAATGAAGCATCACGAATATCTAGCATGAGCTGTTATTTTGATTGACTATGGTGACTTATTAAATTCTGTCAGAAAGTATTGTTTCGAGAACTATCTTGGAACTGTCCAGCTGTGTCACCTTGGACGCGGGTTTATAAGCTGGCACAGACTGAATATTCCAATATTCCTGTGGAAATGTGGAACCACCATGACCAATCAGTCATAATCGTCATCTTGTTATCGCCTTAAATCCCAGAATCAGTTCTGAGTACTACTTTTGGTGATTACAATGCAACTGCTGGTGTTGAATATGCAGGTATCTGTGCACTAACCAAGTCATCCATGATGCCACCGATTTCTAAAGGTGTTGAGAGGAATCTCTTTCCTGGCCACAAAATGGTCTATTTGGCTACTTCAGTTTCAGACTTCACCCGAGTTAGTTTTTTTTAAAATGCGGGTCTGTATGTAAGGTCATGTGGTTAAGTCGGTTAAGTATACCGTTCAAAAAATAGCAGAATCAAAAAAGTCAGCGAAAAACCCGTCGCAGGAACTAGATATGTAAAGACTACATGCTGAAATAGTGAGAAATAGTGAGACAAGACCCTGAATTTGTTTTGTTTATTTCTCTAGCTATATCTATAAGTTTATCATAACAATATTATGAACTCTTGCTTCGTTATGTTATACTATGATGAGGATGAGCATTAATCTGTGGAAGATTCTGCTGCTCGCAAAGTTCCGAGCAAGAAAAGGTCAATATGTAGAAGCCACATATGACGCCGTTTCAGATGCAATTTTTGACAAAATAGCGAGCATGTGTCATTTCCGTTTCCGCGTTTCGTATTCCGGTTTCCGGCCATTTTTGAGCGTTTCCGTTCCGTCTTTCGTTTTCCGCTTTTTCCAGAAAAATTTCCGCACATCCCTGATTATTTCACTTGTTTCAGGCCAGTTCTTAAAATAAATCGTCACTTTTTCGTTTCATTGGGCCGCTAGGACGACGTTTATCCCAGATGAAACCCCGTTTTAACGGTTTCTGAAATTTTCGGATGGACACGTGGTTACAGTAGGCTGTGAGTTTGTGAGGGCCGTCAATGATTTTATCTTGGCTCATTTTTTTCGAGAAAAGGCTGGTGTCGATACGTAATTATGGCAAACACACTAAAGGCGAAAACTAGCCAAAAGCAGGCAAGCACAACTCGCGGTTTGTGGCGACCGGTTTGTGGAAACGCTTGAGAGCGCTTCAGCATGGTGCCTGCTCTTCCTGATTTCGCTTTTGCTTGTGAAACGACTCACACGTCATCCTTAATCGAATGCTCTCTACAAGATGCCGTAGACTGTGTAAATGGTGAGACCATAAGTGGTCGGTAGCTGGTATGTGCACCTCCCTGAAAAACATTTTTTGCAGTTCTAAAGAAGGTTGCTTAAGAAATGCTCCCACTGTTTGGTTTCTAGGAAAATGTTTAGCCCTTCAGTTACAATGTATTAGCTTGTTTGCAGGGGAGGAAAGAGTAAGTATTCCGCTGTTAGAAATTTAGATCGTTCTGGGCACGTGCGAATTATTCTAGTCTAAAGGCAGTCTAGAAGCGATTCTAGTAGTATTTGGTGAAGTAGTCACACGTATATTCATCGTCTCTATGGCAGAGAAGGTGCGATCGATGGCGGATAGGCGGACGAGTAGACTTAGTTGTCCGTGTTCAGGTACTAACCATAGGGCGCACCTTATCCAGTTTGTTTTCGCAGGTCTGAAGAGGACTTGTCGAACGACGACGTTCGGGATTCTGCATGACGTTGACCTGCGTCGTCTTCATAGATGCATGCGCTGGAGATAAGGGAGCACTTGGCCTCGCTGAAATGTCCACTGTACTATGAAAAGAATTTAATTTGGCAAGCCTAGACCAGGAGTCGACCTGAACTTTCACGCAGCTGTGGGCCTTAGGTGAAGCAGACCTAGGTAGTCTTTTGAAGCTACATGTATACGTGGATGTGCTTTATATTTCCCTTTAAAAGCGTTTGCGCAAATTCCGTAGATGTTACTAAGAAGAAGGAGAGCCGTACTGTTACACTTGCACTTTCTTAACACTTTCTTCAGTGAAGGAGGATGAGCTAGATGTCCTGTAGCAAAAGATAGGCACAACGCTAATCAATGGTCTTTACAACGACCTGCGCTAGGCAACGGATGGACAAGCCAGTGTCTTATCCTTCCCAGACAAGTTTGGTAAAAATTCACCGACTCCGGTGGGAGGAAAGGATTGGTTAGTCTGGGCGGAAAACCCAAACCGAACCAAGATCCTGTTTCGGGGTGCAGGATACAGCCGACGCCTTTTCCGCCTGCGCTACAACGCGTCCTTTCCTGGAGTAAGCTGTAGAAAACCATAAATATGGAAGAGCTTTCACAAAAAGTCTCACTATTCTCTAAAACTTATGATTAGCAAAGCTCTAGTCAGATGACTGCTCCTAAGTGAATCCTCATTCAATGATCGCTGGTTCCGTGAAAAATCTCCCGCGGTAAACGGCGTTATTAGAGGTTCTACAATTTAAGAGCATTTCAAACGCTTCGGCTACGGTTTTTCGCTCGAGGATGCTTCAATTCCCGATTTCGCGGTACCGAAGGGAAGCTCAGAAGCAATCTTCCAGCTGCCTATTATAGCACTGACTCCTCCTTTATCAACACATCGTAGTGATGGAGTCAGAACTTACGCATCGGAATATTATGGTCAGTTCGAGAAAATTTGTCGATGGTTTCATCCAGAGCGTCCCTCCATAGTGGAATTGCCTCGTTGGCGAGAAACAGGTTCAAGGTGCCGAAGTCGAATATGAGTCGGTAGCGGCAGATCATCTGAACATCGTCGCTGAAGCTTGAAGAACAAGAAAACGACAAGCGTTAGCTCACCACCCTGCGTCCTTCGCCGACGAAGAACGCTTGAGTCGAGACGCATGTCTTCCTTACCGAGCCCAAGTTCAAGATTAGTCCTGAATACCCTTCAATCTTGTCAATGGTAGTATCTTACTATTAGGCCACTAAGTATGAAATGGCCGATTTTGAGTAAGAATTTTGATTTATGATTTCTCAAACAACAATTAATGTAATCGATCAAAATATGCGCATAAGCAATCATCACATTTTAACGGTGACTTGTTAATGCCGGAGGAAGCCTGAAGGATGAGAAGCGATGAAATCAGGGGACGGATTCATCAACGACTTACGTAACTTTAACGGAGAATTGTAAGCTTATCAAGCGATATGGTGAGCGATATGCCGCGTTCAACGGAACGAACATCCCCGAATGCTGCAGCTGTGTATCTGAGTCGCGAAGTGAAAGGGCCAACTACCTAACCCCAGAGCTGAGCAGGAGGAAACGGGCGGCTTAGTGAGTTTCTAGGGGCGTCAAAGAAGTCGCGAAGAAGACGAAGAAGGTCCGTCTCCTTGCCCGTCTATTCGACTCCACGATTCTTCCTGCGCTTACGTACGCCCCATAGAGCTGAACCACACGGGAGCAGGAAGAACACGCGATACACGCAAGTGAGAGAAAGCCTCCGGTGGGGTTCGTCGAAGACCAGAGACGCTGTCGCATGGGCCACGCTGTCGAAAATTAGGTGGGCTGCGTTTTCATGTAATGCGTTCCGCAAACAGCAGTTGGACAAGAGTCATCACGGAAGGATTCCGCGAGGTGTCTAAAGAGAACAAGGGGCCGGATTCAACGAATAAGCCAGCGGGTATGCGGGGCAGAGGTAAGGGGTAGAAATGAAATGCTTCATCGTGGGTATTCTTACCATAATATCCCGAATCTAGCGGGTTTAACCCCTGACGAATCGGTCCCTTGGACTGCCACTAACTCGTTGGTCTGACTGCTTTGCGAAAGCCCTGATATAACTATATGGCGCTCTTAGCGCACACCTATCAAGGGATATCAAGTTCATCGAGCGCTTTGGAAGACGACAGGCACGAAAAGAAACGTTTCTTGAAACGCCCGCTCGAGAAGCAAGGCACACAGATTATGAAAGGTTCGGGTGCTCACCTTTGTCCTTTTTCTTGTATATGATCAAGTTGTCCCTCGTTGTTAGGTAAACCTGTCGTTTTCGAATTCTTCCCGGTCTTGAGAAAAATGTCTTCTGAAAGAGCATGCTCGTTAGTGAATGAAACGGTGACTAGTTTTTATGAGGCTCTAGAACAGGAGAACTATTTTTTCTGCTTTACGACATACAAAGAGTTTGTTCTGAATCTTCTACTATGAAAATTTTGTTTATTGTTATATATGCATTGTAGCCGTATAGAGGCACCCAAGTTTGATGTATTTTAGCTAAAGATCGCGGTTAAGGACGAAAAGGATGTAGGCCTTCTCGTCCTCTAGAGTTGAAATTCCAGCTTGTTTTTACTAACTATCAGCTAGTTATTCCATGGTAAAAGTTTGACAAGTGGGTTTTTTTCATTTCAGGTCACTTCCGACCTATTGTTACAATAGCATTAATGCCACTGACCTTCTTTTTGAAGCAGACTTGCAGTATGGAGCCTAGCCGCACGTGCGAGATTTTTGATGGAAGATAGAACGTCTGAAAGCTTTGTAGGTTTATGCTTATGCAGAAAATAACGAAACGCTGAAACCAAATAAAAAAGGAACGAAAAACCCCGGAGGAATTGCTTCGTTATGGTTTCCTAAGAGCATTGATGAAGGATGTAAAATGGATGAAGAAGTTGTGATCTCCAAGAAGAAAAAGGAGGATCATACAAACTGGCTCAGTTATTTACAGACATGGTCATGTTTCTCGAACTTGGTGTGATGCAATTCAATTCATTTTCTTTAAGCTTCAGGTGGTAGTAGTGAGTTTTGATCGCAACAAAATAGCCTTACGTGGGCTTCGAACTTTATTGACAATTTCTCAGCAAGGGTACGCCAAAAAACAGGTAGGTGCCAGCAACGCTTGCGATGCTATTTCCGCGTTCTGTTATTTGCCGAGCTGCCTAGGATAAGTACAACTTTCTTTGTCCCGAGATGTACATAGTTGCTACTATATGATCACACGGTGTTGTCTGTCCTTTTCATCTGATCTGATATACTGACTCGGTGCACTGTCGTTCTCGACATCAGATGCACACTCATGATACATGGCGAATCCTTGTATGGAAGCCTTCCGCAAGGTTGGGCGTACGTGTATGTACTCCTCTCGCGCGCATAATGCCAACATCCGTAGGACTGTCTGTTAGATGGCAGCCAAAACTGCTGCGTATACGTAGATCTTGAATTGGCTTAGGGCACTTTTCTCGAAACTGCTAACACTCTCGAACTGGCGTGTAAGTGCTGATCTCGACATTATGAAAAAGAACCGCATCTTTGCTGTGATTTCTATGGGTCTTGCTGTACGCTTTTAAACGCGGCTATCGACAACCGTTCACTGGTCGTGAACATTTTCTCTCTGGCAGTGGACATTTCCTCGCACCGAAATGGGCGTGGAGCGGTTTGAGCATGTTCTTTCGTATTCGGTAGACACAGCTGAAACAGCAGGAGATCGAGAAATCATCAGAATGGTCCAAGATGATATCGACATTTTCCTCAGAGGACATGCCAGTACCAAAGGTGCGGTAAAATGCGTGAAAGCAAGAGCAGATGCGAAGCATGTTTGAGCCTTTAGATCTAGTAGTAGAGCTGTGAATCATACGACTAAAAAGAAGCACAGGAGGATTTAAGCACGGCACTGATTGTTCTAGCCCTATGATGGACTGGGCTAACCATAAGCCATTTCTGATGTAAATGGAATTACATTTGCCTACCAAGGCGAATATGAGCTGAATAAGTGGTCTTAACCTATTTGCATCAATAAAAGTTATGATTATGAGCTGCTCAAGCTCAAGCTGCTTAAACTACCCATCATCCCACAACAGCCCTAAGCCATCATTCGGGTCACAGGTTCAATCCATCTTTCTACTTGAGAGTCCATTTCTCCTCCATCGCATCTCGTTATCTTTTGTTATCGCTGATATACTACGAAGAGCGACCAGAAGATGTTTGGGTAGACATTATAGAGGCTCACGTCATCGAACGACTTGGACTTCATTCGATCTAAAGTTTCCCTCAATCTCTCTTCCAAATCTTGCTTATAAGCTGAGTCCTTGGAACGCTTTGAAGTATCCGATTGAGGCGTCGAGTTCGGGACGTTGCTCTTGTCCTGAAAAACGGTTCTTTAGTAGATTTTTAAACAGTATGCAGCTTTTGCTTTGTTGATGGAGGGAGAAATTGGTGGTGCACATTGTGCACAGCTGGCTGCATGGCCAGCTATTATGACCAGCTAACCAGCTTACTATTAATTTTTTTTTGGCGCGACACTGGTTACGTGGCACATTTGACGAAGCGCTTCGCGCGACTTTGCAACTTCACTGACCTAAAGTAGTTTTTGTAAAACTTGGCTAACAGCGCTTAACATCTAGTATTTGCTGCGTACTTTATTAGCATCAAGTCGTTCACCACATCCGTGCGTTCATAGACATTCCCTCCGGACCGTCCAGTAACGTCATTGGTTTGTGCTGCGCGGTACATTTGTCCTATTTGCTCCTCGGAACCGTTCTCATGCCCAACAGCTTGCGTAACCGGATATCGCTGACATGCCCTCCGAATCCGGACGCCAGTCTCCCCCTCACTCGTTTCTTCTTACCGGATCTAATTGCTGGTCCGCCTTTACTGGTCTTATCCCTCCTTGCCTCCCCCACCTTCCCGGCCCCAACTCCTGGCTCAGTTCATTGTTTCCCTATTGACCCCTTAGTGGTCTCTTCTTGCCAGTTTTCCCGTCCTGGTTCCTCCTCCAGGTTGTTTCTTTCCTTCCTGGTCGCTCTGCTGGTCCATTCTAGAGATCCCCCTTACTTCCCTTCTCCACCACATGGTCCTCTCATGCTCCCGGCAGACGTCGGTGACACGTATATGGAATCAGGCCGCTCAAAAAGGCGCATAGATCCATCTGTTGCAAGCAGAAGGAGGCTGCGCTTCCTCTGCTGCAGCAGCATCCTTTTCGAACGGCACATTTTGTCCGCGCGGGGTTCGATGAGGCATATCTCATGCAAGCTTCTAACCCTCATCATCTACAGCTCGAGTATTTAACTCTATTATATAGCGGTAGATATGCTCGCTTAGAGTGCAGAACGTTAACTCATAATGTGTCGAAACTTTTCTACATTTGAAGTAATAATCTGTGTGTATGACTGTAATACGATTCTGGCGAACACACTCGCGAATGGTTACCGATTAGCGATGGAGTGCGGGAACTGTGCACTAGGGGTGGGGGGCTTGTATACCTTTATTGCGAGGTTTTTGCATTTCAACTGACTGATTGAGATCTAGGTTCAATCCCAATGAGGGGGGGGGGGACTCCATACTCACGTTGAAACACTACATAGAGATGAATACTTGTAACATAACATGCCTACCTGACCGCCGTGCCCCCCCCCCCCCCACCTCATTGGGACTGAACCGAGATCTAGTCCGGGTTTTGACGTTTACACAATTTTCAGCCGTTTTCGGCGCAAAGAGCGGACGGGGGAAGGCAGCCCATTAGTACTCCAGCACGCACGACGTGTCGTGGTGTTTCCCACGTATAGGATGAGTTTTTACACGTTTAGTTCGCGAGGGACGTACCGTTTGGCCTAGTCCCCTCTCGTTGCTGCTTGCTTTACACGTACGTACGCGTCAGTTTGTGTACAATGTGGGAGTTTCACGTCATGATAGCCAACTGTTACGCTAAAGGCGGTCGAAACCCATGATTTGCGCATTTTTCCAACTGCGGGCTTCCCTTGAGCAACGAAAGCAGTTCTCACAAGAACAGCTTGGATACGCAGCATTTTGGAGTGCCTTCCGTAGCCTGGTTCTGTAAACGGTCATTTCCTAATTAAGTCCTACAGAATAAGTCGAATTATAGAAACAACAGCAGTAAAACGCGGTTCAATCCCAAGGCAGTGGGCGGGTGGCGGGTTATCCGTACAGTGGCCGTGGGTCGATACGTGGAGCCCGCAGGCGTCCCTGTACATATCGTCACGGTGAATTAGTTGACGCGCACGCATGCGTTGCGGCCGGAGGCAGCCGGAGGTCGTTGGAAGCTTTGCGTGTTTCTACGTCAGAATTTCTGGTGCAATGATATCATGGGGGGTCAGCCCATGGGCTTCGACCGATTTAAGCGTAGCAGTCAAATATGGTGACATGGAATTTCCCACACTGTACGCAAACTGACGCGTACATACGTGTAATGAAAGTTACAGCGGGCCCTGGTCAAACGGTAAAAACTCGTTTAAATGCGGGCTGGCCCCCCATAGTAGCGTTGCGCCGAATTCCCTCCTTATTTTAGGAAGTAGATCGCAGTAGTCACAGGAGGGGTTCAGGTAAGCATGCTATGGTGCAAGTGTTCAACTCCATTTAGTGTTTGGACGTGAGTACGGAGTGGCCCCCCCCCCCCCCCGTCGCTTTGGGATTGAACCTAAAACGCTACACCAGACAGGCCGCGGCGCAATGCTACTATGAGGCGGTCAGCCCACATTTCAACGAGTTTTTACCCGTTTGACTTACCATTAGGCCACTCTCGCTGCAACTAGCATTACACGTATGTACGCGTCAGTTTGCGTAGAATGTGGGAAATTCAACGTCACCAAATCCGACTGCTACGCTTAAGTCGGTCGAAGCCCATGGGCTGCCCCCCGTGGTATCATTGTGCCCAGGCCGTATTGGATAAATGACGAAAGGAAGGGGCTAAATGAGCAGAGCGCCCAAATGTTTCGGCGCTCCATCGCCAATCGGTATACGGTAACCATCCGGGGATATGTTCATTAAAAACGTGCTAGTGTGTATAACATGTGTTGTATATTTTCATGCTACATATCTCGGGATAATCTCTGCTTACTATTTAAATTATTTAAAAGAAGAATTAAAAGAATTTAAAATAATAGAATTTATTAATTAAATTAAAAGAAACAGCGAATTAGCGAATCTTAAGATAACTACCAACGAGCTTTTTATATTGGTTAAACGAAGATGGCAAAGTTTGTTTTTTGGTAAGCATCAGGAATTCAGAATCGGCCCGTTGAGTAAAAAAGGATGAAACACAACTTTTGGTGTAGAGTAATGAATTTTAGATCTACAACCCCTAGTAGTAGAATGATGGACTGTGTAAAGCTCAGTAAGTGGAAGTGCAACTTTTCCAGTCATCATCTTAAAAATCATAATTAGATCGTTTCGCTTCCTACGAATAGCAAGCGATTTTCTTGTATTTTTGTGTTTATTACCAATGAGTTGTCTTGCTGGTGTTTATTTCGTCGCGTGTTGTCATAGACGTATAAATAAATAAAAATAAATAAATAAATAAATAAATAAATTGTAGGAGGCTTCCATGTAAAGTCGACGAAGGACTCCTAAGGTGACACCTAATTAGAATACGGTTACTTTGTGGAAGGGGTCTAAACTATGGTGAGAGCACATTTTTATTTGTGCGAGGACTATGATTAAGGATAGTGATGAGCCTTATGGTGTAAACAATTTAACATCGAACCGATCCATATCTCCATTTTTCGGTTCTTGGAACAACACTTGGGCCTATGTCGTACCGCCGCTCACCCTGAGTGAAGCCTAATGATAAGCTCCCATATCGATCGCGCGAAGCGATGAGACGATATGGGAGCCTATCATTAGCCTTCGCTCGGGGTGAGCGATGGTATGACATAGGCCTTAAGGTTCGCTCAGGGTGAGCGATGGTATGACATAGGCCATAGGCTTCGCTCGGGGTGAGCGATGGTATGACGGTCTTACTTAGGTTAGACCTAACCAGATTCTGCTGATGTACTCGGTGGCAGCTCTTCTTCCTCCGCCAAGCCGCGTGCGGCCACGTCGATATGACGCGACATCAGAAGAATCTGGTTAGATCTAAGTAAGACCCAGGAGAGCCCTGGGAGACGGAAGCAGTTTTCGCACGAGGAGCTTGGACGCACCACATCCTGGAGTCCCTTCCCTAGCCTGTCTCTGCGCTCGAAGAGCGCAGAACTCAGTCGCGGACTCCCCGTGAGCGACAGGAGCAGCTCTAGCACGAGCAGCTTTGATCGCACACACCCTGGAGTTCCCTCCCTAGCCTGTCTCTGCGCTCGAAGAGCGCATAACCCAGCCGCAGACTCCCCCTAAGTGACAGAAGCAGCTTCCATACAAGCAGCTTTGGTGGCACACACTCTGGAGTTCAGCAGCGGACTCCCCGTAAGCTTCCACACGAGCAGTTTGGTGGTACACACCCTGGAGTCCCTTCCCTAGCCTTGTTCTGCGCTCGAAGAGCGCAGAACCCAGCTGCCGACTATCACTGGGCGACGAAAACGTGCTATAATGACAACGGCTCGTATGGAATGAGCAGGCGCTGGCACTTTGCCACGTCAGCACCTGGTTAGTTCCAATGGCTATCTGGTATGACATAGGCCTTACGGCTTGGGGAAGGCCGCTTTTGCGACAAGAATACCTTGCTGCACCCATTCCCGAATCGCACCCCCGCGAGCATCCTAGAGCTGTGGTGGACCACTGCTGGGAGAGTAGAACATCTACCTTCCATGAGCTTTACAAGTAAGAAATTCATATCTAGCAAAATGATACCTTCCATGATCTAAGAGACAGTACATCTAAGAGATCCATATCTAGGAGAGGGTGCCCCCTGACCCGAACAGCGTCTGTTCTCAATCTTTCCATGCACCTAGAAGGGGAAAAAGGCATAAACGCCACCTCGGAAGCCTGGAACAGCTTTAGCCAACACTCATAAAACTGCTCACTGGAATACCTACCCTCATTTCAGCCGTTGCTGACGACCACTTAAGTTCAGCGACCTGACGCCCGGAGTAGGCGCCGAGACCAGTTTTCATTCCAACGGCTCTGTAGCGAGAAGCAAAGCAGAAAACTTACCGTCTCAGGAGGTACCTTAGGGTTGCCTAGACCTTCACATCGATTATACTTCGCCATTGGACGGACATATAAGACGGGGAATGGACCATACCAGCCATGGCGAAATCATGATAAAATAACGCGCTTATCACACTATTGCTTGCACAAACAAGAATCCTCAGCATGACTTGCAGAAGAGTTCCTCCTGCGAAATAAGATGCTGTTATACATACTTCGATGTAGCAACAAGAATGGGAATAGAGGACGGGGCTACCGCAATCCTTGACGTGAGGTGGGTGTTCCTGGAGCAGTCATAGAGGCACGGCCGAACAACGACTAGTAGTAAATTTTGCTCAGACACGTGACTGTAGCACTCGGATAAATGGATAAGGTTAAATGCATGATAATTGTCGGATTGTTGACTGCCAATGACATACTTCACTATGGGGAAAAGTTAGTATTCAATGACGGAAGGAGAGAACAAAAGGCGGGTGACTGTGACGAAGTTCGAGATGTGCGCGGGAAAATGAATTTCTTTAATTTAAATGATGCGCTTGAAGCTGTTAATTTGGGCCTTCTCGAAGTAGGAATTGAACTATGTAGTTGTCCATTCACGGTTCCTTACCTTCATCAAGAGCCAAGAAAGATCATGAACCTACGAAACTAGTAGAAAGGGAAGCTGATGCATAATCGTTCCTTGTAATGATGAGAAATGGCAGTCCAAATTCCATCCACTATTGTTGAGTTTTCAGTTCTAGGTAAAAGAATTGTGGTAGTCTAGATCACTTACGACATGATGATAAGGGCGCATTCTTTGTGTTCGTGTCTTTTTTAAGGCTCTTAATTTTCTTTTTCTAAATCAAGGGTAGAGCAACTTCTCGTGAAGATACTAACACAGTAGGGATGGAGTCGTTAATAATACGTAGAAGATTGATAGGAAAGTCTTGATGGAGGTTTTTTTATTTATTTCTTCATTCTGCATTGCAAATCAATACAATAGAATCGCCATTGTTTGCCACCGCAGACCTGCCCATCAGGTCATCGCAGTAATCCAGGGACCTCATGGGCAGGTCCCCTTTCCCCGGAACTGGGGAGTCCAGGAAAAGAAGAAGTGGGCAACCGCCCAACTTGAATATACTTTAGATTTATGGAGAAATAATATCAAACCTCAATGGTTTGTTTCGCCACCTCCCTTCAGACAAGCCGTTTTTATTATAACACCTCCTCGGTGGCTCAGTGAAGAAGGAGGTGTTATAATTGTATTATTATATTTTTATGTTTTTAGATTTTTATTTTTTAATTTTGATTTCAATTATTATTTATTATTTTTTATTTTTTATCATATTTTTTACTTTATTTTATATTGTTTTGTCTTTATTTATTTTTATTTTTGTTTTTTGTGTGTCCTTTCGAAAGTAGCTCGTAGTACAGCAATCCCTTCGAGTCCCAGAGGCAGCATGGAAGAGGTGAGGTCTTCTTTAGGTGCAGGTCCGACTTCGCTTGCGTAGGGCTCTTCTCCTCGAACTAGCCAAACAGCACCGTGTGTGCTGAAATCGTAGAGAACCCAACTCTCACCTTCGGTAGTCAGGTCTTTCAGAAGCTCCTCTCGAGGCGAGTGGAGAAGGAGAGGCTGACAGGTAGAAGCTGGTGAACCGCATGCTGTCAGTCAGGGCGCGCAGGATCCATCAAGTCTGCACTTTTCGGTAGCCGAGAGCTTAGAGGTGGCTGTCGATTGGACACGTCAGAGTCTTATCGCATGCCTCCGGGGTGGTAACCTCCGGAGCCTCCTTGACAGCGTCGAGAACGGCGGAGTCTTCCACTGCTTGGGAGCGTCTCGATCGAGGTTTGCCTTTGAGGCCCGTCTCTCCTCTTGCGAACTGAGCGATCCAGCGGCCGACATGTGGATGGTATTGGTGTTCTCCCCCACTGCGCGGTAGCTGTTGCGGACTACTGCCGTCGCTCCAGCCCCGCGGCGCCACTCGTAGGAGATAATTTCTCGAAAATGCTCTTGTGAAAATGACATTGAACTAAACTCAAGAATGAGCATGTGCACATATACATAAGTTTTGTACAGAAGCTTCGAGAATGTTCTACGATTACCAAATTGGATATTCATCGAAAGTTGGAAGATCAACCTGCAAAACAATGCTAATGATTTGAATTATAGGGCGGTATTCAATATCCTCCTGAATAGACGCTAACTCAGCAAACTGTACTTGAAATTGATGAATGGTAGCCTTAAAAATCGCTGGCAATGCAACCAGTTTTTGCAATAAGCGCGCATATGTTTATTTAACAAAGCGTAGGAAATTAGCCTCTGCTAGGATGTAAACTAAGCAGCATCATGGCCTCAAATAGCAATCAAATCAAAAATCCAATATCAGCCATTTTGCACTTGCTCTTCTACATTGTTGCTTAGCTTAACAAGGCTTCTAACTGTAGAAGGTGGTGTGTTGAGGCTCACGTTATGGTCAAGGGTCTGCGTCGTAGAAACAACGTATTTCCCGTTATCACCGCTCAAGATTGTTACAACGTTAACGATGGGGTTCTGAATGGCACCCTCTGCCTCGACTGTAGTGCAGAAGTTCTGAAATGGCAAACGTTTTGTCTAAAGCGTTGTTTTAGTGGACGTGATGAAGCTACCCCATGAAAGTAGCACGAGGCATTTCCTTTTAAGCAAAACCTGTGTCCGAACTACTATCGTTAAATCATCACCTACAATGCAGATGTCCCTAACAAATTCTCATCATTCACAGGCCGCGGAGTTGAACCATTGTCGCTTACATGGCGCTGGGCGCCACCCGCTCTGCGCCATGCCGCCTCGTCGGGGTCCTCTCGTCCGCGTTCAATTGTCCTTGGCACCACTCCCCCTAGTGACGCTTGAATCTGACTTCCAGTAAGAGCTCATAGTTTTCTGATGCGGTTTAAAGTATTTGCGATACACGGCTTGGAATGATCTATTTGTTTGATTCTTGTTGTTCATTTCCTGTGGCGAGCGTATTAATGTAAAACGATCTTCAACGCCCTTCAATGAGACACTAACTCTGATCCATGTGGCCATTAAAGACGGCAAAACAAATTACACGGGTAAGAAAAGGAGTGAAGGAGACCCAAAGGGGCTTCGCGAGGTCTTACACCTTTAGCGCTGATCGTCACTCGTTACTTCTGCTTAGCTTTCACCTCCTTTACAGGCCAAAATTGGATAAAAAATTCTTTTTCTTGGTGCAGTGACGGGCTTACAGATTTGCTAAAAGTGTTCTCGGACCAGATCTCGATAAAAATGGTTTTTTTCCTAGAACTACTTTTTTCTTCTTGTTAAGAACTTCGAAATTTGCTGTTTAAGGGCCTTGATTTGTAAAGCGGCTCCAACCTAATGCATTATGTGTACCTTTGTTTTTCATTGACATAGTTTTGCATGTAAGAATGCGCAGTAGTTTCTGCCTTTCTTTTATTATATAAATAAGAAGGTAGACCATATTATGTAGGCGTGTGCCTGCTGCATTTAATACGTTGATCTGAGTTCAGCTTGAGAGGCTTGCAAATACACCTGCGAGCAAACACACCATCAAGCTGACCACCAAAGCGTTGCTCGTGGTGCAACGAAGAGGAATATTTTTTTTACCAACACAAGGAAAAAAGTTGAGTAGCGCATTGTCGGTGGCAAAGCTCTTTTTTTGCGCATGTTTTTGGAAGTAGAACTCAATGGAAGTAGAACTTTTCTGCAGACCTATAGAAAATAAAAGCATGCATTTCATTCGAGCGCTCGAATTATAGTCAGTCAATCCACATCTTGCCATTAACTGAGAAGAGAAAAAGAATGTCATCCGCCAGGAAAAAACGCATCAAAGATGTCTCTGTTGCCGGCGCTGGTACTAATGGTCCCATAAAGCATGGCCTTTATGACAAAAAGTTTCGCTGTTAATAGAGAGTCTACCCGCTGCAAGCGCAAGGTATTACTGCGCAGTAGTTACCCAAACATGCAGTTGCTCGTCATATAGAAAGTCCCCGTATTTTGCTTGTGTATGTGATATAATATTAGGTTGTCATGAAACAAATGAGCGTTTAGCATTTGTTATTATCTGAGTACACTTTTTCCAATAAAGTGTGTTTTATTCCTTGTAGTGTTATATACCGTTGAAAAGAAAAATTCATGCACTCTTTAACTATGTCTTCGATTTTTGTATAGAACATAAATTTCCCCAAATTTAAGCTTTGCCTTTTCAGATGTCTGAACTCAATTTTCGCTTAATTTTCTTCTAGGGATCCAAACTTGGTATCAATGCCGCTGAAACGGCCCGTAACATCAACGCTGCATTTGGGGAGGATTTCGCTAAGGAACGCACAACTCGCCACTGGTTCGAAAGGTTTCGATCTGGAGATGAAAGTCTCGAAGATGAAGACCGAGGTATGTAGGCAGCCATCACTCGCTCGAAGCCATGGTGCATGCAGATCCGCGTGAGGCTGGCAGCACAGTGTTTCGGCGTTGACGGCAGCACTATCAGTTGCCGCTTAAATGTGATTGGAAAAACAAAGAAATTGGATAAATAAGTCTCGCACGTACTGACCGCCGGGCAAATGGTGAAGCACCACGACACCTGTGTTTCGTTAAGGCTGCGCAATCTAAGGGAGTGTTTTTGGGCAGGATCGTGACATTCGACGAAAAACGGATCCTTTGTCACAATCGTCGTTGCTCTGCACAATGGCTGGACAAGATTGAAAGTCCCAAGGAGATGCCAAAACCGAGTCTCCATTTGAAAAAGACCATGGTGAACAATGGCTGGTATAGTCCATTACAATTCTTGGAGACTGGAGAGACTATTACAGCGGAGAACTGCTGTGCCGAAGTTGAAGTGACGCACCAGAAGTTGATTGGAAAACAGCCAATCAATCGAAGAGGCCCAATCCTACCGCACGGCAACGCGCGTCCGCGCGTTTCAAAAATTGTTGTCCAGAAACCGGATGAATTGGGATACGAAACTCTGCCACATCCAGCGTATTCACCAGTTCTGTCCACTACCGATTGACATTTTTTCAAGCATTTGGATCGTCCTGTGAAGGATGAAAAATTCAGCAACCAAAATGTGTAGAAAATGACTCCAACGTTTTTACGGCCTCCAGAAGTCCGGATTTCTAGACTACCAGCATAAATAAATTTGCTTCTTAGTGGCAAAGATGTGCTGATTCTAACCATTATTACCTTGATTGATAAAGTTCGCTCAGCTGAGTTATGATAATTTGGATATTCGAGTTGCAAACGATCATTTATTTCTTGACAACCTAATAGATTCCACGGGCTGTCATGTGTATCCTGACTTGAGCTTCTCGGGTCGGATCCTGCGCGAGATGAAGACATCCCGCCTTCGGACAGTGCGGAGTGGGGGGTTCAGGGTGGCGGAGGTAGAAGTGGAATGTTTGGAACAGCCCAAACAGGTGTTAATCAAGATCATCATCTATCTTTCATCTTTATTCGATAACCTCAGAAGGTGTTGGTGGTGCATTGGTTCATATCTATGCTGAGCAGCACCCTGTCTGGCACATATTAGGTCGTTACATATGAAATGACCGATGTTGACTGGAAAAGTTGACAGATCATAACTTTGCTTGGAAGCAACTTTATTAGTCGAAATAAGCACCATTACAATTGGCACATTTCTCCCAACGCGAGGATAGCTTAGACATTCTATCTTTGTAAAAACCAGAACTACTAGAATTAATGAAATTGGTTGCTGCATTTTTATCTTTCACATGACGATCTAAATACTTGAAGAAATGATAATGGGTAGAGGACAGATCTGGTGAATATACTGGATGTGGCAAAGTTTCGTATCACAATGCATCCAGTTCCTGGACAACAATTTTTGAAACGTGCGGACGCACGTTGTCATGCAGTAGGACTGGCTTCTTCGATTGAACAATGTCAGCTGTTTTCAGCCAAGTTCTGGTGCATCACTTCAATTTCGCCGCAGTTCTTCCGCTGTGACAATATCTCCAGCCATCAAGAACTCGTAGTGGACAATACCAGCCATTGCCCATCATCCGGTCACCATAGTCTCCTTTGGATGAAGACTCGGTTTACGATTGTCACAAAGGATCCGTTTTTGGTCGCATGTCACGACTCCGTCCAAAAAAGGCCCCTTATTTTGCGCAGCCTTAACGAAACACAGGGGTCGTGGCGCTTCAGTATTTGCCCGGCGATCCATTTACCTAATTTCTTTACCTTTGCCGTTTGCACTCAAGCTGCGACTGGTGGCTTCAAGTTGGTCGTCGTTAAGGAATTATGGCTGCCTACCTCAGTCTTCAACCTCAAGACTTTCTTCTCCAGATCGAGACCTTTCCCATCAATGGTGAATTGTGCGCTAAATAGCGAAATCCTTCCCAAATGCAACGAAGATGGTACAGCTTCAAGTCGTCGGTCTTCACTCCCACGTCTTCCTGTTCTAGCTCCCGTATGGGTTTTCGAGGGTGGTGCTGAAGATCCTTCGAGATATGGTATACACTTGCCGAAACCCCTCTTTTCACGTTGGTGACGACGTCGTTATAGAAAGGTGAAATCTTGGTCGTGAATCCACTCTACAGCTCCCAAAGGACACTGATGTTCTGAGTTCGAACGCGCTGGGTGAAGAGAGCTCCGACGTCCTCTTCCGTCTCGACGGAGTCGAGTGACTTCTTCACGTCGGTGAACGTAAGACACAGCGGCAGCTTGTACTCTCGCGACACTTCGATGAACTTCGTAATGGTGTGTCGTGGTCGAACGTGCTGAATCCTCTTCGAAATCCTGCTTGCACGCGTGATATTCGATCAGCTCCTGCTAGAAACCTGCTAGAATAATGTTTGTGGGGGTTTTCGGCTTCTATTATTGAGGCGTTCGCATTTTTGGGCTTGTTCTGCTAGAAGCGCAAGAAAAAACAAACAAAACGGTGGGCACTATGCAACTTCATATATACAATTTCTAATAACCTTTATAATAACCATAATATAATAACCACCTTTCTATGTTTATTTCATTTTAACCCTTTGAAATAGTGTTCTACAGTTTGAATCGATGTTTATTGGGTGAGGACGGGTAATATTGTCCGTCTATCGGAAACGGTGGTAAAGCTTGTCTACTTAAATAAAGTATAACCCTTCGAATTTGTGATTGCCAGCGAGCTGCTGGTCACTAAGAATGATTTTTCCCGTAATATCGAACACCGTGATGAAGCTGCTCGTGGTTCCTCCGCTTTCTCTCGTTTTCAGAGCTACAATGATTTCGTCGTTAGTGCCTGGAACGAACTGGAACGCGGAGTGGCCTTTGGACGGATCAGTCAGTGGTCCGACTTCCACCTTTTTCAGATCCATCATGTAGCTGTTTGTAGAGATGAGAAGATTGCTACCTCTGAAAAAACATTTTGCTTAGATTTTGTATGGAAATTTCTAAAGAATAAGGCGTGACCTTGTCTCGTCTTTGGCTTCATCGTAAATTTCCTTGGACTGTTTTCGCGGAAGGAAGAACCAGCGTTTGTGAATGTCCGACCATTGAGCTGCCTCATGGGTGAGGTAGCCGGGGAAGGGGAACCCTGCAGCGTTTCGAATTCTGTTGAAGTTGCGCCTCCAGTCGACGTGCTTAATCTGGAGAGACGGAAAGTCTTAGGCCAGAACAGTAGGCATCAGGAATCACAGCCGCTCACAAGTCCATCGGGCGATACAACCTTGATCCACATTGCATACCTGTTGACCACTTGCTGATTTTGATCGATGTATTCCTAAAATACAGAGCTACTTACAGTTTTAACTGTCCCGTGTCTACTGTGCCACTGAACTGCTTTCTTAGTGCATTCAATCCAATTTGACTTCTGAAGTGCCTTCCAAGTCGTATAAGCAAGCACAGTATAGACCTATCCTTATTTACCGCATTTTTACGCAATGCAATTATTAATTTCAGAAGGGTGATCACTTCCTATTTGGCGCGCCTTTGGAGGGGTTCACCCTTATTCGAGAAGCCATCAAATCCCTTTAGTTTTCCACTTAGTTGGTCTTGTTATTAACCTATTAATTGTGGTTACTTCTTCTTTTTTGCTTTCTTGATACCATCATGGTCGTTCTCTTCCTCACGGATTGTTGACTCTTGCCTTCATTATGAGGCACCCATGAGTTCATGAAGCAAATAAATAAATAAACAAAGAGCCAAACTATTTAATCGCCATAGCAGTATTTTGTGGTCAGAGAGCGTTTTGTATTCATTTTCTATCCAAATGGCGTCTCTGACACGTCCCCGACACATTTGAGAGGCAGCTTTATTTGAGCGCAATGAACAATTGTCAGTGATGGTGCTAGTGAGGTGTCGTCTAAAGTTGTATTTTTTGAACAGTCATTAATTTTGCAACTGCTTGCCTACGAACAGGATAAACTGCTCTTTTTGAAGATCATGGAATCAAAAGCCTTCTGGCTTTTAAATATGGAAATTACTCCAAGCACTCATCCAGCTTTTCCGATGTTCAGTTAACTGAGTTGATAAATTTGTTTTAATTGAGGTAAAGTCTAAGAGGCTTTACCCTATTATGCCATTCCCCTATAATGAGATGTACTCCAAATCGCTAAGACCCTAAGTGACACAAAATCAGATTTTTGAGTGTTTTTGTTTATACTCCAAATTTTATCACTGAAACACCTCGCCATTGTTCTTTCCTGTTGCAGTTTCTGTGCCAAACAAGGTTGTAAGGCTGTAGGGTCACTTTTATTGAGCCCAACGTTTCAACCAATTCGTCGTCTTCAGAGATGAGCAGCGGTTGAAGGATTCAGTCATACTACTTGCCCAACCGAATCCCTCCTTATCTAAGCCTTTCTGACAACATTCTAGGTGTTACGAGAAACCCCAACGCCATTCTAATGCGCTCACCCGTCCGTCCCACTGTTAAAGACGACTTGTCGCCAGTAGCCGAGTGTTGGATGAGACGCAGTATGTCGGTCCGCACCGGTTATGTACACTGACGGGAAAGGGTCTCAGGCGTGCGGGCCTTAAAAGTTCACTATGGAATCGTACAGTCGCACAAGGCAATATCTCACAACCATCGAATATGTACAACAATGCGAAATATTGAATGGTCATCGAATCGAAGCCGAGGTCAACGAAGTGTTCGAAAAAATCTGAAAATAGTGCCTCACAGGCGACGCTGCGCCTACGAAGCATTTTTTTTTGGATTTCTTGTTGCATTTTCGATGTTTGGGAAGTATTACGCTGCGCGACTGTGCGAACTCATGCTAAACTTCCAGGACCTCCAACTCAGTAAGCTGAACGACTGTTCTAAAATTGAAGAATGGAGGTTCTCCCTGATACTCATACTTAAGGCCTCCGTACACTTTTACGGCAACGCGGCTGCTCTATAATTAAGCATAGGGCAGACACGAAGAAGTTGCCTCCAAGGCGGCAACGGCAACAACGATCCAGGGCATTATTGCCGTTGCAGCCGTTTTTCCGCCGGCTGAATTTTGTTCTGGGCTCTAGCTGATCCTGGAGGGGATCTAGAATGGAATCCGATAACGATAATGCTAACGATAGTGAAACCGCGTTGGCGATGGAGTGGCCCGAGGATGAGTGCCGCGCCACGTCGTCCTTTCACCACTTCGAGGCAGTTTGCGCCCTAGTAGTGAGAGGACGACGTGGCGCGGCACTCCTACGGCGAAATTTTGCCGCCAACGCGCAGTTTCTCTGCCTGCCGCGTGTCGCGTTACCGCAAAAGTGTACGGAGGCCTTTATGCTTTCAGACACACGCCTGAGACCTTTTATTGGGGGCATACCAGTGTTATTCATGGCGGCAGGTGCTGGATTCTTTTGCAGAAATTCATATTGATTCCAAGACTTGAAACACTCTATTTGGACGAAATGTTGGTCTTATAAAACAGAGTCACGTCAGAGTCAGTTCCACCGCGATACATCAACATTTTGCTCGGCCAACGGATTATTTGAAAGACCACGCCTTCCACAAGCGAAGCGATCTTTACGGAGCCTGTGCATACATCTTGCACAGTTCAACACATGTAACCTTCTACTGCATGTTTAAAGATGTAAAAGCTCAAATAATGTTACTGTGTACCTATGGCAATACAATTACATATTTGAGTGCTACTCGGGAAGCCTCCTTTCACTTTCTGACTCCATACACTTCAGGAAACCTATAGTTGGTAAAACAGAACCGTGAGGCTTGGAATGAAGGACAAAAGGAGAAAGGTCGGCGTTAATCAACCTGTTTGCTGGATGTGCCACACGTTCTATTCCTACAGGATATTATGGAGGATGTTTGAGGTCACCTTTGGCCTATACAATGACTTACGGGTGCCCACTAGCAAGGTAGTGTTTTATTCTTCCCTGACAAATCTGGTGCCAATTTACTTTAATGGGAGGGATGGAATGCTTAGATCGCCCATGCTGGAAATATGAACCAAGAACCTTGAATCGGAGTGTATGCAAGAGTCGGCGCTTCCTTCGACTGCCCTAGCACGCTCCCACTACATGTTACATTAAAGTAGATGACAGCATATCTAGGAAGGCTTTGTGAGATATGTTGCAGAGTTCGCTGGAGCAGACTAGCCCACGAAGGGGACGAATGGAGGCGTTAGAGCAGCTCGAAGACCAAAGGGACGGCAGGTGATACATATGACATGTCGTGTGACGTGTGGCAAAGTCTTAGAACTCTTGAACTGTCAGTCGAGTCGACGGCTGGAACAAGCTCAGAAAGCAGAAAGCAGAGCAATTCTCGGCAGAACGAGATTTGTCAACTTAAGAATGTTGCAGTGTGGCCAAGACTGTGGAAAGTACGCAAAAGTAACGCCTTGAAGAGACCATGGGCGTGGTGAAGAATATTTCACTCGTCAGCACAACACGATGCCAAATACTGCATAATTCTTCGACGGCCCATCGCTAATGGTGTCATTCGACTATAGAGCATAGTCGTTTATTTATTTTATTTATTTATTTCTGGCGTGAATTATACAATCAATCACACGCGTATAAGACACTAGCACAAACAACAAATATGAAATTATATAACTAAAACCGTCTACAAAAGACCTCTTCGAGCTAGAACGTGCTTAAACTGACAGACAGACATGTTTTGAAAACCTTCCGATTCTCCTATAAGCAGGTTGAGTTCCTTAAGGTTCTGATAAATGAGGAATGTTAGACCTAACCTCTGACCTTGGCACTTGTGGATACTATCTAAGTCTTCCTACTCTACTCCTCGTTATTGGGACATCAAAAAACTCTATGCTTTCAATGGAAGTTCTGTTTGTGAGAATTTTAAAAAACATGGTCAGATCAGACCTTTTCCTTCTGCTTCGTTAGTTTTAAAAGTCTTGAATAGCTGATAAGTTCGATAGTTAGCTGACCTTACAAGAGCTTTAAAATGTAGATCGTAGTCCAGATCACTCGATATAAGAATACCTAAGTCTCGAGCCTCCGAAACCTGCTACAGGTCAATGCCTTTGAGCCTGTAGATTGGAAAATGGGGCCGACGCCTAGGGTGTACTACAAAGCAATGTGTACCCTCAACCGCTAAAGGAAGTTCCCAGTCGTCTGCCCATTTTTCAACAAAATCAATAGCATCTTGGACTTCACACGAAACCCCACTTTTATGTTCTTCCTTAAAAATTATAACGTCATCCGCATACATCTTACATCTGACACTGAACCTTGAAACGAAATCAGGGAGCTCGAACGTGTACGACAGAAACAGCAGTAGTGACAAAACTCCTCCTTGAGGTAGTCCACTAGGTACTGAATGCGTCGCAGAGTAATCATCCCCAACCCTGACTTGAAATGTCCTGTCTGAAAGGAAGCTCCTGATCCAGTTTACGATCATAGGGTGGATTCCAACTACCTTCATTTTGGATGACAGTTTTCCCAGTGGGACCTTGTCGAAAGCCTTAGAGAAGTCGAAAAAGACTACATCCGTTCGGTTTGTACGTTCTATAGCCTTTGTCCAATAATTAAGAGAAATAAGCACTGCGGTCTCCACTGAACGTTCCTTCAAAAATCCGAACCGATTTTCACTAATAATGTTGTGCTCGTGGAGATGTGCTGCAAAACATTTTTAACAATTTTTCGAATGTTCTTACGAACAGGTTATGCTAATTGGACGGTAATCTCTAGAATCATCAAACGGCGGTTTTTTGGAAATCGGGGTGATAAACGCGTGTCTCCATCTACTAGGACATCGGCATTCATGTAACTCTTGTTGAAAATTATTTCCAATGGGTGTGCTACATACTCAGCAATATTCTTAATAAAAGATAGAGGAAGAAAGTCCGGAGAAGTAGAATAAGACGTGGGCCATTTGAACAATATTTTAAAGATTTCGCCTTTATTGAACCACAATGTAGGCTTCATCTCAGGAAAACTAGGGAGAGAATTTCCATTGGTGGAGTCGCTCCTAGTGGACCTACCGCTGAACTGCTGTACACCTTTTGGAACTCCCTCGCTAATAGATTTGCCTTGTCAGTAGTTGATGATACAAAAGTACCATCCGGGTTTACAAGGTTTGGCACAAAACTGTCTTCTCCAGACCTCAGCCTGATGTACCTATAGAATGTCATTTTATCGTTGAGAAAACATTTCTTTGTTCTACATAAAGACTATAGCGGAAAATTGCATTGTCCAAATTTTTACTGAAGCATTCATAGTTGGTCCAATCTATCTATCTTTTGCTGCTTTCGTAAAAATCTTGTCAAGCCCTGGACGTATAGCTGGGCTACAGTGGATCATAGCATATCAATCGAAGACGAGTAGAGCCCATTTCAGTCTTAAAAACTCTAACAACCGAGCATTCCAAATCGTGAAACTCATTTTTCTAGAAACACTTCCTTCTCAGCCCCGCTCATCCGGATACAAGTGAATTCTGATATTTACAAGTGGTGGTGCTTGCGATGTAAAATGCTAGGTACACGCTCGGAAAGCGGGCTCGACTCCCACCGTAAATGAAAGACCTACCGTTCCATGTCCTCCAATGTAAACCTCTCCGTCTTTCAAAGTCATCCACTCGGCTTTCATGGCATCTGTAGTATTTCCAGGTCCAGCATTTAGAAATATCCATGGAATTGCCTAAAGCAAGTCAATTATTGGAACCTTCTTAAATCTCTAATTGCATTTTTGCACCTGGTTGCCCTTGATCTCGTAAACCAGTCCGGTTTTATCGTCAGGTGAAATGACATGCCCGTTGAAATTCACCAAATCCGACAGCTCCATTGCTCTTCCTTTATAGTTCAGTCCTCTAAAGCAGAAGACATATGGAATGCGATGAATGTGAAAACGTAGATCGTGGGTTTCTAAAGATTACGGCTATGTATGCTCGTCTTCCGAAGGTCACCATCACCTTGCTTCCTGTCCTTGTACCGCATAGGCCGTTACTCACCGCACTATGAGAAAACTTACGACTGAACCGTTTGGTCGGCGTTGGCATCCCAGACTACATTAGCCTGGGTCTTATCCCTGTTCAAAGTCAGCTTTCCCTTTCTTGTCACAGCTTGCCACGTGCTGCCTGCCGTGACCACCGAAGACTTGTCGTTGTCCGTGATGGCCATTATTTCGTATTCAGTTGAGCCATCAGGTAGTGTAGTGAATCTGGTAGATTTCTGGCCAAGCTAAAAAATTGAGGAAATCCGTTTCTGTCATCAGTTGAACAGTGCCGTTAACGTACACAATTCAAGGAGTACATATGAGATCCTGCAGGTACCCCCTTCTATCCTTTTCTAGGAAGTTAAAATAGAGACCTATTCCACTAATTGTCCCACACGCTTCTTCTTGAACAACCAACTGGGATCTCATTTTCGAGTGCCACTTTGCCCAAAGCAAATTTGTGCACGCACGATGTTCTACACAGATCTACAAAGCATGGGGTCCACGGGGGTAAAAGTCGTTTTATTTATTTTTGGCGAAATCCACTAATGTCTCCACGAATAAGGATCAATTCTGGCAAGAGTTCTTACTTGCAAACAAGGCAAAGAAGAGGCCCAGAAAGTATTTTTTGCAAACGGTTCTCTCAATTTCACACTTCGCTTGAACAGCGACGTTGCACTGAAACGGTTGCGGAACATGTTGTTGTACAGAGTATGCTCTAGTTATGTGATAATCTGAAATCAGTGACCTTTCTTTATAATACGAAAGGATGCTGGATATTATCAAAACTTTACGGGGGGGATGAGCAGAGTCTAAGGCGTGTTCTAGAAATTGATAAAATTTAAACCATTCTCCAGGTTTATCTCTTTTGGAGTAATTCGCTGAGGCCTAGGTTGTCCACATTTTTTTGCCTTTGCATCTACTATAATATTTTTGACAAACAAATGTTGCTATTTGCTTACGAAGGCTATATATAGGCACTTTCATCCGAGGGATTCAAGGGGTGCAGGATCTGGCTGATTAAGTTCAAAGAGATCGTCATCATCACTAGAACCTTCTGTGTTATAACTCCTGTATCGGAGCGATTCTGTTAGTAGAAATAGAAAATCACTCACTTTGTTTGCACTGAGGTCGATCTTTCTGGGCTTGATAACTGCTGAAAAAAATCAAGAAATGTTGTATTTCTTTAGCTTACTGAAGGAGTTGAGCCTTGAAGGGTGATGGTTACCTGAAGAGCTTGGAGGTAGAGCATTAGCGAGGAGCAAAATCTGAAAAGGTAAATAATCCTACAGCTACACACCGTGCTCAGGGTCTGATATGAAGACTACTTTAACATACCGTCAAGAGGAGCGAGAGCAACGACATTGTAGAATCGCTGAATGTCATGTATCGCGTGTTGTGCTCTTTTAAATGGACTGATTTTAAAGTACACATCTGTTTTCATCAAACCAAAGACCAACACCACTCGGATTAGTCGATCGAAGCCTTCAACACACATGACAAGCAATTTTTTGCTTCATATTCAGACCACATAACTTACATTCAGCTCTGCCCCTTCTTGAAGTTTCTTGAAATTTCGATAAAGTATAATTTACTGCTGCGATAAACATTCCTCTTGTGCTACAGAAATTGTGTCCACAAATTCGTTCTTTTGTTAATCTGACGTAGATGGCAGAAAATGATAAATGTACTGCGTGCCCACCTCTTCCAGATCAGCGTTTTTCCTCACCTTCTTTTTCAGAGGAACTGAAAAGGAGATGGTCAGGACGTACGAAATATGGCCACGCCCCTCGCCAGGTTCATGCAGTCTTCCCGCCTGGCTCACCCACTCCTTACCCTTTAGGCTTCATCGAGAGTATAAGATCTGCCTTATGAAACCTTTGAAACCCAAAACAAAATTTCCCGGTCCGTTGGTGCGCTAGGATAGGAACTCGACTCAGCCCCTTTTCTAACTCGGCCGTACATCTTGTCCCGTTGCCGAAACTTACAAGCGGTCTGTTTCGTTCAAGACGAAAAGGCAGGGGCATAACCACTGTGGAAGGAGTGCGGTTCTTGTCGTTGTTGCTGTAATTTCCCAGCGGCTTATCTAGTAATGTACGGTTGATGTTACAAATTTGGTGATGATTAGAAGGAGGTTTTTTCAAGACGTTATGAGGGCATCTGCATTTTGTCCTGCTCTGGAACCGAAGGACAGTGCCACTTTATGGGGTCAAGTGCTTTAAGGCAGGGTCAGGGAGTTAAAAGGAAGCTTGTTATCCAACTTTGCATACATTCTGCCACACTGTGGATACGTAAAGTTGGCATGCATTTCTACATGACAACACGCCCACGACTTAATCACAAGAGAGTAAGGCTGGAAAGATATGTACATAGTGCCTCTCACTCACCTCGCTATGTATCCGCACACCACTTCACTATATGAACAAATCTTCGCAAATGAGCCACTCTAAAAGTATCAAACCACATCGAGGAATTTGGCTAGGACAATTTGCTGTACTTACTTTTCATCCGACCCCGATGATTTTGTGACTGGACGAACCTTGAAACTCTGCTTTTAAAGAATCACCTGTATCACCTGTCGTCCCGTTGATCATCGATTTGCTCGAGCGGGCGCCAGCAGCGTCTCCATTCGTCCCTGTCGCCTGCCAGAGTGGTCCAATGGATCCTCCTCGCTCGAGGGACACGAAGAGCGTCATATCGGTCGTTCAGGGCTTTCACGAAGAAGTCCGACCAACGCGTTGGTGGGCGTCCCGGTGTTCTCTTGACATCCCGCGGAATCCAGTCGGTAACGGCTCTCGTCCAGCGGGTGTCTGCGAAGCGCATTACGTGGCCGGCCCACCTAATTTTCGACAACTTGGCCCACACGACAGCGTCTCTGATCTTCGAACGTCGGCGAAGCTCGGAACTCCGGAGGCCTTCTCTCACTTGCGTGAGTCGTGTCACTCCGAGCATCGTCCTCTCGATTCCACGCTGCGCGACGCTGATCGCGTGTTCATCCTGCTTTCGTATAGCCCAGGTCTCTGAGGCGTATGTTAGGGCAGGAAGAACAGTGGAGTCGAATAGGTGGGCACGGAGTCGGACGTTCTTCGTCTTCTTCGCGACTTCTTCGACGCTCTTAAAAGCTCCCCAAGCCGCTCGTTTCCTCCTGCTCAGCTCCGGCGCTAGGTCGATGGCCATATTGACTTCGCGACCCACATACACGTAGCTGGAGCATTCGGAGATGTTCGTTCCGTTGAGCGAGAATGGGGCATCAGAAACTTGTCCGTTCCTCATGAACATCGTCTTCGTAAGATTCAGCTGCAGTCCAACATTCCCACATACACGATCGAAGTCGGCCAGCATTCGCTCCGCCTGGCTGATGTTCGCTGTTATGAGCACGATGTCGTCAGCGAAACGAAGATGGTGCAGCTGCTGGCCGTCGACCTTCACTCCCATGTCTTCCCATTCTAGTTCGCGCATGACGTTTTCGAGGGTGGCGCTGAAGAGCTTCGGGGATATGGTATCCCCTTGCCGAACCCCTCTCCTTACGTCGATGACGACGTCGTTGTAGAATGGAGAGATCTTGGTCGTGAATCCACTGTACAGCTCTCGAAGGACTCTGATGTACTGAGTGAGAACGCCCTGGGTGAGCAGGGCTTCGTGGGCCGCTTCAGTCTCGACGGAGTCGAATGCCTTCTTCAGGTCGACGAACGTAAGGCACAGCGGCAGCTTGTACTCTCGCGACACTTCGATGAGCTTCGTAATGGTGTGTATGTGGTCGATCGTGCTGAATCCTCTCCGAAATCCTGCTTGTTCGCGTGGCTGTCCTTCATCCAGCGTTCTGCTGATCCTATTCAGGATGACTCGAGTGAACAGCTTGTAGACTACGGACAACAGGCAGATCGGGCGATAGTTGCCAATGTCGTGCACGTCTCCCTTCTTGTACAGCAAGACGGTCTTGCTGGTCTTCCACTGAGATGGAACCTTGCACTCCGACAGGTATCGTGTGAAGAGCCGCGCCAGGGTGTTGATGAGCGCTGGCGGGAGGTTCTTCAGGTGTTCGGGTCTGATCCTGTCAGGGCCGGGTGCTGTATGTTTCTTCACCGACGAGATGGCGTGTCGGATCTCGGAAG
Source organism: Heligmosomoides polygyrus bakeri (assembly GCA_947359475.1). Taxonomy (NCBI): domain Eukaryota; kingdom Metazoa; phylum Nematoda; class Chromadorea; order Rhabditida; family Heligmosomidae; genus Heligmosomoides; species Heligmosomoides polygyrus. The sequence continues at coordinate 29,723,209 of OX375868.1, forward strand.
GGAGAACAGAGGGAACGACGTATCCATCCTGCGGAAGATGGCATGGGGGCAGGTGGACGTGGCTACCGAAGAGATCGGAGTAGAAGTCGTGGATGATCTTCTCCATGGTCCTTCTGGAAGAGGTGACGGTTCCATCAGGACGTCGGAGAGCGGTCATCTTGGTCTTGAAGTTGGCGAAGTTTCGGCGGGCATTGCGGATGCTCAACCCTGCCTCTGCTGCTTCAGCCAACACTTCCGCCCTTCTCTCCTTGAGATCTTCCTTTATCGCCGCTCTGCATAGCTTCGCAAGCTCGGACGTCAGCTGGTAGTTGCCTGACTCTCGTGCTGCTCCACGCTGGCGTATAAGCTCGAGAGTTTCCGGAGACAGGCGTCTCTTGGTGGTCTTCAAGCTCTCGGCTCCCTTAGCACTATCGTGGAGATGGTGCACGAAGCGGTCGTATTCCTCGTCGATGTTGTCCATGACGGCATCTTCCCAAAGACCGGCAAGAGAGGTGTAAAGGTCCCAGTTAATGGTCATTCTGGGATTCCTCTTCTTGAACTTCGCGGCCTTCTCTCCTTGACGCGAAAAGCGAAACCTCGCGCGAAGGAGGCGGTGGTCCGATCCCGTGTAGAACTTGGGGACAACGGAGACGTCGGTCAGGCAATACTTGCGATTGAAAATGATGTGGTCGATCTCGTTGTGGAACTGGCCACCGGGAGATTCCCAGGTCCATCGTAGGGAGGGAGGCTTCTGGAACTGCGAGTTTCCATGGATGGTCTTGGTCGACATGATAAACTCAGACAGCCTTTCACCTTGCTCGTTCCACTCCAAACCGTGGGTTCCGATGTGAAGTTCTTCCGGCGACCTTCGCGGTCCGATCTTGGCGTTGAAGTCGCCGACGATCACCTTGTAGAAGGTGTGATCTTCCTTATAGAACTTCTCCAGCTCCACGTAGAAGGCCTCTACGTCTTCGTCGTCGTAGTCGGATGTTGGGGCATACGCGACGAACACAGTCAAGGCTGGCACGGAGCCACATCGCTTCAGTCGCAGACGTCCGATTCGGGTTGTCAGAGACTCGTACGAATCGATGTTCATGGCCAAGTGCGTGTTGACGAGGACACCAACGTCGCCTACTCCCCTGCTGTCGCATGTTCCGAGGAACAGTTCTTCTCCGGAGTCGTAGGCGGCGTGTAGGGGGTGGTGTCTTCTCGTCTCGGTCAGTCCGATGACGTCGTACTTGATCTTCCTGGCTTGCATCATCAGGTCCTCGACGGATGCTTCCGATGCGAGCGTGCGGGCGTTGTAAGTACAGATCGTCATCCTAGTCCTTCTCAATTTGCGCAGCCTGGTTAGGCCCTGAGATTTTAGCAGCCTCTCCGTACTCGTCCTTCCCATCGCTGCAGAAATGGGGGCTCTTTCGGGGTCAGGGGAATGAGGCCCTTTAGTGCTGCTGTGTTTGACTTCCATACAACACGGGTAGCTAGTCAGGCTCTGTCGTGCGGGCGAAGAACTCCGGGCAGCCAGCCAGACTGCCCGAAGGGACGGGGCGAGACTTTTGAGGCGGCCTCGAATCGCCTTACGATGTACTCCCAGTCTACCGAGTGCAAGCTTTTGGCCGAGCCGACACAGTTACAATCCGCGCAGTCACGGACACATCCGCGCACACTGTGCACGAACATGCCGCTCCCACGCACAAGGAACGCGTCGACCCGACACAGCAGGAGCAAGGAGTCCATCCCCTGCATCCCACCTGCGTCTCTGGGCAGTACACGGTCACATTTGGTTCGCGTTTAATTCCCCTATCCACCACCCGGGGACGCGCCATGTGGCCCTGCGACAAGCGGCCCGAGATCCCTCTTAACAAGAGAGCCCGAAGGCTCTCTATCGAGGGAGATCCGTGGAATTTTCTGTTTTAAAGAATAAGAGCGACAATCAGCTAAAACAACTACTCTCCACGGTTTATAGAAACACGAGCATTCTAACAGAAAACCTGACATAGCAATAGAATGAAAAAAATGCAGAAGCGATTCCTGACAATTTCGCCTAAATTTATTCCCACCAGGACCAGCCAGGACATTCTCCGACTCAAACTTTCTATTTTCCTTATGTAGTTTACTTGAGAGGGCGCGTGTAGCGCAGTCGGAGGAGGCGCGACTGTCGCGTGCGCCCGATACCAGGTTTCTCGCCCAGGCCAACCAAGCCTTCCATCCCTCCGGGGTCGGTGATTTGGTACCAGACTTGTCTGGGAAGGATAAAGCGCTGACTTGTTCATCGGCTGGCCACCGCAAGTCATTGTATGGCCAAATACGCATTCATGTCGCCTCCACGACATCCCGTAGTAGAATGCGCTGGCGCATCCCAGAAGGGATTGAATAACGCCGTCCTTTATCCTTTATCCTTTATCCTTAGTTTACTTGAGAGAAGAACTACCGCACGTGGCATAAAAAAAGCTAAAGGCCCGATACCCTCTTTAGGAAGGATGAATGAGGTTCTTCAAGGTGTGTTGCAATGTGGCGCGCAAGGGCACTCATGTGTTCTGAGGGCTACCGCAAATCAGAAGTGGGTAGGTGTGAAGAGTACTATGTGCTCAGTCGTGCTCCCTCGTTCACGAGCAAACAGTGCTTTAGATGTCGTTTCAAAGGGCACCAGTCCTGGATTATTTTACTCGTTTTAAAAGACCAGATTTCGTATCAGTAGTTATAGCACAGATCGTGAATGAGGAAAACTGTTCTTTTATTAAACAAGCACTTGGAATTTACGGGAAGCCTCTTCCCACAGTCTGGTGTGCGTCAAAATTGTCTTGAAGCAATCAAAAAGCGTTTAATGCGGCCTGGTTTAAAGGCGAAGAATCCTATCCTGCTATATATAAGTGAGAACAGTCGTTTGTCTGTCTGTCTGTTTGTTTCTTTGCACAGGAGTGCTGGAGGAGTGTGTTGGGAGAAAGTGTGGGGATGGGGGGCTGTAGTTGTGCAATGTGCCTGACCACTCTAGACGTGCCGAACACGTAGCCAAACGCGCCTGGAGAGCTGTGCTGGAGGAGTGTTTCACTAGAGCTGATTTCACTAGAGCTCTCCAGGCGCGTTTGGCCCTACATGACATGTGGGGAACCCTTATGTTGATTGGATTGGTGACCTCGGCACCGTTTTACGATGGGGGCAGTCCTCCTTAGGTAGTGACCTCATTACAAATAGCATAGAGTCGGCCGACAGAACTCTGAACGTCTGGCGATTATATAATCGGAACCAGTAAATGTAAATCCGAACTGCAATATGCAATTTGAGTTTCCAAAATAGTTTGAGACGAATGTTGATAAGGTGATGCGAAATTATTAATCAGTATGAAGCAGTAAAAGCAATTGTAATGTGAGGGTACATGTAGCGGGGACAAACCGCGGGGGTAGCGGGAACGCGCCGTTGCTCCCACCGTAATGGCGGCAGCCAATCGTGCCTGTGCTCTGAGGCAGTGCTCGATTGGTGCCCCGGTAGCGGCAGGAGCAGCGGCGCGTCTTCACGGCATGTTCCATTGTAAGTTAGGAATGGTGCGTTGTTGCGTAATACGTTGAGAAACACTTGCAAGAGAAGTTGAGAAAGCTGTCGCACCTGTTTCTGGTTATAAAACATCGCACGTGAAAGCTTTGGCAGCTAAATTTGTCTAAGCCGATTAAATTTTCCATCAATTTGTTGGCAAATAACTATGTAAATAAACACCTGCATATGTACAAAAAATTGGATCTGCCTGTGCTTTGGGAACCAAGGAATAAGGAGAAAACAATGTTCATACGTTTTGGCCTGCAAAGTGTAAGCATGTGAAGCTGCTGTCCAACTTCTCCAAAGCAGACGGAAGTCCAGTTTTTGGTGCGTGCACCATTATTTATTTTTGTTCATTTGTTTGTGCTTGCAGTTCCATGGAAAAAACAACACCAACAAGTAGTTAGATCATAATAAACATGAAAGCAGTGCATATACATATATTCATATGATCATTGCAACAAAACCAACTACGAAGGGAATTCCATCGGACACCAGACTACGTTTTGCGTTGAATTAGCGACTTTGATAAAGCGTTTTTTTAAATTTCAAACGTTGGCGCTGCTGGATGTGTAAACATAAACAGGTTCATCCACTTTTCACAGCGTAACAGTACGTTTATTTCTTTACCTTTTCGGTCTTGTAAGTGTTCGCTATTACACGCGGGAAAGAAAAAAAACGCCAAAAACTTCAACATTACGACACAAGACATCAGAAGTACTTAGTTACTCTAGATCTATCCTTGAGCCTTTCAAGTTGAGATAACGAATTAGGGTGCACGTCTTGAAATTCTTAAACCCAGAGCAGTCTCTTTGCGTTAGAAGAACATACAATCGAAACGTTTTTGTATATATTGTGTTCCTGTGTATTTCTTCATTGTTACCTTGTACGCGATTGCATCTGAATATCCTTCTTTTTCTAAAATTTTCGGTGTCCGATAAAATTCTCGCGTTGGTACGCCTCAGACTACGATGTGTTGATGTTTGAACAATGAAAAGGTCTAATCCAACTGCTGTTTTCATGAGTGGTGTCGCTTTTGGAGAGATCGCTTTAATAGAAAAAGCAAGCCTATCGTTTGCCGAAAATCCATAGTAAATCAAGGAAGAAGAACTACGCATCGGCTCAACTGTAAGTGGGTTCGAAGACATTCAAATTCAACCGTGCGCTTAATTTAGAGTTAGGCTTGACATCTACTCTCCATTGCTGTGATTAAGAAGACATTGGCCTTTGTGACTACGGAACCGCGATTAGCTCTTAAACCATGTGTTCTAAATTTTCGAAGAAAGCAAAAATTCACCTGGACGCTGCTGCTGTATTTGCGAGGAAGATGTGACGTAGAAGAGCTCGTTGCTACAGCTAGCTTCGCTCAGCGTGTATTATTTATTTATTTATTTATTTATTGAATACGTCATAAGACGCGCCACATAAGGAAAAAACAGACGAACATTTTGAAGCTAATCAAAGCGAATTTTCCATGGAAACGAGCGCCGTCCTCACCGAGCTACAAAAACAAATTGGTGGGCGAATCAGAGGTGTTTATTATTTATTTATTGGATTTCTTCTTCTTCTTTAGCGTCTGCCACGCTTGGCTACAGAGTCCGTTAATCTGGTGTCATGAGGCAACTTTTCCCTATCCAGCGTAAGATTAGGGTGGACACGAGCAACCTTCAAGTCCATCGCATCAGACCAGCGCTGTTTCGGTCGCCCTCTAGGCCGCTTTCCAATTGCCTTGGAATTAAGACCTATCATGCGGACGCAGTCTTCTCCTCCACGCAAAACGTGACCGCACCTTCGTGAGCGAGCTTCGCGCAGCTATCGGCACGACACCGACTTCTGCCGAATGGCATCGTTTCGGATGTGGTCCGTGCGCGTCACTCCAGCTGTCCAGCGCAACATCTTCGTGTACATGACGCTGAGGCACGTTTCAACTTCCTTAGTGGCAGGTCAACACTCAGCGCCGTACATTGCCACTGACCGCACGACTGCTCTGTAGATCTTCGACTTCAAGCGCTCCGGTATCTTCCTATCGCAGAGCACGCCAACCACTTGGATCGCACACAACCCTTGGATCAAGCTGCACTCACGCGTGAATTCACTGCAACCACAAGTTTGTGGTCAGACGCTACTGCTGATCCCAGGTACTTAAAGACCGAAGCGTGTGGAAGCTTGATGCCGTTAACCTTGATGGAGCTGGACTCGGTAAGACCTTCGTTAAGTATTCGGTCTTCTTTACATTACATTTGCATTTACATTTACATTGAGTCCAAACCGCTCCAAGAAATCACACCAAGCTTGCACCTCGCGCTCGAATTCAACTTTATCTTCGCTAGCGAGCATTACGTCACCAGCATAAAGCAACGTCGAAGAGACGGGCTTCTGAAGATCTCGTGTAGTGACATCCATGACGACATCAAAGAGGCGCAAGGGGAAGAGCAGATTTTTGATGTAAAGATGAGAAACCCCATCGGGGTTCCAGCTGCAGCTTGAACTCAACTCTTTCGATAAGAGTAGAGAACTCGCACCCACTCTATGATCTCTTCAGGAACTCGCAAGACACACCACATCACTTCACGCGGTGTGCGGTCAAAGGCCTTCTCCAAGTCGCGGAAGGCGATATGCACTGACTTCTGTTCCTCGTGATGCTGCTCTATCAGGAGACGGACGGCGTGTATGGCATCAATGGTGCCACAGCCAGCCACGAAGCCACACTGATTGCTGGAAAGCTGGACGACGTCACGAATTCGTCCATCGACAATTCGCTCAGAGATCTTCATGCTGTGCGAGAGCAAGCGAATCGGAAGGGAATTGAAGAAGTCTCAGGACCGCCCTTCTTCTTCCAAATCAGAATCGTCATACATTGGCGCCAACACTCAGACACTTTCTTCTCTGCTACAACCTTATTAAAGAACTTCGCCAACCACTCAGCAGGGTACCAGTACTTGGAATTCCATAAATCAGCTGCCACGTTATCGGGCCCAGTCGCTTTGCCTGGCCTCATCTTCTTCAAAGCCGCTTCAATCTCCTCCACGGTGATCATTTGAACGGGGCGGTGGGTTCGAAATGTTGAAGGATGACTGGATGATCTATCCTAATCCGGGGGCCACATAACTAAAAAGTAGGTAACAAAAGGAATTGAGATTTACCGCGCTCCTCCTAGAGAACGAGCTGGAACCTATAGGAGACCAAAAACGAATGAATAAGCAAAAAAATAAAAAATCACCGCGGTTCACAACCGTCTCGGCGGGCAAAGAGCGACGGAATGGAGGCATGCTGCGTGCTGACCGCCGGCTGACATGTTATAACAGGATCTAACATGGTGAATAGGGCGCATGAAGCAGCATGCAGCGTGCTGACCGCCGCCTGACATTATAACCAGGATCCAACATGGTGAGGAGGGCACATAACTTTGCCGGCTTACAACCGCGACAAATGTAATTTTCGTTTTTTTCTTGGTGACTTTTCCTTGTTTAGGGTCCTATGTTGATCTGTAGGAGCCGCTCGGTAAGTTTCAAGTGGATTTTTTACACATAATACTTTTTAGTTATGTGGCTCCCCGGACTAGGATAGATCCGAAAATTCTACTGTAGAGATTTCCACAAAGTATTGTCGCCATCGCTTTAATGTCTTTTTGCGGTCCAAAAGAAAGATGGTCGTTCTCATCACTGATGAAGAAAAACTTTTCTATATGTTCGGTATGGCGATTCCTAGGCCCTGTTCATACTTCGAGCGAGAAGAGGGACTGGAGCGACTGGAACGGCAAGGGCGACTGAAACGACGGAGGTGGTGTGGTGTACGTAAATAATTACGTGCTCCACACTCTGTCTGCGCTCCAGTCGCTCCAGCTGCTCTTGTCGCTCGAAGTATGAACAGAACCTTGGCAAGCTGGTACAACTTGCTAAGGTCCTGTTCATAGCGACATACGGCACGACCTCTGCGTCTGTGACAATGCTTCGGTCGCGATCCTCACCATCGCGTGACTCGAGCTTCTCATTGACATAATGAGCGGCTTTTGCAACAGCCACGGCCTTCTTTGCAGCTTTCTTTGCTTCTTGCTACTTTGGCCAGTCATCGGCGGTCTTTTCGCCGAGAAACACGTGACAAACAGATTCTTCTCTTGAACCTTTGCTTTTACTGCTCTTTGCTTTTTCAACCTTGCTCGTCGTCCACATCCATGTCTGCTGTCACCTGGCGTGGTCCAGGCTTCGTAATGCCGAGTTCCGACTGTGCAGCTTAACGTATCGCATTCTCCCAAAGTTCATCGACAGTCGCGATTGTCGGTAACCGCACGCGAGAAATCACAGCTGCTCCCTTCTCTTTCATTCGCTACCGCTTCGTTCTTGGTGCACCGCATCGCTCGACCTGCTGCAGCCTTGGAAGCGCGATCTTCAAAATGCAGATCAGTTGTCGAGTCGTGAGACCATTTCATACGGTACCTCCTTTGCGTCTGTGACAATACTTCGGTCGCGATCCTTCACAGGACCAAAGTCTATCTGACACCTAGAACTCCCACTATAGAGTGAGATTAGGTGGGAGACACGCTTACGGACCACGGTGTTCATTATGGTGAGGTACATTTGCCATCTGCGGTACGCGGCCCGTGTGGGCCTGTTCACACTTCGCAACGGGAGCGGCGGTCGTCCAGGCGAATCATACGTATCGATTATTGCTGGGCAAGCACTCGGCATCAATCGTTCCGTATGCGTTGCACTAGCGATCCCGTCGCTCCGCGAACTATGAACAGGGCCTAATCGAATCCACCCTTACAGCTGTACCCGCTTTTCGCCTCACCCACGTGCCCCTCAAGGTCACGAGCGACTACAATAACTTTCGAAGGCACGTGTTGTCTTCTCATCAAGAACTTCAAGACACATCCTTGGCTTTTCTGGAGCAGCCGATCTGGAGAAGAAGTGATGGAGTAGCTCCTTAGCGGCGACAACGATCTTCAACAATCGTTAAAGCGTTCGACACTTATAATCCAGTCACGAAATCGTTCGGAGACGATTACTCCGCTGGTGGTCCTGGGACTTCCACATAGAACGATCTTGAAGCCACATCCTATGTACCTTGACTTGCAGCAGGACCACCTCGTCTTCTGCACCGCACAGAGATCAACTCTTCTGCAGCTCTAGTGCTTCAAACAACGTGCACGAGCGGTCCATCAACGTACCCACATTCAGCGTTGCCACCTGTTCACTATACTTGTGCTTTTTTAAAATTTTTCGAATGAACGAATAATCGAATAACCCCATTTTTCGAAAATTCGAATTTCCGAATAATCGAATAACACCATTTTTTTAGTTATTCGAATTTCCGAATAATCGAATAACCCCATTTTTCGTTTATTCGAATTTCCGAATAATCGAATAACCCCATTTTTGGTTATTCGAATTTCCGAATAATCGAATAACCCCATTTTTTGGTTATTCGAATTTCCGAATAATCGAATATTCGAAAAAGTCGAATAATCGAATAAACTTTATTAAAACTTAATACACCCGGTGCAAAATAGGTTCACCCCTGGTTTGTCCATTTGTACCCGAAGAACCTGCTGCCAAGGTTCAGTAATGTTACCATCGTATTCCTCACTATGGAAAACTTCCATAGGAGAATTCTAAGCAGTTTATCTTATCAGTGCAGGATACCACGAACTTTTATTGAAAATTTAAGAAATGGAGACCGGTGCAAAATATAAGTTCGCTTCATAGAAAATCTGATTAATCACAAAAGTACCTACAAACAAGGTAAGATTAGTACTTCGTCACATCAGCTTCGTTGCAACCATATCGAAAATTCTATTTTGCATGCTACTGATTAGGTTATCAATAACAGTTCGCTCAAAATTGGCCCATGCATGAAGTATGGCGTTCTTCAGATCAGAAACCGATGTCTCAGCGGTTCCATGTTTGTACACTGTGTACAAGAATGTCCCACTAGCTTTCTAGTTTTCGGGTTGAGATCTGAAGAACAGCTAGGCCACTTCAAATGTTTCATGGTGCCTTTGGTTAAGACCGGGCTTAACTAGCATACGTGTCATACAAGAGATGCAAGAGTATCCATTTTTTGATCGACAGCGATGATCAACGTCCTTGACTTATCAATTAAACAACGAAATATCTTACGTAAAAGCACTCGCTGATGCTGGAAATTGTCTGATGACTAGGTATTTACAATATGTCCTGGCAGTACAGCGTAAATGTTGAGTTTTGTTGGAGTTGAGCCAACTTGTAGTTAACTGCGATACGTGTATGGATGCATTATTTTGTTGGAAAATAAGGTTGTGCCTACGAAATCTTCTGAAATATGGCAGAAGGTAATCTCCGAGCAATTTCTGGTAGTCTTCACTGTTCATCTACGCGAGACGAACTCCAAGGCAAAAAGTTCGTATCCAGAAAACGCAGCCGAAACCATGAGACTTCCACCGACAAAGTAGCACATGTATAATACTCGCTTCTCTCTCTACTCAAATCTCTCGAATGGTGTCTGTACCCGTCGGGCCCATCAAGATTCCACTTCTTTTACACTACTGGAGAGATCTGAGAGAAGAGGTCGAGTATCCCCTAGGCGCAACTTTGACGGTGAAAGTCTCATGGTTGGGCTGCGTTTTCTGGATGCGGACTTGTCTCGTTCGTTTCGGAAGTTCGTCTCGTGTTGGATGAACAGTGAAAACTACCAGAAATTGCTCCGAGATCACCTTTTGCCATATTTCAGAAGATTTCGTAGGCACAATCTCATTTTCCAACAAGATAATGCATCCATACACGTATCGCATTCAAAAACAGGTTTATTTATTTACTTATTTATTTATTTATTCAATACGCTCGCGATAAGCGCAAGCGCCGGAAAAAAAGTATTACAACAACACAACAACATGAAGACACACCTAGAGCGAGTCAAACCAATGTCCTATGAGGAGAAAGGGCCACCTTCAGCTTACTCATAGGTCGACTGATAGGAAGCTTCTCAGGCTCCCCTTTTGTTTGAGACGCACGCAGATCAAAGAAATTGGAGCCTACAAAGCGCGAAAAGTGGAATAACTTATAAACCCGACAAATATCAAAGAATTTCCTGCGAGAAGCCGATGTGTGAAGACCCAGGTATTTGTTCCTTATCGATGCTTTAGGTACCATAGAATAAAGGAACCCGCCAATGCGAATAAGAACCTTGTAGTTAGTTATTCTGTACCTTTTCCACAAGGTTTATAAGAGGTTGGCTCAACTCCAATACAATTCAACTTTTGCAGTGGTCTAGTTTTCCTCCAGATCTCACCGCTGATAGAGAACTTGTGAGGCATTCTTATACACAAAGTGTACAAAAATGGAACCACTTACTGTTCGGTTTCTGATCTGAAGAACACCATACTTCATGCTTGAGCCAATGTTGAGCGAACTGTTATTGATAACCTAACCAGTAGTATGCAAAACAGAATTTTCGATATGGCTGCAACAAAGGTGATGTGACGAAGTACTAATCTTACTTTGTCTGTAGGGACTTTTGTGATTAATCAGATTTTTTATGAAGGGAACTTATATTTTGCACCGCTCTCCATTCGTTAAATTTTCAATAAAAATTCGTGGTATCCTGCACTGATGAGATAACCTGCTTAAAATTTTTCTATAGAGGCTTTCGATAGTGAGGAATACGACAGTAACCGCTGAGCATAGGCAGCGGATCCTTCGGGTAGTAATGGACAAATCGGGGGTATCTATAATTTTGCACCGTGGTGTATTAATAAGGACGATGCGATTTTTATGTTTTTGTGTTTCGTTTGATACGTTTACTCACTCCAAAAGCGCATTGTGTAGGCTCTAGTAAATGTAGTAAAGTAAGTTCAACGACAACATTCGCCAGAGATAAAATAAAAGATTTGAATTCTTTAAAAAAGTAAACAATGAAGATATTCAATATCTTCTCAGAACCGTTGACAATACTCGTTAAATGGCAAGACATGAGAACTTTTTTCCTACAAACAAAATCCTACAAAAAAATTCCTACAGAAATACGGTGCAAAACATCTACGCACAAGTGCAAACCTTTGCGAAAAAACCGTTCACTCCATTTGTTCATTTCATTATCTCACAGGAATCGTCAGCCAGTCAAATTGTAGAGTTATACGGCATTTTCAGTCGAAATTCAAAGTTTTTGAAATAAATTTCAACGTTCTTCTGGAATCTTCCCTGTGTAACAACGTTGAATTTGATTTGAAAAACTTTGAATTTCAACTGAAATTGTATATAGTCGTGTCATATATGCAAACTGCGAGTTTTAGTCCCGAAGTAATCGAGGTCGCTGAACACGAATCTTAAGTTAGTTTTTGCAGTAACGGTTGCAGATATTAATCAAATTATCGATTTTTCGTAAATATCACTCAACAAGATCGAAACTTCAGGCCACACTTCAGGCCTGAACACAAATCTGAATTCTTTTTTTAATTTTCAGTCGAAATTGTGTTTGTTGTGCAAATTCAGTTGAGTATTCAAGTGTATGACATCGATGACAGTCGTGGTCGCAGAGAACGCAAATGTGAAGTTAGATTTTGAAAATATCGACGAAGACCGGTCATACAATTGATTCGCTTCAACGAATTCTCCATAGAAAATCAATAGCTCGATCAACTTCAACCGATAATTTCAAAAACGAACTTCAAATTTGTGTTCAGCGAGATCGACTACCCCAATTTACGAAACTCGAATAATCAAATAATCGAAAATCGAATTCGAATAAATTATTCGAATAATTATTCGAATTCGATTATTCGAGCACAAGTATACTGTTCACGTTACGGGACTTTCGGACTAGCTCAGTTGCCCCCCCCCCCCCCCCGATGCCGTCCTCGCACCAGGGACCCTCGCATACTTCGTACACCGAGTGCGCATCGGCTTCCGCGGACGCCGTAGCATTATCTCGAAAAACTTGAACTGTCATACACCATGATGAGTCTTCCTAGTCCGGCCTGTCACAAGGGCCTGTCGCCTGCAATCGAGTGTCCGTGATTGGCTTAGCTCGCACAGCAAGCAGTTTCCAGTGGCATCACGTAGAGGAACGGACGTCGCCACCAGCATTTATCAGACGTGCTTAAGAACAAATAACTAAGCCAGCGATGGGATGTACAAATATTTAAATAATAGAGAGCTCCAAGTTTTGTGTGGCATTAGGCGCTATCTATTTTACTTCACATCGGAACGATGTTCCCAGTTCGTCGAACGAATGTGAAACGGTCTAAAATACTGTTGCTATGGTCACGCTTGACGAATCTGCTTCACCAATGCAATTCCATATAGAAATTCATCGCATGTTCGTCCTCTGTAGCGCATTCATCCAGCTGCTCAACGAACTGGTGATCAATTATCGAAAAAAGACCTGGTCGCCAACTATTCCTATTTGCCACCTTTTTAAACAGCCAGGAGTGGCACGTGCTACAGCTGGTTGATATGCGTCTACAAACCACACTGAAAGTTTATTCGAACACCAAAACTACATTTGAATGTAAGATTTCATCCAGGAGATTTGTAGCAATGTAAGAGTCTGTTGACATTCCTGTTTGCCAAGGTGTTACAATTGAACCTTAAATTAGAGTAAATGCAGAAGTTTTTTGGACTTTAATGTGCTGGGAGACGGCATCTACATAGAAACGGATCGCTTGGAAGTAGTTTATAACTTCACCTGCTTGGAAAGCACGATCACCAGTAACGGAGATGCTGAGGCTAACGTTCGATGCAGGATTGCGAATGCGACAGCAGTATTCCGGAGGCTTAAACCACTATGGATGCCGTCTTCTATTTCAAATAGTATCAAGCTGCGTTTGGATTCTTCGATAGTCGTTCCCACTGCAGTGTACGCTAGTGAAACATGGAAGATGTCAGCTAGCGTCATCAGACGGATCAACACGTTCCACTGCAAGTGTTTGCGGCAAGTAATGAGGATACGCTACATGAACCGCTTGACGAACGAAGAAGTACTACTACGCTACCGCTCGAGCAACCTCTACGAAAGCCTTGCGCAACGCCAACTCCGCCTGGCCTGACACCTTCTACGAATGCCGGCGCACCGCCTGCCAAGATTAGCCATGCAATGGACACCGCCAGGAAAGCGAACCAGACGCCTCCCAAGAAACACATGGCGTCGCACGTTTATGAATGACTTGAAAGTTATGAATATTTCTAGGCAGGAGTGCGAAGAAATAGCCCCAAGACAGGCAGCGGTGGAAAGAGTTCGTCGCCCTATGCACTCAACAGCACGGGAGGAACTAAGTACTAAGTAAGTAATGTGCTGAGAGTGTACCACTTCTCCTGTACATAGCAGAAGGCCGAATCTCATGCAGTTATTAGGTTGTTTTGAATCCTTAACAACAAGCATTTCATCTTCTCGTATTGAAGGCTTGACTTGGTTGATGGAACACGAGCTCGGCTGGCCAGATTGCATAATAGACGTTCAAAGCGTGAAACGAGGATGATTTTGTAACACAAGTCCAGCAAAACATTGGAAATATGGGGAAAATATTATTGGCACTGAAAGGCACCAATAAAAATTTCGGTGAAAGGCATGACGTTTTCATTCGAAGGCAGTACATTGGCCTGTGAAAACAGCAGAAGAAGATCTCGTTGGGCAGGTCTGCTATTCAATGCAGTCATGTATCCTGAAAATTCGCAAATTTTGCAATTAATGATTTTTGTATCTTCCAGATTTCACGCCATAATTCACTCCACCACGCTGATGGTTCCTATACTATGGGTTTGATGTCTGCACAGAAATAATCTTTCAACAAGGCACATAATTTTTATAAAAGTAGTCACCGTTTTAAAGGCCTTTTATTGTTCCCTAAAATGACCTTGTCGGGTCTTTGTCGTGTTCCATCAAGAATGTCTAAAATGCACCATTTCAATCAACACTTTGTATGCCTTCATGCCATGCACCTCTCCCAGTATCCTGGCACGCAGTACCAATCAACCGCTCCTAACTAAACCGTTTCACGTCTGACAAACGTCTGACAAATGGCGTCCTGCAAAAACGACTCAACAGACGTTAGCAGTGGATGAGCGACCGCACACGACCTCCACATTTCTAGGTGTGGTGAAGCGGTCCGGATCTTATTTCTCAGGAAGAAGACCAGTGAACAGCCGAAAGCACATCCGTTCAAACCATTATTAACACATTGACCACGAGAGCGATTTTCGTATGTGTGGCGCGTGGGACGAAGCGCTTCGCACAAATGTGACACGACATCTCGTGACCCAAACGTGGTCTAAAGGTAAATTTGGGATGCCAAACACGAGGCTAATGTTTGCCTCAACAGTTACGGCGAGCTACCATTCCCCCTCCCCCGTCGTAAACTAGGGGGCGGTCGTATCAGTATTACCGATTTTGCAGGATCTTCGTCAGAGCTTTGAGAGGCTGTTTGAGATGCTGGTCACAAATCTCAGATTTGCTTTAGGCCGGCAGCAGAGCCTTGCGGGTGCTGCGGACCCGCCATGACAACGGCGGGTAGTGCGGTACCCGCAGGGTTACTGTACGCAATACTGCGTACTTTTGCACGCAGTTGCGACCTCTAATAATGTAAGAGATGTAGTAAGCAAAACGCTTTTTCTTTTGCGAAGAAGCGTTTTATAAGCCACATTAGTAGTTCCTGAATGTAAGCCCCGAAATCTAGTAGAACACACCTTATAACTCAACAGTTCTGTACCATTTTGCGTTTGCTCTAACTATTGTCGCTCTACCTCCTCTAAAAGATCCTCGGTTGAAAAGCAGCTCGGAGATAATGTGGTAGCCCTTGTGATGACAGCATTCCCTCCGATGCCTTGTTGAGTTAGGGAAGTCTGTCCGATGCAGTTATAGCTCATACTAAAAAGAACGCCGCTTTGTTGTTGCATTTCAGTGCAGGGATTTTTCCTAAACCTCACATGGCTAACCTGTGGCTGGATGGTCACGAAGATTTGCAGTGCAACTGGTTACCTAAGATTACCGTCTAATATCGTGCCTAGGCTTTTTTTGCGTTACGTTTTGAGTGCAGGATTCCATACGCCTTCATTTGTCGACACTAACGGTGATTGCATTGTTGTCAAGCTCCTTTATGGACAGAAATTATGCGTCAACCTATTATATTGCTAGCATGTAGATTCATTAAAAAATGTTTACAAATAGATGAACCATAATCGATATCCATCTATTACGCCCATGGCGGGTCTCACCCGCAGCTCCTGACACTGCGGGTGAGAGCTGCCGTGAACAGCCCTCGGGCCTTTGCAGCTCCGCGACAACTCGTCCGCTCCGCGGCTTCCACCACAGTGGCAGCATGGGTCCCACTGCGGCGGGAGCGATTTGGACGAGTTCTGGGGTGCGGCCGCGAGACTCTGTAGAGGCCCTTACGAGATTCGGTCAACTACGGTAGGATGCGACAAGTAGCGTTACGTAGTGTGGTAAGGGGATGGTAGGAATGGGCCCGATGTGGCTAAAACTTCGTCTAGAAGTTATTTTGGTGCTCATGACGAGTCAGACGTCCATTTTTGAAATTTTAGCAAAACTAGCCAAGGTATGTTGCTAAAGATGTGGATAACGCTCACCAGCGTATACCTACCGTCACATACCCTGGCGACGGCTATTCTGCTTTGTGGAAGGACGCAGCTATAGATAGAATTTCGGAGCTCATTCTAGACTTGAAGAAAGGGGCTAAGGAGAAAAACAGTGATCCGAGATTATTAGAACGTGAAACTGAAGCATTCCTAAAAAGCGGAGGTTAGATCTGTTCCCAGCTTCTCAAATAGCTCCTACACAGATTTTGGGTAAAGTATGTGGTCCTGACACGACTATCGATTAAGAAGGAACCGGCCGGATTCGTCCAAAAGGACATCGGCGTTCCTCATCTTGAATAACCTCTCTGTACCAAGTTTGGATGGACCGGATATCATTAGATATCATTCATGTTAAAATAATACATCGTAGCGCGACTTCGTCCCACGAGACAGACTGGCTGTCGCGCACTGTCGAACGACATTGTCGCCAACGTGTTAAGGTGTACCACACGCAAGATTAATTCTACCGATGAAGAATGCAACGAACCTGGAATGAGCAACGGGTGTTTCATCAACCTGTTTCAGCGGTTGTTTTACGTTCAATTCGACTCTAAGGAGTCTGTTTTAGTGCGAAAAGAAGATCGAGTTCTTCACAGGAGACCGCGTTTTCTATTTAAATCAATGCCTACGTGTGATGGATAAGTGATGACGGTGACCGTTTCGGGAATCGTCGCAACTAGAAGAGTATAGTCCGTAGGTAAGTCCAAGCATCGTTGGGCTGGTCATTTACTTCGACGAAAAGGCGACCAATACAGTTCACGAGTTGTCGAATGGCTTCAAAGAAACAAGAAGAGTTTGGAGTGAAGACTGCTGACAAGATAGACAGACTCACTCATAAGATCGTTTAGGGGAGGTGTCAGTCTCAATGGAAGTCGTCAGAAGTCGAGCGGAAAGGAATTGATGCGCTAGGAAAAAGCATGTTGATGGACCAGCAAAGTGTCAAGGTAAAACAAGGATTTATATTTCTGTAATATTGTTTAATGACATAAACATTCATACAAAGTACAGACCCTCAAACTTGAGGCTTCCCTCCAGTTTTTGGTCATCAAGAAGAACGTTGCCATTTATATCGAATACTGTGATATAGCTTTCCGTAGAGTCTTCAATTTCCTTCGATTTGATTGCTACGATCATGTAGTCACAGGTGCCTGGTACAAATTCAAAGGCAGCGTATCCACGCTTACGATTGTCCAGTTCGCCGACCTTTACCACTTGGATATTTTCAATGTTATCGTCCGCGCTAATTAACAGATTGCTGCCTCTGAAAATTGAATATAGAATGAGCGTTGCTAAATCAATACAACATATAGGATCAAATCAACCTGCGCTCGTCCTTAGCCTCGTCATAAACGTGCTTGGAATGCTTTCTCGGAAGGAAGAACCATTTCTGGTGAATGTCTGACCACTGCACCGCCTCATGAGTGAGGTAACCCGGTGCTGGAAAACCAGCCGCCTGACGAATCTTTTTGTAGACATCGGTCCAGTCTTTGTGTTCGACCTAAAGCATTCTTATAAATGTTTCTCAATATGCTCACAACCAGGAATTACTCACAGCTCCGCTTGGCGAGACGATTTTTATCCACATAGGGTCTGTGCTTAAGACTTCTCCGTTTTTGCCTCTGTACTCCTGAAATGCCCTCACAATGACTGACAAAAGACCTCCGCTGCATCGTGTTGTACCGCGATCGGCTGTGGAAAGGTTCTTCGGGGTTGACAAAGAAAGATCGCTTACCGTTCCATGTCCTCCGACGTAGAGCCGACCGTCCTTCAAAGTCATCCACTCCGCCTTCATACCGCTCGTGGTGTTACCAGGTCCAGAGTTGAGGAAGACCCATGGAATAGCCTATAGCTTTTATGATGTCGGAAACAAACACATATCTCAATAACGTGGAGCACACGCAATGGTTACCTTTTTGCCTTCTATTTGGTAGATCATTCCGGTTTTGTCATCAGGTGAGAGAAGGTGACCATTGAAATTGGCCAGGTCGGACAGCTCCATTCCTCGTCCTTTCACATTCAGTTGTCTGAAAGGTCAGGAAATTTGCGGAAGTCGTGTTTTGTTAGTTACTTTGATCGTAACAGACAATAGTTTTACAGTTGCTAATACTGAAAATGTCTAAAAGTTTTATTATTAGAGAAACGAAGGCGTCTCAAAAACAGGAACGTATCTTAAAGTTTAAAAAATAGCGAACAATAGAATCTGAAAGTTGTCTAGCCCGTAAAAATTTTGTTATTCGCCAGATTATATGCAATCGGTACCTCAGTGGATAACTGCCACGCGGATTACCTCAAACTTGGGTAATTAAACGTTTATTGTAATAGAAATAATAAAATATGCACGAAAATACACCAGAAAGCAATCTGCCGATGATGAGTAAGAAAGTGACTCAGCTTAAGCACCTTTAATGCACCCTTACAAAAAATGCACCTTCCTACCCTGAAATTCCTAGATGCTACATAAGAGAGAAATCAATAAAAGTGAAATAGAGGAAAATTAAGACTAGCAAAAAGCTCGAAGCACCGTGCGGTGCCGAGCAGGCGACATATATACGCGGTCGCAGCCGCCGTCTCACACATTCCTGCCTTGTCGGCGTCAACATCTCAAGCCTATGGGAAACACAGCAAATTCTTGTATGAGAAAATGTGTTCTAGAGCAAGAATTATCCTACATGAGCTTAAAGAAACCTAAAGAGCTAAGGAAGTCTACTTTTTCTCTACTCGCGTTCGCGATAAGATTGTCATGTTGAATTTAATGAGCTCTATGATGTTTGGATGTAACCTCACACGACGACTTTTATGATTGTTGTCCTATGTCTTCCTTTTCGTTCTGCATTTTCTTTTCTGCTTCCACGTGTTCAGAATTCACTGCATTAATAATAGCTAGATAATTAAGTAAAAGTTAATGCAGGCAGATGAGGAACACGATACTTACTATTCGAGACGTTGCTATGATACTCATAGAAAATAGCTTGTAAGCTGTTATAACACGAGCAAAATGTACAAAATGGATCACAAGGAAGGTTGGCTTCTACACTAGGCGAATTTTTGATTTTTCAACGATTGCACTCTTATGGAGGTGGCAAAACCAGACAGACGTTCTTAAAAAAGTAGTGCCGCGAAATTTATTTATAACAACGAAAAAATCGAAAGGTTAGCAGGAGGGAGCAATTTGGCACTAATGTCACTAATTTCTTTGCATTTACGCTTCTTTAGCTTTGACGTTTTCTGCTGTTCAGGAACCGTGGAGAAATGACTTACGTGGTAACATTCTGATCGGAAGAGGGGTCCCAAGTCACACCAATCTCCCCCTTTTCTGTGTTCAGATGCAGCTCTCCGCTCCTTTTCACTGCTCTCCATGTCCAATCCGTAACGGATGTTCTAGCCTTTTTGTCTAGGTCAGTGATCGCTATCAGTTTGAGCTGAAATTAAAGTTTTGAACAGTTGAACAAGAGTATTTGTGCTTGGGAGGAACAAAGCAAATCATTTTTAACCAAGATTTTTTAAAAATAAGAGGAGCTCGTACCCATTTCATTTCTTAATCCATCACTAACATTAAACGATTCCACAACAAATTTAACGTTCTCTCATCTTGAGACTTCGGAATTTTCGTTTTATATGTCTTGCCAGTTCTTTGCCAACGAGGTTTTTAGGTTGTCTATTTGTTTATGGCCTAAGGTTTCGAGCCCGTTTTTCTTTCCGAAATCGACGACAGGGTCGAAGCGCCAGGCCAATATTCCATTAAAATACTCCATCTAAAATCCTCGCTGTCAAAGATCAGACCAGATTCCACATCAGTTTACACTCTTTTCGTAACAATCAGTGCATCTTAATTAAGCATCCGTCTCGAATATCATGGTCGCTGTAAAGCGAAATGTCTGGACAAATGGAACGCTCTAAAAAAAACCCTAGTCTCGCGTGTGCCCTGTAATGATTTAAGGTTCTGGCTTTGGTGAGGCTAGCCAATACTTCCACCCTGCGGTTTCACAAGTTGACACTATACTTGTCTAGGAAGCATAGAAAGAGAAAGTGACGTGATTACTGGAGCTCAGTGTTGTAGAGATCAATTACAGTTTCAAAATGCCGCCACAACAGCAGAGAATAAAATGCGTGATCCACCACAAAAGGAAATAGATTAGACCAGGCATTTTCTTCATTCTTTACCATATAAGACATGACGGTTTCAAAGCTCTCAGCTGGATTGCTATGAATAGCTACGAGTTGTTTGTTTGGTTCATTATGTATAAGTATGTGGTTTTTGTTGTATTAGGAAGGGTGCTGATTACGTACCGTTCGCTCTCCTCCTTCAGGAATGCACTCCTCAGGCGGAGTCAAAGGGGCAGCTGGAAACAATCATTTTTGAAACTTATGCACCGTCAAAAGTATATTTGCAGTGTTTTTTTTGATGCAGGAAAGCCTACCTAGGGTGGTTTGAAGAAGTTCAATGGTGAATAATAGGACCTAAAATAGCAGGTTAAAAATTAGTCAGACCAAAGTGGATGATATAAAACCGCTCAAAACACACCATGTAGAGTGACAGCGACCACATTTTGGCTCGATGGGTAACCGGTACCTTTCGGAGTGGTTGTGGCAATTTATATAATAGAACCAATATGAATTTCAAGTACAAACAGCTCTTCATACATCTGCAGTTTCTGCTGATGTACTTTGTGGACACCCGTCGTACAATCACTCATCGTCAGTAGAACAAAACCCCCTCCTCTCACATTTGGTAATAGTGCGGGTGGGGACATGTCCGGATTGGGACTGAACAATACCCAAAAGTGCACACAGCTTAACAAATATCCCGTAGAACGCTCAAATCAAATATACTCCACCGATCAACCAATATTCAGAGCGCGGTGACCTTGAGGACGTTCACGGCCACAGAACAGTGTTGTACTTTGAGGCTTGGTGACGTCACCTACATCCATTAAATGGTTGTTGAATCAAATGAGATTGTACTGTTCACTTGGACTTTGAGTAGGCATTCCGGTAGATAGAGCAGCGATGGAATCATCATCGCCATCAAGAATTAGATTCACACAAACAACGTCGAACATTCGCGACTGGCTGTCGACCACGAGCTGCCTTACTTCTTGCCTGCTATCTGTATGTAGTGTAGGCGCCTTGGAGGTGAGTTCCCCTGGAGATGTGCCCGTTTTGGACGTCTGGGTTCCACAATGATTGACGCTGTTCTGGCTTCCGTGCGAAGGAATGCAAGCTGGAGCAGAATACGTGTGATAGAGGCGAAAAATGCCTTTTTCTAAGAATGTCTTTCTAACTAAGTGCTTTACACGGGAAATGCTTGCTTTGTTGGCAAAAATTGTCAATTCTTATGAACATGATGAAAGTTGAGAAGTTAGTCTTCAAAGTTGAGTAGAAGGCACTCCCGGTCTTCACATTTCAGTTGCCCAAGGCTGGGTGGCCGCTGATGACACGAGCTTTCTTCAAAATGTTCACGAACATTACTACAGTAGATCTATTCTAGTTGACATTTTGGCCTTATCGCCTTCTTCGCTGTCTGGAAAAATTGAACAGACGTTAGGAAGCTACACAAGTAGCACTTTTATGGAGAAGGTTGAGTGGAAGAAGGAACAAAAGCTGTCGACAGCAACAAGTAGAGTTAACCTTTTCATAGGAAGTCGTCGGGAGCGTCCACTAGATACTCGAAGAATGCTCCTTAGAATTTGTTATTGAGTCAAGCCACATATGATCCATAGTTTCCTCTGTGATGCGGATGGAGGTAGTGAGTTAGCTGTGCTGCACCAGAAGCCGCGGTTCTGCTGAATGAGAAGGGGATCTTGCTAGAGAATCCTGACAGCATTTGCAGCAACTACCGATAGACAACGAAACACGAGCGGTTTACAAGGGACGAAAATAGTGCGATGGAGGCTGCTTTTATTTTTCTCTTCCCACATCTGCGGACATTATCCTTGTATAATACCGCTCGCGCCACACAGTCAAAACGGATTAATCCGTCGCAAACCGTTGCATACTCATAACTCCTCCGGTTTGGAATTTTTGAGGAATGGCGGATCCATTCGATTTTACTTTTCGAAGGCTTATCCGCGGTGCACACAGCTTTTCCAGGCTGCCGAATTTTGTCGTTGTGGTCCAGCAATTAATGGCTCGGGCCTTTTTTTGCGATTGGAGCAGCTTACCTTCTGTATGCACAGAACTGTGATCTCCGGAAGACCTGTGTACAACTGCACTGTGAAAGGTTGTGTTTCGAGACTGTCGTTCCATGTTGCACTGTTGAAAACTCAATTTCATCGTGAACAACGCTAGACTCCACCATGAGAACGAGACACGGGGAGAGGTGTAAAAGCGGGCCCTCACATGGCTAACCCGCCCGCTGCACAGGGACCTTTGTACCACAAGGACCACACCATGTAGGCAGAAGCTTCCAATCTGTGCTGGCAATACGTTCAGTCATCGACAAACGGCGTCATGCGTGCAATGCATGATGGATGGCGTCAAAAAACCTCTTCTTTTCAGAAAGACGAAAGCCCTGATCTGCTTGACCGTTAATGGAAATTAGTGGCTACAGATGACGAGTAATGTGAGATATGAACTCGATTCGTCCGTTGTTACTACAGGAACTACCAAAGATTGTTAGAACAGTTTGCACACATTAATAGTTGTGCAGTGCACTGCAGTAGCGTGCACCATATGCACAACACAGTTGAGTAAATAAGTGCGAACATAGATTGTGACAAATTTTTGGAATAGTAATTTGGAACGACAATGGACTACGTTGTGCACAGCATGAAACGCGGAAATGTAACAGCTTAACAAATAGGAACAGATGAACAAATATATGCGGAGTTCCTTGTTGAGTGGAATATTTGGATCTCTCCATTTAAAATTGCACCGGTTGTGAGATATCTATCGTCTGAATACAGCGTTCTCTCCGAAGCATCTGCAGTTACGGCATCAATATCAAGTATAAATTGCACACAGCTACAATAAGAAATGCTTTTCCAACACACAGAAAGAAAGCGTATAGTATGCTCAAAAGAAACCAGATTTTTCAGGCTCTACACCGACGGCAGCGATATGCTCCGAATCCAATAATCAGCCGACAGCCCTGAGTCCGCCGATCAGTATTCGACGTCTGAATAACCCCTCCCCGCTCGTAAACCATGACGGCACGCAGAAAACAGGAATCTCCAAGTTGCGGGCTCCTTTAGACTTAAGAGTGCTGCTTTGGGACTAAAGCATTAGTATCTAGTAACGGCCGCATTGTATTCAACAATTCTTAGACGTTATGGTGTTTTATTTAAAACTTTTGACAATTTTTAAAAGTTTTTTGGGTAATAATGTTGTGAAGAGTTATTTAAAATAGGAGAATTTTCAAGGCAACCACTCCAGTGTTGTGTGACAAGCGTGCGTGTTGCCGCTTCATGCTGGTAGGTCCAAACACCAACTACGTAGTACTTGGCGAAACCGCGCCATGAGATTTCTGCAAAATTCTTGGTCGTTACCCAATCTGAAGCTAAAATATAAGCATTGTTCTTCATCCACGATAATCTGTAGACCTTCTGAGGACCGATTCTGCATTTGCCAATCTAACAATCTATTTTTAAAAATTTCTTCCGATGATCACCAATTCCATCACGCAAATTGAACCATTTACGTTTTTGCTTAAAAAAGGCACCAAAACATAATGACCGTGTCAAAAATGATAAGAGCTGATAAGCTAAAGAAACTTCAAATATTTATAAGTCTTTTTGAACACAGCGGACGTGGTTTCAATCTGTGTTCCAATCAATGCCAACGTAAGGGACACCAGAATTCTTTTTAAAATTATCATAACGCCGCTGTTGACTTCAAACAATCTTGTTAGGTACTTCTCACGCAGCGAGCTAGAGCCATATTATTTGATCTAAAGAATTCCTTTCACTTTAGATTTGCTGCATTGTGACGATGAAGATCAATGGAGCAAAATGTAATTGTAAGACAATTTAATTTTATAATGTAATTCTGGCACTTTCTCAAGGCATACCGTCGACAGGCGAATTGCAAATCCGGAAATTTACCGCCGTTCTCTACTCCTGACGCGCTCCGCAAAGTGTAGGTCGTCTGCTGAACCTTAAGTATTCTTCCCCCATTGGGCGAATATCCACTTCCATATTTTAAATCTCTGTGAAATAACACTCAAAACGAGCACACCAGAATCGGATGGTAATTTGAATGCTGCGTATACCCGTAAGTGAGAAGCCTGCCCAAAATGACGATAACATTTAGGCCTAGAATTGTAGCAGCACAATTAGCTGCCCTTGCTGACTTGCTCAAAATTTATTATAACGTCAAATGCTAATGGATGAAAACTCCATCTGAATATTTACTTATCAACGGAAGAAGCCGAGGCATTCAAGGTTTTTGTTGTGTGCGTAGGGTTACTTGGGGCTACCATCCCTCCAAATAGAACGGAAACTGAATTGCTGGGTTCTGATGGATATGGGTATTCCTCAAGATGACGATACACGCGTAGATGTAGCTTTCGTATTTTACAATAGTACATACTACAAAACTGCAGGGCAAAAACTGTCACGCTTTCAGCACTCCTGGACTGACATTTTCCGGATGCTTAATTTCAAACGTTTTGTAGTCTACTGTCGACGATGTTTGCTATGAAATTCAAAAAGCGACAAAATAAAAGTAAGAATTTTTGGAGAAGGTGGGCTTTACTGTAGCCTCAACCACAGTCTCTACCTCTAGCCCCTTACTATAAAATGAAAGAAAAGAAATAAGTGTATGGAGAAGAAAGAGAGTCGAAATAAGAGCAATGTAGAGAAATCAGATAAAGCGTGAAAGCTGTATAAAAAATGAGGCTACAAAAAGGCAAACTGGGGAGAAGATTCGTTTTGCCACTGTCTTCAAACTGTTCACTGTAGTGTGCTCCTCCGTTGGCTCTTCAGTGAAGAGGAGGATCTTATAATAAAATATGAATAAACTCTGCCAACAATCACAAATTTCACTATGATTTAAACATATGGACATATGGCACGACTGGCACTTAAATAATTGAAATAAAAAAGATTTTTATCAAACTAATTGCTAAAAGCTTATTAGGTAACGCTTTTCTATTTTTGCAAATAGTACTTCATATGTTTAAGGCAGTTTAAACTTCTCAAAAGTTTGATGAAGCACTCACTATAATTAAGCGCAAGCAGCCGCTCATGCCAAATATTCAACATAAATGGTAAATACCTTCAGATAATTTCTTATCCCTTGATAGCATTTCATCAAATTTTATACGGTGAAGTGGTTGAATTTGGTCGAGTTTAGATTCCAGATAGTCTAGTGAAATTAAATCCAATCATAAATTTTTTCTAGATCTATCCCAAAAAGGGAATTCAATATGTATACACAAGAGCGTTGCTTACCTGGTAGGAGATTGCAAGATGCTGCTCAACCCCAAGCCATTAGAGTGTGTTTCCTTTGTACACTAATTTACTTTCAATTCTGCCGCTGTGGTCGACCGAGCAGAGTGGAGTGCGCCCTCCAGCTAGTAGCAGCTACCTCCACTTTCCTCTACTTGAGGCAAAAGTGAGATAAGGATTTGCAGTGTACGTATTCTGTCTTAAAAACCAATCAGCAGAGAAAGCCTTTATTATAGAAAGTTGAATGTGGGCAGTAAATCTTTATATTCTTAACGACCTACGACAAGGATTCGTGAAAATAAAGCATGGTTTCACAAAGCCTGGACATGCCTTCGGAACCGGCTTGAATCTTCGCACTATCCGTGTTCAGGGATAATGCAGTACATAGTGCGCCGAATAACACCCATAGCAAAAGTAGGGAGAAATCTGTGATTCTGGCCTCGCCCTTCTGACTCGCTTCACCTCAGTAACCAATCGTAATGGCCGATATATTTATATCGAATGTTATGATCGCGATCAACACCGAATAAGCCCTTGGCGGGAGCTTGGGCGAAAATTATTTCGGCCTCTGCAGTTGTAAGAGCACAGTGGTGCCTCTGGATAAAAACCGGGTTTTCTCCCTAGTGCAGTCTTTCTTTAAATGAAAAGGATTCATTGTAAAACAAAATTAAACTAAACTTATCAAAACTAAATTAATTAAACTTGATCTAAAAGCAATTATATTTAACGTTTGTCATCATTATAGTTTAAGTATATGTATAAATATGCATATATGTATTTATTTAATGTATGGGGTGTTTCAAAAAAGGTATACACTGTTTAAAAGATGATAACTTTGTTCACAGTGAAGGTACTGAAGAAGTTAAGGGCTCATATGAATGCTTAAGAAAGTAGAAATTTTCTGACATATGAACGGCATGGATCGCTCGATGCACTCGTCTGAATTCTTGCATTTTACACTCGATTGATTGTGTATCGCTTGACTACCTGTTATATGTACCTTCCCCACAAAGTGGCTGTATCGATTGACACGTTGTTCTTTTGAAGTTTAAAACTTAAAAAACCCTACGGCCTACGGAAAATGCAGGGCATCTCTAAAAAAATCAGGTACAATTTGAAGGATTCTAACATAGCTGCTAATGAAGCTTTTGAAGATGTTTGAGACTCTTATGAAAGCACAGGGTAGCAAAATTTCTGTAACATGGAAGCAGCCAAGATTATGCCATGCATCTGCTTGAAACCTTGCATCTCAGATTTGATTGACTGTGTATGGGCTGAATGCTTGTTGCAACCTTGTTACTACTTGGCTGGATTAACCTGTGCTGTGCTTATTTTAAATTCAAAACTTGACAATCATGTGAAAGAAACGTGAGCTGCGCGTTTATTTATTGCACAAATTAAACACCAGCAGGAGCCCATTATCCAAGACGGATTCTATAGACTGATAAAGCAACATTCATGCTGAATGGAGAGATTAATCGGCATAATTGCAGCTACTAGGTGACGCATAACGCTGAATGAAGCACAGGTTAATGCGGCCAAGTATTACCAAGATTGTGACAGGCATTCAGCCCATGCACTAGTAGTCGAGTCGGAAATTCAAGGCTTCGGGCCGGAACATGGCGTAATCTTGACTATTTGCATGCCACTGAAGTCCTGTTACGCTGTGCTTTCGTATGGGTCTCAAATATCTTTAAAGGCTTTAATAGCAGCAGTGTTAGAACCTTTCAAATAGCGCCTGCATTCTTTTTTATTTTTCTTTTTCGCATACGCAAGCCGTAGAGGTATTTAAGTTTTAGACCGTAAAAGAAGCGCAAATGATTCGATACTGTCACTTTATGGAGAAATTATAACAAGTATTCAAGCGAAACACAATCAATTGAGTGTAAAACGCAAAATTTCAGACGAATGCATGGCGCAATCCATACCACTCACATTTCAAAAGTTTTCTATTTTCTAACGCTTTTATGCAGTTCTTTAACTTCTTCGGTGCCTTTACTGTGAGCAAAGTTAACACCTTTCAAACACTGTACACATTTTTTGAGACATCCTGTATAGCTTTCACTATCCCCTCGGATCGAGTTCGCGGTTCGGTCTGGAATTAAGGCAAACTAAGCCTCCCCTACCAGCTTGATTAATTGGTGACGGCAAGTGTTGGCAAACGCTAAAGAACGCGTTCAAGCCACGTCGAAGTAGTAGAAGTAGATTGCGTAGTGAATGACTACCGCTAATCTTCACCCTTGCTCTTTACCCTGCCCGTACAGCTAGGTATTTCATGCACACATAGAACCACACACTCAAATAACTATTGGAGGAACAAGCGCTTCTCTCAATAAAATAAATGGCTGACGAGTAAAGTTGTCTTGAATGGTGTTCTGAAGGACAATGCTAACTGCCAGGTTCGACCCTCGATGAATCTCGGCATTGATCGTTGTCCAATTGTTTGGTGTGGTGTTGAACTCGAAACCGAGATAGTACACGCTTTATTGACGACTAACGTTTCGGCGATGTCGCCTTCTTCAGAGTCTGAAAAGTCCGAACATATGCTGAAGCTACCAGGCCAAACATCGCCACGAACCTTGCGAAAACTCAAAGACCCGCCGAACAGCAACCCTTCCGGCAGAGAGAGATGACAACAGCCCAACATTTAGAACACCCGAGAGACCCCACAAAGTGAAACTGTCTAAAAAGCGAGACTGAGGTAAGGGGTGAGCTCGCGGGTTATATAGACGCATTCCCCCCGCCGATTCAACCTCGGGCTCTTGGCCTGTATCCAGAACCCCCCCCCCCCCCCCCAGGGTCTTGCGCGCGGCGGTATGGGCCTCCCGTGCTAGAATTTTGAAAGTGACCCCAAAGTCGGCGCCGTTATGGTCGTTTACCCTGTGGCAGCCCAAAGCAGTTGATGGTCGTGACCTGCTCTTCCCTTCCGGGTGTTCCTTAACGCGGACGTAGAAGGGGCGAGCTGTTTCACCGATGTATTCACCTCCACAGCTGTTGCACCTTATGAGGTAGACAACCCCCGAAACCATGCAGTCTCCTTCGTTGCCTGCAGGACAGATGGCGCAATTTGAAGAAGGCGACAAGGCGACCGAAACGTTAGTCGTCAATAAAGCGTGTACTATCTCGGTTTCGAGTTCAACACCACACCAAACAATGCTAACTGTTCAGGCTTGTAGGATTGGAGGAATAACAAACGCACTTGGATTAGGCACACGCGTGAGGCTTGTCTTTATGTGGCGAAGTATCATTTCACCAACTGGATTTGAGCTATTTGGATGAGAAGTTGGATCACGATACACACACTCGCTCATTTTTGACTTTAGCTGTCAATATACATTCAGAAAATATAATGAACAAAGGTTGAGGAGACCCCGACTAACATCGGTGGTTTTCTGCATATGAGCTTCACACTCATGCACATTTTCGCACAGTTGTTGTTATTTCTTCTTCATAAATAATAAAAGGGTAAAGCCATATAAGCCATAACAGTACCTTTATTTGTAAAACAATTGAAAGGAAAGAATTGGTCCGGTTTTTGGATCGCATGGGCGCTTGAGGAGGTTTTCTGTTTGCGAAGTACACATTCCTCTCATAACTTTGCACAGCTCTTTGGTTTTTCCGTCAAAAGAAAAAATGGTGAGGAACATGATTGAACGGTGGCTTGAGCTGGAACATGAACAGTTTACAACAAGTTCGGCTTGTTAGCCCTTAAAATCTGTTGCTTCAGCTGATTACAAAGCTGCTTGTCATATCCATGTATGCTTCAATCCGAATGAGAATGCCTCTGACACAAGGAGCTGAGAGTAGCTGTATTGATGTTTTTGATTTAATCGCTCGATCCCATGATAACTGATGTTGCTTGGTCGCCCGACACCCGAGCGTGTTCTCGAAAACTTTTGCACGCGAAGTGGTTGATATTTTAGCTCGAGCGGTTGGTTGAATGCTAGCTGTCGATTGGCAATATGGAGAGTTCAATGCTCAGCAGTTCTGTGACACGTGTAATACAACGTGTCGAAGACGCATCATTCTGAAAAGCGCTGCGAACCATTGATTTCGCTTTATCAGCAAACCTCCAGGACAAAGGTCTACAGGAAACAGCAGCTGACTTCAACCTTATTCATCTGATTCTCAGACAGAGTATCCAGTTTCCAGGCAAGTGGAGAATTTTGTGTAAATCCTCGACTGAACAGTTCATATTAGAAGCTTTTAGTTATGTGATCATCAGATAGCATAACCTGATCTGCTTACAAGGGGTGAAGAGTTCCTTTATCTTAGGCTATTGTCAGTAAATTCATTATGCGTTTTATTTTGATTATTTAAGCGCTTCCTTCGCAACACATGAGGTTACGCTACCATTCTGCAAATAAGGCCTCTCATTGATAGCAATGCCATTGCGTAGTTACATTTCAGTCAGATTTGAAGTAGAAGGGTAGGAGAATTAGATATGTTCGAGATTGCAAGTATTCCGATTGCTCAAAATTGTTGTTGACCTGGAGGGCATTGATACAGTCCGAATTGTGGACTCTGGGAGTACAGCCGATAAGCTGTATGAAACGTTGCTTAAACTCATCATCAGGCAATTGAAGCATGAGCCTTTGTGCATTCTTCGTGCACAAGAAAAGGGCATTCCTAAGCAGCAGGCTGAAGTCATAAGAATGAGCCGCCGTTGTTTCAACAGACGTAAGAAAACATGTTCCATCTGTGGACAACAGATCCAGTCCTTGAATGAGTCCTTCCCACAAAGACTTGGTAAGGCTCTTCATCGTTACAGCGTGCTTCTAGTAACTGGATTTAATCGTAAGAAGGTCTCTTTTAAATGTTATAGAAAAAAATTTAAAAAACGAAAAAATTAAAAACAGAAAAAATTTAAAATAAAAAATAATTTTATATTTTTTATTTTAAATTTTCACGTTCCGATAAAAGCAGGGAAATCTCTGGATAAAATTCAGGGTTCATGGAAAGCTGATATTAAAGGATAAGGTTAAACCTGACCAAATGGCTGACGCTTTTGGTGAGGCTAACAACAGGAAGCAGGCTGAAGATCACATTACGTTGGTGAATGACAGTGAAGAACTGGCTCATTTCCGGGATTTAGCTCCATCTTATGGCCTGAAAAGGGTGAGGTTATTGCATGTGTTGTCCAAGTGGCCGAGCTTTTTTCAATATGGATTGGTGCAAAGTAGCCGAAGGGTTATTACCTACCTCTGCAGTATATTTCAGCTTTTTAAAGGCTCTATGCAACAATAGAGAAACAATTGGTGAAATCGAAGCCAATCAGAACTCATCCCATGATCGGTAACTAAGACATGTTTGTCAGGGAGAGCGAATCAAGTAAACGTTAGGGGTTAAGTTAGTTTTCTCTTTTTATATTTTTTTAAAGTTAATTCTCCAGCAAAGTTTTACCTGAATTTAGCGGTGTTCATCAAGGAGCTGTATTGCTCCTGATCGTTTTGCTGGTTTGTACATATGAGGAACAAAGCTACATTAATAGTTAAAGAATTTGGAGTAGGCTGTGCGCTGGCGATGGGATTTACGTTACGTACGTAGCGCTTATAGCATTTTCATGTCGAATTGGACACTTATTCAAGCTTGGAATCAAAAGAAACCCTTCCAAATCGACAAGAGTTTTTTCTTCACTGAACTAGAGACTCTCTAAAAAGGTAGAAAATTTTTTGTTCGAAGTAAAACTTAGTATAGCTTTTTTGAAGTTTTAGTTGACCTACCCAATAAGTGAAAACGTTGTTTGAAACCTTATAAAAGTTTTTATTTTATGAGGAAAAATAACGGTTTAAAATTTATTTTGCAAAGCATTTTTATTGCCAAAAAACTTGCGTCATGCTTTCTTCTGAGACGTCGCGATTTTTATTCGATTGATAGCAGAATTTCTGAGTGTATGAAGTTCGACACCTGATTTTAGAGCGAATGCGCTCATCGGCAACGTCAACTTGTCGAGCGGCGCACGCTTGCCGGATTTGGGGCCTAGTTTCGCCCTTGCTCAGTTTTTTTCTGCTAGCGCAGCGCGCAAGATCGTAGGTAACCTCCAGTCGTTGCATGATCACCTGCGGCATAGGGCCAAGATCGATACGCGGGTGGATCGGGTCCTGTTTTGTCAGTAACACGACGAAACCGCCTCCTCCCTTTATTGAACCGTATAGTGGGCCAAAGGTGCCAAATCTGATGACAGATGCAAAATTTCGCATTTTTGCGACCTCCCTGCTCACGATGTTGCATCGGAGTGCTGAACGGTTCTGCTCTTCCAGGGTTTCTAATCTAACAGCGGTAGAAAGGCGTGTTTTGAGGAAAATAAGGGGTCTGACAAAATCTGATGCCATTAGAGCCAAGTAAGTGGCAAAGGTGGGGAGTTTGTGGTGCTCTCTCAAGAACTGGACAAGGCCATAACGAGGCTTCATCTCCAATATGACATCGTTTACGCCCCTTCCTCTTATGAGGAATTTTTCAAGCTGTTCCGCCGCCTAAACAGTAAATGGACAGAACTTGCCAGCTCAACAAACCTTCCTGGAGGAGCAGACACGCGACTCAAGTATGAATTGCTTGTATTTCCGGTGCTATACCTACCTATTAAAGCACACAAGCTATATCCCGGGGATGCTACCGCTGTCGACCCTCCCCCCTTATTTAAGGTTAGATCCATTGTAAGTAAAGTTACTGGTCCCACAGACAGCATCTCGTGGCATCTCAATCTTGTTCTGGTACATCTGTTCAAATTTATTTCCTCACCCTTGCCAAACAATGAGGGATTTCTTCAAGTACTCAGCACAATAGGGTTGAGGATGGTATGTGATAGAATCGTTTGATGTATCTAGTTGTACACAAACGTTTCTAAGGAAAGCGCCTTGCAGGCCGTCATCGAAATCCACACCGAAAACCAGGCCAGTTTAAACTTAGGAGGCCTCAGCATTGAGCAGATCATGAATTGCTGAATGAGCGCCTAATGTGCAACATATTCAGGTGGTGTGGAGAGTACTACAGTCAGGTGAGAGGACTGGCAATGGGGCAAAGATTGGCTTCCATGCTTGCGGTAGCATTCATGTCGAAAGTGGAAGCTCCGCTCATAGATTGCAAACCTATCGTCTACTGTAAGTACATACATAGACGATTGTTAGTGTGTTCCACTCAATCTGAAATTGAGACCTGTTTCTACCTGCTGAACGAACAGTCAGAGCATATAAAGTCGCTAGAGAAGAACCTGCAGAAAACTGGCCTCCATTTTTGAACCTACAGGTTTGCCTCTCTGGAGGAGTTTTCAGGACGATGTGGTACCGCAAGCCGAGCAACAAAAATACCCTTGTCCACTTCCGATGTTCTCATCCGACCAGTACGAGGAGAGGAATAGTTTGAGATATTTTTCGAACAGTGGTTTCGAACAGTTTCGTCTGATGCGGAGCAGAAAGCCACGTCAAGGAATCTGGCCAGTTTATTGCCGGAACAAACGGGTATCCCGCAGAGAGGTTTCAGGAGCGGCGGAGACGGCGAGCTGTGGCGGCGGCTCATCGTCAGGACAATGGAAAAACACTCTTCTGCATCTCCTTTTGAGCAGAAGAAACAAGTGCGGCCCTTCGCACGTGCCTATGCAAGGCAAGTCTCGAGGAGCTGGTTAGAGTGATAGATGTGGTAGAGGTTTTTCCCACTAACCTAAAGGGGCTAGTCATGCACCACGCTAGTCAACTAGTCATGCACCACGCTATCTTGTGTTATGTGCCCGTTCGGAAGTGAAGGAGACTGCATGACATCGGGGGTGGTGTACCTCATTACCTGCAGTCAATGTGGAGAGGGGTATATAGGGGAGACGGGCAGACTTCTTTCTACAAGGGTGAATGAGCACTTGGATGGCCTAAGGAAGTCCAAAGCGGGACCCCTTTGGGGGAGCACAGAGTCCGAAGTCATGGTGGCGCAATGGTTGAGGTGACTGTTATGATCTTGACGCGCCAGTGCGTCATCTTGGCACGCAGAGCACTAGAAGCGTTTTGAATCGCTGCCCAAAATTTAAAAATCAACCGCGAAGAGGAGTGCATCGCGGTGAGGCAAGAGCTGGCGCCCTTCGTCGACCTCTGCGGGTTTGACCTACGTGGTCGTGCTCAAGGGGGTCCCCGGGTCAGGCAGTCTGTAAATATAAGCTCGTCCACCCAACTAAGTTAGCCCACCTAGCTAAGGGTGACTGGTGGATCGTTTCGACCTCCACCGTAAAGGTTAGCTTTGCGGGTTTCTAGGACTTCGCCTCTTGACTCCTTGTTTCCATAGGAATTAAATAGTTTCTGTAAGATGAAATGGCGTTTGGGCGAATAGTTTCCAAATGCTACTTCGACTTTTCCAGGCTCTGACGAAGGCGACATTGCCGAAACGTTAGCCAGAATAAAGGTGGACACCAATCTTGGTTAACAGCTGCAGTCAACTTCATCACATAAGCGCTAACGATGCCAAGATTTATGGAAAGGAGGGAAACATTATTATCATCCTAGTGTAGTTACTTTCCGAGCTTAGCCCTGAGTTTCAAAAAAGTCTAACGATAAGTGAATTTCGTACTCTCGAAACATATTGGTCTTCTAGTTGTGTCTGATTTTATTTTGAAGACGACCATTTTTATATAGAAGGCGGTCAGTTTAACATGTAAAGAGCACACTGGTTGTTATAAAGTTCGATTAGAATATGAGATAATGATTTGCAGTGCGGCTCTACAAGTGAACTGCTCGTCTGAAATTGCTGCTCAATTTGCGGTTCACGTATCTTGGACGCACTTTGTGGAGACTGTTTGCTTTTCCCGCTTCTAACGCTAGAGGATTCGTATTCATAATCGAATTCCAATATGGAACAAGATGGATGTCTGCCGCGGCGCCGTTTTCCTAGTCATAATACGTCAGCATCACCGCTATCATCTCACACATTTTTCGATGACTACAAATCACATTGAGCCTTCCCATTCGCCTCTCTGCGAGTGTGTACGGTCTTAAAGATTTGTGGAGCAGATTTTAAAATTTCCGTCTTCATTGAGGTTGTCGCTTAGTGTGGTATTTTTTTGAGATGAACGTTTGGAGACCCTACTTGAAGCGTTAAGTAATGTCTGTTTCTTTACCCTCTTCATGCATTCTTTATGAAAAGCGTTTGATTGGCAGTATTAGAGCTACTCCTTGTCTGAGAGATTAGAGCTTCCATTTGTATATCTACTGCTTTGATATTCCAATCACAAAAGCACCTATTTCCAGTGGACTATTTTGACATTGACATGGCTGGGGCGCATTAGAGAGTGATCAGGAACTGCTCACTCGAATTGTGCTGCATATGCATGAAAATAACTCTCATGGAATCAAAGATTCCAAGCATATCGATAATTCTGTTCTAATACTTTGAACTGAAACTCCGAATACCTAGAAAAGACAGACCCCCTTCCCAAACGTAGTCATAGTGATATCCCACGACCTATTATTGGTCTACTAGTGTTGTTACTAACGCCGCGCAGGATATGTTTTATGGTTGCTGCGTTCGGTACTTATGAAGCAGAGGGCCCGTGGTGCTGTGGGTTGCCGGCAAACATGTTAACGCGGCAACTCCACGGCACCACGGGCCCTCTGCTTCATAAGTATCCTGCATTCTTATTTTTATTTTATTTTGTTTAAGCGCACTTATTGGTGCATATTAAATAAATAAATAAATTTTGTGCTACATCATTGGCAATAGTGGAAACATTAAGATGAGGACGGCTTTCTCTGGGTTTGCAGCTCACCTTGCGCCTGTTGAATCAGGGTTTAATGACAATGAAAAGCCAATGCGTATAAGGCGGCAGTGAAATTAACCTAAAACTGCAACGAATGCGCACTTCCAGTGTTCAAGCCTTAACGACTTTTCAAGGCTAGTTTCAAGGAAATGGATAGCCAAATTATACTACGCTTTGAAAATTGTGCGCACTGTGACCTCGCAAAGGCAGAATTACCCCTCCACGCTTTGAACGCCGTGGTCATCGAGAGCCACTAGCAACGTACCCATTATCTCCGTCATGTGCTGGAGTAGCTGTATTGGTCGAATTCGCGTGAAAGACCCGGAAAGCTAAATATTCGTCGCGAGAGTTATTCCAGGTTTTCCTGAAGTCCAACCCGCGCAGTGGTACTTTCTTGGACATCCCAGAAATGTGTCGGCTTCTCCTAAGAATGTAAAACCGAAGCGCATATGACCCGGTCTACATAACTTTCGAAGACTGTTGTAAAGCTGATGGCGATGCTGTGTGATATCATATCAACCTATTTAGCTCCGCCACTCATTACATTGGCTGAGTACACATTCAGAATGCCGCCATTACTTCCTGTAGAATTGGAGCGCGCGACGCATCCCGCAAAGACTGGTTAAAATTGTCTTTGGGCATTATCCTCCTCGACCAAAAAACTCATGGTCAGTTCCAGGTCGGGAAATGATATGAACAGACTGAGATTAATTATTAAAAATTTCAAACTGAATTAAATTTACACCATAAGTCGAGTAGTGGTCGTCATCATGGTTGAAAGCAGGACGAGTTCATAACTCTCACACATAGCACACATTCTATCCCTTAAAATAAGCCAGGTTATGTTACTTTAAACAATATTTTACTTTAAATGCTTTAAAATAAATAACCATGGAATATTGTAGTCCTTAAAACTGAGTGTGTTTTTGGGACATAGATGGTTCATTTTGGGTGCGTGATAGCTCAGTTGAAGAAGGCGCCGACTGTCGCGTGCATCCGATACTAGGTTCTTGGTTCGGATTCCCCGCCTAGGCCGACAAAGCCTTGCATCTCCCTGGGTCGCTGTATTGGCACCAGGCCTGCCTGGGAATATTAACTGACTTGGTTATCGGCTGGCCACCGCAAGTCATTGCGTGGGCCGAATTCGCATTCGAATCAGCTCCACGACATCCCTAGAAATGGAACGCCTCCCTTTATCATTTACCATAACATGCACCCAACGAAGAAGAGTGTTTAATTGCAGATTGGCTGATGCAGAGTTTCATTGAATTTCACCCCCACAGGACATCCAGTACCTTGATCCACTATCATCAAGTCATAATAGGAGCCCAGTCATAATCGAAGTAAAACATAATAAACCGTCGCATCCCTACTCTGCTCCGGTTCTGGCTCTGTTTGTATTTCGAATCGATGACAAATTCAATTATCGTATCGTAGCAAA
This sequence comes from Heligmosomoides polygyrus bakeri, assembly GCA_947359475.1. Classification (NCBI taxonomy): domain Eukaryota; kingdom Metazoa; phylum Nematoda; class Chromadorea; order Rhabditida; family Heligmosomidae; genus Heligmosomoides; species Heligmosomoides polygyrus. The sequence continues at coordinate 29,759,836 of OX375868.1, forward strand.
CACAATGGGACGTTCAAAGAGAATCGATTACTTTTCAAATAACACAACAGTTGATCCTGAGCTCTATTCACAGAGTGCACCGCAGACCGTACTGTTTGAACAATGGCCGTTGTTGACGGCCTTCGTGGCAGTAGCGATGGATTCCATGTACGGTTTACGTTCTCTACTATTAGTATTCTGTGACGCCCTAGGCTTTACGATTAGTTGAGTAGTGGTTAGAATTCGGTTATCCATGACTAAACTGCAACATCAGGGCCTAATTCACTTTATCATCAGTGCTTCCGTGGAAGACATAAACGATCGAATATTCTACAATTCCTTTCCTCGTATAATGTCATAATTTTCCTTAAATGTACTTTAATATTATAAAGAAATAACAGTAAAACTATGCTCCAACGGTTCATTTCGCCAATTTCCCTTCAGACGAACCACGTTCATTATAACGCCTCGATTGCTCATATGTATACTTGGTTTAATGCTAAGGTTTAATGCTTCGACGCTAAATATGTAGGTTTATATGCATGCAATGTAGTCCGAATGTGAGTGGATCAGCTTTTTGAGAGTTTTTTGAATATCGCAATGGCACTTAGGAAGTACACTTAAGCTAACCGATATGATTGGTGTTTGGATAGCTTTTGCTCAAGACATTGCTTCATCTCTTCCGTAGAATATTTGATCCCTATTCCGCAACAGGGAGGTAATCGAGGCTTGGCTTCGCTGGGTTTGTAATAGGTTGTGTACAAATAAACTGCGTTCTGGCACATTAATTTTCAGCTAATTGTTTTTGGATATAGCTCATTCAATTTATGTTGCAGTCTTCCGCCATAAGCATACACAACGGTCGTTCGTTACATTCTTTATTTGCTTCAATTTTCACTCATCGGGTATTTCACAGGCCGGGTCCATGAAGGACTTTACCCAGGGTTATGTGGGTAGAGGATAAAAATTGAAGCAATTCGTGTGATTCGCAAGAGCGTGGAGGTGGAGGAATGATGGTTAGAACTATATCAATCACCAAATTATGTCATATATAATAGGATCATGGATGCCACACTAGCCATCTGTCCACTACATATACTTTGTTGGTATACTTATCCACTACCATTAACCCACTACCTTACCAATCCGGATTCAGGACGAATAACTATGATGCTATCTAGGAAGCAGATTATCATTTTGCTTCGGCGGTTACACTTGTTAGGAAAGCTGTACGGGCTCACAAGGGCATTGTTGAAGCATGGGGTCTAGATGTGTTTTCAATTCGCAATACAAAACCGTGATCCGATTCAGACCCGAGGCACAAGCCTTTAATATGAACCAGGCTTGGACCCCTGAGTTTGACGACGCCTGTCCGAAATCACTTACATAGTAAAAGCCCAAAAAGTAGGAATTTTCTTGTCGTCACTGTTGAACAGGTAGAACTCATCAGTTGTTGAAATGCAATTCTTACAGACTTTCACAACGTAAGATTTCTTTTTTGAAAACTAACTGAGGAATACGAGAGAATGACTATGTAAAATCGATACGTGTTTGAAAATTAGTAAGTATAAAACATTGCCTTCGAATACAAATGCTAAAGTTTGATTGCATTAAATTAACGAGATGCTATTTTGATTTGCCACTGGAATGTGGACCCTATATTTGCTGAAGCAGCACTGTTTTTCAACAACCTTTCATGCTTTGCTCAAAGGGTCCCATCGGCTTGTTCTGCTATAATCAAATACCTTGCCGCGAGGATTCCTCTTTGAGCTCTTTCAGGAAAAAATCGTCTGGCTTCAAAGTTGATCCTTTTAGAGTAAACTCGAAGCTTTGCAAATGTTCCAGAAAGCCAATTTCTCCCCATTTTTGCTACCCACTATATGTCCTTAGTCGCGACTTTTCATATCTTCTTCCTACTCTAAAAATTGCTCGACCTTTTTCTACTAGATAAAGAGATCTGAGGTTGAAATTGGCAGCTGTATCCGTGTAGACGCCACATCGTGGAGTGCACACTATGTTTTTGCTGAAAGTAGACGTCATAGCAAGATACTTTTTGATTCCCCAAAGCTGGAGGTAAATAGTTTAAAGATCATCAGGGATTTTCTTTTGTTTATTTCTGTGGAAGATAGTATAGCTTGTGCTTGACATTCCGTCACATTAAGGACTTGTCTGTCGCGGTCAAAGTATCTGTTGAAAAAATTAGTGTTAAGCTTTTGGGCAGCTCCTTGCTATCCTATCAGCCGAATTTCGATCCAATTCCGTCCAATCGTTTCCGAGATTCAAGCTATAAAACCTTACTTACTTTGATACTTTGATGGTCCTTTGTCGGCTGGAGGTCTTCTCAGCGGGGACCACAACTCTTCCAGACCGCTCGATCTCTGGCTGCTTGCATCCAGTGAGGCAGACTCCGCTCTCTGAAAGATCTTGAGAATGAGTCTGCCCATCGCGTTGGCGGTCGTCCCAGTGGTCTCTTATGGTCTCTCGGGAGCCATTCTGTGACACGGAGACTCCATCTATCGTCCTTTCGTCGAAGCAGGTGTCCGGCCCAGCGATATTTGGACTTCTTCATGTACTGCAGCGGGTCTGCTAATTGCGACTTCTCCCGTAGCTCCGAGCTTCGTAGGCCTTCTTGCCATTGCTGACGAAGGCTTGTCCTTAGAAGACATCTCTCCAGTGCACGATGCGTAGTTTGCATCGCTCTGGCGATTGTCTTGTTGTCGGGCCAGGTTTCCGTCGCGTAACACATCGCAGGCAGTACAGAGGCGTTGAATATCGAGGCCCTGAGGCCGGGATCCTTGACCTGATCGGTGACTTCGCGAATCGAACTGAAGGCTGCCCATGCTGCGCGTCTCCTGCGGGCGATTTCAGGAGCGAGGTCGTTATCCATGTTCAGCTCTCTTCCCAGATAGACGTAGTAGTCGACCTGTTGCAGAGCGACTCCATTTAACCTTACGAGTCCCGTGTCACACCACTGGTTGACCATAAATTGCGTTTTGGACATATTCATGTCCAATCCAATCTTCATACCTGCCACATTGAGCTCGTTCAGCATTTCCTCGACTTCTGCCGTGCTGGTAGAGATGAGAACAATATCGTCGGCGAAGCGAAGATTGCTGATCCGTTTACCGTCGACAAGGTAGCCTTTATCGTCCCAGTTCAAGTCTTTCATGGCATCCTGGAGTGCCGCTGTGAATAGCTTGGGAGAAATCGTGTCTCCCTACCGTACTCCTTTCCCGATAGGAATTTTAAGCTTTCGATCGAACAGCTGGATGGTAGTCGATGTGTTCGAGAAGCATTCGTCGAGAAGTCGGATGTAGGGCGATGGTATACCAGCGTGCACAAGTGCGTTCAAAACGGCGTTGATTTCCACAGAGTCGAACGCCTTCCGGTAATCCACGAAGACAAGGACAAGTGGGAGGTGGTATTCGCGGCTCCTCTCGATGAGCTGTGAGACAGTCTGGATATGGTCCATGCAGGAGAAATCCTTGCGAAACCCTGCTTGCTCCACTGGCTGATATTCATCCAAGCACCGCTCCATGCGGTTAAGCAGTATCTTGGTGAAGATCTTGTACACAACCGAGAGAAGACTGATGAGTCGATAGTTGTTGATATCCTCCTGCTGACCTTTTCTGAAGATTAAAACCGTTTTCGATTCCTTCCATGAGTCCGGAATCCTACCAATTCGAAGGTAGTGGTTGAAGTGCTTGGCAAGAAGTGAGCAGACGGCACTGCCACCCGCACGAAGGAGATTAGCAGAAATGCCGTCCGGTCCGGGAGCAGTGCCCGGCTTCATCCTTCTGATGGCATGAGCAACTTCTGATTCCAGAATGGGAGGTACTTTCTCAGCTGGTGGCATCAAGCATTTCGGGACAGTGATGGAAGAACGGAACAGATCTGTGTAGAATTCCTGAACGATGGCCTCCATCGCTCTTCGAGACGTTTGCGTTGTTCCATCCTTATCCACAAGGGCTGACATTATTGCCTTCTGGTCGCAGAGATCTCGTTTGCAGCGCTTTATGCTTGAACCTTTCCCAGCCGCTTCTAACAGCTTCAATCTTCTGTAGGCTTGAATGGACTCCTTCACTGCAATTCGACAGACCTTCGAGATGGTGACTTTTTCCAGATGGGAAGCATTAGGATCCAGTTTAACAGCTCTTCTTTGCTCCAAGAGTTTAACCGCATGTGCGTTGAGTCATGAAGCAGACGGTGATGTGGCTTCGCAAGAGCTGCTAGCACATTTCAACAGTCCTTTGGAGAGACGGTCGTAGTCTTCCGATGGATCTTCAAGAAGATTCCAATCGTACGACTTTATCGCATATTCCAACTCCTCAGACTTGAATGTGGGGATCCTCACCGGTGCCGCTTTATGAGTGTCACGCTTGAACATCCTCTTTTTGAGAGTCAGCTTCGCACGGACAAGACGGTGATCCGAGCCGGTGTCAAATGAAGGCAGCACGGAGACGTCGAACAGACTCCAGCGTCTGTTTGTAAGAGCATGGTCGATCTCCGAACGTGTTTCTCCATTTGGGCTTTCCCAGGTCCATCGTCGGTTTGAAGGCTTCTTAAACATAGAATTTCCATGGTAGAGACGGCACGCGGATAGGAAGTCTATCAGGCGCTCTCCGTTTTCGTTCCTTGAGGAAGTTCCATGTGGTCCTAGCCTCCATTCGTCGTGATCATTCGTACCGACGATAGCGTTAAAGTCACCAACGACAACTTTGTAGTAGCTCTTCTCGTCGTTGACAGTCCTTTCGAACAGCTTGTAGAATTCCTCCTTTTCTTCATCTGTGGCCGCAGATGTTGGAGCATATCCATTTATGATGGAGATGGTTCCTTGATCTTTGGTTTCCAGACGAAGAACAGCTACTCGCGGACTGATGATCTTATAAGAGTCTACTAGGTGGTGCACTGTCGAATTGACGAGAAATCCAACTCCGCCAATATTCTTTCTGCCCACCTTTGCTCCGATAATGAGAAGCTCGTTGTGGTCGGTCCTTCTTATGGTTTCCGTTCTGCCTTTCGTTTCCTGCAGGGCGATAACGTCGTATTTGATGTTGCGGCTTCTGTAAAGCAGTGTCCGAAGATCCTGCTCAGATGCGATCGAACGACAGTTATAAGTGCAGACGAATAGGCAGTTTCCGTGTCGTGGTGGGAGGGAGTTTCCGGTAGTCCGATTCCAATGACGTCCTGATAGTTTAACTCCGAGATTAGATGGCCCCTCGCCGGAGGTGGATGCAACCGACGTCGTAGAAGTCCACCTCCGGCGCGCGGAGGACTGGGGCGCGGGTTTAGTTGTTTGAGCCGTAGCGGTGGTCTGGTTACTCACATGTTCCTGGCCAGGGATACAGGAGAGCCGCCCATACACGACAAAGCGTCGCGTAATGCGTGACCGTTTGTGCCGTTAGCCACCACAAAGTGATGTTCACCCCTTCACCGCGGTGAGGTGGCACATGAAGGGGATAAAACCTTGAGACACAAAAATCGCGTTTTTAGGCTTTCATGAAAAACAATTTAAATGATATTTTGCATACCAGCGGCTGGATCAGCCGTTGGTCATGCAACATATCATGTAATTATTGCGTAATTCAGATACGCCGTGCATGAGCTATTGGGTAAGATAGAAAAGGAAAAGAAAAGAAGAAAAGCCTTTACTAAGTCGTATTGTCCTCTATTTTAAAGGCATGGGCTTCTTTCAGATTTTTCAAAATTGTGTTGATAGTTGTGTCACTTTAGGGACCTGCGGGAAGTGTACAGGGTGGCCCATAAGTCCTGCAACAAAAACATAGGCGTATAAAAAGGCTAAGAATGCACTAAATTTGGTACATTTTTAAACCATGTTTGCCCATGGTTTGTAGATTATGGTGGAGCGATACTATTCATAAGGGACCACTCCTGGATTGATAAGAGCCTTCAGATCGTGTGGGTCGCTTTGCAGCTCACGTCGCAGCCCCTCTTACGGAGTTTTACTTCTTATTCGTTCCAAAGAAGATATTGAACAATAGTTTTCCCAGGCTTTATAGAGCAAGACATTTTCTTTAAGATGGTTAATAAACAAAGATTGAAATTCTAAAGATTTAGGAATTTCACAGCTAGTCTTTCGCAGGTGCAATATTTTGCAGATGGACTGAGAACCGCTACCACGTCCTTTTCTTTTGCTGTTACAGGAATCGCTTTACCAGATTGTGCATTTTGCTTTTAAACAGCGCGATTGAGTCTCTAATATATGGTGTTAAGTTTTTGTTCCTATCAAACGAACATTTTTTATTGATTTTCACTATTTTTACACAAAAAATTATGGAGTGCGGGGAGACATTTTGGAAAATCGTGTATGACAAAAACTTGCCATGCGTGGCCGTTGTTTTTATATCATCAGGTTCCTGCAAAGGTAGCATTAAACGCACTATTATTTTGACCTTTCTGGGATCGCTCAACTTTGAGAAATTTTTCATCAAATGAGGCAGAGGCTGAATACCCACTTCGAACGACGCCCTCCAACTGCGCTTACAAATTTTTCCTTCTACTCTCTTCTCCTCATAGCTGAGTCTTCATCTCACTTGTGGACTTGTAGAGCTTTCCTTGGTGTTTTCTAGAAACTACATATTGCTTAGTAATAGATTACGCACACGGCTGAATATTGAATTTGTTCCAGCTGGTTGCTGCATCCTGTATGATCAGAAAATTAATAGCGTTCTTCTACTGTAGTTCAGATCCGTTCATCCAATGTTCACTCTTGAGAAGCCTTTGCACTGTCCTACACAATACCATCATACTGCATGTTCAACAACCAATCTTCCGAAATTTAGTCACATCGGAACGGAAGCGCCCCACCATGGGCCAGAGAAGAATTTTCGGTAGTTTTACGTGAGAGCGCATCACTTTGTAATAAGAGCAGCTACAACCATGATACTTTCCAGAAGTATAGCACTAAGTATATGCTACATAACTGTTGGTATGCGGTTTTTTTGCAATTGGAAAAAGACAACCAATAGGGTCTCCTAATTTTGTTGCAGGACTTATGGGCCACCCTGTAGACGATCGTTCTCGTAGTGCTGAGGGGGCCAACAACCTCCCTTCCAGCATTTTCAAGCGTATTTTATAAACGTCTTCTAGTAGCAGAGGAAACTCATTCTTGCAACACGGAAAACTGTACGATGCTTTGAGGAGCAATGGTGGATGATGAACTGCTTTGCCACCAAAGGGCCACAGAGAAATGTTGGCGAAACATTAATCGAACTAATTTTCTTGCCGCATTGCATTGCATTCATTGCAGTGCATTTTGCACCAACTGAACAATGAGCCTCTCTGCTTTATAATAGGCGCTGCATTCCTATTCCCTGCACCCTTAATTTACATTTCAAATTCTGTATTTATCACCTGTCACGATTATTCTGTTTATTCATAATCAAGATGAGCACTCAAGAATGCGATCCCAACATAGAAATGACTAACCTGAATTATTGTTTATTTGGATTATAAAAGAAATTTCAGAGAATGAGGCTGCTCATCTTGGTGTTAGTGGTGGTGCTGCTGGTGGAATGCGCCAAGAAGGAAGAGAAAGGAAAGAATGCCAAAAAGGATGAGAAGGGAAAGGATGCCAAGAAGGAGGTGAACGCAAAGGATGTCAAGAAAGAGGAGAAAGCAACGGATTCCAAGAAGACTGAGACAAAAAAGAAGGAAACGAAGAAGAGAACCGGAAAGAAATTTTGGTTCAAGGGCAAGGACCAGTGGGTGGAGCACTCGTTGGATCTGTGCTTCAAGGAAACACCACTACCAAACGGTACAGTGAAACATCTTTGTTCATGACACTAGGGGTGAGATTACTTTTGGGAGACTGGGAGGCAGACAGACATTTGCTCACACAAATGTTTGTTTTGTAAATGCTTTTAAAACTGTCTTAAATTTCGCAGCTGTAATAATTTGCCTACCTTTATATTACAGTTCGGACCACCATGGCCAAATCGTTGGTAGTATCATGAGCATATCGTTCATTATCGTTAGTAGATAACTCATAAAAAGAAAAAAGAAAAAGAAATACGTAAGTCCAACAGCAATCAGAAGCAAAAGAGCTGGGAGTAACTCAGTTTCACACCCTGTTCCAATAAAGTTTGGCATTATTTCAACAGAAGGTATCGTTCATGATTTCGTAGGCTACAATACCGCCCGCGTCGCGCGGTCAAAAAGACGGTTTGCGACGGATTTTTCCATCGCAAACCGTCTTTTTGACCGCGCGACGTGGCCGGTATTGTATTTTGCAAGTTGCCCTTGTTCTCATTAAATTCTCAGATCCTCGAGGAAGAAGCAGTCAATAATTGCTTCCTCGATTCAAAGCCAGCCCTTCTGAACCGCAGCTCTTCGGATGACCAACTTCAGTTCCTGCTGTTAGGAATGTTGCCTTGGTTAAGTTGCTTATGTTAAGAGCATTTCTGCTTCAAAGCAGATTACTACTAAACATATAAAATGGGCAACCTGACTAGATGCCGAACGTCGAAATCCTCGAGGTGCCAGCAAGGCCTCCGTTCTCCCTTATCGCGTGCCAGAATGAGCCGTTGTGTCCGGTTCACTCGAGAGACACAGAGAGCTGCGTAAGTCTAATTCATGATCTTCGCATTAAAGCCCTAACCACGCGTTGATGGGTTTCCTGGTATTTTTTTTTTGGTATCCGAGGGAAACCAGTCGGAATTCGTGCTCTCGCTCAGTGTCTGCAAAACCTGGTCTTCTCTCACTTCCGTGAGTTGTGTTACTCCGAACATCGTCCTCTCGATTCCACGCAGCGTGACGCCGATCGTGTGTTCGTCCTGCTTTCGTATAGCCCAGGTCCCTGAGGCGTATGTTAGGGCAGGAAGGGCGGTAGAGTTGAGTAGGTGGGCACGGAGTCGGACGTTCTTCGTTTTCTTCACGACTTCTTCGACGCTCTTGAACGCTCCCCAATCCCCCTAGCCAGCTTCGGTGCTAGGTTGTTGGAAATGATGACTTCGCGCCTAGAACTTTCGGAGACAGTTGTTCCGTCAACCGTGAATTTGTTAGCGGGATGCCTCCATGCCGCACGAATATCGTCTTCGTAAGAATCAGACCTGTGGTCCAATGCTTCAACATGCACTGATTGATGGAGGTTTCGATGACCGCTTCATTCTCAGCAGAGCCAAATTTTATGCCATCTTCCTCTTGGACGATGCACCTAAGGGACAGCCATAGCGGGGTTTTGCATTGCCATAACTCTACTATGTAGTAGAGTAGGGCAAAGAATGTATTTCCGTCGCGTTGTAGCGCAGTTGGAGGAACTGCCTGTTATGTCGTGCTTCCCTATGGAAGATCCTTGGCTCAGGTCTTGCAGTACCAAACAAGCCTTCCACCATCCTTGCGTTGTGGTATGACTGTTGACGTGACTGACGTGACGTACTTGCAAGGCCACTGCAGGCCACGGAAGTTGAGAATGGATTCATGTGGCTTCCAGGGATTCTTAGAAGTAGGGTTCATGACGCATCTTAAATAGGGTTGCTTAAAGGTGTTTCTTATCTTCCTACCGGTAAGTGCTCTAACAGCCTCCCAAGTGCTTTTTGTTTCAAGAGAAGGTTTTTAAAACAGAAGCTTTGAAGCCATCTAAGTGGTGGAATGGGAGCGTGTAGCGCAGTCGTAGGAGGCGCGACTGTCGCGTGCACCCGATACCAGGTTCCTGGTTCGGATTTCCCTCCCAGGCCAACCAAGCCTTCCATCCCTCCGGGGTCGGTGAATTGGTACCAGACTTGTCTGGGAAGGATAGAGCGCTGACTTGTTCATCGGCTGGCCACCGCAAGTCATTGTATGGTCAAATACGCATTCATGTCGCCTCCACGACATCCCGTAGAAGTAGAATGCGCTGGCGCATCCCAGAAGGGATTGATTAACGCCGTCCTTTATCCTTTATCCTTTATCCTTAAGTGGTGGAATACGATTTCTGTCCCCCATCCAGAAAGAATGGAGAGACTGCAGTAGAACAAGATAAACGCACGTATTAAGAATTCCATCGGATCGTGTTACACAATCCTCAGAGTCACGATCTTGTCCCGTTGAGCACATTGTTAAGGAGGTTGCAGTTAGCAACTAATTTAGCCAAATTCAGAGTCTAGTCCCCACTTCTTCTTTACTTTTGCTCTCCACCAAGTTCTGTCAAGGTTGCGAGCTGCCGTTCCTCCTCATCCGCGTTTTTGAGCTCAGTTGTGTTGTATACACAGGAGCTTTTGCATTTGACAAGCGACTTTCGCAGGAATTGCGAAGCGGCGGACTGATCCGATTCCTCAGCTTCTACGTTTTTCTAGTGAAATTTTTGGGTGTAGAGTATATACTGCCAACAGGAGAGACCACTTCTAGCATGCGCCGATTTTCAATTTGTAATTATAAGCTTTGTCTCCTCACAGACGAACAGGCTACCGTGGTAATAATGGAACAGGACTTGTCTGGGAAGGGAAAACACCGAATTCCTCATTGAGAAGTCAGTATAGGGCAAAGATACATCCGAGATGCCTAAACGTTACATTCCTCAAAGAAGTCGAATATGTGGTACATCTCAAGAAGGGATTAACACAGTTTATGCTCTCAATATTTTAATTCAATTTATCCAACAAACACTATAGCGCTATCAGCAGCCATCTTTCAGATTATCTCTGCTACAAGTACTACCGCAACTACGAGGTCGTCTATGTAGATCCAGTATCTGCGAATCCAATCATTCTCGTCTATCGAAGATTCATACCACAGAAGTTCGTTGACGATTTCCTGTCCGATGTGGAGAGAAAACAGAAACGAATGAGAGAGGTAAGATGCAAAGAAAAAGGGGCATCGTCCAAAAACATGTGATGATAGCTACAACTGCATTTGCTAGTTATCAGTAGGGAATGTTGCATAGTTATGTCCCCCCCCCCCTGAAATTTTTCGAGCACTAGAATGATTTCGAACATCGAATACTTTCGAGTAGTCGGCCCTCAGTTTGCCTTCCATGCGAATAATGCGGAAGAAAAGCGCTAAATTGTACTTCTAGGTATTACATATTTCCTACTCTTTTTCCAAGTCGTATCGCTCTCGCTCATCGCTAAAGTCTCATCAGATGAGCCTTGTGGTTAGACTATTGTTTCGAGATGCCTTCACTGGCTGCTTATGGCGCTTACTACAACCAAATTGCAATATATTTGCAGCGGATCTTACGTCATGAAGCTCTGTTACTGCGCCCTACGTTGTCTGGATTTCCAGTGAAGTTTCTGGCGTTCTCATTCTTAAATCGGAAAATCAATACGGATCAATACGGATCATTCCTCGCATCAACACGGATTGCTTCGATGAAAGAAGACTTGTTCCACCACCATTCAAAGTCATCTGTTATAAAACCTCCAACCGGATCCTAATTAGTAGAAGTGTTTAGTAGGATTAGCATTTAACAACCAGGTGTGTCTTTTAGAAGCCCGAAGCCCAAATTTTTAGTGCAAATGCGATGCTGTGTAGTCCTAAGCCAATATTAGGTTGTGAAATAATTTATGCTTTCGGTTGATGCTGTTGTAGAAAACCACGCGAATGCATATTGTAAAATATGTGTAACGAAATGTTAAAGACGCAAATGCACTACGGATTTTACTAATACATTCTATAGCATTTTAGAAGAAAAAGGACGATGAATTCATGAAACCGTATCTGGACAAGTACACGAGGCGCATGGCTAACGAGACTATTGTTTCGCACGACAGTATGAGCGGTGTGGCCAGGGTGTTTCGACGGGCCCAGTCCCTCATTCCGATGCTGAACTTTAGCATCAGTGGACCATGGCAGGTAGACGAGTCGTTATGCTTTAGGCATAGCAGGGTCGAAATGTTTGCTGTCTAGGTTCTTTCCTACAAGAGAGGTGGCCATCAGGCTCCCCACTACGACTACATTACCTATTCTTCACCCGATCAGTTTAGCAAAACCACGAGAGAGTACGGAAACCGATTCATTACCTTCGCGCTCACGTTGAAGACAGCCGATGTTGGCGGAGGTAACCTCGACAGTTTCTCTAATCTCAACACCGCCGGTGTCATTTGAAATAGAAATCACTTTGTTCGTTCATTCATTTCGTGGAGGTCCCCCCAGCTATCCGCAGACCCTAGAACTCGCAGTCGACTACAAGCAGAGTATCAACTCTGAAAACGAGACATGACATTTGTCCAACAAAGATTTCAGCTACAACCTTCGTCTTCCTAAACCAAACTGTGAGAACTTCGCCCGGTGATGTCATTCTGTTCCACAACATCAACAAGGACATGACTCCGGTAAGTGTCCTCATCACTATTTCAACACTGTTACAACTACAGTAGTTCTTACTACAGCCAAAAAAGTTTTTTAAAGCTGACTACGAAGCGCTTTCTGTCATTCAGACCAACGCTGTTGCACATGGTGAATGTCCGGTTGAAGAAGGCGAGAAGATTACGGCTACCCTCTGGCTGCGGCCTAAGGGCCAAGAGCTCTTCAATTCGTATGCACAGGACGAGAACCTATTTCCTTACGATATGGAGAAGCTGATTGCACCAAACATGGACTTCTACCGAATGAGTCCCTACTACGACTTCTACTACTTCCAACAGCAGATGATGCAGTCCTATGCTGAGGCGTTCGCACAACAGCAAAAAGAAGCTGAAGAGAAGAAGAAGTAGTAGATATTCATCTTCTACTGTAGGTTTCAGTAACTTTAACGTCTTCCAACCAGCGCTTCCCTGCTTTGTGCCTTCATTCTTGCTTCTTTTGCCATGACCGAACTAGGTTGATTTCGAGCTACCTACTGCTATTACTACACATGTTTCTAAAGCCTACTTCGTCTCCACGATCGTTCTTCAACTTGCTTTGAGTACAGACGTGCTTTCCCGCTAGGTTTCTGGTACGATAAGATATTGCAACGTTGTACTGTTTTAGTTGTTAATTGTTTTGAACATTAAATTATGATTATTATGGGCTTCTCAACACTTGTGTCATAAACTGCCATATTCTTTTGATCGCAGCACTTAGCTGTTCCTATGCTTCTATTTAACGATGGTTATTTTGTCAAAGTGCCTGCATTAGCAGGGGTATCAATTGTGACTAGTCACATATTTGTATCAACGAAGACAGGTAATGTTTTTGCATGGAAAGTACATGAGTGGAGCACCCATATAGTTAATCTCGCTGACATACCTTGGATAAGAGATCTAGTGGTTTTCTCACTCTCCTTCTAGCTTCATTTTGCCGTTCTGTCACATGACAAGGAGGACGAATGAAGGCATTGCTCCAGCAAATGTGTGATATATGCGAAGGCATGTGATGATGTCGCTGCACTGCACAACATACAGTGCGTTTCAAAAGAATGTGTTCACGTAATAATTTGCCCATATCACCCCACTGCCTCCTGTGCCTCCTGCTGAGAGGTCGGTTTGGTGCTCTTCGTCAACTACCTTCACTAATTCCTCCACATTCGGTTACAAGCCTCCTGATCTACCGTGACAAGTAGCCCTTTCTGTGGATTACCCTGTGGCGGGTTCTGAGATTTCTTTGAAACGTCACCATAACAGGTAATAAGTTGAAGTCGGTGTTCGCATTTTCAATCGATCGATCTCGTCCTGTGCTAATCAATACGATGCCGTCTGCTCCAGCCTCGAACATTGCAGAGAGGAGGGCCACTAGGTCCTCCAGCAGAATCAACCCAAGTGATTAGAAGCCAGGAGTTGATCGCCTACAGATCGCCATAGAGAAAGAGTAGGTTTCAAATTATATCCAGTTTCTGTTCGAGCTTCTAGTGGAGACGCGAGCGGAGGTGAATGAACTAACGCATTGTGTACCTGCTGACGGAAATCCAGAAACTGAGGGAGGAGAAATTATCTCTTAGACAAAAAATTCATGACTCTACGGTACCACCTTAGACTAGTCAAAATACTAAGCTGAGTTAAACTAACATTAGTAATTCTCTCTCTTACAGGGAGTGGATACAAAGCTTAAACGCTCAATCGTTTTCTCGAATGTTCCAGAATCTTCTTCTAGCACTGCTTCCGCAAATACCGTCCATGACACGGCCGGTGTTAGGCAACTTTTCGATTTTCTGGACGTCGAGTACATACCGACAGCTGCGTACCACATGTGTAGGTCAGCACAGGACAGGCTGAGGCTAATTAAGGTTTTGTGCTCCCTTCGAGCAGGTTTCAAATATGGCGGTTTAGGAGAGCCCCTCGCCTACGGTTTTCCTTCCCAAAAGGGCGTATTCCTGCGCCCATCACTAACAAGGGAGGAACGAAATCGTAGGCGAGAAGAGCGCCTAACAAATATGAGGAAGAGCAGTGGTTCAGCTCGCTCTTTTTCGGTGCGGGCGGAATCACAGTCTGAACCTCCTTTCCTGGACCATACCAACGCAACCCTCTCGTCTAAGCCAAACAGTTTTTCGGGAAACTGCTGAGCTCTCCCAGGAAGATTGGGCCGTCAACTTTATGTCTTTTGACTAATATCAGATCCTTAGTCAAAAACAGTAATTCATTGGTTCTTGAACTCTGTCGCAGTAATTATGACGTCGCTGTCTTAACGGAGACCTGGCTTTCCCCGAAAAAGGAACGAATCGTAAGTCCCCTTTTAGATATTGCCAGCGAGCTCCATCTTGTATTGTCAGGCCATCCGTAGACCTAATGAAGGCCGTAAGCGACTCTGTGTGTGTAGAGCTTCAGGCGTACTTTCAGGGCTTGACAAATATGGGAACCGATTTCAGCGACAGTATTTTGGTGTTTTTTCAGGATATGTTTGATTCCTACAATTTCTAACAGCTGGTAACAGGCTCAATAGAAGAAACTCCTTATTAGGTCTTGTGCTGTGTAATTCCACTAGTCTGGTTCTCGACCTAAACCCTGGGGTCTCGTTCTGGAAAAAACAGAGCTATCCCAAACCTAGTAGATGGGGATGGTACTTTGGTATCGACGGCTCCTGAGAAAGAAAATCTGCTAGCAAACGAATTTCAAAATGTTTTCAGAAAGTCCTCAGGAACTAGAGCTTCTTCTCTCTCTACTTAAGGCAGTAATCTACCTGGTTTCTTCGGATGAGCCTTCGCTATGGTTTGGTAAATATGAAATTGTTGAAGTCCTAACCAAGTTGCCTAAGCCTTCTTCGTTTCACCAGCCTTTTTTTTCTGCACTTTTCTTAAAAATGTCGTCGGTAGCATGGCTTACGCTCTGGAACAAATTTACAACATGAGCATGATTAATAGAGCAGATAGACTTAAATTGTATGCAGCGGTTGCAAGGTCGCATGATAGGTCTAACTTTCTCACAGAGACCCTAGGGAGCTAAACCTTTTCATCGGTCATAATGAAGATTTTCTTGATGTGTCTGTCTCTCACTTTAAGCACCTGCTCATTCAAAGTGAAGTTTCTTAGGTTACTCCGTTCTCACTTCTATGTTTTTGTTTCCTTGCTGTTGAGTTTGTTTGTTCCGTCGTTTGTTTATACCTCATTTTACGCTTGCATTTCCGATGTGATTCACGCCACGAAATAAATAAATAAATATCTTGTTTAATATTTATTTTTGCAGGCCCGCACTAGCTGCACTAATTCCTCGCAGTCGAATTAAGGTAGGCATCCACTTTCAGAAAAATTGATCGTCTCCACGAGATTCAAACCTTCTTTAAAAAACTGGGTGTTTGGGTGTTTCAAATGTATGTGTCACGAAAAACTAAAATTTCTATTAAACCGGAAAGTTGATCAAACTAACTTTGCTTACTATAACATCATGCATCCTATTGTGCATGCCGTTGACCAGGTTCTGGATGATGTTGTCTTCAATAGTGTCCCAAGCAGTCGAAATCGCTGTCACGTCACTGCGCTGTCAGTTATTCTCGTAGACTCGTCGAACCAAGAGTTTACACATTTTCTCCATCGTGCTGCAGCGGCTACTCCGCTTGAATGTTGAGGCGGTGAAGCCAATCTCTGGTCGTCCTGTTCACATGGACTGCAGTGATGTCCTGCTGGCGTCTTCCACCTCTCAAGAAAAGCAAAGTACTAGACTCCAGTACAGCCTAACACTCCAGACTGGCCAATCGACACGAAGAACGACTAATCTTCAGCTTTCCGCTGCTACAGAATCCGGTCCATGTCCTTAATGATCGGCCTCCGAAGCGACGACCATAGAGGCTTCTCGCAGGTCTCTCCAGTAATGTTGGTATCTTTACATATACGTACTTTTGAAACACCCAAACATCCATTTTCTCAAGGAGACCTGATTCTCGTGTGAGACGAACAATCCTGAAAAATTTTCGTATTGCAGAATTTGGGCAGAAAAAATATGTCATCCAGCGCGCGCAGCTCTACAAAGCGCGAGTTAGTGCACAGCCAATGCACGGAGAATCGAATCATTTTGGTGTGGATCAAGGATAGGACCGTGATGATGAGCGAAAGTATGTTATTGCCGAAGGCCTATTGATGTCTTTATTCGCGGAGTGGAACCTTTCCAGCTAGGGGCCGTGAACAACTGTTATATGTAATACATGAAGAACTTGATTCCACTAGAGGACAATTATGCTTTCTTGGTGACCACGGGTGGTGGAATCGTGTGTCGCGAAGAATGGAATCCTATACTGCAGAAGAACTCTTTGGGGACAGGAACCACAACTGTGATGTCAACAACGCTTGCAAGGAACCAAACCTTTAAGGGTGATAACGAAGCCGATACACGTCCTATCCAACAAAATATTACATCCGATTTTCGTAATTTTTTAATGATTAATTGAGCGCTCGTGAAAATAAATTTTCCTCCATAAAAATACGTTATAGTGCAAGTCTCAATTAGAAAATCTTTTCGGAACGTCGCTCTAGTATCAAGTCGTAGAAGCTTACACTCTCAGAAACGCACATTAGACACGTCATCCATCAAATGCAAAACTGTGATTCAGACAGCAGCGGAGTCATGTTCTGCTCATATTACAGACTGTACCTGTAAGCGTAGCTCGCAAATGTTCGAGAAAATAATTCGAGGAACACTTGATAGTTATCAAAGATGGTTGAAGTTCAAATTAGTTTACCTGCCAAGTCCTTAGAAAATCGTATGCTACCACTGTTTTTAGTGAAATGCTCCAATGGTTTCATAAGAGCACTAGAACTGTGTGTAGCATCCAATACTGTATCCCTTCAGATGACAACTGTGTTTCATGGTTGTCTGAAATTGCTTCGTTTAGCAGCATAGTGCGATTTTTTCATAGCCGAGCCCTTTGTTCGGCTGTGAATTGATTTATCCAAAATTCAAATTGAACGTCGAATAAAACACGTTCACTATTCACCCGGCATGTCTCTGTCTTCCAACATCTGGCGATTCAGATCTGTCTACGATATTACGATGCTAGTGGCCAACAGTGTTTAACAACTTATTTGCTCTTGGCTAATCGCATGCCCTAACTTGCTGATATGTTCTATGTTTTGCTCCTGAATATTATTAAATCTCCTCATATGCGTTTTCTACCCTTTCGCTGGCAGTTCTCGTTTTCTGTTTGCGAAGATCCTCGAGCACCTTCCCCTTTGAAATGGGGAATTTAAAGCAAGCACAGCAACAAGCTTCGAAATCGAACGCATGCATTGAATTTTTAATAAAGCTCCAAACATCACAGCAAGATCTTAAAAAGTTTTCGGCAGTAAGTCGCTGATAATCTACACGCTCTTGAAAGGGATGTCACCGGGATCAGTTAAGCGAATGGGTTATCTTAACAACAGACATTTATTCGAAGTAAGGATTGCCTGAGAGTTCCTCCAGCAGGGTTAATGATTTAAACCGGACTAATGTATGTTATGTCTGGACATTTAGGATACAGGAGAGGGTTGTTTTCAAAATGGTGCTTCAAGGTTTGCAAGCAAAAACAAATAATAACAAACGTAAATGGCTAAAAAATAAAAATAAAAAAATAAAATGTGATGAAGGACTACGTTAATTAATCCCTGTTTGTGTTGCATGACGTACTCTATTATAATTCTACGGAATACCGTGGAGGCAACCCGAATACGTATTTGGACTACCCAATCATTTCCTGTGGTCAGTCGATGGAAAAGTCAGTGTTCTTTCCTTCCCCTTTCTATCCTTCCTTGTGGTAATTCACCGACCCCGGGAATGGTAGAAGGTTTGGATGGCCTGGACGGGAACTTCGAGCTATGAACCTTGAATCGAAGTGCACTCGACAGTCACCGTAACCTATCTACTCTGACACGACACGCCAGAATTGAAAAACAAAGGGAACATCGTCATCGTTTTGCACGGCTAGATAACCCTTCAGGAAAACACATTAAAACTGCAGCTGAACGATAGAACCTGTAATGTTTGAGCACAATACATTCAACAGATGGACGCGGGTGGTCGCATATTCAACACACTTCAAATTTTAGCATGAGAAAGTCTCTAAAACAGCGAACCGATGCATAGGGTTGTTTAAGTCTTTACGCCCAAGCAGGGTCTAGCTTGAGGTTCGGGAATCGAAGGGGGGGGGTCGTAGTGTGGCGTCGTCTGGAGGGGGGGGGGGGGTCGTACTCTCTCAGTTTTGGCAGAGGATTCTCTCTAACTTCAGGTTTTAGATGTTTGCATCTTTTAATAAATTATTTTTCCAGTTATGGCTACGACCATGCGGTTACATACAAGCACTAGCGTTTCCTGGAGATAAAGATTTCCTGTTCGCAGATTTAGAGTCAATGAGAGGCTTTCATTTTTTTCAGATTTTTCCGGGAGGTTATGAACATGGAATTTTCCACCTGAAGGAGCGACATCTACTTCTAAAATTGCACTCTATATAAATTTAAATGTCAATTACTAAGAACAACCTAAGACGTTCTTTACAAGATTTTTTAAGCACTATTCGAATCGATGAAGGAACGGCAACCGAAAGATGGACTTGCCTCGAGAAGAATTTTCTCTCTTCTGCAGGAAACAGCGCCTGGAAGTGAAATCGTACCCTATAAAATTTTAAGCTCGTTTGACCAACAGTGATAAAACTATGTTGTTTTGAAACAACCTTCTATATGATCCTGATTTAGCGTCATTTGCCGAAAGAAATGTCGACCCAAATCACAATTAAATAATCACATATTCTAATCACATGGAAGATGTTAGTTTCAAAACCTGCGTTTTGACACATAAAACACAGATTTATTAAAGCTTTGTGAATTGTTTAGAAGCACCAAAGATCTCCGAGTTGTAGCAGTTTGGGTGCGGCTACTGCGTTCTCTGACATGATCGACCGCAATTGAAGGATGGATGGACTCTTCGCGGAAAATACTTTTCTGCCTTCTGAAAGAGAGAACGAGAAACAGTGAAACTGCGCCATATAAAATGTTTAGTCGTGTCTACTATACGGTAAAAACTAAGCTTCTCCGCTGTGATGACAATATGATTAGGATGGATCGTAAGCAAACTTCTCGGTTTTTCATGA
The DNA here is from genome assembly GCA_947359475.1 of Heligmosomoides polygyrus bakeri. Classification (NCBI taxonomy): domain Eukaryota; kingdom Metazoa; phylum Nematoda; class Chromadorea; order Rhabditida; family Heligmosomidae; genus Heligmosomoides; species Heligmosomoides polygyrus. Next base: position 29,779,213 of record OX375868.1, read on the forward strand.
AAAAAAATTTTTTTAGCCGAAGAAGACCACCAATACAAATAAAATATTGCCACAAAAACTTCCAAGTCTTGATCAATGCACAATGGAAAATTATGATTTTCTGGATCGAACAGGATGAACCGACCTCCGGTCGACTTTGCACCAACGTCACCGGAGCATAAACTTGAGCGTTCACAAAAAGGTTCATAACTCGGTAAGTTTTTTGAATTTAGGAGACTACTCTAACTTTTCAAAAAGTAAACAAAAAATTCTTTCCCACCATGTAAAAACAATACTCAAAAAAAGTGTTCTTCATGCGCGGCGGACGGATCAATTTTTGAAAAAAAAATGAAAAAATGAAAATTGAAGTGACTACACAAAAATGCTCAGAACTCGGTAAGTTTCTCGAGATTTCAAAAGTTGGCTAGCTTTTCAGAAGCTAGAAGAAAATTCCTCTCTTGCTATATAAGAATCAATTTCCAAAAAAGGAGTCTTCATGCGCGGCCGGGAGGGTCCAATTTCTGGTCCATTTCGCAAAAATGCGTACAGAAAATCGAACCCCCGCCCCGCATGAAGACCCCTTTCTTGGAAATCAGTTCTTATATGGTTAGAGAGCATATTTGCTCTATTTTTTGATAGCCAAGCGGAATTTTTGATTTTCGAAAAATTGTTCGAGATATAATCAATTTTCGGAAGTCGTAAACTGAATCCTTCACCATCGTCATCGGGATGATTTCACAAAAATGTTGATAACTTAGATAATTTTTTGAAAATCAAAAATTCCGTTTGGCCATCAAAAATTACAAGCAAATATGCTCTCTAACCGCATAAGAAATGATTTCCAAGAAAAAGGTCTTCACGCGAGATGGGGGAGTTCGATTTTTAATCGATTTTCGGCAAAAATCGACAACAAATCGAACCTCTCGCGCCCCGCATGAAGATCCCTTTTTTATAAACCGTTTTTGTAATTATAAAAAAGCGCTTTTTCTCTTCCTTTCAAAAAGCTAGATTTTTGTGAGATCACATCGGTGACGACGGAAAACGGTCGATCCGAGATTCAGTTCACGACTTCCGAAAATTGATTATATCTCGAACAATTTTTCGAAAATCAAAAATCCCGCTTGGCCATCAAAAAATAGAGCAAATATGCTCTCTAACCATATAAGAACTCATTTCCAAGAAAGGGGTCTTCATGCTGGGCAAGTGGTTTGATTTTCGGTACGCATTTTTGCGAAATGGACCAGAAATTACACCCCTCTTTTGGCCGTTTCTGTCTAGTTTTAGCGAAGTTAAAACATTCTCTGAAATTCAAAAAACTTACCGAGTTATGAACCTTTTTGTGAACGCTCAAGTGTATGCTCCGACGACGTTGGTGCAAAGTCGACTGGAGGTCGGTTCATCCTGTTCGATCCAGAAAATCATAATTTTTCCATTGTGCATTGATCAAGACTTGGAAGTTTTTGTGGCAGAATTTTATTTGTATTGGTGGTCTGCTTCGGCTAAAAAATAATTTTTCATGAAAAACCGAGAAATTTGCTTACGATCCATCCTAATCATATCCTCATCGTAGTTCCGTCATCGCCGCGGAGAATCAGGTTTTTTTGCTGTATCATGCACAGAGCTTGGGTTTATGTAGCTTTATTTTCGTTTTTTATGACGTTTTTTTAGGAAAGGAGAACATTATTTCCATAGGGAAGTTCATCATCCGTCCCTCGTTTTTCCGCTCCATAATCGATTTGATAAACGCTTCAAAAAAAAATTTATAAGGAAAGCACTTAAGTCGTCGTCAGAAAGTGATACTCAAAATTTTATACAACACAATTTTAGAGCACAAATTCAGATGCAAACGTCGCTTCTTAAGGTAGAAGAATGTTCCGTGTCCATGACGTCCTGAAAAAAAAAACTGATAAATTGAACAGTGATGATTGGAAGACTGCTACCATACAGGGTGCGTGAAAAGTATTGACGCACCTACTTTTTGTTTCAGCTCCAGCTTTCTGTTTCTACCCCTCTAGGTTTTTATGTGTTATTTTTGTTGTCTGTATTGTGCTCAAAAAACACTCACGAAAAAACTGAAGAAACATGATCGTCACCGTTACGGTGGCCCTTTTTTATCTGTTACCCAGACAGCTGAATACTTCCTTAACAAGAGAATTTGGCGCTGTTCGAAACGGTTGGTGAGGAAAGAGGTCAGCAACCCAAACGTCAGCCACGGCTCTGTCATAACAGATGATGATAACGAGATGTTCAAGCACGATAACGTTCAAATCAAAAATTGTCAACCTCTGTCCCATAACGGCAAACAGATAACGCGCGCAGGTGTGAACAGCTTCTCAGGCGAGCACAGCTTGAACGTCAATCCGCTGGATTACTCTTTCTAGGTGATTTTGAAGAATGAGGTCTGTGCTACTTTCAACAGAAGTGACCAGTCGCAGAAGGCTACCCTGTTCGAAGCACGGAACAAAATGCAAGCGAATACTTGCGGCGCGTGCTCATGAATTTTTCCGTCGTTTTCGCTCCTGTATTCTCAGTAAAGGAGCCAATGTCGATTACGAGTTATTCTATCGTGTTTGCAAGATCATTTTTCATATTTCCTAAGTGAATATTTTAAAACTTACTGTGCAATACTATTTCCACAACCGCCATTTACTGCGTCAATACTTTTTACGCACCCTGTAAAATCTTTATTCTGAAGTGTCAAAAATAGCATTCAAAATTTAAAGAATTTTATTGTGTTTTGAAAATATGTATTGTTCAAGGAACTCGTTTCATTGCTCCCCTCAGTGCCGAAGCCGCACCTGAAAAGTAGAATCTATCAAGGAGTTCAAAATGCACAAGAAACCTTGAAAAAATCAAGACATACAAGAAATAGAGCAGTGGAAGAGAGACTGAGGGGGTCGCGCGAATTCCGCTTCTGAGGGGGGAGTCGTAAATTTCCAGCAAAAATCGAACCCCACGCTTGACTCTACGCCCAAGACAGCATAGGCGGATCCTCTTGGACAAAGAAATGAGACTGGTGAAAAGACTGCAACCACTGTCCAGACGCTCCGCGACTCTCCCACGCTAGTTCTTCACTATGATCAGGGCTATGCTTGTAGGATTTTCTTCGAGTTACGCGGTAAATACGTGGCGAAATTTAGCAATCTGTTTTTCATAAGTCATGATAATAATCATGCATAAACAAGTAATGTCACATTTAAAAAATTAGTTCACAGCGTACAACCAGCACAGCAACAGTAATCACAACGTAACTATCATAGCTTCCTAAAAGCCTGTCCCATGGACATTGCTCTATGCTGATGACGTGATGTTCGCTTGCGAAGATAAAGATGATCTCGAGCGGCAGGTGCAAGCTTGGGGCGACCGCCTGGCGAGTTCGGACTAGAATTGAAGAACGTCAACAAGACCGAGTACCTAACGACTGACGTAAACGAGTCCGGCTCCATTAATATTGACGGCACTGAGCTTGCACGCACTTCGGAGTTAATTACCTGGGATCAGAAATAGCGTCTAACGGCGGTCTGATGGTTGAAGTGAACTCACGCGTGAGTGCAGCTTGGTCCAAGTGGCGTTCGCTGACTGGTGTGCTCTGCGACAGGAAGATACCAGAGCACCTGAAGTCAATGATCTACAGAACAGTCGTGCGGCCGGTAGCAATATAGAGTGAGTGTGAGTGTTGGCCTGTGACTAAGGAAGTTGAAACGCGCCTCAGCGTCATGGTGACGAAGATGCTGCGCTGGACGGCTGGAGTCACCCGCATGGACCGCATCAGAAATGATGCTATTCGGCAGAAGTTCGCTGTCGCGCAGATAGCAGACAAGATGCGCGAAGCTCGCTTGCGATGGTACGGCCATGTTCTGCGTGGAAAGGAAGACAGCGTCCGCAAGATAGGCCTTGAGTTGGAAGTGTCAGGAAAGCGGCCTAGAGGACACCCGAAGCAGCGTTGGTCGAATACGTTACACATGGTCATGAAGGTAACTGGCGTCCACCCTGATCAAGCGCAGGACCGGGAAAGGTGGCGTCATGACACCAGAAGAGCGGACCTCGCGACGAGGCGGGACAAACGCTGAAGAAGAAGAAGAAGAACTATCATAGCTTCTTAACCACTAATGGTAAAAACTTGAAGAAACGCACAGTTATTTGTTATCACCTCCTAATACGTTGAGCTCTTTGGTATTTCTAGGAATGGGGAACTTTGATCTCCTCCCGATTTTATAACGGCAAATGTGCTCTAGTACACAACGTGAACTTGGACACTCTTCCAGTCTCCCACAGAAATTCACAAAAACGAGTGTTATTTGTCACGCTTTTGATACAACGAGTACAAGTGAAGCTTTTTTATAAGCCATTAACTTTTACAGCAGATTTTTTAAGCTATATCTGCTACTACAGGCGCATTTTGCACACACGAGGGTCCTTCAAGTCACCGCAGCTTGCCTTCAGAGGAAGACAGCCTTGACATCATCAACTAATGAAGTCTTCGAAAGCTTTCTAGGATTTGAAACTCTTAAAAAAGATGGCATTTTAGCCGAAGTATCATCTACCATAAGGCTTTTCTTGCACCTTGTTTATCCACGACCACTAACACTTCCGATATTATTTAGTCAGTGAAAGCGTAAATGTGTTCATTTTTGCAAAATATGTATATGGCATAGAAAGAGTGCTAGTTCAGGGAATGGTGATGAGGCTCCTGATAGCTCTATTACTCGTGGACGCATATGTTGAATCCAAGGAAAAACCCGACTTCAAGAACGTGAAAGGCATCGAACTGTGGGAGGGTGAGGATTTGCACTACTGCCATGAAGGCATCTACGACGTCGACGAAGGTAATCAAAACTTTTTTCATAATCACCTAGTTACTTATATGCCCTATTTTCACTGCTTGTGCTGGCAAAGCTTTGCTCCCATTCGCCTCACTGTTCTGCCATCGTCATCCAGGGAACTGTTCAAATTAGAACTTGGTGACGCTGACGAGCTGCCTGATTCGTTCCTAACTGAAATGACAATTGAATCAGCTGTGCGACGAACTTATCTGCCCCCCTCTGGCCTCTGGCTGGACGCCTTCCAAGAGGTGCTTGACGGCCTCGGGGTCCTCTCCAGTGTTCTTTTCGGTTGTCTCCTCATGACATGATCGACCTATCGGCATTTAGCCTTCCAGACATAGTCGGCAGGGTCACATTGTTGAGACATCCTTCTCACGTCGGAGCTGCGCAGTCCGGCTCTATGTTGAGTCCGCTAGTTGTGCTTAAGGAGGCATCGCTCTTGCGGTCAATGCGGGTATTTAGCGACCTATATATTAGGTTGTAACGAATTAAGTGGCACTGGCTCGCGCCATTTTTTGGCGCGTCTTTACGCGTTTGATCAAGAACAAATCGTAACATGTGGCATACCATTTAGAAGCGCAAACTTTGCTCTACCGGTGAGTACCAAACTTTCTATGTAAAAGTGGGAAAACTTTAGAGTTTTATTGACTTTTTTGCAGATGGACAAAAGGGTAATCCGAGGCATTTATTGTGTGAATTCAAGCTGGGCACTACAGCTAAGGAGGCGGACGAGAAGATCAACGCCGCATTCGGTCAAGGATGTTCCACAATTCGGACGGCGTATCGTTGGTATCAGAAGTTTCGGAATGGAGATGAGAGCTTGGAAGAACATGAAGGTCGTGGGAGGCATAGTGATGTTGATGAGGACAAGCTGAGAGATGTGGTAGAGGAGGATCCACACAAAGGTACCAGGGAGATAGCGAAGGTTCTTGGCGTCAGTCACAACACAGCTGCCCGGCATCTGAAGGAAATTGGAAAGACCAAAAAGCTGGAAAGATGGGTGCCTCACGAGCTGTCTGAGGAACAAAGAAACCGACGATATGAGATCTCATCCGCACTGCTTCTACGGAACGAAACGGACCCATTCCTTGATCGCATCGTAACCTGTGACGAGAAATGGATAATGTACGACAACAGGCGACGATCGGCACAGTGGGTGGACAACGATGAGAGCCCCAAGGTTTTTGCGAAGCCGGAATTGCACCAAAAGAAAGTAATGGTGACAGTATGGTGGTGTTCGCTGGGTAGTATTCACCACAGCTTCCTCCCTCCCGGTGAATCCATCACGGCAGAGAAGTACTGCATTGAAATTGAAGAAATGATGAAAAAGTTGAAGGATATCTGGCCGGCCTTGGTAAACCGAAGGCGGGTTCTCCTTCTGCACGACAATGCTCGCCCCCATGTAGCACGAATGACGTTGCAGAAATTGAATGAGCTGAGCATTGAAACTCTACCACATACTCCGTTTTCTCCCGACCTCTCCACAACAGACCACCATTTCTTCAAGCATCTTGGCGACTTCTTGGTAGGAAAAATATTCAAATACCAACAGGATGCCGAAAGTGCCTTCGAAGATTTCGTCAATTCCAGAACTTCTGATTTTTATGCTACTGGGATAAAAAAAGCTTGTGTCACGTTGGCAAACATGTGTAGAATCAGAAAGTTTTTATTTCGATTAATAAACTTGCCTACAAGCCGAGATATTAACTGTTTAAATTTACAGTGGTTCAGTGCCATTTATTTCGTTACAACCTAATGCATGGTAGCAATGCCGCACACTCCTGGCCGCGTAGCAGAGCGCAAAGGAGAGCAGTCGATTCGAAAAGGGCTGCTCAGAGATTGGGCCCACAAGATGGTCTGTAGCTTGCATGAGAGATACGAAAGTGGCCCATGCAACTCTTTGCCTTCGCCTATCCGGGCGCCTTTCATACAGTTCTCCATGTTCATCGAACGTCCCAGGTACATGTAAGACAGCATGAGTTGAAAGTTCTCCAGCTAAATACCTTTTCCCTCCTGTAGACGTTCATCAAGAACAATGACTTTCAATGAAGTTAGCAAAATGGCCAATTTTAAATTAGCCTTCCATCCGCGCATAAGTCCTCTTAGTCCTTGTCAACTAGAACTACGAGTGCGACTTCAGCATTCTCTGCCGCGTAGCGATGATTACCTTCAGCGATACGATGTCCCTTCCCGATAGGAATGACAACAATGATGGATGATCTAAACGTCTTGCATTCGCTGTAGTAGTAAGCAAGCGTCACCACGTAGCTCGAGTCCATACGTTGCTCGATGAGGGCACGCAGGAATGGAGATCGTTTCAATGCTGTGCCTTCTCGAATGCCTTCTCGTAGTCGACGAGGATAAGAACTGGAGGCGGATGATACTCTCGGTAGACCACATCTTCGAGACCGCCTGGATGTGACCGTGCACCTGAATCCCCTGAAAAAGAAAATATGGCGTGCCGAAAAGAATATGAAGAAGAAGTTATGATTTCGTGGTTATGGTTTCTTACAGGGCCATCAGAAAACTACTAAAACGGCATTTTGCTTGCATATGTCTGTCTGTCTGTCTATATATGCTATTACCACATCGCCCGTAACCAACAGAACCCTGCAACATCTTGAAAAATGTCCAATACTTACCTTCTTCAGAACGAAAGATGGTAATACGATCCTGCCTGAACTAAGGACAAAAACTTTCTCCTCATTTGGTAGAAAGAAATCTTTTTGTAACATTACCATAGGCATTTGGATTCCGGATTGAGCAGAACATCCACCAGGTAATGTTATCTAAGATTATACTGCTTTTGGCCGACGTTTCGGAAAAAAATAATAAGTGAGGCGAAAATTTGAACGAGATTCTTTAGAGTGCAAGTGGTTCGCAAGTTCATACTTATTGAAAAAAGAAGCGCTTCACTCAGAGACGGCGAATAGGAGTGCAACGACTATCCTCTAAACTTACATTTCTGAGGAGACCCATATAAATCACGAAGAAATCTGTTACCGTAGCCCTACAGGAAATTTTTTTGCTTCACCCGTGCCATTCTGAACCTCACGATATTGGAGAAACTTCGCACAGATTCTTGAGAGAATAACATCGACCTTACAGACGTTTAACATAAACGGTTGCAGGTGACTACCATTGCGTTACCTATGTATGGAACTATGAGGCAGTGCATGTAGAGTTGCTTCATGGCTACCCTCCCGTAATTGCTTATCGAGATATTATTCCGAAGAGGTACATCAATGACTTCCTCAAAGACGTTGGTCAAATGGAGGTAAGATTCATTTTTAAAAGGGCTCATGAACCATAGGATGTAAGTGGAGAATGTTGAAAAAATCCAATGTGAAGTGTCGACTGCTTGCTAGCGACATAAAAATACTAGGTTGCCCATAAGTCCCCACCGTATTTTTCAACGATTCATTGCGGATTTCGCCGGCGGTCTCTTGCATATGCAGCTTTGGAAGAGAGTGATGTGCTCTATCAGAAAATGTAATGCACTTCTTTTTTCATCCCGAATTTTGTCAATTTTAGTGCCTTGACCGTACGAACACCATTTTCATCGCCAGTTACAATTTTGCGCAAAAATCGTTGAATTTGAGCGGGTGATGAATGAAGACGGACAAGAAGGCCGGCAGCAATCACCACTCGCTGTTTCCTGATGTTCATTCATCACACGTACATATTCAACGATTTTTGCACAGAATTGTAACTGGCGATGAAAAATAGTGTTCGTATGGTCAACCATGGTTCTAGTGCCTTAGCTTCATTAGAACCCTGGTTGAAAGCAAAGAGAAGAAGGTGTCAAAAGTGCTCATCCTTGTCGACCTGGCACTGCTCCATTTTGATGATCTGAAAATTAGCAGAAATTTAAATGGCCAAAGAACAAATCAAATAGTCTGGTAGAACAAGATATCCTCTTTCAAGTGTCATATACAAAACTGAGCAATGCAAAGTGAACAAGGAGAAGGAGTTGCTGGTGAGGATGATTTTGCTCTTTTCGGCATTTTGTTGATATTCGACAGAAATCAGCATGAGTCAATAAACAGGGCACAAATTCTTATAGAACAAGACGTTCTCTTCCGAACGAAATATAACACTAGGCAAAACATTACTACCACAGAGCAGGAGCTGTCGGTAAGAATAAATCTTCCCCTTCGGACGTTTCAATTTGATGGCCTAAAAATCAATAAAGAATGGATGAGCAAACATGACCGACACGTATTCTTGTAGCACAGATCATTGTTTTTCAAATACTATAAAAAATTCGCAAAATTTCCAAACCTAAGCGGAGAGAACAACTGCGCAGAGGACCACTTTTTCACTTTTTCACTTTAACGACCCCAAAAATTAACAAAATTCAGAATGAAAAATAAATGCAATACAAGTTCTGACAGAGCAAGTCTTTTGAATGCTGCATAGAGCTATGCAAGGAACGGCGGGCGAAATCCGCAATGAATAGTTGAAAAAATGGCGGGACTTATTGGACAACTTAACATATAATACAAAAAAGTAAGCAAACCGGGAGATGGTTTTGCTTTGAAAGATGCTCTTGAATAGATTTCTTATCTGTCAGGTAAGCAGAAACTACCTTTACGTTCTAAATAGACTAAAGTTCTTTATCCTGGTAGCTGGAGTCAGCTGTATACAGCTGCGTGCTTGAAAGCACTTGTAGAGTTAGCGTCGATACGTTACGAGATCTGAGATTTATTGTAGACAAGAAACTCACTTTCATTGGCCACTGTGAATGCATCGCGAAAAAGGCTTAGAGAACTGTTCCCAACATATTTAAATCCTTGTCGATAAAATCACCACCCCAGTTTTTGATAGCATATAAATCATCATCTCGCCTTATACCAGATTAAAGTAGTACAGTCTTCAATCCTGTATTAAATACTAACATAGAAAGGCTTGAAGCAGTTCAAAATGTTTTTACTAAAAAACACTGTAGGGCGTATATAGTTACGATTAAACCACCATACCTTCAACCTCTAATCGCATCCGAGATTTTAACTTGTCCTGTTTTAAAACTCGTAGTGAACGGAATGATCTGCTGATATTGATATTCCAAATGAGTACTGATATGGTGGAAGTACAACTTGATGAGTTCTCCACGTTGCAAAATTTCAACACAAGAGGAAGGCAGCGGAAAATCTATTTCTCGATGGCTGACAGCTCTATCCCTGTTTCCTTGCTGACCGAAGGTGTCGGCTAAAAGTTTTTAGGGTTCTCAAAGCTTTTAGGAGCGCTGTCTAGTTCATTATTTTAGTTTAAGAGGCTTGTCGACAGTTATCTACTAGACAACAAATCGTAAGTAGATATTGTGCCTTGTATTATAATATTCAAGATTTTGTGTTTTTATTCCGTATAACTGCAATTGTTTACACGTCTAAATAAATAAATAAATGAATAAAATAGAGTGCGAATTAGGGATTAAAGCCCTGAAAACATTACCTAGCCAGAACCTCAGTACCCGACGCACCCTTGACGAAGAAGATATAGACCCAGATTCGATTATATATTTATTTGTTTATTATTTATTAATTATTAATACATCCATAGGGATGTGCCACCAATGATCGAGAACAGGCCGCGAAAAAATTGCCCGGAAAGAACACGAATAGGAAAAAAAACTTAGAACTCAACTTGCAATCAGCGAAAGCGCTAAAAAAGCTATCGAGAACATTGAGGAAAGGCCCACCACCTATGAACCTGCGCATCAATGAATGAGAACATAACCAGAGAAGGGTAGGACAGCCGACCCACAGGTAACATGATCACCATAGAAAACCAGACGAGCTTGCCCGTAGTATACTATGGTGTCATTATGCACCTCAATAAGGAAAAACAACTGAGTAATAAGTGTAATATAGTGCCTACGAAGATGACTATCCATAGGCCAGTTGTATGTGTACGTATCAGAGACAGCACTTTTGCCTGATGCATGTAACAAGCTGTCAGAAACTGGCAGTATTATTATGATAGTGATCCTGTATACATTGGATCCGATCAAAAATCTTCGAATAAATGGATGATTCGGATAACGGAGATTTCGGAAACACCGGATTTTTGGATGATACGGATCGGGTTATCCGAATCGGATATCCGAAAATGATTCGTTCAATACAATGGATCCAATCGCAAATCTTCGGATAATTGGATAATTCGGATAACGGCGATTTTGCGGACCTCGGATTTTTGAATGATTCGGATAACGGCAGTTTCGCGGACCCCTGATTTTTGGATGATTCCGATAACGACAATTTCGCGGACACCAGGTTTTTGGACGATTCGGATCGGGTTATCCGAATCGGATATCCATAAGTGATTCATTCGGATCCAATGTATATGATCCTGAGGCACATGAAGATTTGGCAATAAATGAGCTAAGTGATGGTGGTCCAGACCCCCATAGTATTAGAATCACGGCAAGGAGCCTGATGGGAAAACGTAGTGAAACATGAAAATCAATAGGTGGTTACCAAACCCAACCCTGGCACCTCACAACGCGCTAATTCACCGACGGTATCACCATCATCCTCGCAGCCCCTACAAAACAAAAACACGGAGAGTGGGCACTAAGAAATACAGAGCATATGAAGAGGAAAACTCAACTCCTTAAAGAGAGAAAAACAATCATCGTCTAGCCGATAGCACACAATATAGCAGTTCAACATGAAACAAAAGGGGCGAAAAATAAATACGAGTATAATCATGACTATCAAGCTATAATGATAAAGAGACCTGCAGTACTAAGCCTATAAAAGTTCTGCCATAACGCGCAATTCAGATACATTGCCACCAAACACTGATTGCCTCAGCCTGACTGCCACAGCCTGAATCGTAGCTCTGTTAAACACTCAGAAGTGTTATGAAATGAAACCAGGACAACTTTCCTCATTTTTCCCCAAAAAAGCAGTGTAACAGAGAATGTGTAGGCTAGTCAGCATTAGCCAACTGGCAGCTCAGAAGGAGGAAAAATTGTAAATTTTCGAAAAGGTGAAGGAAAACTGAACCCACAGTATGGTATAGCCACAAGACACGTCGATCGAGACTGTAAAAAATGCTGAAATCCTTTAAAAATCTAAAAGTTCCGATATTCAAGAAAGAAAGGATATTAATTGTTTTCAGTCTGCTTTTAAATATCGAGAGACTCGAAGACATCAGCACATCATTGGCAACATTTGCAACCAGCGCACAGTCCGATAGAAAAACAAGTTATGAATTTTGAACCAACACTTATTTTTAAGAGGTCTGTGGTCAATTACAAAACTCCTCGTCCGACCGCAAGTGGGAGTAAACACCCAATACTTTCTGGTTTTGATCTTTACTTCCATGCGTACGATGCGAAGACAAAGGACTATGTCATGTTGCACTCTCCTATACAAAAGGCTTTTTAGTCCAAACATTCTCGATCTAGTTGCATAGTTGGGTAAAGGGCTATGACCATTCAAGTTGTGTGTTCTATGTATCAAAATTCGGGTGAAAGTTTGTTGAACCTTTTCGATCTGCCTTTGAAGTTTTCTATTCCCATGGGAGCTCCAAACCTGACAGCAGTACTCCATTTGAGGGAGCACATAAGCCTGATATAGTCTTAAAAGGATCCTTTCATCATTGAAGTGTACGTTTCGAAAGATAAAAAAATAGTACCAAAGGCCTTACGAACGATGTTATTAATATGTGACCGGAAATCAAATGGACTCTTATATTCAACACCTAGGTTTCCCACTTCACTGCAACTCTTGATAGCAAGGTCAGAGTATTTGTACTGCGGCGACTGATTACACCCTATGTTTTTGACAGATTAACGTGGAGATTCCAGAAATATGGACTCCATCCTGAATTTCACTCTTATTCTCCCTTCCGTAGATACCATATACCCTTATATCATTGGCATAAAGCTGAACCCTTATCGAGGTGTGGGTTTTCAGTTTGCCGGGTAGGTCGAAGCAGTAGATGATAAAGAGGAGAGGTGATAGTACCCCACCCTGAGGCACACCACTCGGATGAGGATAACGGCTCTAAAAACTATTTTTTACTCTTACCCACATGTGGCGATCTGTCAGATAGGAGACGAACCAGTTCAGAAAAGCACCATCAATGCCGACTCGATTTAACCTCATCAAAAGCTTAGAGTGATTAACTCTATCGAAAGCTTTTGATAAATTAAAATATATGATATTCACGGAAAGATTATCATTTAGAGCAGAACCCCAGTCAAAAGTGCTATCAAGAAGTTGAGTTGTAGTAGACGCACCCTTGAGGAAACCATGCTACTCAGGTGGCAAGATGTTGTGTTTCTCCAGCCAGCACACACGTTTCTCACGTATAATTTTTCCGGTATTTTCATTGGCGTTGTAGTAATACTGATCAGCCTATAATTTGTCAAAAAAAACTCGACCTAGAACCTTTTGGAATGGGAGCTATAAGTGCTTCTTTCCACACAGAAGGAACAGTCTCCAACATAAGGGATATATCAAAAATCATTGTCAGGGGCTTGCAAAGCTGCAGGTTGCATTCTTTAAGAACTATCTGCGGTATTCCATCAAAAGGCGTTGAGGCAGATTCTTTTCAGGCTTTCAAATGGTTAAGCACGTCTTCTTCTGTAAAAGTGACGTTGCGGAGACGTTGAAAAGAGTGTTCATTATGAAACATTTGTGGAGCAGATTCATCATTGCCAATGGAAAAACACTGGAAAAATAGGATGCAAGCGATTCTGCTTTCTGGTAGTCAGTTATATACGTATTACCGCAACCATCCTTCAAAGTGGGGAAACTCACGCTTCCCTTGATTTTACAACGGATGTAATCAAACAACTCTTTTGTTAGAGAAGCTCTACCCACCCTTCTTTCGTAGTTCGCAAGAAAATTCTGAGATGTAGATTGATATCAGGGCAAACCTTTTTATAGATGGGACTAGATGGGAAAGAAGAAAATCTAGCCTTCTGCTTCAAAAGGTTTTGTATATGAACTGGGTACTTTAATGTTGTGACCTTTCGAAAGCTAAGAAGGGATCTAGTTACTAAAGCGATTATACATCACTGAGCAGAATTTCATGTACATGTCATCCGCTGATTAAAAGTTTTGAAAAACTGGCCACCAGTTAATGCTAGCAAGGTATTGGCTCACAGCCGCATAGTTCGCCTTAAAAAAGTTAGGCAAAGGTAAAAATAGGGGACGCTCTGCTTTAGAATCACAATAAAATTCAAGTATCCTGTGGTCTGATGTTTGAAACAGAGGTAGATAGTGCACATACGGAATGAACTGTTGTGATGTCAAAATCAAAACTAAGATGGCATCTCCGCGAGTAGGCTCAGATACATTTTGGACCAGATTGCAATAATGAAAAAGACTGAGAAGTTTTAAAATGTGGAGTTTCGAGGACGCTTTATGTCCCAATCACAATCCAAATTAAAATCGCTCATTAAAATTAGTTGAGATTTAGCTGAGCACATGTTGACCAGCGTCCCTAGGATCTCATCGTCATCATATTTAGAGTAGCTTGGCGGTCTGTATATCGCGATCTATCTCGTTGTGCAGGCAACATCAGGACTTAGAAGATCCAAGCACAGAAAATCGGAGCTTGATTCAGAACCGAAAAATGTTTGTCTCATGCAAAGAGTTTCCTTACACAAACAGCAAACGCCACCTCCTTTGCCAGATTTTCGGTCATGTCTGAAGATAACGAAAGGAGGCCCAGCGAGAATTTCATTATCGCCAACATTGTTGGAAAGCCATGTTTCAGTTATAAAAACAAGGTCCGGATCATTGGTCTCAAGAAAATGGTGGAGATGATGAAGCTTGTTCACGATACTTCTAGCATTAAATAAAAAACATTTTAAATCTGTTACGGAGCCATGACAGAATATCCGTTTCCCTGATAAGGGTTGGATCTCAAGTCCTTCACATTTGTTAAGACACCTCGATATACAACCCATTCTTTACGCTTCGCCTCGCAATTACGGTTTCGAGCTCCCTGCCAAAGCTCGAATTCCTTTCCGCGTTCCGCTGGGGTCATTCCCCTACGTAGAAATACGTCTCTGAGCTGAGAGGAATGCAGCAATCGAGCGTTTGACAGGGTAGTCAACCAGTGGGCTTTCGATATTAACACAAGCTTAACTAGCCTAGGGCGAGCAGTATCCAACTTACCCATTTTATATAGCTCAACGGACGACACTCTACTTTCAATACATCCAAAATGCCTTCAACTTTTTCTTCAAGCTCTTTTTGCCTTAGCGACGGTTTCACAGACTCAGCCGACTCCGACAGTCCTGCGATGACTAGACGGCGGCCTCTCTTGTCTGCTTCTATGGCACTCGTTATGTCACCAGGGATTTTTACTTTGAGCACCTGAAGCATTTCACTGATTTTAGAGTCCTTGTTTTTCGAAATGATGAGATCTAGATACTCCATAACATTCAAATTTGAGTGTTCTATCTCATCATCCTCGTCAGTCTCCAACATGTTTCTGCTAGCGTTGGCAGAATGATTGGGTTTGAGATCAGCAGCCTGACTATGGACATCCCTGCGACTTTGACGAGCCATAACGGGCAATCGAGGGCGCAATCAATGAAAATCGCTACCAGAAGCAGGATGAGAACAGAGGGCGTAATAGCCTACCGCTCGCAGCCACTGATCGGACGAAAAGTGGGCATATTAAGTTAAATGTTTTCATTGTAAGGAAACTCCATGTTTTGTCTCTTTTAATTGCATCTAACTTGCAACAGTTGCAGCACAACAAACTCTTGAAATATTGAAATGACCGAAAAGTTTTGTCAGTTTCTTTCTTTTCACCTTTTACTTCAAAAGCTAATAGAATCCAAGCTCGCCTTCCTGATCATCTCATATGGGCCCTTGATCCACGGAATAAGTCACTCACTATCTTCATACTGAAATGTTCGCTATGCTGGAGCGTGTCCGAGAAAATCCTCTACATCTGACTGTGATATGCATTAAAGAGCTCGATGAGCCTAGACGCCTAAAGGAATATAACTTCCATCACGCCCAATATTACCTCCTTCACTAATCTTCTCGAACGGTGATGGCTTCGCCGTTGTCTTGAGGGAGAGCATTACTGAAACAGGATGGCCGCCAGAGAGTACAACCTTAACGAGTGTGCTGGTTTTTAGAGGGCTGGGAACGGTAGCTGGCCAGGTAAATGTTATAACTAGGAAGCCTTACTCCTTCCCTACCTTGTTTACGCTAATTGGAACACATCAATTACAAGATGTAAAAGCTGTATGATGCCACGAGCCATATGGCACTCCTGTTTTTGGTTCTACAAAAATAGGAAATATTGAAGCCCTAGAAAAGGACCAAAACAGCTTCAGGAGGAAACTTTTCCTTAGATCGAGAAAAACTGGGTTTCGTGCATTCCCAGCAAGCTCTGAACGGAATATGCAGCTGGGACTGCAATTACTGTGCTAGGAACAGATTAGATTTTTATGCAATACAACATAATACATGGTCTTGTTCATTTCTAGAATGGAATTACTGAATATGAAAAAAGCGCAACCGCCCAGAAGAACAGGGGTACTACAGTCAAGCTTCGGTTCCCGCGAGCCAGGAGCTCCGTCCGCTCCAATTTCTTATGCCGAGCGGGCGCTAAGTCAAATTCAGTAAGCGTATCTAGATTCCTCCAAGAATCGCATCCTTCAAAACGGAACCACCCTTAGCTATTGATGACGGTATTGTTCCTTTTTTGTGACTATCGGAGGAGTCGCCGATCGTCCAACCGTTGTTAAGATGATTTTCAATGATAACCGATTTTTGACTTTCGGGTCTACATAAAATTGATTTTATTCGTTCCACTGGTTTTAAAGTTACGTTATTGTGGTCAGTGGTTGCGATGGCGAGCTCGCTCACGTCGCTTTGCATGTGTTGCATCACGTGTCGGAATAAATAAATAAATAAACAGCTAACTCACTCATAGTAAGGAAGATTTATGTTCATTGCAATTGTAATTCTAGCTGGTATTAATCGGATACTCCCGAGAATTTTATGATAACGCTAAATGTCCCCTAAAAAGTCTTTTATCTCTTACCAGGACATGTGGATATAACAACGATTCTCTGTTCACAGACTACCAATGGCTCCAGCAGCAAGCTCCATGGCAAGGAATATAAATTCGGTCATAAGAAAACACCCGCCATTGCAAAAGTTTTCAACAGATTGACGAGCTTCATTCCGTTTCTGAACTTCAAGAGCAGCGACCCATGGCAGGTGAGAATTCTTGGTAATCACTGTGTTCCGTTTGTTTAGTTGGATCTGCTTTCTCTTCGAGCGAGTGAAAACTTTTACAAAATGAGAAGATACAATTGATTTAAATGGAAGAAATCTTTTTTCCATAATCCAGAAAGTCTCCTTACCTCGTCGATGAGCAGGGGTTTGCGAAGCTCCTCTTCCCACGTTCTGAATGGTGGGTTATGTCCCTTTGTGACCATCCATGCCATGTTTCTTGTTTCGCTTTTTGGCCCTGAAGACTGAGCGGAAGAAGTGACTCATGAATCGAGACTCATGAAAAGCGCTGGTTGTTATTCGTTGACTATACCTTTCTTGAACTCAAAGAGAGGGCAGGAGAAGAAGAACTGTAGTGCATCGCTTTCTTCGCATTTGCTTTCGAAACGGTACTGCATCACTGTTTTGATACGGAATAGTATGACAATCGATTTGGCCTTCTTATTGAGGTGGAAGCGAGGTTTATATTAGTAGCCATGAAATGTTGACTCAGCTGAGTCGTAGATTAGCTTGCTAGTATAGATCATTCAAAATGTGGTGGACTGCTTGAGCGGTCATAGAACATAGCATTTTTAAGGTTCTCTGTTGGAGGTGAGGACATCATATCCCCAAAGTGATTCCTTCCAAAAGATGCTAGATCAGAGAAGATTTTACACGAGAAAGATAGGAAAAAATTTACAGCCTCATATTTTACCTGCAGAACTGCCTCCTCACATTTACTGCTAAAAAGTACTGTATCACTTGTGCCAATCCTTTTTGAATCTTTCAGTAGCATTGTTCAGCTTAATTTAATTCTTTATATGAGTAGACTTCGTGCCTTTTGTTTTTCAATGCGTTACATTTTTCGTGACATCAACATTGAGTTTACCTTTTTTATCATACAGCGTGCTAAACTATAATTTTCATTATTTGATTATATATTTTCACTTTATTAGTTGGTGATCCATTTTCATATGATTACATTTCTAGACGTTCAGTAAATGACGAGATTATCATTTCAAATGGAAGGACCGCTTCAGAATTTAGGTGCTCCGTTTCAAAAGGCACGAACACTATCCACCTCGTCACGACTATCTGGATAAAAAGGATGCACTTTCAAAGAAACTTGGAAATCGCTTCGCGACCTTTGCTATAACACTGAAGAATGCCGACTCTGGTGGAGGTGAGGACTTCATATCTTTACCAAGAACATCGTATTTTGAAGTTGAGACTCTTAACACAGTGTTTCATGTTTCATTAGCAAATTCCTCAAGGAATATGCAGCTTATAAGCAAGAAGTAGTGCTTCGCGGAGAAATTTTTAGTGTTGTGACGACCTGTTGAAAAATCTCCAGTTTTGAAAACTTGGCAACATTCTAATTTAATGTCTCGTTGAAGAGACTTCGTTTCCACTGAAGGCGAACGCGTTCAAAGTGGAGCCAGGCGATGCAATGTTTTGGACGGACATGGAAACGGACAGGGAAAAGGTTTGTAAGAGCAGCTGATCAACGAGATATACTTTTTCCAGCCCATAGAACGATGGAGCACAGATGTGAGTGTGTGTGGGGGGAGGAGGGTTCTGGTCAGGCCCAAGCTTGAGGATCGGGAATCGAAGAGAGGGCCTGACGCCATTTGGGAGAAGTAGGGGTGGGGGCGATCTACTCTTTCGGTATTGGCAGAGAATTCTCTCGCATTTTTCAGGTTTTTAGTCTATGTTTGTAATTCTTAATAAGTCGTTTCTTTTCTGGAGTGTCTACGACAGCGTGGAGTCGTTTCGTTCCCTGATGTTATGGAACTCAAGATTTAAAAAGTTTAAAATTGTGATTGTTTTACCTATTAAAATTAAAGATTTTCTGCTGGCAGAATGAGAGTCAATGAAAGATTTCAAATTTGTTTCAGATTTTTTTCCAAGAAGCCATGGACATGACAGTTTTCAGCCTGAACGGGCGACATCTGCGCCCAATGTTGCACTCTATAGATTTCGAAGTGTTAATTACTAAGGATGACTTAGGTGCTTTCACTACAAGATTTTTTGAAGCGCTCTTCGAATAGATCACGGAATGGCAACCGAAGGAAAGACTAGTCACGGAATTAGTTTTCTCTCTTTTGCAGGAAACAGCATCAGAAAGTAAGTTGTACCCTATAAAATTGTGAGCCACAGTTCGACACACGGTAGTAAAGCCTTGTTTTCTTTAGACTTATGAACAGACGTCCCGTATCATTTGCCGAAAAGTATCGACACAGGTAATCTCATAAAAGCTACTATATTCACTACCTGCTTTTTGAATCGTAGAGCCCACACTTTTACTTCGTGAATTTTTCAGAGACTCCCTCCGAAATATGGTAGGTTACGTACGGCCAATGCGTTCTCCTACATCATCGATCGCAACTAAAGGACGGCCTTCTCGCGGAAAAAACACTTTCTACTTTCTGAAGGAAATAACATTAGAGAGTGAAAATTGTGCCATCTTTAAGATGTGTTGTAAATACACAATAAAAAAAACTAAGCTTTTTTCGCAGCGATCTTCGATACGGAGTCGTATTCCAAGTTCTCATTTTTCATGAAAAATTAATTCTCTACCTGAAGAGATCATCTACCCAGATAAAATTCTGCCACAAGGTTTCAACTCTTGACCCCTGAACAGTGTAAAACTCATGGTGTTCTGAAACGAATACATTGGATCGACTCCTGAGGCCGGATTCATCAACGACTTACAGCAATTTAACAGAGAAAATACAGCCGAAATCCCTAATAGCGCGGCTCATCATTCGATACGGTGAAACCTTTTGTCACGCTTTCGCGAATTTCGGCTATATTTCTCTGTTAAAGTGCTGTAAGTCATTGACGGATTCGGCCCCTGGATGATATGGCACCGACGTCATTGGAGTGACAGAATTCGACGTTCACAAAAATGACAATAACTCGACAATAGTAAGGTTTTCGAAATTTGGCAAAGCCAATACCTTTTTAAAAACTAGAAGTAAAGGCTTGCTTACAATATGAAAATCGATTTTCAGTAAAGAGGTCTTCATAGGCTTTCGGCGGGGCCCTCGATTTTTGATCGAAAAAATTGAAGTGATTTTGTATAAGTAATTATATTTCGATAAGTTTCCGAAATTTGGAAAAACCAATAATTTTTTAAAGACTAGAAAAAAGCGCTTGCAAACCATGTAAGATTTAGTTTTCAATAGGGAGGTATTCCTACGGAGCGGGTGGGAGCTCCGATTTTTGGTCTTTTGTTGCAGAAATACGTGTCAAAAATCGAACCCCCTGCCCCCTACGAAGACCTTTTTTAAACTGGTTTCTACATGATTATAAAGATTTTTTTCCCTTTCTTTCAAAAAATTATTGCAATTTTAAGATTTTAGAAAATAAACCGAGTTATGATCGATTTTGTGATGAATTTCACGGAGACTCTGCATCGACGAGATTTTATTTCATTCACAAAATCATAACTCTGTTCGTTTTTCGAAATTTAAAAATTTCAATGTCTTTTTAAGAAATAAAAAATGTGCTAACTTTGAATATAAGAACCGTTTTTCAAAAAGAGGCGTTCATACAGGGTGGGGGAGGTTCGATTTTTGGCACGCACTTCTGCAACAATGGATCAGAAATCAAACGCCCCGTATGAAGATCTTCCCCCTGAAAACTACTTCCTATATGGTTCTAAAGCGTTTTTTCTCTCATTTTCAAAAAGGTATTGGCTTTTTCAAACTTCAATAAATAGAGATATAAATATACAAAATCATACATCATACATTATACAAAATCACATCTTTTTTTTTGCTCAAGAATTGAAGGCCTCGCCCTGTATGAAGGCCTTTTTTGAAAGCCTTTTTTATACTAGAAAATAGCTCTTTTCTTTTAGTTTCCAAAAACCACTGGGTTTTTCATTTTTCCAAATCCAATTTTGTTGCTCCAATGAGCTCGGTGCCATATCGACTAGGGGTCGATCCAATCTATTGTTTCAGACAACCATGATTTTTACAGTGTACGTGGGTCAATAATTGAATTTCTTTGTGGCAGAATTTTAATTGTGTAGATTGTTTTCTTCAGGTAGAAAATTAATTTTTCATAAAAAATGAGAACTTGGAATACGATTCTCCCTAATCGTATCGAAGATCGCTGCGAAAAAGCTTATGGTTAGTTTATTTTTATTGAATGTTAGTCACTTCGTAAACTTTAAGATGGCACAATTCTCGCTCTCTGATGTTCTTCCTCCAGAAATTAGATTTCGCAGCGAGAAGTCCATCCTTCAGCTGCGTTTCCGTCATCGATTCGAAGAGTGTCAAAATTTTTGTAGGGAGAGCACTTAAGTCAGCCAAAGCGATTAAAACTCGACATTTTTGAATACAATTTCAAATTCAAATGTTGCTCCTTCAGGTAGGAAAATGTATCGTGTCCATGAGATCCTCGAAAAATCTGAAAAGTTGAGATCATTATGATTAATTCGACAACTGCTCGCAAAAGCTCTTTATTTTATAGTGTAAGCTATCAAAATATTAGGTCATCCAATAAGTAATGTTGTTTTTTCAACCTTGACTTCAATTGAACAAATTTTCAACAAACCTTCATTTCAGCCGACAATGTAATCACCGTCATTATCAGCAACCTTTCTCTATCTAACGAGCAAATCTTCAATACCTTAGCAATGAATCTGTTGTTGTTTTTGAGCAGAATATGTGGACATAACATTATGAATATCCTCCAAATTTTCAAATTTCTTAAGAAAACGCCGTAGAGACCGAAATGAGTGATAATCCGAAGGTGCGAGATCGGGAGAATACGGTGGATGAGGCAGAGCCTCCCATCCTAATTCGTTGACTTTTTCCAGCTTCCGTTTTGTACAGTGCGGTCTTGCATTGTCATGATGGAGAGTTAGACCTTTCTGTTGACGATCGCCGGATCCTTTTCCAGTAAAGCTTGGTTCACTCGATCCAATTGCTTACGGTAAAGGTCTGCGTCAACGGTCTGTTTAGATTTAAGCACTTCAAAGTGAACAATTCCACGGATATTCCACCAAACACTGAGGAGTGCTTTTCTGAGATGAATATTCGGCTTCGCGGTACTTCTTGGTTGTTCATTTTTGGAAAGCCACTGCTTTTTGCGCTTCGGATTATCGTACAAGATCCATTTTTCGTCTCCTATGATCAGACGATCGAAAAACGGGTCTGTTTGGGGTCGCTGAAGCAGTGCGTTGCAAAGCGTCGATCGGTTGGCACGTTCTCGTCGGATAAGTCTTGCAGTACACAAACACCGGCTCTGCATACCTTGCTAATTTGGCGTAGATAAAAATGTATGATTGATTTAGGTTTGTTGAAAGTACTCAAAAGTTGCCCCTCTGTTTAACAAGGATTCGCCTCCAGTTCTGCCATCAGCATGTCGTTGTCAAATGTTGCGGGTCTTACTGGCCGAGAGGAGTCAGAGAGCTGAAAATTACCGGATTTGAACTTGGAAAACTATCGCTGGCATTTGCGAATGTCCAACGCATCTGGATATACATCGCAGATAATTTTTGATAGCAAACGTTGCGTTACTACCCTTCCGAAATTCGAACAGCATGCAATGTCGAACATGCTCCTCCGAGATTTGCCAAACCATTTCTCCTGAACTTGCAAGCTAATAGTTCAACGAATGGTAGATTCTAAAAGACGAAGTCTCATTTACCTTAAAATCACTTTAGTGCATCTTTCTAAAAGAGCAGGTCTCATTTACCTTAAAATCACTTTAGTGCATCTTTGAAATGCACAAATCTGCCGACAAATAATGAGCTAAAACCGTAGTGCTCAAAAACAACATTACTTATTGGATGACCTAATAAAATTAATAAAAAAATTACACTCTTAAAACCTTATTCAGCGCTTTTTAGCGAATCATTCTATAAAACAATTACTCAATAGGATGTCTTCCTTAAACCAGTCTGACACTGTCGATGTTGCACCTGGAAAGAAAAACTTATTAAAGGATACAAAATGATACATATTTTTTTAAAAATGCAATAGAGATAAGAAATAAAACGGCGATCTGCACAGGGGTAGGGCCGTATGTACGAGATCCGCACTGGGAGGGAGAGTCTTAAATTTCCGGCAAAAATCGAACCCCACGCCCCTGGTTCTGGTACAACTGGGGTAATCTGCAGGTGAACGTACGATAAAGTGGCAGCGCAACTAAAAACGCCTTACCCAACCCCCGGGGCGACGTTGTCTGGAGCTAACAAACGGCATTGCATGAGTGGGTGAAACGTTTCCAGATTTCCAGGAAACCGAGTGTTTTGATACCTTTCACATATTTTGTACATTGTGATGATTTCTCCGTATTTACACAAATTAATCATCACTTAACGCCACCATCTCAAATCACCGTCTGAATGCAGTTGCCGGCAGGTGACGGCCTCGCTTTCAGGATCACCCTCGACTCAGCCGTGTTCCATCGTCGAAAACAAGTACCCTTTTTCAGTTATGCTACACTTGAAGGCCTCTTAATGCCGACTGACTTTCTTTCATTCTGAGAGCTCATTTTCCTATATTTTCGCCAAGGAGAGCACATTCCTAATTTCTATGTTTAAGCAGTACTCGGCCGCGTACGGTGACTGTCCAGTTTTTGAAGGCGAGAAGGTGACAGCTATTCTTCGCCTCCGTGAGCGTGGACAACTCGTGCTCGAATACTCGCCTCCGGGAGGGTTCTACAATTTTGGAATGCTGTTCAGCCCTAGTTTGGAAATGCTTCGAAGTATCCGTGAAAAGGCTAAGAAGTGATCGCGTATTTGACGGCTAAATCTGAAGAGATACTGCTAGCGAGCTTTGTTAGAATATTGAGTTATAATCAACATTTGCATGCTGCCATTTGATGAATGTGTTTGTCAGTTTATTTATTTATTCGCACAATATAGTGCGCACAAAAAAATCAACAACATGGACACGGTAAATCGCAGAAAACACAATGTGAAAAACAAGAAGTTAAAAGCCATCTACGACAAAAACCCAAATTAGTTAACTGACTAAACTATAATTCAACAAAGAAGGGCGGAACTGCAAATTAGAAGAAATCCGGTAAATTCTGTGCAAAGTCTTCTAAAAAAATAGGATTGAACAGGGCAGGGGAGGGACCGAGGAAGGATGAGAATTTGACGGAGAAGAGCAGTGGACCGCCAACACTGCAAGTCGTGGGATCGGCTCCGGATACCAACTTAGTAGGTCCGTCAACTCCAATAAATCTCATACCTTATGGCTGCTGGGGAAGCAACAGAAGGGTTTTGTGCACACTCAGTCTGACATTTCATACAAGACCGGTCTCTCAAGCAGTAAACCATTGGACGAAGAGCAATTAGAAAACTAACCAAAAAAAGTGAACTAGGAAGAATAGAAACTAGGAAACAATCGAAAACTGATAGGAGAGCAAAGTAAGAAGCTAAGAATATTTGTAGAGGTATGCTCATGCATAATGAAGAACTAATACTAAAGGATGAAAAAGAACAAATGAAGAGATAACACGAAACAAAGTTCTAGTAAGCCAAAAACAAAAAAAAATAAAAAAATCAAAAAAAAAATAAACCAAAAAAATAAGAATGAAAAAGTCCCCACTCTAACTAATGTCAGGAATGTGGAGTGTGGAAAGCAAGTCAATTTTTTCAGTCTACTTCGAAAAACTTTGTGATTGGGCGCTTCAAGTATGGTAGGAGGCAACATTTGCAACCAACGAGCTCCACGATACAAAAGTGAATGGAAAACCTTCTCCTAATTTTTCTTCTTTATCTTGGGATAGTGGAAGCAGTACTTATTATGATGACCTTGAAATGGCACGAAAACCCAGTACTTGCTAGCCTTCAGCCTTGACTCACCCTTGAGGATTTTAAAACAAAAAATTAGATCGTTGAAGACACGCCTATAAAGAAGACTTTTGAGGTTAAAGATTTTGAGCCTTTCCTTATATCCGGGAATCATTCTAGTATTTGTGGTATTTGGGAAACACCTGTAGAACAAGATTTTTGTGAATGTCTTTTGAACCTTTTCAATTTTTTCCTGACTCTTTTTTGTGCAGGGGCTCCAAACTTGGGAGCAATACTCCAAAATTGGAATGACGTATGTCTTATATAAGGTGACCAGAATTGAGCTGTCGTTACATTTCAGATTCCTAAAAATGAAAAAGAGGGTAGAAAATGCTTCTCGCACCATAATATCAATATTTATTTATTTATTTCTGTACGATGCATAAGGCATACGTGATATAGGATGTAGTACAATACAAAACACCAATACAGGAAGAACAACTGTTAAATCTAGAAATGTAAAAGCTTGTTTCTGGCCATGTGCTTGAACAGCCTGTAATGTGCCGACGATCGAGGGACACAGGAGTTTAGCGAGATAAAGCTGGAATCAGCTCTACACGTGAAACTGCATGACCTGGTATTCGTTTTGGGTACACCGTAAGATATTTTTTCTGAGCTGCCCCTAGTTCTAGATATTGTTATACGATAGAATTTTGAAGCATCTACATCAATTAGGCCAGTCAGGAGTTTGAAAACCACACCGACATCAGTAAGTTTACGACGAGAGACTAAGGAATGCAACTTATATTGGCTATTTCTAGCTACAGGTCGAGGAGCTCTTATAGATCTATTACAAGATATTTTATTATTATCCTAAAAAATAATTTGCAAGTGAAATTGTCTTGCACCTTTTCAAGAAGAGCGATGTCTTTTGATTTCGAAGGAGAAAAGACTGGTGAACCATACTCCACAATAGGGCGAATGTATGACTTGTAAGCCCTAAGAGGCATTCCCTGATCCACTATAGAGAGAGCTTTGAATATAAGGAATGTTCGATTAATAAAAATTTGAATATAAGGAATATGATTCGAGAATTTCAACTCTCGGTCCAAGAAAACACCAAGGTCACGGGGTTCCGTTATAGATGGTAGCAATCTATTATTAAATTTGAATTCTGTAGCTTGTAAGCTTCCAAGGTGAAATACCATGGTCTTGGAAAGGTTCACTGGTATTTCCCAAGTTTCAGGCCACTCCATCATCATATTTATTGATTGAGATAAAGCTTCGCAAACTTGCGTTTTATTGTCACTGTTGTAGACACCATAAATCTTTATATCATCAGCATACATCTTTACCTTCACTTGAGGGTGAGTGACTAAAATTGTTGGAAGGTCGCAGGTGTACGCAAGAAAAAGAACTGGCGACAATACTCCACCCTGAGGAACACCACTATTGCAGTCATAGCATCTTGAAAAACAACTTCCTATCCTTACACGCATACGCCTTCCGCACAAGTATGAGCGCAGCCATTCTAAAAGAGGCCCTATAAAGCCCAGTTGGTGAAGTTTACTGAGAAGTTTTTATGGTTAACTTTGTCAAAGGCTTTTGACAAATCAACATACACGACATCAACAGAATCTCCATTATTCAAAGCCAAATTCCAGTCAAAGATGCAGTCAGCCAGCTGAGTGGAGGTGGAGGCGCCTGTCGTGAAACCGTGTTGCTGACAAGGAACTAAGTTTTTCCGAGAGAACCACGTAACAATCTTATCTCGCACAATCTTTTCCATTATTTTCATTGGTGTGGGCGTTATGCTTATAGGACGGAAAGAAGAGAGCTGTACTGATTTTGGATCTTTTGGAATGGCTGTAACAATGGATTCCTTCCAAATCGAGGGTACCTCACAACAGGTTAAAGAAATATTCAGAATCATCGACAGGGGTCTATAAAGGGAAGTGGCACATTTCTTAAAGATAATTTGTGGAATTCCGTCAGACGTTACAGAAGAAGAGCACTTCAGTCGTTTCATAATTTTTAAAACGTCATCGGGGCTTATCATAAAGTTTTCAATGCTTTCGGTATCGTCCATGTTCGCAGGTTCAAACAAATCGTTCGATTCACAGGGGATATCTTGTGAGCTCGAACTAAAGACAGAGGCAAAAACGCGTGCCAGCGCTTCCGCTTTTTGCAGATCACTTATATGCATTGTGCCAGTGTCATCCACAAGAACAGGAAGCTCTGTCTGTGTCTTCATCTTTCTCCGAATATGAGAAAACAATGCCTTTTTGTTCTGTGTCTTGGAAGAAACCTTTTCCTTATACGCTAGGAACCTCTTCAAATGGTGATCCAATTCTTGACATACTTTCTTATATAGTGGATGACAAAGAGGATTTGTCAGTGACTTGAAAAGGCGTGATTTTTGACCTATTAAATTAGAGATGTGCTTTGGATAGAAATGAATTGAAGTCTTTGTATAATCAATGGGAACGTGAAGAGATAAGCCGCAGTAAACTACACGGCAAAATCTGTTGTACAAGTCATCTGTGTTTTCATAACCTTGGAAAATTTCCCACCAATCGATAGAATTGAAATACTGGGTCAACTGTAAGGATAATTGGCCTTACAAAAATTGGGAAAAGGCAGATCACGTTGCCTAATTAAAGGAACATTTATTTCAAAGGTAATTACATTGTGATCCGATGATGCGAATGGGGAAGGACAGTAATGTTGTCAAGGATTGGTTCTGAAGACAAAATTATATCAAGAATTGCATCACCTCGAGTAGGTTCCACTACTTGCTGAGACAAACCACAGCAATCAAAAAACTCCAAAAATTTCTCTGAACACAGATTCTTAGGCTTGCTACGCTGAGCCCAACCAATATCGAGGTTAAAGTCCCCGAGCACAATGAGATTTTTGCTGGAAAGACACAATTCTATCATTACGTCAATAAGGGAGTCATCGTCGGACACATTTGAGTTCAGTGGGCGATACACTAAGACAACTCTAAATGCATATAAACAATTTGCATTTACTGCATCAATGCAGAGAATATCAGATTTGAGGCAGGCGGGAACTTTAACAGCAGTCAGAGTAATTGAATTCTTAGCCAGGCAACAAATGCCACCACCTTTTCGATTTATACGATCCTCTCTAAAAATTCTATACGGAAAGTTGAATAGTATTTCTGAATTTGACATCTTCTCTGAAAGCCAGGTTTCGGTAATGAATAGTAGATCTGGGTCATATGTTGCCAAAAAGAAATGCAGGTGGTGTATCTTGTTAGCAAGGCTACGAGAGTTAAACAAAAAGCACTTCATGGTCATGGATGGCATACCGTGTCCAGCTAGACGTTTCCCGGACCCCTAGACCCGGTACGGTCTGCAACCGTCCTCGGTCTCGGCAGGTCTTCGACGCGTCGCAGCTCACCACGGTACACCACCCAGACCCTACTACCTAACTGCCTGTTTCGTTCCTTACTCTCCTGCCTCAATTCATATTCCCTCCTCCGCTCCTCAGAGGTCATACTACGGCGGACATGAACCTTACTGAAAGCTGTAGAGCTTCGAAGTCTCCAAGCATTTGAGAGAGCTGATAACCAATGGGACTTTGAAGGCAATACAACTTTCACCTTACGAACGCGCCCATGTTCATGTCTCCCCATTCTGTACACCTCTAAGGGGCGGCACTCAAGATTAAGGACATCAAAAATTTCACTAACCTTGTCTTCAAGATCACGTTGTTTCGCCGAAGGAGGGAGGTCGGTGGGCGGCTCTGGTAACCACTCGATTACTAGAATTCTTTCCTTCTTTTCCGTATCAATTCGTTCCGATACTTCCTGAGGTATTTTACAAAACAGTGCATAGATCATTTGCTCAATGACAGGGGTCATTATTTCTTTCTAGAACCGCGTTAAGCAGCTCATTAACGGACATCTTGGAGAAGTCCGTAGAAGAGCAGCTCGTATTACCGTCGGCTACGTTTTGACCCTTCCCACTGAGTTTTGCTGGCACTTCAGATACCCTTTTGTTGGTCTTAGCACGCTGCGACATAATGGTTTCGATGCGGTCAGCAAAATCGATTCTAACGTCGAGGTACCCTTCACACAAACAAAAGAGGGGTCTGTGAGATGATGCACAGGAAATCGGAGGAAAATGACCTTGACTAGAAGTTAATAGACGAGGAGTTAGCTAAACAAACAGATTGAAAACGAAACAGAACAAAAACAATAAGAGCGAAAGAAAGAGAACTTAGCTGTAATCCGCGAAACGAAAGTGCCGCCGCTCAACAGACGAGATGGCAATCGAATGAGTTATTGTAAAAGGTATTGTAAATTATTGTAAAACGTTATTGTAAAACTTGGGAGGTGACCGATGAAGATATGTGAGATTGCAGAATTGTTAGTTCACTTTCGCTATTGAATAAAGTTTACGATTTTGCCAAGCATTTCAAAACAGAGAGAGGATGGTAATCAAACTGAAGGTGTCACCAATCATCATTAGTTTAAGCGTAAGTGTTGAAAAAAATGACGAAAAGTGTGATTTGTCAGCTGCTTATCTCTACCGACACTTCTACAGCTCAGTGTTAGATATTTGAAACGTGGCATACATTTCACGCATTAACACACCACGACCGAGAAGAATAAAGTGCCCAAACTACCTCAAGGCGTTTCGCACACTCCAATTCATTGGAGTCTTGAAAGATAGGGCCGGAACTTCGCCAACTTCAAGACCAAGATGATCGCTCGACGTCCTGACGGAACCGTCACCTCTTCCAGAAGGACCCTGGAGAAGGTCATATCTACGACTTCTACTCCGATCTCTTCGATAGCCACGTCCACCTGCCCCCATGCCATTTTCCGCAGGATGGATACGTCGTTCCCTCTGTTCTCCCTTCCGAGATCCGACACGCCATCTCGTTGGTGAAGAAACGTACAGCATCCGGTCCCGACAGAATCAGACCCGGACACCTGAAGAACCTCCCGCCAGCGCTCATCAACACCCTGACGCGGCTCTTCACGCGCTACCTGTCGGAGTGCAAGGTTCTATCTCAGTGGAAGACCAGCAAGACCGTCTTGCTGTACAAGAAGGGAGACGTGCACGACATTGGCAACTATCGCCCGATCTGCCTGCTATCCGTAGTCTACAAGCTGTTCACTCGAGTCATCCTGAATAGGATTAGCAGAACGGTGGACGAAGGACAGCCATGCGAGTA
Source organism: Heligmosomoides polygyrus bakeri (assembly GCA_947359475.1). Classification (NCBI taxonomy): domain Eukaryota; kingdom Metazoa; phylum Nematoda; class Chromadorea; order Rhabditida; family Heligmosomidae; genus Heligmosomoides; species Heligmosomoides polygyrus. The sequence continues at coordinate 29,809,209 of OX375868.1, forward strand.
AGCAGGATTTCGGAGAGGATTCAGCACGATCGACCACATACACACCATTACGAAGTTTATCGAAGTGTCGCGAGAGTAGAAGAATGGATTCACGACCAAGATCTCACCATTTTACAACGACGTCGTTATCGACTTGAAGAGAGTGGTTCGGCAGGGGGATATCATATCCCCGAAGCCCTTCAGCGCCACCCTCGAAAACGTCATGTGCGAACTAGAATGGGAGGACATGGGAGTAAAAGTCGACGGCCGGCAACTCGGGGGCAGACATAACTCCGACGCCGCGCGAACCCGCTGGCGTCGCGCACGGTGTGCGACGAAACTGGACGAGTTGTCGCGGTCCGATGCTTCCGACGGCTAGAAACGCTTCCTACATGGATATGCGGCACGCCTTTGCCTTATTTCAACGTTCTTGGAGATGGTATATGAATGTGGTTTCAATGGGACGATCAGCGACAGTTTATACAGGAATCCTGGACATGTGGATGGTTTCTAACGTCAGTATTTGCCAACTACAACTCCTTCGGTCAATTTTTACCCGTGATTATGGTTATACTACGGAAAAAGGCCACTATCACCCATTCTCGGATCAATCGACCAGTCTGCTGCCTACCACATTCTGTGGGATCTCAAGTTCCTAGCTAGAAATGTGGTCTGGGAGCTTAAACACTGAGAACATTTCGCGCCCCGCGGCTAACCATGCGTCACCGAGCGTACGTCCGCGTTTCAGTGCCGCGACGTCGCACGCGGCTAGCGCGCGACGTCGCGTCGGAGTTAGGTCCTGGAGCCCCGGCAACTGCATCATCTTCGCTTCGCTAACGACATCGTGCTCATAACACCGAGCATCAGCCAGGCGGAGCGAATGCTGGCCGACTTCGATCGTGTATGTGGGAATGTTGGACTGCAGCTGAATCGTACGAAGACGATGTTCATGAGGAACGGACAAGTTTCTGATGCCCCATTCCCGTTCAACGTAACGAACATCTCCGAATGCTCCAGGTATGTGCATCTGGGTCGCGAAGTCAATATGGCCAACGACCTAGCGCCGGAGCTCGAGAGGACGATGCTCGGAGTGACACGACTTACGCAAGTGAGAGAAGGTTTCCAGAGCTGAACAGTGGATTCACGACCAAGATCTCAAGATCTTTTTCAAGATCTTTTTCGAGATCTTTTTTTTCTTTTTTTCGAGATCAAGATCTTTTTCGTAAACCTCCTCGGTAGAGCCTTCATAAAGGGGCAACAATTAATACAACGAATTTACGACCAAGATCTCACTATTGGGTTTAGCAAGGAGATACCATATCCTAAAAGCCCTTCGGCGCCACCCTTGAAAACCTCATGCGCGAACTAGAATGGGAAGACATGGGAGTGAAGGTCGACGGCTAGCAGCTGCACCGTCTTCTCTTCGCTGCCGATATCATGCTCATAACAGCGAGCATCAGCCAGGCGGAGCGAATGCTGGCCGACTTCGATCGTGTATGTAGGAATGTTGGACTGCAGCTGAATCGTACGAAAACGATGTTCATGAGGAACGGACAAGTTTCTGATGCCCCATTCTCGTTCAACGTAACGAACATCTCCGATTGCTCCAGCTATGTGTATCTGGACCGCGAAGTCAACATGGCCAACGACCTAGCGCCGGAGCTCGAGAGGACGATGCTCGGAGTGACACGACTTACGCAAGTGAGAGAAGGTTTCCAGAGCTGAACAGTGGTATCACGACCAAGATCTCAAGATCTTTTTCAAGATCTTTTTCGAGATCTTTTTTTTCTTTTTTTCGAGATCAAGATCTTTTTCGTAAACCTCCTCGGTAGAGCCTTCATAAAGGGGCAACAATTAATACAACGAATTTACGACCAAGATCTCACTATTGGGTTTAGCAAGGAGATACCATATCCTAAAAGCCCTTCGGCGCCACCCTTGAAAACCTCATGCGCGAACTAGAATGGGAAGACATGGGAGTGAAGGTCGACGGCTAGCAGCTGCACCGTCTTCTCTTCGCTGCCGATATCATGCTCATAACAGCGAGCATCAGCCAGGCGGAGCGAATGCTGGCCGACTTCGATCGTGTATGTGGGAATGTTGGACTGCAGCTGAATCGTACGAAAACGATGTTCATGAGGAACGGACAAGTTTCTGATGCCCCATTCTCGTTCAACGTAACGAAGATCTCCGATTGCTCCAGCTATGTGTATCTGGACCGCGAAGTCAACATGGCCAACGACCTAGCGCCGGAGCTCGAGAGGACGATGCTCGGAGTGACACGACTTACGCAAGTGAGAGAAGGTTTCCAGAGCTGAACAGTGGATTCACGACCAAGATCTCAAGATCTTTTTCAAGATCTTTTTCGAGATCTTTTTTTTTCTTTTTTTCGAGATCAAGATCTTTTTCGTAAACCTCCTCGGTAGAGCCTTCATAAAGGGGCAACAATTAATACAACGAATTTACGACCAAGATCTCACTATTGGGTTTAGCAAGGAGATACCATATCCTAAAAGCCCTTCGGCGCCACCCTTGAAAACCTCATGCGCGAACTAGAATGGGAAGACATGGGAGTGAAGGTCGACGGCTAGCAGCTGCACCGTCTTCTCTTCGCTGCCGATATCATGCTCATAACAGCGAGCATCAGCCAGGCGGAGCGAATGCTGGCCGACTTCGATCGTGTATGTGGGAATGTTGGACTGCAGCTGAATCGTACGAAAACGATGTTCATGAGGAACGGACAAGTTTCTGATGCCCCATTCTCGTTCAACGTAACGAACATCTCCGATTGCTCCAGCTATGTGTATCTGGACCGCGAAGTCAACATGGCCAACGACCTAGCACCAGAGTTCGAGAGGACGGTGCTCGGAGTGACACGACTTACGCAAGTGAGAGAAGGTTTCCAGAGTTCCGAGCTTCGCCGACGTTCGAAGATCAGAGACGCTGTCGCATGGACGAAGTCATCGAAAATTAGGTCGGCCACTCTCACAGACACCCGTTGGATGAGAATCGTCACGACTGGATTCTGCGGGATGTCAAGAGGACGCCAGGACCCCCACCAACGCGTTGGTCGGACTTCTTCGTGAAAGCCCTGAACGACCGATATGACGCTCTTCGTGTCCCTCGAGCGAGGAGGATCCATTGGATCACTCTGGCACGCGACAGGGACGAATGGAGACGCTGCTGAAGCCCGCTCGAGCAAGTCGATGATCAACGGGACGACAGGTGACAGGTGAAATCGTAAATCGTAAAAGTGACCTGAATTGTAGTGCAGTACATGTAAATCTCCAGAATGTTTTTTTCTGCTAATTGTCGTGTTATTTTAGCTAAAGAACCGTGGGATTAGAAATTTTACTTCAGCCTATGCATGGTATTCCAAGAAAAAGCCTACGTAGTTTGAATATTCATGAAACTCCTAACTTACGACCAGTTTTCTAGCTTGCATATAAATCTGAGATTCAGCAGAAACAGTAGCGCTGACAAAACTAAAAATTGAAAAAAAATCATTACGGCAAAATCATTACCAGTACGGCGAAAATAGCAACTGCGCATTTAGTAATCCAACAAACATGCTGTCATACGACAATGTTGCTCCATACGCGCTAAGTTTACGCACGGCGTAATCGCCTCGTCTGACGCATAGAGAGATGTAGAAAGATCTTCATTTTGAAGTAAGTTCAGGGTTCATTTCCATAGCAGAAGGATAAGAAATATATAGACCGCTGCCGAAAGGTAGTTACACATCCATTGCTTAATGCGACAGTATCGGGCAATAACCACAGCGCGGTATTCGAATTCAGAAGCTTCGATAATTGTAGAGATTGGAGCGAAGGCATTTTGTAACTTTGAAAATGCTCTCAAGTTCTGAGCCATCGATCGAAAATATCAGCAATCACGGTTGCCAAAACCTACATAGGGCGCCGGTTTCCTGCTCAAGTCTGCGCTTTTAAGATTTCGAAAACTTTATAACATTGCGCAGCTCCAGTAATTCTCTGCATTCGCTCAAGCTACCCTTCGCCAGTTCTGCAACGAACGTTTGCCACGAGACTCGAGCATTCTCAACGGATTAGATAGGGTGAACACGATAAACTCAATTACACCACCGAAAATGGAGATCGAAACTGTCAAAACCAATTCGACCTCTTCTTGAAAGGCTTCGCGCTCGGTTACACCTCACTTAGCATATCATTTTGTTCCGCCCTATGAAGTACAATGCAGGCCAATAGGAAACAACAAAGCTTTATCCTTTCCACATGAGTGTAGCAACTTTCCAGACCCCGCTTCCAATCACGAATGATGTTCAATCGTGGATTTGCATCAAGCCCTATTCGAAAGGGTTACCATGTATCTGTTACAAACAAATTGACTGGGCGTTATTACCGAACAGGACGTGGATCTAGAATACTCCTTTCTTTCTCTAAGAAATTGTTTCCAATGTCTTTCTGCGGGCTGGATTGGAACGACCTTTGGCACTAGGAATGCGATGTGCCTTCGCTGCCCAGCTCTTGATCGGAAACGGAGGAACCCAGCCTCCTAGACAGGAGCTTATTATTAAACATTGTATTGCACTTATTTCTCCACTTGCACCTGCCCTTCCAACGGCAGCCCTTACAATGTAAGAGAAATGAAAAAATTAGCTAAGGGAAAGGATTCGGAAAGCCTGTGCACAGGATGGTGTCGTGTCGCCTGCCACAGTAACACATTGGATCATCAAATAAAAACAACGTTAAGCGGAAGCGGGAATAAGCTATAAGAAGAGACTATTAGAGTGGGCACGTCATTACGGTTCAATACACATAAATTTGGACGCCATTTGTGTTGCGATCGGTAGCCCCGAAGGCTGAGGTGTTTCCTCGTTGCCTTTGCAGCTCCGTGTCGCTCCAAGGGCACCGGAGGGTTCCCAGATCTTACCTAACCCCACGGGACTACCCACGTATTGCCAATATCGCACGTAATGCCCAAACGTACTGGTCGTTCTCCAGCTGTCCGGACTGGCCTGCTTCCAAAGCCTCGAGCCACCCGGCTGCTCCGCTCCCACTCCGCCTCAGGGGGACGGTCAACTCCCGGGACAACCCATAAGGTAACAATGATATACACACAATATATGTAAACACAGCCACTGCCCATGATAGGAGGGGACTTACCCGGTTCCTCCACACGCACACGATATGCGCCATGAGATTCATTCCACATCGCATCCAATAAGTAGCCAACAATCCCACATGATAGCAGAAGAATAAGCAGGCGTCCTCCATGGCCAACGTCGTGAGATTCTCCTGAGGCCGCGGGGGTGAGCGCGATGCTCACAAGGCCCCGCGACCCTCTCCTGGCGTTCCTGTCCGTATTGTCAGTCTCGAATAAGGCAGGGACGAGGCCCCGCGGTAGCCATCCGGAATAAGGGAGCAGGCGAGAGGTGGGCAGACCTCGTCGCGGGAGCGCAGGGACGTCGAATGGCCGCGCGCTAGGCAAGGGGAGGCGGCGCGCGCCGATCGATGGTGCCACGTCACCAACTTTCCCATGCTCCCAGGCCGATCGAGGTTGCCTCCTCGGCAAGCTACTGTGGGAAACGACGCGCCCGGCCGAACACGATCCGAGGAGCGATCGCGGTCGCGACAATTTGGTTGCAGATCAAAGGTCACATTTACGAAAATTTACGATTTACGACCCAAAATGTCGTAAATCGTAAAATCGTAAATCCTAATTACGTACACCTCTGCTTCCGAGCAATGAGTAATGAAATTCAACACGTATGCGTTTGATTTCGATTTGTGGCTTTTTGGCTGAGGATTCCCTATTATTTTATTTTTGTACGTATGGTTAACAAACAGCATGTAAAATAACAATAAACGAAACAGTTTGAAGTCATCGAACGAGTAAACTAAGAAGCGTCCTGGAGATACCTGTCATCGAGTATTTTGTACTGCCTCAAGGAGTTAGGTAGAACTTTTTTCTTGGAGAGCTTCAAAGACTCGGTTCCTGCTCGATTAGTAAAGAAACCTAATCTTACATTGCATTTTGCCCTTGGGATTCTGATCTTCCACTGGCCCCTCTCGTGTTAGAAGGAGAAACGGAATAGAATTCATGGACTGGAATGCCTAACATACCAGTTACCATCTTATAAACCATGACAAGATCATACTTTCTCCTACGGTGCGCAAGTGTAGGTAGGTTTTAGACTTTATTTCTTATAGTAGCCAAAGGAATCCTGGTGTAATCGTATCCATGTACTCTTGTCCACAATTTTCTTGTGAAGCTGTTTTGAACGGCTTCTAGCCTCGCAATCTCTCTTTTACGCATAGGGCTAAATACAGTGGTGCCATGTTCTAGTATGGATCTCACATAGGACTTGAAAGCGAGAATCAAATGTTTCACAGAGATTGTTCGCAAAGATCTGAAAAGGCTGTGCACAATGCGATCAGCCTTTTTTGCTACTGTTCCACAGTGGTGTTTGAAAGAAAGTTTATTGTCTAAAATGAATAAAAGATTACGTAACGTAGTTGCGTTACCATGCCCTAATTGATCAAGAAAATAAGCCCTTTTATTACTCTGCTGTCCTAGGTGGAGCACTTTCGACTTTTGCACTGTCAAATGGAGATTCGAACGGATAATAGGACGATAGTTGGAGACAGGACAGTGTGGTAATTTCTTTCGTGTAACGAAAGCATGTTTCCAATGGTTAAGTACTTCACCAGAGGGATAGCTAGAAGTAAAGATAATCTCGAGGTAAGAGATCGCGAACCTTGTGGATAAGACATGGTGGTACTTCATCAGGTGTACCAGTATACGATAGAGGCAAGGAACACATTTTTTATAAATTTCTTCCTTATAAAACCATACTGAACTTTCCATGACGCGAAACGGGTTCATCATTTCAAATGAGTAATTACTGGGATCAGGATCATGTTTTGAGTAGGATTTTTGGAAAAATTCCGCTAGTATGGAAGCTTTGGCTACGTCAGTTATTGCTGATATGCTAGCTTCATCCTTCAAAGCAGGAATTCTTCCAGGTCGCTTCATAACAGAATTTATCAGCTTGTGAAGAGATGTTTTGTCTGGACTTTCAAGAATTTTCTCTGCCGGTATCTGCTGTAGTTGTCCAAGAGTTTGCTGAATTTTTTGTTTAGAGTTCTAAAGCTGTCAAAATTTTCAGAGCTCGGACAGGATTGATACTTTTGCCACATTTTTTGTCTTTGATCACTAAGCCTAATCAAATTTGGAGGCATCCTGCCATAATTTATAGGTAACCTTTCCACAGGCACAAAGTGCTCAATGCAGCCATGTAGAATAGACAAGAAGAGCTCACATTTATCGTTAACGCCAAGTTGTTCTTCAAGGAGCTTTCTCCAATCGAGGGAAAGCAAAAATTGACAGATGAGGTCATAGTTGGCTTTGTGAAATGCTCGCCGCAGGTGGTGTTTTGGTTTTAAAAAGAGTGATTGAAGATTAAAGGTAATACTTGAGTGATTGCTGGTGCCTACAGGTGGTTTGATATCTATGTTTTTAACAAGATGTTGATCACTACTAAGAATTATGTCAAGCACATGATGACATCGGGTCGGCTTCAAAATGTTTTGATGTAATTCATTTGTATTGCACATTTCCACAAAACATTTTGACATCACATTACCACCAGATGGAGGCTTTTCGGACCAATTGATATCGGGAAAATTAAAGTCGCCCTAACAACGCAAGATGTATTGCTAGAAGAGGGATCACTTATTACCTTAATGAGTTGAATTGTGTTGCTTAGAGATGCATTAGGAGCCCTGTATACGGCAATAATTCTTAGTGTAATCAGGCTCAATTTAAGATCACAACAAAGTATTTCAAAATCGTAGGGCACTGGCTTAGACCATATTGTCTCAAAGGTAATAGGCAATCTAATAGGCAATGTGGTAAGGAACACTACACTACACCGCCGCCTTTTTTGTGAGCTCTATCACATCTTATAAACAAAAAGTCTTTAGTCTCTCTACTATGATATAGTAGTACTAAACTAGTCGATAGGAAGAAGAGGTCTGTCTTATTCATTCCTCTTTAGTGACGCGCCCGGTATTCAACTTCCACGATAAGTTACAACCTTGAATGCGTAGGCGAACGCAATAACCTGCTACGTCAGACAACAGATGGCGTGAACGATTTTTGTGGCCTGCAATTGTTGTCTATCAATTGCAGCACGTCCGTTAACCATCATAGATACAACGCCGGAGGGGATCCAAGTAATGCTACTGTCCTAATTTGAGCGCCTCAGTCATTCAATTCCCCTGCAGTTTGGAAGTCATGCGCCCTAGTAAGAACGAGCGCGTCCCGGTGAGGCCTCCGATATTTAACACTGGGTTTTTATTGACTGCCGCATGCGAGCCGAACAATTTTGATCTTGCCTCACGAAAATAAAATCTTTTCGGTATTCCTCACAGCCAACTCGTCACTTAGTCGTGTTCCAGAACTCATGTACCGATCCCCCGATTCACACTCGCTAGTGGTTCGAATTGAGAACATGTCTATCAGAAGTCGTACACCAAGTGTCCAAATTCAGTGAAAATGTACCGTAGGTGACGCCCCAATGGCCCAATGTTGCACACGTCCATTGGTTCGCTTTTTTCGAGGCAACGAACATCGCACCTGCAGCTGTGGATGTCTCGCACATGGCCAAGCGCCTGCGCACGCCCGTCCTGGACTTCCCTCCCCATCCTAGACCGCGGTAGCCCTGCGCTTGCGTGAAAAATAGAGCTTTTCTAGAATAGGAATTCAAAAAACATCAAATACAGGCAGAGCGCTTTTCTGTTGTGAAAACATGAAATCAACACAAATCACACTGATTTCTGAAAACCCTCATTACAGAATTTTCTCCCTTTCGGGCAGGATTACAATTTCTTTGTGAGCCTAGCATGTACTGCGATGCGAACGGATATCCTGAGCCCAAATTTTGCCTCCGACAGAACCCTATTTCAGAAGCAAATGGAAAGGAAAGGATAAAGGCGTTACTCAATCCCTCTTGGAGGCTTGGTTGGCCCGGGCGGAAAATCCGAACCAGGAACCTGGTATCGGGTGCACGCAACCGTCGGCGCCTCCTCCGACTGCGCTACACACGCCCAAGGTACGTGAGCATAATTTTAAAATTTTGGAGACCGCAGAATCATAATAAATAGAAGCTGAAATATTATTGCCTGCTCTTCGAGTACAGTTTCAACTCTAACATGGAAATATGATAACACAAGCGCAGTTGAAGCCGCACCTTTATGAAACAATTATTGGGTTTTCACTTGTGCTGCTGTACTTTCAGAATTTTCCGAATGTACTTCATCAAATCCCGGCGGGATAGGAGATTGGTTTCGGACAAAGAGCGAAACTCATAGCAGCTCTTGGTAATCTCAGCTCTCTACACCCTCTATCCAGGTAAGGTTCGCTTCCAGAGTCTCGTCCATATCGTACCACCGATGAGTAGTGGAGTTGTTTTCAGCGTTACCCCATGAGGCAAAGCTATTGCAGCGTTCTCACAATCATAGTTGCAATCGGATTCCAGGGGGTGGCAAGCGACGAGGAATTTCCATGGAGAGACGATTACACGGAGTGGTGTCTGGTCCCACAGTCAGACAACACGGATGACAGTAAGTCAACGCATCAATAAGGCATGCACCATCTAGCCGTTCAGTCCTAGAGATGAAGGAAAGTAGCCGAAGCGACTGAATGATCAGAAAATTCGATAGCTGTCGCAGAATAGTGGGTGGCGTTGCCGTCAAATACCCTGTTGGTGACCCAGTAACTAATGCGCAAACATGTAGTTCTGCGGCCGGATTCATCAACATTTAAACCCGTGGGTATGCGGGGTATAAGGGGTAGAGATAAGATAGAAGTCAGCTAGAGATAAGGCAAGAGTCAGAGACGCAGGCTCCATCGTGGGTATCTCTACCTCCTATACCCACGGGTTAGTTGTTGATGAATCCGGCCCCTGCTGTTATTAGCACCAATCAATCATTGTTCGATTACCATTTAATCAGATCATCATCTGTTGCACTATCCGGCTTGCCAGAGTGTTACGTAAGTTTACTACTACTACTTATTTTTTCCAAAATTTTTCCTTTTCCAAATTCCTAAAAATTCTTTTCCTAACAAGATCACTCTTTGCAGTTTACGAGTGCTTGACCTATATCTGGAACTATGTGCGAATAAACGTTGAGCTGCTGAGTTTCGAGCCGGTAATTGTCGTCTACAGGAACATTATACCGCGTTCCAAGGTAGAAGCGTTTCTGAACGAATTAAAATGGAAAAAGGTAAGCTACCGTCCTCTGATTTCGGGCAGTCTTGCGGCTTGTCGTCATAAGAACATTAGGCTAGACAGCCACCGCTCATTTGAGGAAGACGAATGGAAGAGGAAGACGAGAGAACACGGAGCATACCCTGAAGAGACCACTATGCTGTACGGAGAAGGACAAGGCACCTTTGAAGCTCTGTCAACAATGATTCCCGCAGTTAATTTTGCCGTCAGTGAACCTTGGAAGGTGGGCAATTTTAGTGCTTAATATACTTGTAGCTCTGATAATGGCAACTTCATTTAGTACGCGATAGAACAACCAATAAATATGAGCTCATTCAACAGCGAAAAGTATTGTTTGATGAACTTGCAGGTGCTTCGATATAAAACTGGTGAGGACTATCCGCCACGCTACGACTTCCTGAGGAATACAAAAGATAAGCTGACGAAGCATCTTGGAAATCGCTTCGCTACGATAATGGTCTTGTTGAAGAAAGCCGCAGCTGCTGGAAGTTTGTAGAACCAAATTAGCAATCTGGGAAAATTTTCACTCACGCTTTTTCAGACACGATTTTTCCTACCTCTAGGACAACGGTAGAGTTACAAGAAGGAGATGCGGTTTTCTGGACGAACATGAATGCTGAAGGGATTAGGGTGTGTTTTATTCATTTGATTTCCGAGGTCTAAGGTCGAACTCGTTAAAAATGAAGCGTTCGTAACTCTGCGTTTCCAAATATTGCATAAGTCCATAAGTAGTAAAGTGCTGGAACCACAGTATCTACACGAACTACCCTTATGTAGATTATTCCGTAAGGATTCAAACATCATTCGAAATCTCTCTAAACCTGCCCAGAATTCTTTAGATGATAATCTATCCCCTCCCTTATTGACTTGATTGACTAGTCCCGTTCAGTAGAATAGAAGCGCCACTTTCTACAAGGCTCAGTCAGGGTGTCTAGAACGATCTTTTAAAAGATGCAAAGTGAGGGCATTGAAACTCACATACATATATCCCCTATTCGTGCCTAAAGTTAGCTTAGATGTTTACTAGACACAGTGCACAAAAGACTTCAGAATTAGGGATACTTCTTGATAAAACAGTAGTACGCTATGTAAACGTGTTCTATCTTGCGGAAGATATAAAATAACGTCTTGGTCGTTTAATAGCAAAGGTTTCCACAGGTTCAAGAGAGCATACGATAAATCGGTAAAGTGCTGCGTTGGTGCTTCCCGTTCTTGAACGCATCGTGCAAGTGCCTTATACATTCTAATTCAGTGTGACGTCGTATGTAGTGCGGAACACTTTCTATGTTCTTTTTCAACAGAGCGAACTTCGAGTCAGTCTTGAGAGCTTCTACGCCCCAGAGAGCCTTAAGAAAGCAGAATGCACGCGATCAGCGGCCCATAGGGCGATGCTCGGAGCGACACGACTCACGCAAGTGAGAGAAGGCTTCCCTAGTTTCGAGATTCGTCGATGTTCAAAGATCAGAGACGCTGTCGTATGAAGTCGTCGAAAATTAGGTGGGCCGGCCACGTAATGCGTTTCGCAGCCACCCACTAGACTATATAGGGTCAGCACCGACTGAATTCCGCGGGATAGTCAAGAGAACACCAGGACGCCCACCTACGCTTTGGTAGGACGTCTAGAAAGCACTGAACAAATCGTTCAGGCTCTTAGTCTCACTCGAGCATTTACCATCAGCCACTTGCAAAAGGGACAAAGAAGAAGCTGCTGCCGTACACATGAAAAATTTGACGATCAAAAGCAGATAGAGGTGATATATAAGCCTAGTGCGGCTATTATAGATGCTAAAAGAATGTATATTGTGATGAAGACTAATGTAGTGCAGGTAGTACGAGAATGTTGCTTTGGATTAAAAAGACTCTACGATCTCAAAACGTACGCATCTAATCAGGAAGACGTGAGGCGTGGGTTCTATCAGGTTCTGAAGTAATTTCGGGATGACAGGATAAATTCCACTACTTGGAGAGAGCGGAGCAAGCTTCGTGGAAATTTTGCAGATAGATCACTGCAGTTTTCTTTTCAGTCAGTTGGTGCGCTTCACGGCGACTGTCTGGTGAAGTCAGGTGAGAAGGTGACGGCATCGTTGCGGATCCGTGCGAAGGACCAGCTTCTCATAGAGACCTCTCCCTATGGAGGGGTTTATATAAGTGGCTGGCTCGCCCGACCTCCTCGCGACATCTACCGACGGATGGATGAGCCCTTTGGAAATCGCCAAAGGTACTAGTAATTACCGCTTGTACTGCACATTAGGTCATAAGCATTCTGTTTTCGATGTTCTCCACCTAGACTCTAGCTTGCATGTCAGAAAACTTCAAAGCTCACTTGAAGTTAGCTTCTGTTGTGTCAGTATTATTTAAGATGACAACGAATAAGATGATATACCTTAATTCTGTCTTTCTAGATGACAACAGTATAGTTTTCTAGAATATTTTTTTATCGAATACTTCACATTAGACGTGTCATTGTCAGAAGCGTCAAACAAGAACAAGTTAAAACAGAACACGTAATTGCAGTTATCTAACTGCGAGCAAAAGATTGAGAGAAAAACCAAACTGGGAAAAGAACCGAAAATAAAACTTAAGAAAAAGAGACAGAACAGAACGCTGAGATACCACGGAGTGCAAGGTCTTCATCAGAAGTGAGCATAATCCGAAATACATAACGTATGTTTAAAGAATAAAACTGTCTCCATGTCAAGGTGAGCTATCTATACAGATAAAACCCATAAGAGGTGAGGAATAGCATTGGTACAAGCGTCAAGCCAGAAAGGCTATATTATCCAGCAAAAGAAGGCCGTTTGCGAATAAATGTTGCTCGCGAACATCGGATCACGTCTGTGAAAGCCGTCCTATAGGACGCATAACTGATATGTTTGAATCAAATCCCAGCTCTTCCTCTTCTCTCCTCGCAGAATATCAGCACGGTAGACAGTGTCAGTACTCACTGTGCCAAATGGGATTTCTAGACTGTGTCTGTATTCACTAGTGGTCTGACGTTTTGATGACCTAAAGGCCGGAACATGATTCTTGGTTAGACTTAATCTCTACCCGCCGAGCGCCGCAGCCAACCCAGCAAACCCTAGAGGACAACATCAATGAAATGCTAACGCAGAGTGATATTTTCACTCTCGGTGGATCGAAACGTTTATCGAGCTAATTAATTTTCGTATTTTCTCATTATTTTTATGATACCCGATAGTTCTTTAAAACCGTTAGGATGACTACCATTTATGTTTGGATGAATAGAGACATCTTTTAACCTTACGCCAAGTTTAGACCTCCGAAGACGTCGATTCAGTCGATACGTTAAACCAAAAGGGTCATCACAAATCCCCCATTTCATATTTTGAATGTTAGCAGAAGACAACGTTCTGCTAACATTCAAAATATCAAATGTCTAAGTCTAACACTATGAAAAATCAGGCTTCCATCAGTTAATTAGTATGTATAGCGGGAGAAGAAACGCTTGCAGGGGGACGAATGTTCAGTTGATTCTGTTATTTACTGTGGAGATTTGCATAAACATGTGTGTTGAAGAGTGAGGCCCCTATTTATGCCAACACTACGCACATGCGTGAATCAAACGTGCCTTGCTATTGCGCAACGTTGCCGTATTGATATTGCATTTACTTTTTCCTCTGTCAGGTTAGCTGTACAGAAATTAGAAGCAAGTGCTAAAACATTGCTTCTCGAATGGCGTTCACTATGCAGGTACACGATTCCTATCTCTCCAGCGGATGAGCTTCACTCTACAGTCAATTCCACCTAAATCGCCATTCCTGCAAGATGGTGTTGTCGAAGATTTCAATCTTCGCAAAATCTAGCACAAGTTCGGGATCTGGATTAGGAGGCAACAATTCAGACCTGCTTAAGGTCCATGATAGGCAAAAATATCATCCTTATTTGTAGTACAGTATTACTGTACTACAAATAAGGATGGTGGAAAGCCCCACCCATTGCGCGAGCTTTCCTTTGTGATCACAGGTCCCGCTCACAGGTCTCGCCATGCGTGTGTGCCGTTAATGCACATGAAATCTGCGAAATGGCTACTTTGCCATTTCGTATAGACTGTCTGCGTCCGCAGTGTCAGTGATACTCTGTTTTGATCAGCAATGGCTATAATTCTAGCAATCGGGATACATCTTAGCTTGTGTTCAGAACAGTACCAGCTTTTAGCAGAGAACCACGGAAATCTAAACGAGAATCTGAATCCTATCTTGCTCTTGAATCATTAAATTCATAACCATATTCACACTGTAAATGTATCCAGCATGCCCCCGAGTTTCGAAGGAAACCATGCATATTTGTTTTAATATCTGGTAGAACACATCTATGCTTGGTTTTGTGTTTTATTTTTTGCTTTGTTTTTGAATCAGTTTTGGTAGACAGCGATAGCGCAGTTTGAGAAGGTGTCAGCAGTCATATGTACCAGATACCAAGTTCTTGGATTTATATTTTCCACCCAAGCCGACCATGCCTTCCATCCCTCCGGAGTCGGCGACTTGGTACCAAACTTGTCTGGGAAGAATAAATCACTGACTGGCCCATCGAGTGGCCATCGCAGTTCATTGTATGGGCCAAATTCGCATTGAAATCGCCTCCCCGACGTCACGTAACATTAGTATGCGTAGTCTAATCTAAAAGCGATTAAGTGAAGCTGTCCTTTGTCCTTTTATCTGAGGCTTGCAATAATGTATAAAGCGACAGTGCTCCATTTTCATCATTAGACAATGAAGAAATTTAGAAGTCTTCAAGGGTAACTAATTCTGTGTTCCTCGAGTTCGGAAGACCAGGGACGCTGTTACACAAGCCAGGTTCTCGAAAATTAGGTGGGCCGATCACGTAGTGCGTTTCGAAGACACCTTTTCGACGAAAGCTCTCATCGAATGGATTCAGCGGGATTTCAAGAGAATACCTGCACCCCCACAACGCGTTGGTAGGACTTCTTTGGGAAGCCCTGAACGAAATGATATGACGTTCTTCATGTTCCTCGAGCAAGGAGGGCCCATTGGAGCACTCTAGCACTCGACAATGACAAACTGGGGCGTTGCCCTGTACTCACTTGCCACTTCGTTGAGGATCGAGCGACTCGATCATCAACGAAGTGGCAAGTGAGTACAGGACAACTGCAAACAGCAGATATTCCAAGAAGTAAATCAACATCGCATGGCATTGATCTATTCAGTAGGTAAAACTTTTTTGGGGTTTTCTTTCAAGTTGTTCGCATGCTACTAAGCATTCTGAGTGACTGCGGCTATGCAGTAGAAGGCACTATTATATTTTTAGTTCACAAAAGGCGCAAGCTTCGCTGAGAATTATGCGTTTTGCTATACATCTCTTTTGGTCCTGCGTTAAGGCAACAGATGATGAAGAGCTGTTGCGTCTACGTCATGCATTTATCAGCACATTTATTGATCCCTCCAAGAGTTGTTACGATCCATAATCCCTCATGCATTAGTGAAAAATTATGGCGAAAACCTCCTTATTGATATGAAAAATTGGATACGGCTTCCCCATTACTTTAGAAGTGGTCAGCACTGACGGACCGGTTACTTGCCTGCATGTTCACCAAACGGCCCGCAAATAGGCGCTGTTGCAGCGGATTGAGCGCAATTCTTTCGAAACCGGACCGTTCAGCGTATGCTCAGACCTTTGTGATCAGTGCAGGGTTTTTCGACAGCTTGTGCTTTGAGCAGATGGTTTTCACACCAATCCTCTATTTACCTTCGAGTCACCCAATGTTGCGCGGAGGTTTGTCCACCGATTGGTTGGAAGCTCGCGCCGGTTTTCTTTGAAACGCCTTCCTCCAGAATTGCCGCCTGCGGTTCCCTTTATTATAACAATAGTTGCTGAAAGTGTCTTTGCTTGCTCGTCATACTCGAGGATCTGTGAGTATAAATCACGAAGCATCTAAGCTGTTTTGAAGTTAGATGCCGTTGTATCCGCGCAAATGTGTCCTCTTCTCTGCATCTCAGCTACATAATGTTGCCTGTCTTAACTCCTGAATGCTCTTATACGCTGCCTTTGCTGTTAGCCATGAGTTGCAATAAATTTGTCCAGGTTTCTCTTCCAGCATTTCGTCACAGTTGCTTGATTAATTATGTCAATGATTATAAACTGAATCCTGGTGATGGGACGCTCTTTTTTCATTTTTCCTACATTAACAATTTTTAAGCAACAATATAGTCACCAACAGAGCTAACGTTATCGCCTAGTGAGTTGAAAGCTGATAAATTAGATTCCTTGCCTCTAAAACGCTGGCTACTGCTGAATTTTCAAAGTCGCAGTGTCGAAGTCCATCGACTGTTCAAAGTGCGCGACGGAAAGAAACGATTTCAACCCGTAGAGACCGTGAGTGAAAATCAGATGGCGCCGTGTAAAGGGAATACGGTGATTGTGGAGTGGTTATCTAGCTAAGTCCCAGCAACTTATGAGGGGTTGCTGGAGCAATCACGTATGCATTGTATTAGAGCAGTCTTGCTTCTTTCCTTCAATGTCCAATTTTTCCAACCACACTTCATAGTTTCTCGATATGAAGAATGCACTCTTCCGAGATGACCGTCTCTTCATCACGGAGCAACTCTTATTAGTATCTGTTGTTAGCACAGTAGACAGCCACTGTCCTTTCATCCAACTCCCGTGGCCGTTCAAAACACTGGGAACATCAAGGGTGATCAGATAACCAGCGCTACAGTATTCGTCGGGAGCGTCCTCACCGATGCACCGGTACTCGGAGCAGTTTGCCGCTCGGTGGGGCCTCGACAAAGCTCGTAGAAGATAATTGCAGAAGAACCTTAGCTAAGTGACCTCAGAGACCAGAGTAACGCCCTTTTATACCAAGGTGGACATCACACCTCGCCATGCAGTACGAGAACTTGACATTGATCCCAACTTACAATAACAGGAGTGTTCAAAAGCGTCCCACGACTTGTGGACTCGACATAGTGTTTCAGTATCTCGCAACACGAGCTTTGTAGGTGGATCATTACTAGATGCCTGACGTTCCGACTCTGCATCGTCTTCAAAGACCTAAAAGTGGAGCACAGTTTCATCTTTGCGCTCTTCTCCACCGAGCGCCTCATCATCAGGCCGCTAATAAAGATCCACCTATAAACCTCGTGTGGAACAAGATATGAACACACATAACTTATCATGCTGAGGTTTGAAGAAGAGAGATTTGGGAACTATTCAATATAGTATTTTCGGAGAAATGTGAAGTGTTTGATATCCCCTTGGTGCCTGCTTTTACCTTGCTGTCCAACAACTAAACTAATTTTCGGGAGTGTTTCTACGAAAAATGTTTTCTCGAAGCGGAATCATTGTTGAGAACATTATAAATTAGCCTCCGTAAATTAGCTTTGGAAGTTTCCTATCTATTTGAGAATAGAAGCCCCTTAGGGCGTGGCCGAAAGCACGCAACTGGAAGGCTGCACTCCAATGCTAATAATGAGAAGGTGCTCCTACTTCGAGCAGCAGGTTTGTGTCCATTTATGTTGAACGAGATAGAAAAAATATACATGTGAATGAAATTGGCCACAGACAGGTACAGAAGGTATTTCCCTTAACGGATTTGTATTAGCTTTTGTTGAGTTCAAAACGATATGTGATTACGATTGTCGCGATCCTGCAAAGGAGAGCCCAGAAAGTGAAGGATATCCCTAATGTTATGTTTTTCTGTCGATTTCTAAGAAGGATTTCCTGCCATTTTGTTGGATACAGTGCTGTAGATAAAAAGGATACGGTAATAGCAGACGGCAAAATCGCCCATTATGTGTATCCTTCGAATCTAGTTTTCTGTTGCTGGATAAAATAACATTGTTGCTCTGTATGCTAGGATGTAGGTTGTCCGACAACGTTTATACTTTTTACAAACGATTTCTGCCTGACTGAGAAGGCTATGTCCTTAACTCATTAAAGAACAAGCTCGGCTTCTGTAGGGCCATCAAAAATATTTTAATATTAGGTTGTCCGGAAATTAATGCAGGTTTTGGACCTCAAACTTTAAAACGACATATCTCAACTCACACTCGACATATCTCAACTTATTAATCGAAGTAAGAAGTCTACACATTCGAGTCTACACATCTTTGCCAACGATACTTGATTACTTGTCCCTGTTGCCTAGAAGTCCGGAGTTCTGGAGCGGACGAATTCGTCGAAGGCTTTCCACCTGGGCTCGGTTATTGAAGCATTCCTCGCTCAGGCAGTTATCCAGATGCTTGTAGAAGTCGTAATCGGTTGGCGAAAGGTACAGTGAATATGGTGGGTGTGATAGAGTTTCGTGGCCCAACTCGTTCAACTCGTTCAATTTCGACGGTCTGTTGGACGAACTTCTCTGAAGTCATTGTTGTGCCTGAATTCAAGAGACTGTTGTGAACTAATCCGAAAACAGACCACCAAACAGTTATCGTGATCTTCTTTTGGTGCAATTTCGGGTTCGGGAACTGCTGCGGAGCTTCATCGCGGTCCACCCACTGAGCCGATCGTCGCCGGTGGAGGATTCACCTCTCGTCACAAGTTACGATATATCATGAAATGGATCGTCCTTGTTGCGAAGAAGCAGCGCTGACGACACTTCGAACCGTCGATTTTTTATGATGGTCGCTCAACTCGTGTAGTATCCATTTTTCTAACTTCTTCCTTTTTCCAATCTTTCGCAAATGTTCCCAAACAATTTGATTACGCAGAGTTCCAATGCAAGTTCTCGAACGGTCACACATGTATATGCTTCCAAGGTGTTCACCTCGTTGTCGTCAATGCCAGAGCGACGTCCGCGACCTGCCTCATGCTTATGATCGAGTTCACATCAACGAAATTTTTGAAACCAGCGTGTCACTGTGGATTCGCTAACACTTCCTAGGCCCCATACCGGCTAATGTTCTAAGTTGTTTCCGCTGTAGTACGACCGAGCTTGAACTCATAGAAATAAAAGTGCCGAAATTGCTGCTTTGACACGTTCATTTATAGCCAACAGGATCTGCCATGAGGTCCTCCACATTAAAAAGCAATAGTACAGAAAGAAAGCGCATAAAACCAGCTTTGTAACAGTGTGGAATTATGCATTATTACAAGGTAAAGTTTTGTCAAAAAATCCCGCTTTAAAGTTGGAGGCCGAAAACCTGCATTAATTTCCAGACAACCTAATACTTTTGCACATGAAACCTCTACTTTAACTAGAAAATAAGGTGTACAAACAATTACCAGTTCTTCATTAAAGAGCGAAGGACAAAGGACGGCGTAAGTCATTCGTTTAGTCGAATGCGGCAACGATTCTGCTTCTACGGAATGTCGTGGAGACGACCTGAACGCGTAATTTGCCACACAATGAATACCGGTGCCAAAGCTAGCGTTTTGACCTTCCCAGAAAACCAATTCGTCGGGCACCAATTCACAAACCCCGGAGGGATGGAACCCAGGGCGTGTAACCGAAACCAAGAATCATCGGGGTGCTGGTGACAGTTGACGCCTTCCCCGAATGCGCTACCACTCATGCCGTTCACAATTATGTACTTATTTTAACATTTACTATTCAAGATAATCTTGACTGGTAAAAGTTACGGTTGAAAATAAAGTAGCAGCATAGCGAAGCGCAGAAAGAGTGTCGTCCTACGCGTACATAGTAAGAAAGCTGACAATATGAAATAAATACTGAATCGTTGACCAAAGCTATCTCCACCAATTCGTTAATTCGAAAATTCTAGAGGTATACCCTCGTGAAACTGTGTCCTTAGCGCATTATCCAAAAGGACGTGCAGATTCAAACATGCTTTATGTGGGCAGCAAATCTAATTTACGAGCAAAGATATTACAATTTTAATGTGTGACTTCGAATCCCTTTGGAATACCCTCGTAAATCCTACTATCATTACGAAAATGCTTTCACTTACTAATCCGATTTGTTTTTTAGGTAAAAGGACAACTAATGTAATATTCTGTGTAGATACGTTACTGTGTGTAGATAGGTTTACGATACAAGCGCATTGAACAAATCAGGTGAAGAAGATGTTGCTGGAGGCAATGCTTCGCTATGCTTTCGCAGGTTTCAGGTCGCTCGTAGAGCCAGTTCACATTGAATCACACACTATGGCCAGCACTCACTTTACATCATGATACTAATATCACTCTTGGTGCAGTGGTAACAACACTATTATTGTGGTGTCTTCCCGTGCATCCACTTAAATGCTTCGGTATTGAGAATCTGCTAAAGTGCAACCCTTCTTCTATGGATCGTTCATTTTCATGACATTTTGATTTGATGGCACGTTCTCGCCCGCTATCGAATTTCCATACGCAACTTCATTCCGTTATCCAAAATTCGCGAGCTTCGGAACATAAGGAAATCGCTGAAAGGAACTTTTTAAATGATGAAAAAACTTTAAATCTTCTTCAAGGTGGCAGCGACCGAAAATCTACTTTATATATGCATATTGGTCTACTTGACTCCATGTCCTTCCATCCATCTGTCCTTTCAGAATTAACTCGAACATCTTCACGCTTCAATCGACTGTGTCGAAAGGCCTGATCCCTCCTGGCCCCATCTACAAATGTTTATTTAGAGACTCCTGGTCCCATCTACATATAGTTGAACAGTTTTATACGAACGATAGGATAGGTTTAGTCGTTACCATCGAATTGTGCATGCGAACACGCACCAGAAAAAAAAAACTTTTTCTGTATTTTAAGGCTCTGTTAAGTGAATAAAAGGGCTGCAACCCATCGAACTGCTCCGCTAGCTGAAATATCTCGTTCTTGTATTTCAACGAGGTCTATGATAACATCTGGACTTTTATGAAATGCAGCGCTCAACTTGTAGCACATTTTTGCTTTCTTCATCTACGAATAAGCTGTTTTTCTCTGCCACGTCTTGACCACGACGTAACGAAGCCTCCGACGCCAGTGAGATTTAATCGTTGCCTTTCAGAAATATCCCCCGAATGACGCTTTTTCTGATAGCCGTTCTGGTTACTCTTTATTCGCATACGCATACGCATATGCAGGATGATTCCTCAGAGAAAAATAAAACGTTTGTCGGCGACGAACACTGGAATGAGGAATTCCTGAGTCAGTGCGAAAATCCGTCAATTGTGGATGAAGGTAATGAATAGGGAAGTGAAATTTGTAACAACAACTTGTGGAAACAATACGTTTTACAGTGATTTCTTAGAGCATCAAATTTCAAAAAATCGTCGAAAGAAATTCAGTTGCCTCTCAGAATTCGAGACTAGGCCGACCTGGTCAGATGGGACCGCGAATAGGGTGTGATGCAGAGTGGGCGCGTAGTGGGGGAAATGGCTGGACAGATGTAGACCCCGGAACATCAATGCGACAATAGTAGAAGACGAGCACCTAGTATGAAGACCTCTGGTTTAAAGTAAACAAAATTTTGGCGGAGGTAGTTTAGAGGAGGTTTTCTTAAACAAGGAAACCGATAACTGAACAGTTGTTGGACGTGACGTGATGTGATCAGTGAGCTATGAAGTGACCTTGTGTCCTTGTGGAGGAAATGTTCATTGGCTAAATGCCCTGAAATGCACCCAGATATGGTTGATCTCAAGTTTCTCATTTTTCATTAGGGGGACAATGGCAAGTTAATATTGGGATGGCAGGTACAGCTTCTAATATGTGTTCTATGTATTCTTTAACGGCATCCCGGCAATGAGTGCTTAATAAACGAAGGGCTAAAACAATTAATTGCTTTCTTCTTTTCCAAAAAGTGTAGGAATTAGTAGTTCGATCAGTAAGGACAAAGGACTTAGTACAGTTGCCTCACCTAGCTGAGATTTATTCTACTAGGGTTTTAGTCATCGCTCCAGATTCCGCTTTTTGTCACCCTTCAGCATTCTTACCTGGATGAGTTTTCGCTGCAGTACCGGGATCGGTTGGCCTCCTATTCATGACACCCCCTCGTATTGAGTTTAGAGCGCTTCAGAATCGCATTCTGGTCCCAGCAGGCGCGGACTTCATAGTAAGGTCATGCTTTAGTAGCGTTGGGAAAAATCCTTTTTCGATGCAACATCTACGGTAGAAATTGAACATCTCTCTTAACAAACAAAGTCTTCTAAAAGAGCGCCAGGTTTCTCAATCTGAAAATATGGGATCGCTTCAAATATAGTGAACAGAGGGGTTTCATATTTGGTCAACCACGGAAAAAGCAAATCTACATATTTGCGAAAGAATATAAAAGTTCTAAAATTGTTGTAATTGGCGGATGGAAGAAATGCCAGATGCCCATATTGTTTTCGCGGCGTTGCACCGACGGCCTTTATGCCTATATCCAAACGAATCCGGGTTTCTTTACCTAAGCCGTTGCCAACGAGTTCTGATGCAGTCAAAGCACGGTGATCCGTAGGCTTCCTAAGTTGAGTACCAAAGTGAAGCTCGCATGAATTAATTACTGTGATCAAAAGTTCGTGAGTGACAGTCTGCCCTTCCTTGTTGTTTACCGGAGATGGAAGTCAAAAGAATTTAATGCAGGATATTGCTGGTGGTGACGAGAGTTGAGTGTTGTACAAAAACGCCACATTAACGGTTGGATGTCCAAGGAAAAGGAACCGAAACTAAAGTGGCAAGAAGATGCTGTTACTGGAATTTTGGGATATTAAAGCTTGTTTCACTTCCGCTTTGCTCCAGGAAGACAGGCGATAATTCGGGGAGCGCAAATTAATCAATTCGAGGAACTGGCAAGTGAGATTAAAAAGAAGGACCATCGACTGGCGTCCAGACTTGGGTTTTTCAACTGTATCACCTGTATAATCTGTCGTCCCGTTGATCATCGACTTGCTCGAGCGGGCGCCAGCAGCGTATCTATTCGTCCCTGTCGCGTGCCAGAGTGCTCCAATGGATCCTCCTTGCTCGAGGGACACGTAGAGCATCATATCGGTCGTTCAGGGCTTTCACGAAAAAGTCCGAAAAACGCGTTGGTGGAGGTCCTGGCGTCCTCTTGACATCCCGCAGAATCCAGTCGTGACGATTCTCATCCAACGGGTGCCTGCGAGGGTGGCCCACCTAATTTTCGATGACTTCGTCCATGCGACAGCGTCTCTGATCTTCGAACGTCGACGAAGCTCGGAACTCTGGAAACCTTCTCTCACTTGCGTAAGTCGTGTCACTCCGAGCATCGTCCTCTCGAGCTCTGGTGCTAGGTCGTTGGCCATGTTGACTTCGCGGTCCAGATACACATAGCTGGAGCAATCGGAGATGTTCGTTACGTTGAACGAGAATGGGGCATCAGAAACTTGTCCGTTCCTCATGAACATCGTCTTCGTACGATTCAGCTGCAGTCCACCGTTCCCACATATACGATCGAAGTAGGCCGGGCTGATGCTCGCTGTTATGAGCACGATATCGGCAGCGAAGAGAAGACGGTGCAGCTGCTAGCCGTCGACCTTCACTCCCATGTCTTCCCATTCTAGTTCGCGCATGAGGTTTTCGAGGGTGGCGCTGAAGGGCTTTTGGGATATGGTATCCCCTTGCCAAACCCAATAGTGAGATCTTGGTCGTAAATTTGTTGTATTAATTGTTGCCCCTTTATGAAGGTTCTACCGAGGATGTTTACGAAAAAGATCTTGATCTCGAAAAAAAGAAAAAAAGATCTCGAAAAAGATCTTGAAAAAGTTCTTGAGATCTTGGTCGTGAATCTACTGTTCAGCTCTCGAAGGACTCTGATGTACTGAATAGGAGCACACTGGATGAGCAGGGCGTCGATGACCGCTTCAGTTTCGATGGAGTCGAATGCCTTCTTCAGGTCGATGAACGTAAGGCACAGCGGCAGCTTCTGCTCTCGCGACACTTCGATGAACATCGTAATGGTGTGTATGTGGTCGATCGTGCTGAATCCTCTCCGAAATCCTGCTTGCTCGCATGGCTGTTCTTCGTCCAGCGTTCTGCTAATCCTATTCAGGATCACTCGAGTGAACAGCTTGTAGACTACGGACAGCAGGCAGATCGGGCGATAGTTGCCAATGTCGTGCACGTCTCCCTTCTTGTACAGCAAGACGGCATGCTGGTCTTCCACTGATTTGGAACCTTGCACTCCGACAGGTAGCGCGTGAAGAGCCGCGCCAGGGTGTTGATGAGCGCTGGCGGGAGGTTCTTCAGGTGTTCGGGTCTGATCCTGTCGGGACCGGGTGCTGCACGTTTCTTCACCGACGAGATGGCGTATCGGACCTCAGAAGGGAGAACAGAGGGGACGACGTATCCGGAAGATGGCGTGGGGCAGGTGGACGTGGCTATCGAAGAGATCGGAGTAGAAGTCGTGGATGACCTTTTCCATGGTCCTTCTGGAAGAGGTGACGGTTCCGTCAAGACGTCGGAGAGCGGTCATCTTGGTCTTGAAGTTGACGAAGTTCCGGCGGGCGTTGCGGATGCTCAAACTTGCCTCTGTAGCTTCACCCAACACTTCAGCCCTTCCCATCATAAGATCTTCCTTTATCGCCTCTCTGCATAGCTTCGAAAGCTCGGACGTTAGTTGTTACTTGCCTCACGTTGCTCCACGCCGGCGTATCAGCTCGAGAGTTTCCGTAGGCAGACGTCTCTTGGTGGTCTTCAAGCTCTCGTCTCCATTAGCACTATCGTGGAGATGGTGCACGGAGCGGTCGTATTCCTCATCTACGTTGTCCATGACGGCATCTTCTCAATGGCCGGCAAGAGAGGTGTGAAGGTTCCAGTTGATGGTCGTTCTGGGACTCCTCTTCTTGAACTTTGTGGCCTTCTCTGCTTGACGCGAAAAACGGAACCTCGCGCGAAGGAGGCGTTGGTCCGATCCCGTGTAGAACTTGGGGACAACGGAAACGTCGGTCAGGCAATACTTGCGATTGAAGATGATGTGGTCGATCTCGTTGTGGAACTGGCCACCGGGGGATTCCCAGGTCCATCGTAGAGAGGGAGGCTTCTGGAACTGTGAGTTTCCATGGATGGTCTTGGCATGATAAACTCAGACAGCATTTCACCTTGCTCGTTCCACTCTGAACCATGGGCTCCGATGTGAAGTTCTTCCGGCGACCTTCGCGTCCGATCTTAGCATTGAAGTCGCCGACGATCACCTTGTAGAGGGTGTGATCTTCCTTATAGAACTTCTCCAGCTCCACGTAGAAGGCTACGACCTCTTTGTCGTCGCAGCGGATGTTGGGATGTATGCGACGAATACAGTCAAAGCTGGCACGGAGCCACATCGCTTCAGTCGCAGACTTCATACTCGGGTTGTCAGAGACTCGCACGAATCGATGTTTATGACCAAGTGCGTGTTGACGAGGATACCAACTGGGTTTTTCATACAATGAAAATTTTTCTGTTTTGAAGCGATTCATCCATTTATTACAGATTTACACAGTAGGATAATTGCACAGGGTGGACTTTAACAAAAAATACGTACTGGCTTACGATGAGCGTTGGTATATAATGCATGTGTCCCAGCTGGAACTCGTACAGAAGGTAGCGGCGGAGATGAAATCTTGAAGATTCCACAGTTTTTGAGTTAGGCTGTTGGCAGATTCCATTAAGTTGCATTGGCTTGAGCTGATCTTTGGGGCCTTACGTGACCTCTTGCGAAATCGACAGCATGCCTCAACCAGAAAAGCTAAATCAAGCTGCAAATCCCAGGAACGTATGAATCACCCTAACATATACACATATACATATGCATAAATAAATATAGAAATGTATATTTTTTCGAACACTACTCAAATTAACTTTTCGTTCCACAAAGCAGAGTCTTTGAAGTGCTTCCATGTAGGCTAAATCCCTATCCGTCTCTCCAGAAATTCCTCAAATCGTCGTGGACTACATTGTTTTTCCCCTTTAGCTAATAATGTTCAACATCAGTTACATGAAAAATAGTTTTCAGCAACAGTGCCAATAGGGATCGAATAGCATAACGATAATGTTTCCCAGAATCTTGTATTCATAACACTTCTCACCAAATATATCACCAAATGGTCCCCAAAAAAACAAAAGGATTCATTGCAGGTCTTTCTTGCTATGTCTCTGTCCGGCATTATCAGAAAATCAACATTGAAGTGCTGAGTGAGAATCCTATACTGTTCATCTTCCGCGAGTTGGCAAATGAAGCGGAGATAGCTGCGTTCATTGAAGACGTACATAACAAAGAGATGGCTGCTCAGGTAGGGCCGATTGTGTTCACGTGACGATACATATGGTCTCCAGCGCATTCCCAATTCATAGGTGTCCGATAGATTGAATAAAGCAATCAGTTAAAGGATGTGTTGTGACTTTATGGTATGCTTTTTTTCACGTGCAAAGTCTACAATCTTCATAGAAACGTGAGACGTAGCCTCCGGAGTGTTGCAGAGGATGTTCCAGATCAAACTGCGGATGGGTAATTATATCCCGAGGGTACGCATTACTGGGCTCGTCGCTAAAAATAAGCGAAAGAGGGCAAAGGTTGCCGCTGAACCTGATGGAGATCTAGTTAGCGGTACTTCGCCTTGAGAATGATTGCTCTCTTTATAGTAATGTTCTTGATTCCTCGGAAAACTTGCCACTATATCTTTACCTCGATAGGGCTTCAGGGGTGCATTCATGAATCGTGTATGCCATTTAACTCTTGGCGCAACTATACAGTTTTAAGACTCTCGATTCCTAGAATAGCTTCAAAAATTTAACTCTGACTGCGCTACGTTGGCTTTCAAAAAAAAGGTGGAGCATATTAGATATCTCACTTCAAAGTCTTACCAGGAAACTATCTCAACGGTAGGTCGGAACCGCCCAAGTGTTGTATATGTGCAGAATCGCCTCTCTCTGGGAAACAACAAAGTGCAAATATCTCGACCCCAATACAACTCTGCACAGAGTTAGGGACGACAGAAGTTGGGCCGTTGGCGGCGTTAGCCCTATGCCTGCCCGTGGAGGGCGAGCTCAAGTTGGCTGGAAACAGCGATTATGGGGATTACGCCGCCCCTCTACGCACTGCGCCACCATTACTCGCTCATGATCGCTATTTCCAGCCAACTTGAGCCCGCCCTCCGCCTCCAGGCATAGGGCTAACGCCGCCAACTGCCCAACTTCTGTCGTCCCTAACTCTGTGCAGAGTTGTATTGGGGTCGAGATATTTGCATTTTCTTGTTTCCCAGAGAGAGGCTATTCTGCCCATATACAACACTTAGGCCGTTCCGACCTACCGTTGAGATAGTCTCCTGGTTAGTCTTAATCACTCTGCGAGGCAAGAAATCCGCTCACTCTCCCAAAAAGCGAAAACTCTTTACAAATGTTTGCGTGCTTCAAGTGTTGTTATTCCTAATCTGTTGGAAAGCTGTTCTTTCTTGGACCCGGCATGAAAGGTTAGCCGTAGCTGAACGACAACATAGTCCTGAAACGTTGCGTAATCGTGATTAACAGTTGCAACAGCAAGCTTTTCAGTTATGCTTCTTTTACCACTTTAATTACTACCTGCAACTTGTGTTCTTTTTAATATGAACAAACGTCTTCGTGCCTCCATTAAACTCCTGAAATCTATGTTCTTCAGCAAGTGATTAAGCATGGAGCAGAAAACTCGTCGGAAATGAGCACATCTAGACTTGCGAACGGGACGTGGCTGGAACATACCGAATATTCTAGAGTGGGAAGAATGTTCAAGAAAGTGTCGAACCTTCTGCCTTTTGTTAACTTTGACAACAGTGAAGCCTGGCAAGTAAGTTTCTGACTCCTTATCATATGTATTAGTAAAACGCAAGAAGCATTTTGGAATTGTCTTACCACATATTGAGCACCTTTACAATGTTGGACTCATAAATTCAGATATACATGTTACAGTTTCGCAACACTTTGAGGTCTTACATTCACGGGTCTAGTTTATGCATTAGAAGATGACCTAAGTAACCCTTCGTATAAAATCATTCCACAGTTTTTAGCTACTCATAGCTGTAAGACCTAAGTTATACGTACTCTAGCTGAACTCGTAATAAAGCACTTCAGAAAAGGTTTTTCACCACTTTTGAGTCGTCCTGAAGACGGTTCAGCCCTACAATGTTGCTTCAGGTCCTGTCCTATCTGCCAGGTGGCCATTACGTGCCTCATTATGACTACATTACGTACAGTAGCACTGATTTGTGGGATCCGTGGATGAGAGACTACGGTAATCGGTTTGCCACGTTTCTTCTGATTCTTCAAACAGCTGAAAGTGGAGGAGGTGAGTGCCGGAAACTGCATTAAACTCGTAAGGATAATAATGATCGTTATATTTACTTCAGTGTTACTAGGTTGTTAGAGTTACTTCGCTATTTGGCGTCAGTACATAAGACAAACAGCGATCTTATTTATCATATTTAATACTAATATTAATCGTGTTTGATATCATACTATATTTAGCATCATATTAATATTATTTGAGCAATAACTCAATAACTAATGTAACAAAAACTCCACCTAACAGCCTCCTAGCACAGAGATACTACGAACAGAAGTGTCAAGGTTTCAAGATGAGTGGACATGGACATGAACTCGTGTGCAAGGCTTACTTTGTTTGATCTAAATACCAATTCGAGATCGTTCTGTTTTAGCTGGTGTCTTTTTTAACTAGGAAGTCCAATAGTGCGCCGTAGGTTCATCACACAGGTCCTGCGAAGCATCTTTCTTTGTGTAGCGTATGCTGCTTTAACATCTCGAGTGCAGCTGTGTTCTTGAGATTATAGAACTGCAAGGTAACAAGCCTTCAACTGCGTTCTCCCTAGTGTTATTTGAAGCATGACAGCTTCACTTTCATAGCTTTCGCTGCGCGCGGATTGACAGCTTTAAAGACCGACTTTGCAGTTCTATAATGTACGAGTTTTGCTATCAGGCATTTTTCTTCAACTAAAGTTTGGCTGTAAGAGCGTGAAAGAAGGACTTCCTCTCAAGATCTACCGCCTAAACAATCGCTTTGATTAAGTCCGTAATCTGCGTCCACGTCCAGAGATGTTTAACGTAGACAATGTCCCACTTGCTATTTTTCAACACGTTGTATTTCTCTATGGTTTCGAGGAAGACGCATAATGCGCTATAGGTTAATCACACAGGTCCAGCGACGCATGTTTTTTGTGTAGCTGCTTTAACTCGAGTGCTGCTGTGTTTTGAATCATTCCTTCAACTGGAGTTCAGCAGTAAGAGCGTTCAAGTTAGACATTTGCCTAACAAGGGAAGCCCATGAACTTCCCCAAAGATTCTCAATGAGACCTACAAGGGCATCGGACGAGGATCACACTATGTTTCGTTTTTGTTGCGGGCCGCTAGGGGTCCAAAAAAGGCAAAAAACGGTATCACTTCAGGGCCGGCTGATAAGGCAAAAGTGTCACCTGAAATGAGTTCTGAGCACGACGGTGTCACCCTGTCGTGCTCAGAACTTGACCTACAAAAGGTTTGGGGCTCCAATTAAAGTATAGATAGTGAAATGGATTATAGTGAAATGATAATTCCCTACGTTTCTTAAACGAAGCTGCAGTGTACATTCAAGTGATTCATTTGGCACGCTGGCGGCAGCGACTGGATAGCTGAGTGGGTAGCGAGGCAGATTTACAGGAGGGAATTGACGGTTCGATTCCGAGGCTGTCCATGCGATTAGCTCTGTAGACTGCTCCTATTTCTGCAATTGAAGAGTAGATTTTGGCTACGGTAGGTTACCGTATTAATGGCTAGTGGTTATTAAAGGTGACGAAGTCATGACTACCGATTTCGCCCAGACTTCGCCTATGGAAATTATTTAAGCTGCTGACAACGGATCTGTCACTCTTCTTCTAAATTATCACTTTGCTTGCACTACTCTCCATCGAAGGTTGATGTGGAAGGTTGGAAAGTAATAGGTTGGTGAAAAAGTCTTGCACCAAAAATTTTGAAATTTTTTTTCAGGATTTAACAGTAACTTCCAAGGACTGTTTGTTGCCACGTAGTTGTAGCACAAACATTCTAGAATATTTCGTATACGTGGCAATGTGCTTCTGAGGGCATATAAATACTACGATTGCAGTGAAGGCTGACTGACTCTGTGATCTGACAAGGCTTCGCGACCGACTATCGCTAAGTCTCTCCTTGTTCGTTTTCGTAATAAGAACTTTCTCGAGAATCCCGTCACGGGAGATGAATCGTGGGTCTTCCTCGTTAACCATACTCGGAAGGAACAGTGGCTCCCTCAATAAGAACCACAAACTCAAGACGGACATCCACCAATGCAAGGTAATGCTGTGCTGTTGATGGGGTTCTCGAAGAACGCTCTGTCATGAGCTTCCTGACGACGGCACCGCAGTAACATCGTACATCTTCGCTACACAGCTGCAAAAGGTGAGCGTTGCTATGTCGCGCAAAACGGCGGGGGCGGAGGGATGTTTACCTTCTTCACGACAGTGCTCGCTCCCCCCCCCCCCCCAACATTGCAAGGTCGTCTCGCCAAAAGTTGCATGAGCTTAGGTGGGAGGTGCTGCCCCACCCATCGTATTCACCAGCCATTGGACTACCACCTCTATCGAGCTATCAAGCAACACCTAAGGCCTCGTGCATACTTCCCGTCGCCGCGATGGAATCGTGGCGATGAGTTTTGCGGAGCGACGCGAAAGAATTTGAACTTCTCAGTGCTCGTCGCATCGCCCATCGCTCTGCAAGGGAGCGCGGCGACGATCCATCCAGGACTAACGCTAAACACCGCGCGCAACGCGAAAAAGTATGCCATCCCCCCGATGGGCGCGGGAAGCCATCGCGCGTGCAGGCCGCCACTGTTGCGGCGGCCGCGGTGAAGTTTCCTTTGACTATTCGACCGGCGGAATGCCCATGAACTGAGCGCCACGATGGCATCGCAACGATGAAAGTATGCCCCTGGCCTAAGGGATAGGTGCTTCAACGACCGAACCGAACTGGAATCCGAGGAGCACTTCTTCGAGTCACAGCTGACTTCATTCTGGAAGAAAGAATTTCATGATCTCCCCATCAGATGGGAGAAGGTTGTAACTGTAAATAGTAACTACTTTGTAGATTAAAGTCGCTCACAAAAGAAACAATAAAATTTTAAAAAATTACGCTGTGGTGCAAGACTTTTTCACCAACCTACTAAGTTCGACCACGTTGGAGAAGAATACGATCCCACTATGGTAGACAGCTTTACTAAACCATATCTACCGCAACCTGCCGTAATCGTCCGAAAATTTAAACATAGGTATCATATCCGTGACTAACACCCCAAATAATCCCCCTGGGCGATGTTTGGGCGAAATTTTTTCATTTGTCCTCGACCTCTGGAGTCGTAAAAGGCAGCAGTGCCGGTTATTCTGCGTACACCCCATTACTTACACATACCCATCGTAACCTTCTGCCATCCGTCGTTTCACCGAAAATGGTTACCAGATTGATGATCTGCATCCCAGATAACCCTAGAGATGAATTTCGGACGAAATCTTTTTTCGACCTCTAGAGTCGAGGGAGTGAATGCAAATGCTCCTATCTGCAATGCCTACGACCCGTCGCCCTTAAGTGTATACGAGAGTGGTGAGGAAGGCGTCCAATCACACGAGGTGGATAAAATATGCTGCATTTGGTAACGGTTAGCTGAAATAGTGAAAGTTGCGAGAAGTTTAAAAAGCAGTCTTTAAAGAAATCCGAATACCGATGAGGGCGTCCTGATGATGGGTCAAATTAATGCTTGTCGATCTTGTTCGTGAATGAGATTACAATGAAAAACACTTCCAAAAGTTATTGAGAACATACCAAAGAGGTCATATGGAGGTAGCACCTAACGAGAGCTTCCTCAGCGAGACAAGCGTGGTCTAGTGTGGTTTAATGGACGCTCTACCCACACGACAAAACTAGCTCTTCCATATCTGACAACAGGTCGGGGTTAGGTAGCGAAGAAGGTAGCCTACTGACGACAAAATGTACTCTTTATTTGCAAAAATGGGAGCAGTCCACAGAAATCGCATGGACAGCCTCGGAATCGAACCCTCGACCCCTCCCGTAAGTCCGCCTCGCTATCCAGCCCCTCGGCCATGCAGTCGTTGATACATCGTCGGAAATGAATAACTTGAATGTACACTTCAGCTTCGTCTGGGAAACGTAGGAAATTATCATTTCACTATAATCTAACTTTAATTTGAGCACCAAACCTTTTGTAGGTCAAGTTCTGACAAGGGAACTGTCGGTATGCCGCAACGGCAAGAACGAGTACTATAGGAAGAATCCCTGCCCTCCAAATAGTAACAGAACCTGTTTTTTCTTTTGCCGAATCCTTGAGGCAAACGAGTACGAGGGTGTCCAAGATTCTTCCAAGCTTCCAGGAGTTTCGTGGAAGTATCGAGCTTGATACGAGCACGACCTCATTCCCTGCAAGTTCTTTTTGTGGAATTCTTGTAGTTCTTTGAGGTAATAGTCCTGCCATGCAGACCAAAACTTGTCAACTCTCTGAACTGAGTCTTTCAAGGCCTCATTTGCCTGTGATTTGGTCATCAATTCGGAAGCTTCTTGTGTGTTGAGATAGTTGGTGTCTTCTTAAGGATCACAGGAGCTGGAAATGATCATATCCTTCTGGATGAAGTCTAGGACAGATTATTACTACACTGTCCAGTTCTGGGTCCTGATATGTCAATGATCGAGATTCAGAGATGCTTCTATCTCCGTTAGTAGCGTCTGAAGGCCTTCTTCTTCCAATATCGTCGTTTTGAGCACTGTTTGAAGGGACCTCTTTATAGACTGTATTAGTCTTTCATAGAACCCGCCTTGCTAAGGTGCAAATGGCGTAATGTTCTTCCACTCAATTTCTCGAAGCGAAACTTATGATTTCTTCCGGAGGTTCCCTGACTTCGGAGCTGTTTTGCGCTGGTAGTCCCGTACTTTCGTTCAAAACTTCGGCTCCTAATAGAAAGGTGGGAGCGTTGTCGCTGGTTACTGACTTCGGGACTACTCTTGTAGCTATGAATCGTCTCATAGCGTTTATGAACGACGTCGTGGTGTTGTTCTTTACGAGTTTCAAATGAATGGGACGTGTCGAGGTACACGTCATTGTGCATCCATAGCACTTCTTCGGCGTTCCTTCTTCTTTTATCCACAACGGACCGCAGTAATCGAGTCCTATGTGTTCAAACGGCCTCGTTCTGACTACTCTTCTCTCGGGAAGTTCCGCCGTGTCCGCATACCGGTATGGGAGATTGTTGAACCGCTGACAGTTCACACAATAAGAGAGTTGAGTTGTTTTGGGTGCAAGAAGCTATTTTAGTAGAGGATTTTAGTAGTAGTTATATCCTGTTTCACCTCTAAGCCCTATACAGGATATAATTACTAAAGTAAAGAAGCGAAAGAATACAATCACTCCCGGAGGATCATCAGTAGGGCAGGGAGTGACTGAGATGTTAGGATTACCATGCATTGTGTTTTTATACACAAAAAATAAGGTCAGAAGGGGCGGGCATTGCCTATGGGACCTGATC
The DNA here is from genome assembly GCA_947359475.1 of Heligmosomoides polygyrus bakeri. Classification (NCBI taxonomy): domain Eukaryota; kingdom Metazoa; phylum Nematoda; class Chromadorea; order Rhabditida; family Heligmosomidae; genus Heligmosomoides; species Heligmosomoides polygyrus. The sequence goes on from OX375868.1 coordinate 29,842,851, forward strand.
GTAGAGAGGTCGAGGTGAGCGGGAGGGCCTACAGGGAAGGTCAATGCCTGTAGCAATATATTCGTATAAGGTCACTGTTTCTACAGAAAAGCAGGAAATTAATATACCTGGGCCAGAGGCAAAAAACTAAATCACAAATAAAGGGATATGAAGTCACATAGACAGCTGGTTGATAAGTTGCTTAACGAACCGATAAATATTTTTATAAGAATCTACAAGTCCGTATTTGTAAGCGATACTTTTGTATTTAACCATACCTTTAACTATGGATTGAAGAATTAGATCTTTGCTGTACTGTAATTGAAGCAAGGAGGTAATCAAATTGCAAAGTCTAACAATGAAGTCGTCTTTTTTAGAGCAGCATCGTGATATTCGTAGAGTTTCTGTTAAAATTATTCCTCTTTTAAGGGAATTGCTAGTATACGAACTATTATGAGGAAATCTGACTACGCTAAAAGGAAAATAGTCAGTTTTATTGTATTGCTTAGTGAAAATGCAATCGTTCACTATTTTAATGGTAAGGTCTAGAAAATTGCATTGGTGTATATTAATCTGTGTTTTATTTACTTCAAGGCAATTTTCATAAGTTTCAGAAATGATTTGGTCTAACCTAGTATCTTCAAGATTATGTACAATAAGTATATCATCCATATATCTGAATGGACAAAAAACTTTGTTAATTAATGTATTATTGGTAGCGTATTTGTATTCGAAAAAGGAAAGGGTTAAGTCAGCAATCATTGGACTAGCATTACCTCCTTGTGGAACGCCTTTTAGTTGCTTATATAAAGCTCCGCCTAGTTTACAGTAAGAGTTTTGTAATAAATAGTCAATCATGTAGATTATGTCTTCTTTTCTATAGGATCTATGTTTGTTCTTATTAGAAGGAGAGCTGCCATAAAAAGCTTTGTAGTTGTCCACTATCAGAAAGCTTTTATTAGCGTTTTTAAAACATATATTAATTATTTCTGTGACGTTTCTAATAATTATATCATGTGGTATGTTAGTAAACATATCCACAAAATCAGCTGAGTAGAGTTTAAGGTTAACGTCTTGGATGGAACAGATTTCGTTGGAAATGTTTATGTCGTTGATGGACCAAAAATTCTTTAAACAACCAGTATTGCAGTAAGCGTTGTAGGCACAGTTCTTAAAATGTTTACGGAAATGGGATAGGATCGTCATTACTTCAATAGCCAATGGTTTAACGCTACTATTTGAAGCGCCTGTTATGAATCTGAATTTTATCGGACACTTGTGAAGTTTAGGTATGCAGTAGATAAGAGGTATAGTTCCGTCACAATTGTGGGTTAAATTAATACTGGAAATAAATGCGTTATGCCTGGCTACAATATCATGAACACCATTATTAGATCGGATGTAAATATTATTGCTTGAAGAGTTGTTTAGATTTTCCATCTCTTGTCGAATTATTTCGAAATAAAGTTTTTTGCAAACAATTCCGTAATTGGAGGACGCTTTATCAAGGGGACATAATATAAAAAATTGTTGTACATATTTAATTTGAGAAAGACATTTTCTAGAGATGTCAATAGTCTGAGCTTTGTCAATGTAAATGAGAGGTCTAGTTTTTCGATTCTTGAAAAATGATTCTAAAATATTCTTTATTCATTTATTACAGTAGCCTGAACTTTGTATTTGTTTTTAATTTTAATAAGAATCTGTTCAAAGAGATTCTGCCAGATGTTTTTTATGGCAAATGTGTTGAAGTGAGGTTTTGGTCTATATTTAGTTCCTTTGCTTAAAATTTCATACATTCCATACAAATTCTTAAAAATGTTAATGTCTCCAGTCAAAACATGGTTATAGAATGGATCCACAAATAATGGGAACTTGTGACAGATGCAAGGTATATCATGTTGTTTAGTAATGTCAACGTTTCGTAAAAACTTATTGTAATTGAACAGTTTTTTTGAAAGGGGTTCTTCGTATTTATAAATAATTCTAAAGGGTTTGTATATTATGTCACTATGCTCATCAATTATTTTAATCACATACTTATTGTTAATGATTTTATTTAAATTATATGTGTCCAAAATGCTGTCGTAGAATGGCATTTTAACATTTATTGCATCATTTTTGTTGCTAACTTTATATGTTGTGGTATTAAAGCTAAAGTGAAAATAGCACAGAGAACTGAGTAATAAATTTTTTTTATCTTTAGAAATGCTGAAAGTGTCCATACTATTCAGTGTAATTTTAATCAATGCACTTATAAAACTTTTTGGTTTTGATTTCAAAAACCTGAACAGATCATACTGCGTGTTGTTAGCATTATGGAGGAAGAGGGAGACTTCGCTTATAATATTATTAGGGTTAGTTTGTTCCGAGGTTTTCTTATTTTTGCGTTTCTTACCTCTATTAGCTCGATCTTTAACTATTTTTAGACTAAAGAAAGGATGGTTCGGTTTATGCGAGAGGGGATTGGTGATATGCGAAATGTTTCCATAGCCTTTAATGTTGTCATTGAAACCAAACGGATAAGCCGTTAAGAGAAGCTCGATCCAAAAGCGTTCTTTTTCTTTCAGCACACTAACGTCTTTATTCTCCTCTAGATTGTCCAATATACTGACATAGAATTTTTTGCTGCTACAAGAGTTGCGGAAATGTTTGTAAAAGATTTTATTTTCTTTATCTCTAACTATGTTGTTTATATGCTCTTTCATTCTAATTTTAAGTTTTCTTGTAGTTATACCAACATATTGTTTACCGCACTCTGCACAAGAGAGGCAGTAAACGAGATTACTGGACATACAGTTGGCTTGTCCTTCTTTATAAGTTGGAATTATAAAATCTGTCGTGCGACAGCTAACATAGTTTTTGCAATCCATTATACCACAAATGGCACATGTGCTGCTACACGTTGAGGAAGTTACAGAAGTACCAAAATTTTGAAGGTTGTACTTTCCATTAACCTTGCTTTTAGTAAACCGTTGAACCTGAAAATAGGGAGTGTTGGTTGTAGTGAACGTTTTGTTTTTTGGCCTGGATCAAACGTTAAGGACGGCCAAGTCCCCAACGAGTGGGAAGGTTACCATGAGGTTTTGGAGGGGCTGCCTCCCGGGGTTGGCGCTCCCGAAGATAATGGCTGAACCGGAGGCGTAGTACTTACCCTCCCGTGCCAGTAACTACTTGTATAACCCCATCGGCACAGCCATGTGCAAAAGTGAGGGTGCATGAAGGTGCCGAAAGAAGAAAGGTGGAAACCTACCTAAAGGCAAGGAAAGTACAACCTACAACCTTAGTGAAGAAAATCATGTAGATTTGGTACTTACTACCTAAAAAGTAAGCAGCGAATCATTAAAAGGAGTTTATTAGCCAACAACTTCTTGATGGCAGTGATAATGAGCTTAACAGTAAGTCTAAACAGCTAGAAAGTATAGCATAACTTAGGTTCTGTGCAACATGCGGGTATTTTTTTATTATTATTAGTTGTTTAACCACCTAAGGTGGAGTTGACTGTCTATCTGACTATCTCAAAGGATGTAGTTAAGTAATAAATGAAAGTGCTATCCGTGCGGATAGCGATTGACCGCTGGTCTGGTTGGGCCGTATGGCCTGTGGGCAAAGCTGTTAAAACCGAGTTACAAATGATATTGAGAAAAGGATATAGTTCTTCGGCGTATCTCGGACTGGAATCTACACACATTCCGGGTTACCCTCGGAATATGTATATATCCAGATAAGCAATAAGAGAGTTGAGTTGTTTTGGGTGCAAGAAGCTATTTTAGTAGAGGATTTTAGTAGTAGTTATATCCTGTTTCACCTCTAAGCCCTATACAGGATATAATTACTAAAGTAAAGAAGCGAAAGAATACAATCACTCCCGGAGGATCATCAGTAGGGCAGGGAGTGACTGAGATGTTAGGATTACCATGCATTGTGTTTTTATACACAAAAAATAAGGTCAGAAGGGGCGGGCATTGCCTATGGGACCTGATCGTAGAGAGGTCGAGGTGAGCGGGAGGGCCTACAGGGAAGGTCAATGCCTGTAGCAATATATTCGTATAAGGTCACTGTTTCTACAGAAAAGCAGGAAATTAATATACCTGGGCCAGAGGCAAAAAACTAAATCACAAATAAAGGGATATGAAGTCACATAGACAGCTGGTTGATAAGTTGCTTAACGAACCGATAAATATTTTTATAAGAATCTACAAGTCCGTATTTGTAAGCGATACTTTTGTATTTAACCATACCTTTAACTATGGATTGAAGAATTAGATCTTTGCTGTACTGTAATTGAAGCAAGGAGGTAATCAAATTGCAAAGTCTAACAATGAAGTCGTCTTTTTTAGAGCAGCATCGTGATATTCGTAGAGTCCGGATGAACTTCTTCACTTGTTGACGTAGTTTCGGTATCCAATATCGGTTTCTGACGTTACTGATCGTGTGTGCTATGCTGCAATGGAGACGAGTATGTGCTTCTTCGATCAGAAGTTGAGTCACCTTGGTGTTGGATGCTATCAGCACTGGTGTTTTGGCTTCTTGCTGCAGCGTGCTGTTCCTGAGTCTTCCATAGCACCTTAGCAGATGATCTCTGTCGTCTTCTTTCACGTTGAGATTTATCAGCTTCTTCAAGAAGTCTTCTGTGACTTCTTCTTGTTGATGGATCCGGAGTAAAAAGTTCCTTGCTGTCGAAATTTCTTGACTGGAAGGAATTAGGTTACTTGAAATCGTTACTTTGTCGATTTCCGGACATTTCTTGAGTATTCCACTCTTTCTCTACTCCTTGAGTTTTGATGTTACCTTCCGCAAGAATCTGGGCACGTAAGTGGTCATTCGAAAAAGTTCCTTCATGGAGCTCCACAGGTTCCAGTCGGTTAACGTCGGCTGACGATCTTCTCTTGTGAGCAAAACTGAGTGCTCGTCTTCTGGATCCTTTATTGTGAAGAACTGGGTTTCTTTGGTCCATTCTCCCGGTTTCTTTGGGATGAAATTTGGCCCGTTCCACCAAATGTGGGTTGCTAATTCTTCTTTCGATAGTCCCCTTGTCGCACACTCGGCTGGCTTTTCTAGTGTGTTTACGTAGCCGAATAGTACTTTTATTTTTTGGTGCTAGAAAAGCTGGACTATCTTCTTTATTTCTTTTAGTCTGTTAGTGACTATGATACTTGGATGTTTTTTCTCGCCTCTTTTCAACAGCCAGCTAAGCACGATTTCAGAGTCTGAAAGCAACCTAACTTCACTGATATGAGTAGTATCAGCCAACTCTTGAAATATAGTAAGACATACTTTTTTTCCAGAGCTTTTGGAAGAATTCTTTGCACTTTATCATAAGTGGTGACAACCAGCCCATCGGATCATAGACCGATGCAAGTTGATGTAGTACACTTCTCTTAGTGATCCTTCAGACATCAGGAAGGGAGCAAGAGATGATTAATATATCATCAGTAGTATCCCATCTGATTCCTAGGACCTTTGGTTTCTCTTTTTTGGGCGGTCTTCTGGTGCCACACGTTGGATGAGCTTCTTGACTTTTGACGAGAACTCCCTTAGGTTCATCTTCAGCTCGCCAAAAATTCTTTTAGAGTTCCTGTACTTCTCCATGCCTTCTTCTACGGCTTCGACAGTTAGGAACAGGTTATCCACGTAGAGATTGGTGTTGATTTCTTTCGCCAGTGACGTGTTCCCTTCACTCTCCAAATGGAATCGGATAGTAGCCGACAAGAGAAATGGGGACGCATTTGGTCCGAAGGTGACTCTTGTGAATCGGTAGATGACCACGTTGTTCCCTTCCTGTGGTCGGTATGTCCCTCAGCCATAGACATCTGGGGCCGGATTCATCAAAGTTACTGCAGTAACTTTAACGGAGAATTGTAAGCGAAGGCCTAGATAACGCGGCCTATCAAGCGATATGGTGAGCGATAAGCCGCGTTATCTGAGCTTTCGCTTACAAATCTCCGTTAAAGTTACTGCAGTAACTTTGATGAATCCAGTCCCTGGTCGCATCTCTGTCCGCCTTGTGAAGTCTCACTTGGAGAAAGGCCTTCTCCACATCTGAGATGATGGCGATAGAGCCAGTTCTGAATCGCAGCATCATACCAAACAGTTTTGGTAGGATCAGCGCGCCTTGATGGAGAACGTCATTCAACGAAGGCGGAGTAGTGAGCTGAAGCATCAAAAACTATCCGAATCTTGGTCGTTGTTTTCGATGGTGTCAGAACCGCTTGATGGGATTGATAGTGTAGTGTATTCTTCGTTTGCATTTTCTCTGGAGGCACTTCTTCGAGTATTCCCTTTTGAATTTGGTCTTTGAAGACTTCGTCGTACTTTCCCATCATCGTCGGGTTTCCTTTGTAACGGTTATAAGCGCCTCTGAGCCTAGCTAGGGCTATCTTGTAGTTGTCAGGAAGCGGTTCATGCTGCTGTTTCCACGGTAGCCTCACATAATATCCGTCGCTTCTTTTGACGGTGGTGTCACAGAAGTTGCGCCAGACTTCTTCGTCGCATCTCTGCTTCTTCGTCTTTTCTGAACCTGGGTATTCGTTTGTGCCCACTGCGTCCATCTTCCAGTATGTATCCCACAACTCGGCTTTTTCGCTGAGGTTGGAGGTACACATAACTTGTCGTTCCTTGGTCGAGTTGTTCTGGCTACTCTGGCTTCCTGACAACGTATATCCGAATAGTGTGGATATGGCGTAAATGCCCGACGGTAGCTTCACCTTTAATCCGTCGACGAAGTCCCATAAAAGGTCGCAACCCAATAGTATCCGGGGTTATGATTTTTCGGCTTCTTGTTCTGTGAGGTCTAGGCCCCTTTCCTTTATAATGAGCCAGTCGTCTTCACTTAATATGGGCCTCTTGACCTTGCTGGCAATGGTCTTGCTGCCGTAGAGACGTAGCTCATGTATCTTTCCCAGTTTGTCTTCGAGTAGTACTTGAGTGACTGGGTATTGTATTTCTTCGACAGTCGTTTGGCCGAAGGTCTTTATTTTCAACTTGCTCTTTTCTAGCACGAGGAGGTTGAGGTCCTTAATTATCTGTGTGTCGATGAATGACACCCCGGATCCTGTGTCCTGTAGTATACGGACATCCATATCCTTTTCGGCTCCTAGTATTTTCGCCATTCCTCTGAGGAGGGTTGTTCTTTTCTTCCCCTCATGGCTTCCTGTGACATACACTTCTTCTCTCTTCTCTGGATCGGATTCTGTTTCGGACCTTTCGTCTTCTTCGATCTCATTAACCATCGCCCGATTTGGATGGGCTTTAGGTCTGTTTTCTCGACGTGCCATCGTCGCCTCTCTCGAGTGTGGGGATCTTTGACGGATGTTCATAGCACTTGGCTGTGGCCTTGATCCGTTATCCATGTGCCTTCTTGTTTCTTCCTGTTGCTGTCTTCCTTTACATGTGGACGGATGCTGTTTCTTTCCACATTTGAAACAGCTAGGACCTTTGCATTCCTTTGCAAGGTGGTTCAGCTTTCCACAATTGTGGCATAGTTTATTCCTGGTCAAGAACAGCAGTCGCTCTTCGAATGGCACCGTTCGACATTGATAAGACTCGTGGTTGGTACGGCAACAATAGATGCATTCTTTCTTGCTAGACATGCTGGACGGTCCTTCTTTCTTATAGTTCGTCTTCCGACGAATTGGATTTTCCTCCTTATTAATTGCTTGTCGCAACCGCTCTATGTACTTCTGCCTGCTTATGATTTCTTCAAGATGTTCTTGGAATTTGTTCCAATTCCATTCGTCCAATGACTGCAGCTTTGCGCGCTTCACTAGCGCTTTTTCTTGAACGGTTGCGTCGAATTTCCTGAATATTGTACTTAATAGCCACCTGTGGTTGACGTTTTGTCCCTTGTTTGTGAGCTGCATCATTGTCGCAGACAAGTCATCCAGGAGCTTTCTCTGTGCGGATGTTGTTGCATCCTTCGCATGAGCCTCTTCGACATTCCTATACAGCTGCTCGATAGCCACTTCTTCTCTTGCGTATTTCTTCTTCAGCCACTGGACCGCCACTTCGTATTTTTCCTCTCGAAATTGGAATCCGGTGAGGGCTTCTCCAGCCAGCGTACTTAGCAGGCAAACTTCCGTAGAGCTGGAAGATCCTGCTCATGGACGATGGAACTGAACAGTCCCCAGTAGGTGTCCCATTCTTCGAGTTTGCCGCAGAATGTTGGTATCTGAATTTGTGGCAATGCCAGAGGCGGTTCTGCTATCGCCGATCTTCGTCGACTTCTTGGTTCGTCTTCCCTTTCCATGGTCGTTCTGGAATTTTCCTTTCCTTTTCTAATTTCTTCTTCTAGGCTTCTTTGCAATTCGACCCTCATTTCTTCCATCGCCACGATTAGGTCTTCGACATCTCCAACAATGTCCCATGTGCTGGCGATGTACTCTTCGCAGGTCCTTAGTTCGGTCGTCTTCATTTCATCAGGTAGGCTGTCGAACTCTTTTGCCATTTTAGGACTGCGGCTTCCACCACTTCCTTTTCTTCTTTTGAGTTGCTATTTTAAGCGCCAATTTGTGGTGTTTCATTTTTATCCGCGTCCCATGTGCTTCTTTTTCGCCCTCTATGGGCGCTTGCACTTCCTTCTTGGCAGCCTCGAATAGCTTGCCAAGATAGTTTCTCGCCTTAGTTAGGCGAGCCTTCGCCGACCGAATAGATAGAGAATTGTTGATTAAATTATTTGCTTTTATAACTGAAAAGACGAACTATACTTAAAATAGTTAAATTTGCTTAACGATCGCGGTCGAATCATTCGAAGTCGCGATAGAATCAGGAATCGAAGTCCGTCGTCGAAGATGTCGAAACTTGAAGTGTCTTGGGCCCTTTCAAAAATGTGGCCGAGCCGCCGCGCGGGTTCATTCCAGTCGGGACCCACTCCGTCCTTTGGTGTCCGTCTCCTTCAATTTTTGGGTTGGAGCAGCTTTGCTCCCGTTGCTTCGGTGTCCGGTGCCCTTTTTTCTTCTTTTTAGTTTAGAAACTAACTAACAGAACAATGTTATTGTGTCACTCTAGTCGTGACAGGCCGTAATATGCGTCAATATATGCAATTGTCGCAGTGAACTTCAAGAAACATGTCCAATATAGTAGATTTTGTGAATGTAAGTGAAAGCGTGAAAGCATAAGAGAATGGAGTTTTTTGGGTGCAAGAAGCCATTTTAGAAGAGGATTTTAGTAGTAGTTATATCCTGTTTCACTTCTAAGCCCTATACAGGATATAATTTTCTAAAGCAAAGAAGCGAAAGAAATACAATATGCCTGATTTATTACTTTTGCTCAAAACTGGGTTATGTCAAGTTCCAAGGAATCTATACTCTAGGTTGATCTCCTAACGAATAAGATATTTATATTCTGAAACGATCATGCTCGTGTTTGACTCACTATCTAATCTTTAGGTACTGTATTCCCAAACTTGAAGACAACAATTCGGCCAACTGCTGGCGATGCAATCTTCTGGACAAATATGAACTATTGGGGTGAAATGGTTAGTCGAGCTAAGCTTTTTTCTCTCTACCTCCTACTCGATTTTTAAATTCTAGTTGCGAAAACGTTTTCTAGAGGGTGTTATTTTTGCTATTCTATTAAGCAATCTGGATGAACGAGAAGTCGACAAAACAAAACGTTAGAGATTATATTTTACAAAACGCAGGCAAAGTATTATTATTCTAGGCTTAAGGCTTTTCTTCTTTGTTGGAAAATACTAGGGTGGATGGATGCAATGAGAGAATTTTTCTTATTGTGCAGAGGCTCTGTTTCATTCAACGAGTCTTTAGAGCCTTCACCGAAAGATACCTCAAGTACATGCCAGATCGTGTAACCTGAGCGCAGTTGTGCTGTTTCCTACGTCATGAGTATGCATCTACGAAAGCGTTGCATAAGTGTATTATTTAGGAGGAGAAGTCGTTGCATGGTGCCTGCCCCATTTGGAAAGGCGAAAAGGTGGCTGCTACGCTGTGGATTCGACGGAGAGGACAGGATCTGTTTTACAGCTCTGCTGATGATTGGAAGGAGATAATATTACAGCAAAAAGAAGCCTTTGAAATTCCCCAGATAAATGTATGCACAGAGGATGTATGAACGGGATCTCCAAAAGCTATCGCCTGATTTCTGGTAGCTCGAGAAACTGCTAAGGCTCGAAAAACTGCTAAATTTCTGTTATTCAGTATGAGTATGCCAGTTAATACTGTTATTTGACAAGTGCTGAAAGCTAAAAGTTGTTAGAAACTTTTTCTAATCATTTCTATAGGTCTGTTTCTTGACAGTTTACTCAGCAACAAATCTTCTTGACCATTCCGGAAAGTAAATTCTCTACCCAGAGTTTGAGATCTGTACATCCATTTTCACGAATTCTAGTTTTTCCTTGTTTTCTTAAGTTTCTTTCCCTACAGGGATACGAAAACTTTATAATTTTTATTCCATCTCTATGGGTATAACCTCTTGTTGTTTTGCTTCACAATAAACGCTTTTCAATGGCCGAGAAAATATGAGTTTACTGCGAATTTCTTTTACGCAAGGGTAGAAATCAGTAAATCAGTTGAACGAGTTTTCTTTGGCTCACCTCTTGAAACACGTGGTCTAGAAGCGGTCTGCGGACTAGGAGAGCACTATTTAGTCGTTTTTGGCAGTGTTTTTTCGTCTTGAGTATTCCCATTAAAATTTCCATACTCACAATAACGATCGGAAAAAGGGGCGCGTGCCAGAAATCAATCAGTTTGAAAAGCGCAATCTAACGGTTTAAATTGATTTTCTAGGTACAAGTCGCGTAGGTGAGCAGCGGAGCGGGGGTGCGGTAACGGAAGAGCATCGATCATACTCAACGCTGTACCGTAATCACTCCAGCCAATCAAACCCGAATCGAACACGCCCCCTTCTATGGCACTGCCAAGCTCAGCCGCACAGGCAGAGTCCGTGAGGTGTCGATCAACGCTCAACTGTTAGATTGGAGAGAGGGTTGAGACGAGGCATGCGGAGGAACTCCGCCACGCGGTCCACCAAAGCTGCACGGGTTGAAATACTCTACAACCCGGAGTTCCTTCCCTTGCCAAAGCCGTGCCCGAAGGGCACGTCTGCGTCCACCTGGGAAGTTCAACAAACTCCGCCACGGGGACCACCTAAGCTACATGTATTAAAATGGCCCACCTGGTCACTACCAACCTTGAAGGCAGTGCCTTACAGAGGAGGCGCATTCGATCGATGCCGCGGATGCTGCGATTACGGTAGAAGTAACTGCGAGTTCGCAGCACCCCGCACCTACTGCACCCTACTGCCGCCACCGGGAGGCGGTCAGGAGATACACCCGCCCCTGCTGGGGCGTGTGATCTTCCTTTCATGCCCCTTGCGCACCCACCCCAACCCCCTAGGCTTCACCAAGAGTCTAACGGCTGCCTTACGAAACCTTTGACACGCAAAACAAAAGTTTCCGGTCCGCAGAACAGCGGTGCACCTCCTGACGCCACGCCCCCAGCAGGGGCGGGTGTACCTCCTGTCGCGCTGCCGCCGCCGCAGCACCCTCCGCTGCTCACCTCCACGACATGTGTCATTTTCTATCCGTGTGAACGTAGATTATATAGATTTTGAACACGAATTGCAGGTTGTCTTTGTATACTTTGAAGCCAGTCATTGCGAACGCAATGAGATTCTCTACATAACTGAATCCTATGGGATGAGAAAGAGTCTACATTGTCTTCACAATTCCTTTACACAGATTCACCAGCAGAAACAAATTTTCACGGTTTTCAACGAAGTCAGTCATGATCCCTCATGAACAGCGTCCGATAGCTGGTGGTGAACGGTGACTCGACGAATGCCGATGTTCTTCTATAGTGGTGAGGGGGATACAGCATGCACAATGCAGCTTGGTTCACATTAAGTTGCATAGAAAGCTCTGTCAGTTTTTGAGATAAGAAAGCATCGTGAAATTAGCCCAACCAGTGACTCACTACTCGTTAGGAAGTAGTGTTCCAATCAAAGCCATGGGACTGCGCCGTACTCATCCTTCTTGATCATTTTGAAAGAGGCATGAAGCTTTCACCAAGTCTACTCTGGTGGAAGTTAGTCAGTCATGATCGCTCCTGGATCAGACACCGGGTATACTTCGATGGACGATTGCTGGTTAATGGACTTGGACGTCCGGGAGAAAACGGAGTGGTGACTATTGGGCTTCCGGAGAATTTTGGCTTTATCTCTGGTGCATGGTCACCACATCCCAAACCGTTCGGAAGTTCCTATCCCCAGGGATAGAATATTGGCAACGGGCATGGAGGAAGGGTAGACGACAGAAGCTTGGGTGCTTGTGTGGAGAAGTATTCACAGTTGAGGGTTAAGTCGACTTTATGGTGTTGCTTCCGGAGAATTTTGGCATTATCTCTGGTGCAGGGTCACCACAGACTGAAATTGAAAAAAAAATCGTGTCACTCAAGGCTAGCCAGCATTTTCGCACCGCTGTAACTTAATATGTTCATCAGCTACACCACTGTGCTTTAGTGTGCTTCAAGAAACTTATGCTGCCTACAAAACCGTCGAGTTGCAGCCGGAAAAATTCAAACGTGACAGAGTTATTGCTTGCGCAGAACACGTACGCGCGTCCAATTTACCACGACAAAGGTCGATGTTCTCCGCGCTCTCGGAAAGATTACAGTTCTTGCTGCTCGCATCAACACCATTCAATTCACCATGAAAAGCGCGCTTGATGCGAATTTGTCGAAAAATCGAAATACCCAGAATTTGTAGAGATTGGCACCATTCGGTAGAGATTCTTGAGCTGAACTGGTATCATTGCGAAGGTCTAGAACACAAATATGGGCGAGTAAGAGTGGAAGGAACTTCAGCGTTGCCCTCCGTCGCTCTAAAATGGCAGATTCGGCTAAAGCAGTTCAGCCATCCGGAGAGTTGCGAGCACGTTTTCGTAAAGTGCTTTCAGTCTCGTGCACGCATTTGCATGCCGTTAGCTCTCCTTGTCTTCTCGCAGTAGTCGACTGAACTCGGAAAAAATCGTGTCACACTCGGCTAAACTGCGTTTTCGCACCGCTGTAACTTTGTGAAGTCATAAGCTGCGTCGCTGCGTTTCAGCTTACTTCTTGAACTTTTTACTGCTTAGAAAATCCACAAGTTGCAGCAGGAAGGATTTAAACTTGACAGAGTTGTTGCGCTCAGTTGTTTGATAGGATCGATCCTATATACGTTGTGCACAGCGCACTCCAGAGTTTCGCAGGAACAGAGTACAGCAATTTCTGAGTAGGGCGGCCGAGATTTACTGTAAAACTACCCAAACGCTCACTCTACAAGCTGTCACACCTCCCACTCGATTGATAGGTTCGAGCCTATATGCGTTGTGCACGACGCATTCTCAGAGGATCCTGATGACAGAACACTTTACGCCATGCTTGAGATACTCCTAGAACATGCAAGTCCTGGAATACAAGCTTCTCCAAACGCAAAAAGTCCGCTACAGCCATTTTTGACCACCCAATGCGAAAACGCGGTGGTCTGGCGAAGCTGTATACATGTTTGTGTAGATCTCGAAGAGAATCGAACGGTACCGCAAAATCGCGGTTTTTGCCGCGTCAATTCAAAAGACAGGTCCGGACTCCGGAACTGTATAGCCACGCCCCTGTCAATCCACTTGCTTTCCCCTAGTCACCTACCCCAACCTCCTAGTCTTCACCGAGAGTCTAACGGCTGCCTTACGAAGCCCTCCGAGAAGCAATGCAAAATTTTCTGATCCTCAGAGTAGGGGGTTGTACCTCCTAAAGCCACGCCCCAGCAGGAGGCGGGTGTGCCTCCTGACCGTCCCCCCCCCCTCACGTTTCAAAGGTTGAAACTCGAACAAACGTTATTTCGCCTTTATCTCAGACCCTGTCTTGAGACGATCCTAAATAAATGTAATAAATGAATTAATAACAAAAAAAAACGCAACGGGACAGGAATTTATTGTGCTCTAAGACTAAAGAAGATTTATGGATGCAGTTCAATTATTAATTAATTTCGTTAGGAAATCATCCCTAATTTTTATTTTGTTAACGGTATGACTACGGCATGTTAGAAATGAACCTCGTGGTTACAGAAAAACCGCTTAGATGGCGCTCGAAACTGTGCTGGCCTGATTCACGGTATTCAAAAGAACTAGCGAGTCGGGAAAGATGGCGGCATGACACCGGAAAGGCGGACCCCACGAGCAAGTTGGAGAAGCGCTGCAGAAGATGGAGAACGTTCATGCTGCGACAGCTTACTCAATATTTCGGGTAAGGTGCCGCAGGAGCGTACGTTAGTTGCGGCGATGGGCCTGTAATCAGCGGAGCTGTCGAGATTTTCTTTCTTTTTCCGAAGCTGTATATAGCAAAATTGTAGAGTGCAAGGTGATACGGTCTGAAGAGAAGAATTGAAATAGAAAGGCCAAGTCCGGTGAAGAACTGCCCGATTCGGAGCACCAACTCGGCGCCTGCATCATCAGCGAACGTTGTGTCACGCGTGAAGAAGTTGACTGTGAAGTGGGCTGAAAGGGGTTAGGTCATAGCATTTAACAGCAGTGGTTAAAAACTGCTGGAAAACTGAACTAGTTCGATGTCTAGTCACTCACCATCAGTATTAGATATGATTGCCGTCAGTGTCAATATGGCTAGACAACGACAGAGCATGTACATGTACTACTTCTAGTGAGAACATAAGTTGTAATGTTGCTGTACAATTACCCATTGAATTCCAGCATGGAGGTAATGCTACGGCTGAAGCAACGATGCCAAAGATTAGACGTTTTCGGGCTTCCGTAACAGCCAGCCCGTTTGCAGAATGCGTTGTTCTGGTGAGATACACAGCCGTCAACGCCTAAAACGATCTTGGATAGCCTTTTTTCTTACCGTTCGCGTCCTCACTTATTGCCTTGATTGCAAGCATGCTTATTGCACAGGCAACACTAGTTAAGGCGACAACATTCACAAGGACAACGTAAAGAATAACCGCCATTAAATGGTCACGGTAGCATTCTAAAAATAGCAAGAGTGAGTTCAGCAGGATATTGGTACCCATTTAGGAAGGTATGGCATGTCACATTCTATTTTATGCTATTTATGGCTAAAACCCATGTGAAGAACTATGATGTTTCCAAATTCAGAGGCATATTGGATGCGCTTCTTAACATTCAGGCTCGTTAGCCTCTTCCCGAACATCTGTATGTTGGCGGCAGGCTCCTGCCGCTCCATTCTCGCTGCGTTCTATGCGCTAGGGTCTCCATACCTAGACTAAAATTCTTATTGATTCTGCGTGAAGTTCAACCGCAAATGAGATCCAGCTTTCTTGCTATGAGTGAGTCCTAAATCTTCCCCCAAAACTCTAACAACGGTCTGACACGCTCTGTATACCTTCAAACTTTTCTTGCTGTTTTTCTGCTGCTAGTGGCTGCTCGGTACATTGTCTCTTTACAACTGACATCGCAGAAGGACTTCCCTTACCAAAAATCCAAAATCACTAAGCCTTTTACAGCAGCTATCCAGTTGTTTACTTATATATCGGAAAACCTCTAAATGACCACCACTTCTAGGTCAAAGAAGCCATGTGTAGTGGACTACTGGAAACCCTTCGTTTTGGTAATCAAAATTCTTAACAGCGCGATTCTAGCTGAAAGATACTTATTGTAGATTCTACCTGGAGTGAAAACATCTTGTGTCTGCCCCAAATGCACTTGTGCCTATTTCGTCTTCAAAGTGTACATGATGTAGTACATATTAAGCGAGCTCCCTACTCACTAAGTTTAATTTTTCAAATATTCGAGAGTTTGTCCTCAAATACGTGTCGAGGTTTCTCGGGTTTTCCGTTTCGCACGTTGAGCTGAAAATGCTGTACACACCTACCGTGAGAGCAAAAACGACGAGCAAAGCGGAAGAGAAGATGACGATCATGACGGTGATGAACTTTGGCAGACCACGATATGATGGATCAAGGAAATAATTCAGACAGCCCACAGCCAACGCAACGAATAATATGATCCAGAAGCAACTCCTGAATTTACACCAGACAGTTTGAATATAACTACTTTCATTGTTAAGTTATAAATTGATCTCAAGACTGGACCCACATTGCCTCATGCCGTTTAAGAGAAAATAAATGTTTGCGTAAAAAATCTGCATCTCTTCTACAAACATATCTACGAACGAAAGATGCATAAAGATGATTACATAGTATGATTTCCAAAATTCTATTTTTTAACAACAACAGGTTTCTTTCAAGCTGTTTAGAGCTCGAAATTTTGGTGTTTTAATTCCCTATCGTACAGCGGTCTTCCTGGCGTATACGATGCCATCCCGACTTCAGAAAAAGCTGTCCAGGTGGAGCTGCGCAAGGAAGAAAATATGGATTTTTGTGACTGCTTCACATGAATTATAGACCGGCATAGAACTGCCCCGTAATGGGAATTTTCAGCATTACTCAAGTAAAAGCGATACATAGACACAGGGCGATTCCTGGCGCAAGAACTTCGTATGCACATGGCGAAATGTTTGCTAATTTATGCTTTATAATAGAATCTAAATTTTCGTATGGCTTAAGGAATAAAAATTATCGGGATGTAACACAAATTCTATTCATTTTTAAATGTTTGGTGTTTTTTTTATTTTTCTTCGAAACAACCTACAATCACTCAACCATATAATCATCACTACTGTTGATCACTTGCTGCTATCTTCTTGGCAACTGCAGCGTCTCTAGAATCCTGAAGGTTTCAACGATGAGAGTGCATTCAGGACATGTTTCAGGTTACTTCTGTCATCGTATATGTTGCCATCCAAGAAATGCTGCAGAGAGTGGAAGAGGTGGAAGTCGGATAGTGCTAGATCAGGTGAATAAAGGCGATGGGTAGGACTTTCCATCCCTCTCATTCACCTGATCTAGCACTATCCGACTTCTTCCACCAATTTCCTGCGTGTCTGGAAAGCAGCATGGGGGCGGGCGTTGTCGTGTTAAAGAGAAATCTTCATTGCTTGCTCAGGTCTCCGATCCTGTGCAGCCTTGATACGTTCCAGCTGTAGTGTAGATTTCACCATCTTGCAGAGGTTCCCAGCATACAACTCCAGAAAACGACCACCGAACCGAGAACATCACTTTCTTCGCGTGAACTTTTGCTTTGACGTCCGGCTCCTGGTCCTTCCCTGCGTCCACTTGTTTAATACGTCGACTATGGTTAACCAAGAACACGACCTTCTCATCACCCGTTATTATGTTTCTGAGCCATTCGAAATAGCGCTCTCTCGAGATCAAGGAAGTACTCGCTGGAGTCTTCGGTCGCCCGTCAGTTTGTGAGGTACTACTTGCCGAACCTTGCAACGTTCTCGAACTCTCGAAACTCTGTCCACCGTCATGCGGCTGCAGCCCACCTTCTTGCCGCATCCCATACTTGTTGTGGGATCAGCATCGACGAGGTCTCTGAGAGTCTTATCGTTACCCAACACTGAACGTCCCAAACTCGTGCCATCTCTCAATTTGCGGTCGCCTGACCTGAAGCGGGAGAACCATCCCTTGCAAGATTTTGAGGAGACCACCCCTTCGCCGTATCTGCTGCATACGTTTCGGAGAGCTTTATCCGCGGACTGACCTCCAATACAACAAGCAGTATCGAAGGTGGTTTCTTTGACAAGCCATAACTAGCCACAATTGTTGCCTTGTGCAAATCTCAGTCTTATACAGTAAAGAAAGGACACTTCAGAACATCCTCACAATCCAGCTTGCTCAGAAGAAGCTGAACCACGTTTTGTCGATGGAAGTGGACATAACTTATGTTACCTCTAATACGGAAGCCTCATGCTTTAAGATCAGTTTTTGAATATTCCGTGCAACGAATTTTGAGCTCCGAAAGAAATTTAGATTCAACGTTTGCATGCATCTTCCTTATTTCAAGGGAGCACATTCTAGTCTGTAAGGTGTGTAGTTATCCGACTAATAGCAGAAAGGGTGGTGTCACATGCGATGGATCAACAACTTGACGCGTTTCGGAGTTCATTAAAGCAAGCTGCTGAGCTCGTCGTTTCTGGTTGACAAGAGAGAAGGAAAACGGCTCTAGCACTACCTGATTTCAAAGTGATGCACAATTGCTGCGCCTTTTGTTTTTGATAGACTGTGTAGTGTTTGGAGCTTCAGTTATAGTTAGATCATTGCAATCTAATAATTTCCTAGGACTCCAAGAAGAAGCTGATACGGTGCGTTCAGATGAATCACTCGTCACGACTGCGGCAGCATCTGGATGTCCGAGTGAATAGCGCACCCACTAGGATCAGCCATTTGCACAAATGAAAAAATTGATGCTCAACGACAGATATCGTTGGTCATTTATTCACTGGCAAAGTTAAGTACTCATAGTTGAATAACCCTCTCGCAAATCTCTTGTAGATTCTGAATACAGATTCGGATAAAAGACTTGAAAGATTAAGAAACCCCAAGAGAACACCTTTGTAAACACTGCGGCTCAGGATGTTGAATCCACGAACTTCCTCTCAAAGAGAGATTCGGTTGTGAAACACAAGCAACTTCGAGTTCACATACAACCTTATTTTTGAGGTCCTAGCAGCCAGATTTCCGGTAACGCAAAGGATCGATTTCGAACGCAAAAATAATCGAACTTTCATTGCAACGTAGCGCCACGACCAGCACTTTCTCTGTGCCAGCGTTCTTTGGGATCAGAAATGCGGATATGCGCACGTGATTTCACGAAGTTAAAGACAACTGGTCGTGTTCTTCCGCAACTGACAATGCTGCAGTGTGATGCAGTTCAGCTGCCAGAACCAAATATTTTCCGACTTTTGCGAATGCGATAGCTCGCTCCCTTATATTTCAAACTCCAGCGGGCTACCGTATCCGTTCAGGACCCCGATGAGGCGCTCCCGAGATCCGACCTGCCCGCGCACTCTATCGATTGGCGGGCCGGCTATGCGCCGCCCCTCGCCGAGGCCATTCTATACATCCGTCGTTACGTTGAGTGGCTGCGCGGGCGCCGCTCTGGGCGCCGCACTTGTGAGCCCGCTTCTACCATTGTCCCGGGGATTCTCTGAGAGGGGGCTCGCCTAGCCTCGGATAGCCATTACAGACCGGAGCCGGAGCGCTTCCCTCACCTCCTGTATTCTAATGTGGTTGAGCGATGTGGTATATGGAATAAACAGGGATGTATCTATTGTACTATACACGACGAGGAAAGTGGTGAGTCTCCAAATTATACATTGTTGGTATTGGTACTGATATCGCTATTGGTATTGCTTTGCATGCTCATTGTTAGTTACGTCATGTTGGGGACATGGTGTTGTGCTTGGGCGTTATTGCTGTTGGGTTGTTTTGGGGCATTACATAATCGTTGGGTAGTTCGTGGGAGTTGTGTCGGTCATCACAGTCGGGGTGACACCAGCACGCCCGTAGGCACCCGCGGCTCAGGCGCTGTGCGGGCGTGCATCAATCCAGGCACTGTCCAGCGCGAGGGAGAGAAGTGATCACACGGAGGCCCCGTCTGCCAGGGAAGGGGCATGGATCGCTTGCATCATGGGGTACCCCTGGTATCCCCCAGGTAATGGGTCTCCTGGTTACCTCGTGGCACCATGGGGCGAATGCGGAACAGGGCATGTACCCTCGCGAGCGCGGCCACCGATTCGCAGCACCGTCGGTACTAATCTTAAGTGGGTTGATGCCCGTTACGTCGCCCGCCGCCGCATCGCCTCGGGCGGTCAGGCGGCTCATCCTCCACCAATCACAAGACGGGTGTACCTTTGCAATGGTACCTATCACCCCAGGCATTCTTAATCATGGCTTTTGCTCCACGCTCTCCTTTGCTGCAGCGAAGGGTAATAGCGCCGGTGCACCGGAGCCCAGCATACGATTAAGTCGGTAGTAGTCGGGGTGGTAGGTCCCATGGCGCAGTACTTTTGGTGGAACACCACCTGAACGAGCGCGGTGACGGGACGCGACATTACGGGCACCAGTCCACTTAGTACCTTTTCAACTTACTAGTAGAGATTTTGTTGAAGCAAACTGTAGATGCATTCAATTTGGATACCCTCACGTCGAGCCATTCAAACTATAAGTTAACTTGCTTTACAAATCCTAGGTGATAGGAGCGAGCCTTCAAACTCACAACTAGACTAAACAAAGACCTCTATAAATGAAAATGAAAGTATGAAATAAAAAAATAACTCGGGGAGAGCGGAGGAAACTCACTCACTCTGGTCTTTCCTTTTAGGGCGCACCTGATTAGGAAGCGAGAAATTCTAAAATATCGGCAGTCAGATCGCTTAGCATAAAGAAATAGGGTGCTGGGGTATCGTGCCTTATACCGTTCATGTAGTAATAGAGTAGCCGAGCAGATCGCCTGGAGAATGGGGCTTAAAATTGGAAACAGTGCATGAATACTACCAGGTATCCGCTTTTTCCGCGAAGGTTTTGGCCCAGTTGGGAGTATGCATGCCTGTTTCTCACACTTCTTAGTATTTTCCGAAACCTTTGAAAAATTGTTCTAATTTGCGAATTACAAAGAAACTCAAAAACGAATAAAAAGCGGAATATCGGGTCTAGCATGAAGAGCTGTGTATGGCGTCGTTGTTGGATTGAATGAGCTTAAAACTGAAAACGATCATACAAATGTTTAGCAAGGTTAATAGTGAAAAATCCGCGAAGATTTAGAAATGGCTGGTAGCCGAACCCGTGCCGCTTAGTCAACAATTAGGCATACGCTTTGCATGCAGCAAGTTCTTACCGCGTGTAAATGAACGAATGAACTTCGACCTCCAGCGTACGTTCTCTGCCTTGCTCCTTATTTATTTATTTATTTATAGCTGCGCCTTGAGCACGCTTATAAAGAAACGGTAAAAAACAATCCTGCACAATTACATCAATTTTTGCAAGACTTTTTTGAAAAACTTTAAAGCGAGTATTAGTTGATCATTTGGAGAAGCACGCAGTAATATCGCCTTACCAGCATGGCTTTCAAAAAGGAAAGTCTACTGTAACGGCGATGATTCAGACTCTGAACTGTTGGACGAAATACACGGATGATAGATGAAAGGTAGATGTCATATATTTCGATTTTAGTAAAGCCTTCGACAGAGTATCACACAAGAAGTTGCTCTATAAGATGGGGCTGGTTGGTACATACCCTCGTATAACTGCATGGACAAAGTCATTCAGCGCAGAGTCAAAATCGAAATATATGACATCTACCTTTCATTTATCATCCATATATTTGGTCCAACAGTTCAGAGTCTGAATCATCGCCGTTACAGTAGACTTTCCTTTTTGAAAGTCATGCTGGTAAGGCGATATTACTGCATGCTTCTCCAAATGATCGACTAATACTCGCTTTAAAGTTTTTCAAAAAAGTCTTGCAAAAATTGATGTAATTGTGCAGGATTCTTTTTTACCGTTTCTTTATAAGTGTACTCAAGGCGCAGCTATAAATAAATAAATAAATAAATAAGGAGCAAGGCAGAGAACACAACAACACGCTGGAGGTCGAAGTTCATTCGTTCATTTACACGCGGTAAGAACTTGCTGCATGCAAAGCGTATGCCTAATTGTTGACTAAGCGGCACGGGTTCGGCTACCAGCCATTTCTAAATCTTCGCGGATTTTCACTATTAACCTGGCTAAACATTTGTATGATAGCTTTCAATTTTAAGCTCAATTCAATTCAACAACGACACCATACACAGCTCTTCATGCTAGACCCGATATTTCGCTTTTTAGTCGTTTTTGGGTTTCTTTGTAATTCGCAAATTAGAAAATTTTTTTAAAGGTTTCGGAAAATACTAAGAATTGTGAGAAACAGGCATGCATACTCCCAACTGGGCCGAAACCTTCGCGGAAAAAGCGGATTCCTGGCAGTATTCATGCACTGTTTCCAACTCTTTAAGCCCCATTCTCCAGGCGATCTGCTCGGCTACTTTATTACTACATGCGGGACAGCTGCCTAGCTTCGCTTCAAAAGCGTCCAGCTTGCGTGGTCATTTTATATGCGTTTGCGCGGATATGAATTGTGGTTGAAAATACCCCGTTTCACTGACACAGGAAAATGGAATAGAAAGCACACCCTCCACTTGGTCTTCCTCTGAAGCAGAACAGCATAGCTCTGTAATTTCGGATGTTTTCCGAAATTACAGAGCTATGCTGTTCACTGTGAAGTGAACCACTCCTTACCGTATGTCGAGCTTGTCGGCGAATCGCTTCAACTGCACGGCCGTTACGATGAGCAGAAGAGCGACCGCGATTGTGCCCATCATCACGTATAGCTGAGTCGCCGTGATCAGCGCCTCGTAGAGATTCGCGACAAATACGCTCCTAGATCAGTAAAAAAATGAGAACAACAGAGGGCACTTTCGATGGTCTCTTTAAACCACCCTACAGGGGAAGTCGGATTAAGTGCAGTGTAAGCAGAAATTCTCGCGTTCAACACACGGTCAGCCTGTTAATGCCTAGGCTGTGCTAATTCTTTTTCTGGTCAGATGTTCAGTGTACTATGACTTGTCAAGAACGAGGATGGATTGTTGGATACGAGGCGAAGAGCGCCTCGTGTTGCTTTCCAGCGATATGATAAGAAGTCATTTTTTAGAATATTCACGTGAATGTCGACGTGGGAAAAGGGAAGACACATTTTCCTCTGCAATCATATTCGCGTTGTGCAGAAATCGTTTATTGATTTTTTAATTAATTTTTTTACTACGAAGGCTTCCTTCAATGAATTGGACACTGTAATAAAGAAAAAATCGTACCATGTTTCGGAATGAGAACTAAAGGAAGCAGAACTTGTAGTCAACTCTTAAAACCCACGGTTGTGTTTCATGCATACCTTCATCACAAAGGCATCGTTTTCGGTGATGCCAGCCTTGGGAATGCGCCTCTTGATGACCAGCGTTTCCTCATAAAAACGTTTCGTGGCAGCTTTTGCCTTGAATTGCTGAACACCACAGAGCCTACTTTCATGGCTTCGTTGCTGCTTTCCCCCAGTAAAAGTTAACAGGGGTAGGATAATATGCCGTATTGGCACGGCTCAAAGGCGCTAGCGACAAAGGGAAACGGTTGGGTTGGAGCCTGGGGCTTGTTATTCGGCGGTCCCAGCGGGGGGGGGGGGGGGGTGTCGTGCCCCAGGTGAGTCCGCCGCATCGGTGGTAAGACTCATGCGGCCCTCAACCCGAGGCCACGTGTGAGGCATAACCGGTGTCGAGGTCTTACCTATGCGCTCTAGCTCTTATATAACCTGCCCTTGTTGCCCCGACTTAGCACACCTCATACCAATGCGGATGTTATTTAGGATCTCCCGCGCGGACTGCACCTGCTCTGCCCCCCCCCCCCCCCGGCGACTCTCGCCCATCTTCACGTCACTCGCGTGATACAATTGCACCAGCCGACCTTCTGCAGTATTACCACTGCGCTCAGAATAAATCTTCCCCCGCTCATGGCAACCCAATGCACGTGCACAATGCACATCAGTATAGGAAAACAATGCCTACGAGCCAAGGCAGAGCCCCGCCAGCTCACATACGGGTCAGCCCCAAGCGCAAGCCGCAGATCCTTCCTCGCTCCTACCCTGGAGCCTGCGCTCACGAGGGCGGTGGCTCGGTCGGCCTCTGCGGTTACCTCTGTTATCGTCTCTACGCGTTCTGTCCTGGTCGTCCTGGAGTCCTGCGCGGTTGATCGAGTCGAAGTCCTGGTGGAGTGGACACTGCGCTGACGATGCAGTCCCGGAGCGGAGAGCGGACCGATCGCTCGGAGCGACGACTAAGCCGGAGACTGCCGGGTGTGCGCGAGAAGGCGTTTATAGTGCGTCGCGGCGCGTGCGCGCGACCGTATGCCCTCCGCGGCGGGATCAGTGCGCCTCCCAGCGTGTGTGCCCTTGAAGAGTCGTGATGGAGCGTGGCGAACGTCACTACAGCGGGTCTTTCGCACTTCATAATCCCGAAGCTCTCCCTGTGAAATCGCAGAGAAAAACTTTGCCAGAAAAGAGACCAGATTCATTGTCGCTGTTTGTACCTTCGCGACGCAAGGGTCGACAAAAGTTTTTGCCCAAATTCGTCTGGATGGGTTATTTGAGGTACCGATGACGAACATGATATCTGTCTGTAGTTGGGCCGACTATGATAGATTGCGGTGGGAATGGTGAGTAATGAGTAAGGTTGTTGGAACAAGATCATCAATTTCGGTGTAACTTGGTCCGGACGAGATATTAAGACGCTGATCACAAATATGATGTCATTTTTGGTACCGAAGTAGGTAGATATGGCACGTGGTATGCTTGTCCGCTGTTCAGAAAGCCTGGGCAAGTTGATAGAACAGGTCTGATTCTTCGGTGCCGTGAATCATATCCGTGATCAGCATGTTAAATATCCCGTCCGTGGGAATTTCGTCGACGGTCCTGACCAAACACGGCAGATTATGGTAGGTTTAGGTGCAACCTCACAAACCTATACCTACCGTAACCTACTGTAAATGGTCCAAACTGTGATAACAAGTACTAAATTCATGACCATTCCTTCGAGTACCCTCCCTCGGCGAAAGTTGAGGAAAAATTGTTGTCGACTTCTGAAATCGTGAAAGAACAGATAGTGCCACTGAATCTGATCTCTTCCTAGCGAAGGTTTCTACGCATTTTCACAAGGAGAGCTTCTATTAGTTTCGGATCTTTTTTACGAGTTGCAAAGAGCTGCACCGCACGAGAGTCGAGCTACGGCTTCTTTTGCGCCCTACCACTTCTCTATCCACAGACCACCATTGTCAGCACACAGGCATGGTTTGCGATCTACTTTAGCAGAACGGACTCAAGACAACGTAAAAATAGTCCGGTACTCCGCTTTTCGATTGCATTGCCAATATGGAACACATTCGAGGCGGTGTCCCATGATATACATCTCATCTCAAAGTGCCACTGCTATACTTTCCTTGCAAGTTCTGGCAATGAGCGCGAACAATGATGCAGACGTGATCGCTCTGCTTGGCGGTCCTTGAGCATCATCGGCAGCATTAGATTTAGGGGACTCCCTATAGTAGAACGATGCCGCGTTCATACCAACCCGTCTCAAAGCCAGTCTGGCTTATCATTTTCTCCTAGCTCCGTAAGCATTGGAATTCTCCTTCTCTCACTATCTCAAGGAGGTTTCCTCCAGGCATGACGGGACATGTGCACTTTCTGACCCAAGTTTTTGGGTTATTTTTGTCGTGCAGCCGTTTTCATTCAGTGCGTTCTAATATATCAATTTTTCCACCGGTTCTCTCAAATAGGTAGGAATAGGAATTCTCGGAAACAGTGGCTATGAGTAGTCCTTCTTGGCGAACAATCTCTCAATGTTGTCGAGTGCGGGCGAAAAGAAACTAACTAAATGTGCATATTAAACAGCAACTGTGTTTCCGATTCATGATGCTTTGATGTGCTCATTCCTTATTGCTCCAAATAGGGCCCTTCACCAAAACATCTCTAAGTATCCGTAACCAGAAGTTTAGGTCCAGAAATGTTGGGCATCAAAAGAATTACGACGGAAACAATTGCTGAGGAGCCTAAGCTGAGAAACTGTGCTGTATCAATGAAGAGATCGGTAGCAGATTAGCCTTCCCCTTTGAGTGCTAGCACTATGGGTAAAGCTTAGCTGAAAACGGGCTTAGAAAAGGTCTCGCAGGTACATTTATATGGAAACCTGAATAAATCGTTTTCCACAGTGTTATTGTCTCCGAATCATTTCGTCCTTTCGTGTTTAGAGTACATATTTCAAGATACTGTTAGAAACCATAGACCTTTTTCCCTACAAAGCCTAAACTATAAGTAAGGAAGTAACTAAATCTTCACAATCTCAACATTTCATACATTGTCCTCGTTCTCTCACATCGTTTCAGCTTATTGATGGTGTAATGGTGATGGCAACGGTACAGAAGTATTAGCACACAGAGCTCTTTTCCTGTCTGCTTTTCTTTTCGTAATGCTGCCGCTATATCCATTCGCCTCTGTCCAATTACTGACTATGAGTTTGCTACGATCTCAAATCCTATAAAAGTCTCCCAAACATTTAGGATCAAAGGACTGAAAAACACTCAGGCTGCAGCATATGTTTTTGTTTCTGCCTACTGTTGTTTGTTTAAGGCGCACAACTTGTGCAAAAAAAGAAAATGAAAAGAAGGAAGAACTCTGTCATCTCCTCATATACCACAGTCACAAGGAAGACTCACGAAAGACTCACAAAACACCATAGGCTCCATAACTGATGTCAACACCAATAATAGAATTGACGATAGTCCAAAATTTAGCGCCACTTGAGCCGCTCAGGATTACCAGTAATACGCTAACATAGGCTTTCAAAAAGTCATTCTCGTCAACACGAATATTCAAAATCCAAAGAACGCAGAGCACCAACAGCTCAATCGTAGCGACAACCATTCCTAATGCACCTGAAAAGTGTCATTAAATTTAGATAGTGACAAATGTCCCGGAAAAGGTCTATGTACTGAGCGCCCGCATATACAGGGTGTCTCAAAAATGCATGCACTGTTTGAAAGGTACAGGTAACTTTGCTCACAGTAAAGGTACTGAAGAAGTTAAGAGCTCGTATGAAAGCTTAAGAGAATAGAAGTTTTCCGACATATGAGCGGTACGGAATGCGCCATGCGCTTATGTTTAGCACTTTACACTCGATTGATTGTGCTTCGCTCGAATACTTGTTATTAGCTCTTCACAAAGTGACCGTATGGATTGAATTGTTCTTCTTTTAAGGTATGAAATTTAAAAACGCACTACTGCGTTTGAAAAAATGCAGGTACTATTTGGAAGGTTCTAACATTGCTGCCAGTGAATCTTTTGAAAATTTTTGAGACTTATATGAAAGTACAGGGTAACAAGATTACTGCAGCGTACAAGTAGTCAAGACTGTGCCACGCTCCCGCCTGAAACCTTGCATTTCAGACTCGATTGATTGTACATGGGTTGAATGTTTGTTACAATCTTGTTACTGCTTGGCTACATTAACCTGGGCTGTGCTTCTTTTATCTTTTTATTTTGTCGTCCAGTTGCTGTAATTATGCCGATTAACTCTTCGTTCGACTAGAATGTTCTTTCATCAGCTCAGAGAATCCGTTTCGGAAAATGGGGCTCCTGCTCACATTTAAATTTTGCAATCAATAAACTTGCATGTCACGTGTTCTTCACGTGATTGTCAAGTTTTAACGTTGAAAGAGACGAGCATAGCGCAATCTTGACTATTTACACGTCGCAGAAATCTCGATACCCTATGCTTTCATGTTAGTCTCAAACGTCTTCAAAAACTTCACTAGCAGCAATGTTAGAACCTTTAAAATAGTATCTACATTTTTCGCAAGCATTGGCGTTTTTTAAAATGTTGAAATTTAAAGGAAGCCTAAATCAATCGCTGCGGCCACTTTGTGAAGAAATTACAACAAGCATTCAAGCGAAACGCTGTCCATCGAGTGTGAAACTCAAAATTTCTGACGAGTGCATGGCACAATCCATACCGCTCATATGCCAGAAAATTTTCATGTTCTTACGCTTTTATATTAGATCTCAACTTCTTCAGTACCTTTACTGTAAATAAAATTTGATTTTAATTGCTTTTTATTGGTATTGTATTATTGTATTGGTTTGAATTTAGCTCTTCGGTCTTAAGCGACATTCCTGAGGGACACTTAAGGGTATTTAAGCGCACGTAAAGGAATAAACGCGCATTGACGAACCCGACCAGTCTGTGCCTTGCCTGATTGTCCGCTTCCCTTTCTATGACTTTCTGCTATTTCATGATAAAAACGATAAAAGAATTGAGAAGGGATTCTTGAGATATAATAAAAACAACTCACTAGCCAAGAAGAACCGCTCTGTCTTTCGAATACCAAAATAACACTCATCGAGCACACCAGTGCTGCATAGTGTTAAAATATCCATAATTACTTGAAGGCGCTTGAAAACTTGTCGTTACTTCCGCGTTTCGGTGACTACAGAAGGTGTCGTCTAAAACAAAGCTATCACTCTAGTTTTGGTCCATGTAATAGCAGTAGTTGCCAGCGGAATTGGATGCCTAAGCTGGCTTATAGCTATTTTCCATAACTTCATATAAACTTCATATAAAACGTTGGCGACGAGTTAAGGCAGCCGCTCGAAAAACTGAGATCAGTTGAGGGCAGGTGATTGAGGCAGGTGTTGTTGTCTAAGAGTCGTATGAATAATAAAGCGGAAAACGCTAATTAAGTGACACCATTCAACCTTATTTGCAGACCGGGATCTGAGTGTAAAATGATACAGTTTTTGCGATATCAACATCTTTACGAGGAGAGGTATTATTCACATTTATGGGTATTTTAAAGCTACGGAAAGCGTCGGTTACTGATTTAGATGTAGATGCACGCCAACGAAATTTAGTGTTTGCTCGCATGTTACAATGTGGTTTTGGAAAGTGTGTTCCTTAAATCAAAGATTACTTCTCAGAAGCGAAATTTGCAACACTACAGTTTATATTTTGGCGGGAGCGAACGGTAGTACCTGTTCAAGGAAATTTTAGAATTGAGACTAGTTGCGAGAATGATTTTTCAAATAGCAGAAAAGGACAGATGAACTGCGAAATCCTTATCTTCGCACCGTTTCGTTTAATCGGTTTTTCAAATGAAGCAGAAATTCAGTTGAGTTATGTTCAGATAAAGTCCTTTGCTGGTGCGCCATGCACCTCCACGTGCGGAGGAGTACATACTATACTTGTGTCCTTCCAAAAATTTTTCGAATAAACGAATAATCGAATATATTCGGTTTTATGAAAAGCCGAATATTCGAATAATGAATACATTCGAATTTTGGACTTTGTCGAGTTGAACTCGTGTCCTATTACACATAAAAGAGCTGTATTTGTATTTTGTTTTTATTTGTATTTTTTGTGTATGTCATTCAAGCGGTCCGAAACTTTAGCCTTGGGGGTAACCGAGACCGCTGAACATGAATCTGAAGTTCGCTTTTCATGTTTCTGTCGCCGTCAATCGATATTGATCAAATTATCGATTCTTTGTGGATGTCATTCAGCGGTCCGAAACTTCAGCACTGGAGGCACTCGAGGTCGCTGAACGCGAATCTGAAGTTCGTTTTTGAAGTATCGATCGCCATCAATCGATATAGATCAGATTATCGAATTTTGTGGATGTCGTTTTTTCTATATTCGGTGTAATACACACAATTTTCTCTTCAAAAAAAGCGCTCCTCTAGAAGTATTTAGACGGCGTAATTGAATTCTGTGTGAAGTTTTAGCAGGGAAATATACCTTTCACAGCATCGTCGCAGGTTTGCGAAGAATTATTTTTCAGTTTTAAATTTGAAGAATATCTCATCAACGGTAGCATTTATAAGCTTGAGGTAGAGCTCATTAGATAGAGCTCGAAATTCTGATGTAGAGGTATGCTTGTTTCAGACCAACATATATCTTTACACTGGTTTTGTAAATCCTCTGAACATTCTATTGACTGCAGTCCCAGCAAATCTGGTCGACCTTTATGCTCCGCTAGTCCCCGCCCGTCCATCGGGCCGCTGACGGCCTCCGTCGTCCGCCGCGCGCGCCACGGGTGTCACAGCGTGAGCGGAGACGGCAAGCAGGGGAATGACGCCGTAGGTATGGCCACCTGGGCGTGTGGCCGTGGCCCCTACAATCAGGTATACTAACGCTAACCCCCCCCCCCCTATAGCCGTGTGCCATATGTTACCCAAGATCCTTACAGATTCACAAACGCCTCGAATGAACCTCGTGGAGTACCTGAGAACGCCCAGGACTCAAAGCCTACCATCTAACAGACTCATCTTGTGGAGGGGCTCCAGCCGCTTGCTACAAGTTTCTCGAATGAGTTCTATTTAAAAATCTACAAGACATCCTTCGCGCCAGTGCGCTTGCAATCATGCTAAGTTAAGGCCCAGTGTTGCGTCTTAGTTGACCATCAGGACAATGTACAAGAACTTCGACTGAGGAAGCCAAAGTATTCGACATCCGTTCGACTGGTCCCAGCATGTACCCCGCACCACTACTCTGATTCTTCAAGATGGTAGTAGGATGCTGTAGGCGCAGTCGACAACCGCTCCAAACTCTGTGATTACATCATGAGTTTAAAGGAACGACCGCGCCCCAATCGAACGCCGGATACGGTGTCAAAGTCAGGAGTCGGATTTTATAATACTGTGCTCGATGTCGCAGTATAAACAGAACCTAGGACGGTGACCCCCTTCACCCAGAAGCAGTTAGAGACATTCACGTTTGTTTCGTGGACATTCAGTCCACGAAACGAATAAACGAATAGACACAAAAAACCAAAAAGAAAAAACAGGACGGACGCATACTTGGCGAAGAACCAGTGGCTGGCACAAAAGGCGGCTTCGCACGCGCTCGCACGCGCTTGCGACGGACGACCTCCTGAGTTCAAATATGTCCTTGGTTTTTCATATAGTTGACTTTAGGCGAGTTATATCCAGAAGATGCAAAAACTGATTCCCAGTAATCTACCCTGCTAGCGTCGAATATATTCGAATACATTCGAATTTTGGGCAACGTCGAATAGTCGAATAACGAATATATTCGAATATTGGACCTCGTCGTCGAATAGTCAAATAATGAACGTATTCGAATTTTGGGCCTCATCGAATATTCGAATAATGAATATTCGAATATTCGAATTTATTCGAATATTCATTCGAAATTATTCGATTTGGTCCGAAGTATAGTACATACTTGCCCTTTACAGGGTGACCCTGACCCTTGAGCCTTGCAACACACAAAAATAGGAAATCTTATCAGGAGACATTTTTCAATTGTATGAAACAAAATGCTACGCAGAATACCCTCAGCGCTACACCTCCTGCAATGATCAAGTTTGTAGCTCTTCATATTGGACTACAGTGGAATCAGGGACTACAGTGTTTAATCCAACGAAGAAGAATGATGCCGACCTTTTGGAAAGCGTTCAAAACAACTTCACTAGGAAACTTATGATGAGATGTTATTCGATGGACTACAACCAAATACCTCGCGGCCCTCAACGATCGTTGTTTTTTGGTCTTTCGTCACTGAGAAATAGAAGGAGAACCGCTGAACTTTTGATGATGTACAAAATCCTCGCCAATAAGCTTAAAATCAACGCACTAAAATTCGTTGATGGGATACTAACGAGATCCGTAAGAGGGAAGCTCAAACTTAGAATCTCGATAGCAAGGAAGCGAGTTAAGTCAGAGTTCTTAACGTATAGAGTCTTGAAGGATTTTAATTTGCTGATTGAGAGGTACGATGATCTGGCGAGTCTGTCTGCGCGTACCTTTAGAACATATCATGCTGGTTAAATTTTTCATTGTTGTGCAATACGACATGTGGTGAAAACACAGCACAAGAATTGATATCTAACTGATTTGTTTACGTATTTGGTTGTTTTTGTTGTTATGCTTTGTTATTAGTTTGTAACGCGAAGACTCATGTCTACACCTCGAAGAAATAAATAAATAAATAAATATTGAAGAGTAGTAGGCTTTCATTGGAAGCAACCAGTGATTTTCCTGATCCGCGTTGCAGCACCCCCATTAAGAAGTGCGTACATTTCTGAACATTAGTTTTATGGCCTCGTGTAAGGCACTAAAGCGCTTTCCCCAAAGTGAATATTAGATGAATGGATCCGTGTCACAACTGAAGAACGCTGTTAATTTGCTTATTATACATAATACAGCAACGAGCTAGAATAAATGCAATAAATATTAAGTTTCATCAAGTTCAGACACCTCTTTTAAGCAAAACTAGGATCTAAAACGGCCAGTGTGTGGCATTCACATACGCAGTGTCACAATTTCATTACACAGACCTCCCTTCCATTGCTACTATTATTACGAGCGAGAAGTCGGCTAAATTCCTTATGGCGCAATTTTAGCTATAAGCAAAATCAAGCATTGAAGAAGAAATTAAAAGCGTACAAAAAACATCTGCAAATGAAAAAAAGAATAAGGCCTGATTGTGTGTTGTCGTTTGTTTCACTACACATCTTCCTCTGTACGCTGTGATAGAATAGTCCAGCACGACTGAAGAATATAATATTTGCTTGGGGCAAAAAACTGGCATTAATGAACACCGACACAGTCGCCCATCTTCCTTCGACTTATCGAAAAGTCTGACCACCATGATGCGATGCCTCACTTCTCCCGAGCGCCAGCATGACGTTGTCGATCGGTCGCGTGTAGTATGAGTAAGCAGGGGTGAAGGTGCTTAAGGCCAGGATCACCGATTCCAAACTAATTGTGCTGGTGCGAGTGTGTGTGACTGGATTGGTTGGTTCTTTGCCTCACTTATCCGTTGTGTGCATGTGTGACTGGATGGGTGGATTCTTTGTGTTGCCACGAATCTACCTCAGATTTTCTTATCTGGGCTTTTGGTCTGCTACCTTGCTGTAAGATGCTTTTAGCCGGGGCATGCATTCTAGAGGTTAATGCAGAAGTAGTGAAAAAATCTGACACAACGATGTTTTGTTGCGATCAAAACTTCTAGCGCCAGGTGGGACTCGAACCCGCACCGGGCCAGCCCATCCCGGATACGGGTGGGTGCTGATCGGTCCCACGAGGTGCGGATGTTGCGTTCGATCAACCGGCGCCGGTGGTGTAATGGCGTAGAGCATTCCCGCCCGGTCAGAGGGAGGTGCGGGTTCGAGTCCCGCCTGGCGCTAGAAGTTTTGATCGCAACAAAACATCGTTGTGTCAGCTTACAACCTCGATACTAGCCAATTGAGGCTTAAAGAAACTGATTTGAAGTGAAAAAATCGTTTGGTGCAAAGAATGCTTAGAGGCGACAGCTACACCATTGTAACACTAATTTAGCCTGTACTCCTTCATGGATAACTGCCCAAACGACAAAATCTCCGTTTTCGCTCGCGTCGACAGCTCTGAAGAAATGCACTGCACTTCACTTCACGGAATAAGAGTGTAGTCGAGATACTAGCTTTTCAGTTCCTGAAATCTTCCAACAAGGTTTCCTATTATTCTTCCTCTCATGACGGTGTGATGTTCCTCCGATGAAGCTCGTAATTTGCTTTAATAGAGAAGATATCAATGAACTCCTTTTTAAGTAACATAATTCTATAACGCTGATTTCTAATTTTCTTCCACTCAAATTTGCCAAAAAAAAACTTTTTCATATCACTTCTCGTTTAGACTATCTCTTTATTCTGTTACAACTATGTTCCGTTACGAATAAAACTCTTGCGCCAGATAGTACTCGAACCCACACCTACTGCTGGCCGGGTGGGAATGCTTTACGCCATTACACCCCCGGTGCCCTTTGATCGAGCGCAACATTCACACCTGTCAGCACTCACCCGTATATCGGATTGAGCTGGCCGCTGATATCTGCATGGAAACAGTTAAGCTGATGGTTTTGATAGCAATGTTTCGAGATAGTTTCTTTAAGTCTCAAGTGGCTGGTATTGAGCTTGTAAGCCTCTTTAGCCTCACATCATGAGGCCCGAAGTCACCAATAGATGGAAAACTCGCTTACCAACCCATTCCTGAAAAACTGCCTTATCATAAGCCCACAAACTATAGGCGGGTCAGCATTGCCTCCCTTTTTTCTAGAGTTTTTGAAATGATTGTTAAAAGATCAGTATGCTGCGTGAGAGCGGGTTTCGGATAATCCTTTGAGACTTCTGACCATTCGCGGAGCCCGTAGCGTAAAAGCGCAGCGGAATGGTGTTCTTACTCTGTTCGTGCCGAGAAGAGGGAAGGAACTATTCCTAGCAGGCCGCATTAAGCAGATAATGTTTGACCAGCAGGTTGACGACAAAACCTTTCGCAATCTTTGCTGAGGCCAGTCACGCTTCACTAATAAACCAAACTTTCCAAGCACTTGTAAGTGTACAGATGCTACAAGCTGTATCTCCATCGAACGTAAGGAAAGCTTCTTTTTTGTGGAAATCTGTAATGCCTATCATCAGATGAGGAAGCATACATTGGATCCGAGTGGATCATTCTCCATGTATCCGGTCGTAAATAGCCGATCCCGTTCATCCAATTACAAAGAGTTTTCCAAAATCGTCGTCATCCAAATCGACCAATTGTCTCTTCGACGTCACCAACTTGCCGTAGTCCAAATCTTCCAATTGTTCTACGATTTGTGTAGTGTTTAGAAAGAACGTTTGAGTGTTGAAAAAGCAACATCTCAAATAAAATCTTCTGCAACAAAACCGAAACGTCAAACATTTTCAGTTTTCCACTGAGAAATCGATCAGACAAAAAAGCAACAAACATGACCAAATCTAATGACGACGCATCGTCGTTTTCTTTTCTTTGACGTCTATACAATTGGGGGAAGATGCGCTGTACAGAGGAGACGACAACGTTGGTCACGCCGAGCTGGTCTGCTGCATCTGGAGCAGCATCTTTGCCACCGGTGCCTGTAAAGAAGTACGTCACGGACTGTGTCAAGGCCAAAGCGAACACGAAACTCAGCCCAAGACACTCCGCACCTGTCCATTCCTGATGAGGGCATCGGTCATCGGTCCTACCCAGTGATTCTTCGTCTTCAGCAAGCCGATTAATGCGTCAACTTGCGCTTGACTTGACTCCTGCAATAACGAGCTTACGCTGCGTATTTTGATTTCTTCAAGAGTTCCTATGTAAGGATGACTATCTTTACAGTAGAATCACCATCACTTGACGAATAAACAAATGCAACGGTTCAACAGAATATCAGAAATGGAGACTCGTGATTCAGTTCTCTCTGACCTCTGTTATCCTCTTCTGCACTTTTTCAGACCTAGGTCTTCATAGCGACGCATTCAAAAAAAATCGTCATGTACCAAAATCAAGACTGCATCTATAATATAAAGCTGGGTGGCAGCGCATGGGGCCCTACTACGGCAATAGAAGAAGAGATAAAGGGCGGTTAGTTTGCAAGACTGCTAAGGTGGAGAAATCTTCTAAACTCGAAGTTCCAAATGGCAAACGCTGAGGGTATGACAACGTGAATAACTAGCAGCTGCAGTTGCAATGGCAGTAAATTACCCAACCCCTTAACAATTCTAGGGCCTATTTTAAACAGTAGGAAAGCGAAAACCCTGTGCTTGGTTCAATGTTGAGTAAATGCCATGTATTTGAAGAACGTACCCTGAAGTTTGCTA
Organism: Heligmosomoides polygyrus bakeri; assembly: GCA_947359475.1. NCBI lineage: Eukaryota > Metazoa > Nematoda > Chromadorea > Rhabditida > Heligmosomidae > Heligmosomoides > Heligmosomoides polygyrus. The sequence continues at coordinate 29,877,924 of OX375868.1, forward strand.
CAGTGAAGTGGCACAAACAAGATACTATGAACTCAAAAAATGCGCTAGTCTTAGAAAGTCAAAAACTGGTGAAACTTTTGGCGCCGAAATTGAAAATGAAGCTTCAGCGAAAAAGGGTGAGCCTAAAGGCCCTATCCTTCATCATAGAGCAGGGACGCAGAGCTCGCCGCCAGCGGCGTCCCTGCCCTATCCTTAACCACAGCGGCGAGCGGCGTTGCCGCAGAAGTCTGTGGGGGCCTTAAAAAGTAGCTAGCCGCGTCATTCCTTGATCAAGTATAATGTTTCCTGTTAGAGAAAAACTCAGTTTTTTCAATCTTTAGCAATGCTTTGACTGGTCAAAAAGCGACCTGACTACCATAATTTAGAATTTGGTTTGAACATACAATCACGACGACGAATACGCGATTGATGAAGAACGTACAGGAAATGAACCGATCACAACGTAGCCCATTACAACGCTTCAAAAAACTGATCCGTTCCAATCTCGTGTGTTCTATTTTAACCGAGTAATATTGGTGCAACTCAATTTTCATATCAGCGCACTGGTTCTGACACAGCATTCGCAAGTTTTCTTTGGTAAACTTTGGTAAACAAAAGAGCCTTTCAAAATGAAAGTCTGGGAAGGGAAAAATAAATACTCTTTAATGATTATATTTGAAAATTTATTGAGGACACATGCAGCGCGGTCGGAAGACGAGCCGATACCAACTAATAGATAATAAAGATAAGGGATGGCGTTACTCAATTCCTTTTGTTGTGCGCCATGCATTCAACCTCTACGGGGTATCGTGGAGGTGATTTGAACGCATATTTCGCCATACAATGATTTGCGGTGGCCAGCCGATGAACAGGCAGTACTTTATCCTTCTCAGACTAGTCTGCTACCAATTCACCAATCCCGAAGGGATGGAATTGTTGCTTGGTCTGGGTGGGAAATCCGATCCAAGAACCTGATATCGGGTAGGCGCGACAGCAGACATTTCCCTCGACTGCACTGCACACATCCATTGTCTATGCTATGAAAAAAGTAATTAAATAAAATTCGATCTAAATAGGTTTTGTAGCCACAAAATGCGATTTTTTTGGAAATTGCCCACCAGCAACACGCGATGGTGTCATGTTTGGTGGAAGAGTATGTTAATAGGCGCATTTCGTGTCGTTTTTTTTTCGAATTAAACTGACGAACTCACTCATAGCACTCACGCGTTGAGAAGTTAGTTGGCCACACTCCGAACGGACAATGAGCACAGCAAAAGATTGTGCTCACCTTAGCATATACAGCTCCCATCTCGTAAGACTTGAGCACATTCCTGGCGACAAGTATCGGAACGAGATCCTTGAGATTCATCGTCTCAAGCGTGGACCGAAGGCGATCCAAGTTGTCGGCCTACAAAGTGTTGTCATAGGAATTCCATGCATAGCAATGGAAGGAAACCAGGACGATGTACCTGTTCTGCACGAATATCGGCAAGGCTGCGGGAACATGTGATGGACATTGCGAGCTGTATATGAAGCTTCTTTAAAACTCTGAAAACACTATGGTCTCAAAGGGATGTCATTTTTAGAATATACGCTGTAGAACGAGCGATAAAAAATTCGAATGAGAGATGGAACGTCAGGAAAACAATTGCAGATCCAGTGATCCAAACAGCACGCACTATCCAAATTCCTCGCTTACTGGATGGGAAAACAACAGAGTACAAGTGAAAGTGGCACTGGGACAAACATGACAGAAATTGGGAAAATGATGTTCTGTAGAGGGAATGCCAACGACTAATCATCGAGGAATGTATTATATTATGCACTGGAATGAAAACATGAAGACACTGCTCCTATGACTTTGAAAGAAATTAAAAAGGTTTCCGGATATCCGATACCAGTGAGGATTGTTCAGATTTATTAAGAGCGAGCCACTGTCTATTAGGATTTCCGCAGCCTATAGGAGACGCAAAGTCAGCAGGTGCATCTTACGGTTTTAGCCCACGTAGACATGACCAGCAGCCTAGGATACACTTAGTCATCTAGGTCTTCATCCAGAGTTGCATGGAGGGTTGAAACCCTGGTTGGATATACTAGCAGAGGTGCTCCACAGGAGTTGACTTCTAGGGTTTTTTCTAGGGTATTGAAAATATCCACGGCATGAACTGCACGAATTTTAGAGTCACTGAAATCTAACCAAGGATCATCCAAAACGGTAGGTCCGAACGCTCGAAGTGCCTATAGACAAAATCGCGCCTGTCGCTGAAGCATGTCAACGTGAGTCTCCTGGCAGACAGAGACCACGAATTAAGGAACTGAGTAGACCACCGCAGTAAGCGGTTAGGGTGGCAGCGCAAAACGGAGCTACAGTGGGCGTTCTCAAACTTTCCATTTTGCGCTTATGAGCCCTAACCCCTAAACCATCGATCCCCCTCGTTACAGACAGACTGGGCGAAGTAGAGCACAAGCTACGAGGGTCTGCTGCATCTGGCTTCAGGACTTGAGCGAAAACCTGCATTGTCATATTTCCGATGCAGGGGCGATTCTGCACTGCACCGCTTCAGACGCTCAGACTTACCGTGAGGCTGTTCTTGTGAGACCAGCCTCGTAAAGGCAGCGAAGCTCATATTATGGTACCCTACGTCACTCTTATCGTTAGAAGGATGGATAGCTCACTCGTAGTTATGTAATTTCGCCTCTCTGCAAAGAGCGTTGTTCCTTGCCCAAATGGTAGGGTGCAATGCTAAATTGAGCGGAAGTTTTAGGGGTCATTCTAAAAGTAACCACCCGCCAGTCCAGTAGGTTGGTCACATCTAGATTCACATCTACGTGTATCACGGTATTTAAGAACGACACACAGAAATGAGTAATTTTGAGAAAGTGAAGGGCATTCAGAACAAGCATAAGAATCAAAAGAAAAAGGACGATGTTAATCAATTCCTGTTAGCGTTGCGTCACACATTCTAATTCTATGGAATTTCGTGAAGGCAAATTGAATGGGTCCTTGATTCGTACAATGTTTCCTCTTGGCCAGAAGACGAGCAAAACGGTTTGTACCTTTCCAAGCAAGTATGACACAACTATCGAACACCGCAACGACAAAAGCGTTGGTTGCCCTGGGCGGGACCAGACACAAAAATCTCGATTTAAGGTGGCGACAGCTGTCGAATCCGCTGAATGCGCTAGCATGCACAAACGAAGAATAGCGCCTTGAGAATGCTTGTTGAAAAAAAACTGAAAGTTCGGGTTTACTTTAAAAAGCCTTGTATCGCAACACGCAGGCAGATGACGAGTATCAGCAGCTCTAGCTCTGTTTACTTTCAAGACGGTCCCATTTCAAGACCTGCACACATTTGCCTCTGAGCAAACAAAATTTGCGAAGCATCCATTAGTTGTCATCGCTACAAAAATAAATAACTGCCCAGAATTTTTCGATCAACTACCTAACTATAGTACGGACCAATCTGATTCATATTACTGAAAGAAAGGCGGTGAAAAAAACGGAAATGGATAAACAGTACTCACAAACTATTGCGGGCAATAGATTAGCAATTGGTCACTCAGGGTTGGAAAGTGTTGAGATAAGGTAACGTGTCTACAGGAAAACTTTTGATAAAAAACGTGCTTATCTCAGTTTGCGAAACGATAAGGAAAAGATGTACGGTAGCTTGAAGGAAATAGGGAAACTGCTGATATAGACATGGTTTTCAGTTCATTCGCGCTACATCATGTTCATCACGCACAATTCTTCGGAAATCTATGACGAGCCTCATCAGCCTGCAAAACATCGACAAATTACCGAAACCTAAAGGAGCTCGTAAACGATCAGTAAAGCGAAAATGTCTGGTTCCTCACCCTGCCTTAAAGTAGATATCAGGGAGTTCAGGGATTGCTTCTCCTAAGGGTCGTGGAAACAGTCCATGTTACTGGGTTCTAGGCAAATCTTTTGTACGTTGAGGTGATTTCAGATTATGCATGAAAAATAACTCATTTTTTGTTTCTCGACAGAAATACTTGATAATTCACTAAGTCAGGCAAGCATACATTAAACCTACACTTCAGTTATAAAAAGACGAACGGAAGGTGGGTTAACCTTAACGGAACGTGAAAAAGCTTAGCTTTCACAATCCTTATGCCCAGTGCTGCTTCGGGGTTAGTCCATGCGTGTCTCGGGGAGTTTTAAAAATTGATGATCCTGATTCTGCCTCAAATTAGCACTCTGCATCTATTATGAAGCTCCAAATTGGGAACCAGATAATATTGAATCTGCACTTTCATTCTCCCTGATCCGCTCTACAGCAATTTCTCGTAGTACTGGCAATTTCAGAAGCCAAGTAGAGAATAAACCTACAGTACCGCCGCTAAACATTCAACCAAACGACGTTTGCGACGCAAAAACGCGTTTTTTGCGTCGCATCATGATAACTTTTTTCAAAATTAATACTTTCTCACCAAAATTTACAAGGGCTCCTAGCATCATCCTATCTACCAATGGGCATGCAACCGCCATTAAAAAGTGGATGGAAGCCTGAAAACCAGTGTCGCAATTAAGGAGGGTCCTAATTGCTGTGACCCGACCCAACACCGTCGCCGAGTCTCGCTTAATTATGTCCCCAGGCGCAAATAGTGCTGCTCAGTTAAATTTTAAAATTCTTAAACCTAATTAAATTGTATTTTCTTGCTGTTTATGAGCTTCTCCTGGCTGCGGCAATTCATTTGGTACCAAATTTGGCAGGAAAATGTCTGCAGCTGCTTCAACTAATTTTGTTTATTTCAACGGAAGCATCCTCAGTTTAAACCTGTTATTGTAGCTTGCAATCTGCTCATCTTTAAGGAGAAAAATGACATAGAAAATTTACGCTTCGAGCTCACTTTGGGCATTTGTGTGTTGGTTGCAATTCGTCAAAACTGCAAGTGAACCTTGGTAAAGAGCACTCCCTGTCGCCGATTTCGGCTGCGAATATCTATGTCCTAAGAACCTGGCTTTTCGATATTTGACACTTGGAGTCTCTACATTGCGTACGGTTAGCCAACATATTTTTGGACTATATCATTTTCTTAGGACATAGATATTCGCAGCCGAAATCGGGGACAGGGAGTGCTCTTTACCAAGGTTCACTTGCAGTTTTGACGAATTGCAACCAACACACAAATGCCCAAAGTGAGCTCGAAACGTAAATTTTCTATGTCATTTTCCCTCCTTAAAGATGAGCAGATTGCAAGCTACAATAACAGGTTTAAACTGAGGATGCTTCCGTTGAAATAAACAGAATCACTTGAAGCAGCTGCAGACATTTTCCTGCCAAATTTGGTGCCAAATGAATTGTCGCAGCCAGGAGAAGCTCATAAACAGCAAGAAAATACAATTTAATTAGGTTTAAGAATTTTAAAATTCAACTGAGCAGCACTATTTGCGCCTGGGGACATAATTAAGCGAGACTCGGCGACGGTGTTGGGTCGGGTCACAGCAATTAGGACCCTCCTTAATTGCGGCACTGGTTTTCAGGCTTCCATCCACTCTTTAATGGCGGTTGCATGCCCATTGGTAGGTAGGATGATGCTAGGAGCCCTTGTAAATTTTGGTGAGAAAGCCTTTACTTTGAACGAAGTTATCATGATGCGACGCAAAAAACGCGTTTTTGCGTCGCAAACGTCGTTTGGTTGAACGTTTAGCGGCGGTACTGTATAGTCTTCTTGGCCAAAATACGTACTTGCTCCTCATTGAGTTTTCCATACACGCAATTGTATTCCCACTTCTTGCTTGAATAAGGCATCATTTTCTGCAGTTGAAAGAAAATGATGCCTTATTCAAGCAAAAGGTGGGAAGTCATTTCAGTGGTTGAAGTGCGCATATGTTCTCTTGGTAAGTAGCTTAACCACCATGGAAAAGCAAACAGCAGTAGTCACTAAGCTATACACGTACGGAGAGTGGATTGCAATAACAAGAAAATTGTTGGCCAGGAATTTGCAAGCAATGCCGCAAGGAAGCGTATTCATTCCGCTGGCTACTTATTTAATTCGGATGGAATCCTTCTCAAACAGCCTTAAACAAACGCAAGAATACACTGTATACAGTACACTGACAGCACTGGAATCTCTCCAGAGTTATGCAGGAGGAGCGCTAGAAAGATGCATGACCGGCTAAATCGGCGGGGAAGTGCCACAATGAAGGGCATGCTCATCGAAGTCTACGGCAGCTGAAGCAACAGCGCCGCGCCGAGCAACACGGAGACTGCACTTGCACAGGGAGATCTGAAACAGCTACAGCCAACAAATGCAGAGCAGCCAAATGGAGCATTCTTCCCAAAATTATTGATGAGTACGTAAACAGTCACCGTTATTGGGCTATTCGATAATGAATGTCGTTTCTCATATTTTTCAAAGTAAAGTTGTGTATATTAGCAGATATTAATCAGTGATATATTGAGCGTTTTGTTGGATAACCTTTTGCTATCCTTCGAAAAGTTAAAAAAATTCCACGATGCTTTCTTTCCTTCGAATCGCATTTCGAGGTCGAAGTGAGAGATCCATACTCGAAGCGTCTCCAATTTTCGAGGTGGCTGTTTTTACAAGTTAGCAAAAAACTAGCCATAAAGAATAGGTCACTGAGATATTAGTCTAGATAGGAAAACTATACATCTGCTGCACAATCCTACTCATATACTTCCAATTCCTTGCTCACGTTTTCGAGTACAAGTTGATAGATATTTTGGAATATTTTCGTTAAAGTAGTTGTAGTAGTTGTCGGCAATTACTAGCCTTTTTTCATGGTTCGCCACTGCTTCAATTTCTATCCGACTTCACAGAATTCCCCTCAATATGGTCCCCAAAACAGTGCAAAGAACGACTTGCATGGGCGGCTGCAGAAAAAAGTCCTCTCTAAAAACTAGTGTCGTGCAATAGAGAAACCATTATCTGCACAACACCTGATCCATTTATGGAGTTACCACTCAATGATAGGGGTTTATGAGAAAACTCGCGTCATCAGTGAGATCCCGTAGAATAATGAAGGTAGTTCTAAAATGGAGATGGGTAACAGACCAATCAGTTTCTGTTGTTTCTATCCATAATTTTCCCCATTATTTTAATTTACCGTAAACCTGCCCCCCCCCCCTCATGAGGTGCTCTCTGTTAAATAATTCGTTGCACTAAACACAGGGTGGTCCACATGATGCGTTACAAGATGTAGAAAGTCCATTTTCAGACACTTTCTCGTTTCCGCCGTATTTTTAGACCAAATATGGACAGTCATGTTCTTCGTTTCTAGTTAAACAGGGTTTCGCTTGAGGACCGTTCAGCAGTAGTCGCAGTGGCGTAACGAAAGGTTTCCGAGAAACTGGAGGGATCGGAAATCGTCCGAGACGAAAAACACAACGAACAGTGTCCCTGCCCTTCGCAAGGCCGCCAAAAACTTCACTGAAATCCTGCAAGAAGCATAAAAACTGGCCAGCACAACATAGGTAGCACAACTACGCAAGGAATAATCCGAAATGATCTGAGCTGTATCCCGACAAATTCGCCGACGAAAAGAAGACCTCAAGATTGAGCAAATGCAAAAGTATGGAGACCCTTACACTGGCAAGCTCGTCCAGATTCCCCTCATAGATGAGAAAATCTTTGCCGTCGAACCACTTCAAAATGCGCAGAATCAGCTGCAACTGCCCCATAGGGATCTATAACAAGAACCGTCAACGTCAGAAGATCTCATTTATCCCCCACAGTTCTTGATGGTATGGGCTAGTGCGTTGGCTCTGGACAAGACCAAGCTTGTTTTTATTTATTATTGCTTCTGTTTTTAATTATTTTTGTTGTTAAAAAATAAGGACCAATGTCGAAATCTGTCGGAAACAAATCCTGAAGATGGTGATATATTGGGAACAAAAATTACTTAATACCAGACCTTCTAGCAAGATTGATCACCAACCTACGGTACCAATAAAACTTTGGAAAGGTGCGAACTCTAGAGACGGCATGGGACGAAATTTTACCAGAAATGTTTACGTGCATTCTCAAGAATAACCGCAAGATATTGGACGATTGCAATGGAGCCAAAGCTGGTCAGTTTGAATGTGATAGATGTGAATGTGATATTTTATGTAGAATTGTCTTGCCTTTCGAAAGAATGTACATACACATCACTTATCTGAGTTGGTGGGGCAAAGTTGAAGTTAGTTTTCTGCATAACACTTTATGTGTACCACCCTATAAATGTATGTGGACAATACGGCCTAGTCCTGCTCTTTATCGACACATGTTCAATACCGAACCCTCAGAAGAATTCCTGTGAACCTGTGAACTTCAGTTATTGTTTTCCCTTCTAGATGTTAAATGCACGTTCGCGAATAAGACCGGTACCAGCGAATTACAAAACTCTTACCGAAAGTGTCTTTAAGCGCTACTAATATTGAAGCACGAGGCGTAAACCAAAGCTTATTGAGAATAACGAGAAAAACTGGATTCTACTAGCTCTCACTATGGAAGAACTTCAGACGACGACAGCTCTGTACAATCGTGCCCTTCAGCTAAGCATGTGGTTCGATACGAATGTCTTTGCCGACCCGAACAATGGACACTAAAATTCCGTCTAGAGGGAGAATCTAAAAAAACCATAAAACCATAGAAAGAGAGGATATTTCAACCTCAGCAATTCTGACAACGTCGTAATGGACTATGCTACGTCATAGTAGACGTAATAGACTATGCTAGTTTCGTTGCGAGAAAGAAACAGAGTAGACGGAAAAACAGATGCAGCCTTCGTCCCATAACAGCCTCGCACATGGTGAGTATGCATAGACAAATACGCTAACGCCTCTCTGAGACGTATATTCATTGATCCCGAAGAGTTTAACAAAAATCCTGATGCTGTACTTACAAAGCAGGAATTTTTGCATTTTTAATAAATGGTAATAAAGAGATAAATACCAACAAATAAGGCCAGAACGAAAAAGTCCAAAGAATCAACACATCTTCCATACACTGGTGGGTAAAAAGTGAATCATTTCAAGACAAACAATCAGCGCAACTGCTGTGCGTTTCATCGAAATATTATGATCCTTTAAAAGTGTATTTCTTTTATAGGAGTGCAGGCTGCATTGGAGGAAAGATGATGGGTCCATGAATGAGTAGCTAATAAAGGGATTGCTTTGCATTCCATTTGCACTCCTTCAAGAGATCATATGCCTGCCATATTTCGGATGGAAATAATTTGCTGACATCCACTGTATGTCTAGGACGTGTGGTAGCGTAGTCAGAGGAGGCGCTGGTTATCACTTGCACGTCGAGTTTAGGCTCGATGTTCGCGTTCCGAACAGATCAACGAAGCACTCCATCCCTCAGGAGTCGGTTAATTGGTACCAGATTTATAACAGAAGAACGTAAATTTCAGCGCAAGTGAGCCAGTGTCCACACGCATTTCAAAAACTTAATCTACTTCGATGATATTCAGTTTTACGTGGAGCTTCCCGCAAAGGATCACCTAAGGCCGATCCTCAACTTTTATTGTTTATTCATTGTCTATACATTGCTTACAGTCAAATAACCTTTCAACGTCAGGAACACTGATTCACAACAATCCGTGCAGGTTCTTCATAAAATGAGCAAAATGGGCCTTCCTGTAATGTGCCTTTTTAGGATAAGAATAGCACAGTGGGATAGCGTTCATACACGAGGAACCCTTGACTGCAAATTGAATCATCCTATTCCTCTAATTTTTATAAAGAAGACTGAAAGAGAAAGAAGTACACCTTAAGTACAGCTTACTATAAGTAATCCATTCAAAGGTAAATCCGCAACCGGAATCCAGTCTCTTTAAAATAGCAGCGTCTTCCGAAGACACAGCGGCAGAGAACTGGGGAACTGGCATAGTAACAGAATGTAGCAGATGACGTTTTACCGTTCCTATGCCTATATTATCGAAGACTTTAGACGATGAGGTTCGATTTTGTAGCAGTTCGATAGTAGAAGTTGCATGACAAAGCTGACAAGCCAAAGCTGACAGTATGAAGATCCTGAGCACGCACGGTAGAGGATTCCCTACACATCGGCAAACAAATACCTGGCTATAACCTTCGCAAAGGTCTATTAAGACCAGCGCCACTGCAGTACCTTAAAAGGACCACCTGAAAATAAGACCTGTGCGTTCTTACTGGCGAAAACGCGAAGCAGAGGAGTCTTCCATAGCTAAGCGACCATACCTTGAATGAGTGCTTGAAATGAAAAGAAAAAGATGTGCCGAGAAATCGACGGGAAATTCTGGACAAACATTCACTGACGCTTGCGTGCTTGCACTCCTGATTGAAAGGGCAAGCTTGAAAACAACGGTAAAGCACTTATGCAGACTTCACAGCTAGGATAGCATACGGCGAGGTTTCCAATGGAGCATTTTAAAAGTTGGAACACAAGATTTGTCATGCAGTTGGTTCAGTTTATGTAAATATTGCAGCTCAACTAAATCCCTGTCAGAAGCTAGAACGAATCTGATATTACGACAAAACGTACAGTACAAGGGGATGTGCATGTACAAATTAATGTTTCTACTTTGATCAAAGCACATCGAAACGAAGAGTTGGTCCAGCCAAGGCTCACTGGAATCGCTGTTTTGCGGTAGATGGTATTTGTGAATATTTGATATTCACGACGCTGTTGAGGAAGAGTGGAAAAAGGGCGGCAAAAACAACGAGGCTAATCGCTTCCGACGAGCTTTAATATACACACAGTCGCAGCAGTCGGGTCCTCAAAGAACAACACACTTCCTACGGTAGCGCTCTCCTTCAGCCACATATTCAGAAGGCTGTTCAAGAGAACGACTTGTCCTAAGGGTACACATACGTTGATGAAGTGCAGCGTCTTCATAGGACGCCTCCGGTGTTCTTTCACATCTCATATCATACTCACATTTAGGATCTATCCTGGTAGGTATGGACAACCGTAAAGCCTCAGTCGCGTACGTCACACCATGCCGCCAATCCACACCCCCTGAATTTAAATAAATTCCTCGTATAAATGGGCAACAGCTGCAGCTTACAGTGACTTAAGCAAGGGATTGGAGTTGCTAATTACCACATCCCCCTCCGATTAAGACAGGTCCATTAATTTTATCTAAAAGCCATCTAGGTGAGAGACGATCATGACGGGATATTTGAGTTGAACAACAAAGTGGTACCAAGCTGTTCAGGCACCGCGTAGTATAAAATAGCCCACACCTTCACCCATGTGTTGATCCCAGCAGGGACCTGATCCGAAATCACTCCTTCCTACCATAATCAGCGATTGCATACCAACTCAATGGACACCTTCAGAAAACTGTTTCACATACACCTATTTTTTTGAAATGAACCTTGCAGACTGATGAGACATCTCTACTTTTCAAAAAATCGGCTCGAAAGCAGCCACACACAGTTGCTGAGGTCAAATCCATTAAAGATCGGTTTTCAAACTGCTATGATCCAGTCCTAATTTCAGCGAATGAACGAGCGAGCTCGAAGAAAGATCCGAATCCACATTCTATGATATTGGCCTCTGTTCAAGAACTGCTTGCGCCTTCGTCTAGACAGATCTCGTAACTGGAAACCGAGATAGCGTCCTTTGTCTGAGCATGTGCTCGGAAATATAGCTCTATAATCTCTTAGAGGGCCTCTACACAATCAGCATATGGAGAGATTCCTGCGCGTGCCACAACACCTCGCTCAGTCCATCTGTCGGGAGGGGGAGGTCTATTCCAAAGAAGTTAATAAGAGAATTTTGCGAGAGCTTCTATTACTTTCATCCACTATGATAAATGCTGATTCCCGAAATCAGCATAGAGACCTGTGTAATTAGATAATTACCCAAGTGGATAGGTGAAACTCAAACTTCAAACCAGCAGTACTGCTGGCAGTTGGAAAGGTAACCCTGTGACGACCGAGAATGTATCGCAGTGCCGAGAATGTCGTTTTATTTAGTTAGGCTGAATTATTTTGATGTATACAATGCAGGACAAAACAAAAGGAGATTCTCATCCATCTATTCCGCTATAAACGCCAGGAAATAGGTGACTGAATAAACAGTTGTAGGAAGTGAAGAGCAGTGAACCCTGCGAGCGAATGAAGGATGAAAATGGCGTGCTCGCCAACGTATAAATGGAGCTGTCGGACACGTTGTTTTGCTGGACCTCCCCTTCCCTCACTATATCCTTAATTTCATTTCTATTCTTCGCATATATGGATGGGAACAATTGCAGTACTCCCTCGAGGCAAGTTTGGTGTACTACTAGCTGCCGTTCCCAAGTGTACTCATAAATGAGACTATGACTTAGTTAAGAGGGTTCACCGGAAAGGGTACGTGTACCCTTAGAAGGGTCCATAAAAATATCCATAAAACTACGTCTAAGAATATAAAAGGACGAAATTATGAGTGCGCGTGGAGCAACTATTCATGGGAATGGGAAGTGCGTGGTAACACCCCATGGAATATGTTCAGTAGTGTTTCAACGTTCAGAAATAACAGGAGTATCAGATGACGTTGCCAGAGGCGCCGTTCGCGTGCCACGATTATACGTTCTTCGTCCGGCATTCCCACCAGTACAACCAAGCCTTCGAACCCTCCGAGGTCCACGAATCGGTCCAGGCTGGCCGGGAAAAAAGGCCAAAAATAAAGGATGAAAGGATATAGACAACGTTTATCAATCCCCTTTTGGATACGCCACGCATTTATTTCTATGGGATCTCGAGGAGGTACGCTTAATGCATATTCGGCCTATAAGCACAATGACCAGTCGGTGGCCAGTCGATGCAAAAACCAACGTGTTTTCCATCCTGGCGGAGTCTGATACAAATTCACCGACACCGGAGAGATTAAATGCTGGGCAAGAGCTTGACCTAGGTGGGAAATCCGGACAATATAGGAACCTGGAATCGGGTACCCGCGACGGCCGACACCTTCCCCGACTGCGCTAATATGCTCCTCAAATAAAAATATAAATAAGCCCCTTACGACCCTCTAGACTAGATTCGAACTCAGACCAGAAGCCACCTTCTATGCAAGTTTGGAAAGCTAAACAGCACCGCGTCAACTTAGCGTCACCTCATACTTACACAAACGGAGTGTAACCAAATCCGCTCATGTAATAGTGGTACAAATCTGAGTGAACCACTTACCATGAGATAAGCAAACTATCCAAAGTCCATTTGTCAGACTTTATGCTCCGTACAATCTAAAGGTAACAAGATCTCGCTGCGAGATTAAAACATCCTGACTGGGCTGTTAGTAGTTCTATAAAAACTTCATCGATAACTATGTTCAAGGCATTGCAAGTGGGCGACGAAAATAACCTCATTATGAATGGAGAAATAGCGGCGTTAATCAGTACCCGTTTTGGGTGCGCCATTCAACCCACTTTTACGCCATATCGTAGAGGAGATTTGAATCCAAACGACCGTACGACGAGTTGAATTGGCTAGCCAGAGTACAAGTCAGTGTTTCATCTTTCCCAGAACAAATCTGGGACGAATGCATCGACTCCAGGGATGAAAGACTTGATGGCCTAGGCGGAATCCGGACCAGGAACCTGGGGTCAGATTCATTAACCGATTACCGCCCTTTAACGGTGAAAATACCGCGCAACCTGATTGCTATTGAACGGCGTATCAGGCATTGGCGGTATTTTCACCGTTTATGGGCGGTGAGCGGTCGATGAATCTGGCCCCTGGAGGCGGGATGCACGCGTCAGACGGCATCTTCTCCGACTGCGCTTCAACCGCCCTAAAGCTATCCAGTAGCTACATACAATAGCGTAGCTAGAAATAAAATTGCCAGCTAGTGGAAGACGAATGAAGAAAAATCTCCCATTGCGGAGGAAGTTTGTGCAGAAGGTACACTGCAAAGAGTGGAAATCGAGGCACAAGCAGAACAGCACATTACTCATATTTAACCGACCCTGATACTCGTAAATGGACATCGTGGGAAACTCAGACATTGAGCCGGCAATTCCTCAGCGATTAACGATGAAGAGGAGTGGACACTGACCAAAACATGGGACCACCGGATGTGCTCGACGAAATTGTTTACGGCAAAGGACAATAGGAGGAAGATTCTCGGGACGAAGTTGACATAACGTTCAGAAGCACTCTTTGAAGGAGAAACGATGCCATTTCGCCTGAAGCCTTCGTATGAGGTAAAAACGGGCGCTTCCGTTTTCCACGAACAACACAAGAATGGCATGACAGACATACGCACGAGGTATGCAGGTGTGCTCACTATACATCATTTCCTAGCATTTTCTAAGCTAGCACTCCGCAACGGAAGGGAAGAGCTGGGAAAAGAAGTACCGCTACTACGTGTATTTCGTGCCTTCATTTCACAGAAGAGACTTGTGTTGCGTGCGGAGAATGTCCTTTTTAGGTACGAATATATGTGGCCTGCCACGCAATTCTCAGCCTAAAATGAAAACTAGGAGATGAGTGCGAATTTACTGAATTTATATCACGTTGAAAAGCGACAGATCATCGATGTAGCAAAACACTGTGTCTCTACGTCTTCCAGTTAATTCCACCAACTCATAAACTTTGAAAAGCGTAAACGCCAATCGAGTCTGTTATAGGATAAAAACGGTGAAGGACGGCGTTACTAAAACCTTTTTGGGACGCGCTATGCATTCAACTTCTAGTAAATGTCGTGAAGGCGAGTTGAATGCGTAAATGACCATACTTGGGGTGGCCAGCCACTGAGCAATTCGGCGCTTTGTCCTTCCCAGAGAAGTCTGGTACCAATTTACCGACCCCGGAGGGATGAAAGGCTTAGCTGGCGTGAGCGGGAAATCAGAGTCAGGAGCCTGACATCGGGTGCACGCAACCGCAGCAACTCCTCCGTCTACGACTCATGAGCCCGAGTCTGCTATACGTAAATCTTGCTCAATAAAGTGATAGAGATCGACAACAGAAGGACGAGGCATATCAGTCGTTTTCCAAAATCCGAAGTCAAAATTATCGTTGTTCTGTTCATGGCTATTCATTTTAGCAATGTAAAGTTATTATGTTTGACTTCTCTTTGCTAAGAAGAACATACCTCCAGATCAACGAAAACCAGTGCAGTCTTAAAATGTGCAGCTTTAAGCTCGGAAACTTTAGGCGATTTGCTTCAATGAAGCACTCACATTTCATTTTAATTTTTACGCGTTGTCGAGACTCGATCCATGGTGCTCCAGGACATAAAAATCGAGCATCTTCAGACCTACAAAAAATGGTATTTCACCTACATACTACGGTTAATCTCCCCACATGTCAAACACGTCTTTGAAGGCATATTCTTTTTACGCAACGGTATCAAAACCGTCTATTCAGTATTAAAAATCAACTCAGAATGCTCAAAAAATTACAAACCTAAGCGGAGAGAACAAGTGCGCAAATGGCTACTTTTTCCCTTTTCCCTTCTCACTTCAGCGACCTAAAAATTAACAAAATTCATGACCAAAAAAGAAATGCAATGCATGTTCTGATAGAGCAAATCATTCTCTTTCGAAGGCTATGCAGCGCTATGCAAGAGACGCCTGCGAAATCTGCAGTGAATTGTTAAAAAAAACGGCGGGGACTTATGGGACAACCTAATACTTACTTACGTTGAACAGTGAAATGATCTCTGAGGGTGTCCGATCGCTACAACAGAATCATGCGTTATTTAATGATTTACATTGAATTGTAGCGTCGTGGCAAAGTTGAAATCTTGACATCATCTGGGAGAGATGACCTTTTTTTGATACACAGAGTATAGGTGGAAAGGATAAACTGTCTGATTGAATAGCAGAAGCCGAGTGTTGAAAAGGCGAGTACAACCAGGGATGAAGGAAGTTTTGAAAATTTTCCCAGAAAACAGAAAAGCCAAAAACGCCATAAAATAAAGAAATTCGAAATTATCGGTTTGGTGACCTTCTGTGTGTAAATATGAATTTTTACCAGTATTATTTATACTTTTATTCTGTTTCACGTCAAACTGGACACTTGTCGACACAAGCTGTATGGTTTTGAAATCAAAGTGAACACCTCCCAAATGAAAGCGAAGGGGTATGTGCCTAGAGCAGAACCTCTTTTTTGAGGTTTTTAATTCACTTGCTACACTGAATTGAGAACACTGTGCATGTTGGGTTCATGAAATTGAAATGATGTTGAAAAGGTTGCAGGGAATGCAAATTCGTGGTCGGGTCTATTTGGTGGGAACGTTGACTATTGCCAACAACTTAGCGTACCTCAACTGCACACAATGGGCTGAAAACACAGGAGAGTTTGGAAGGGAGGGGTACCGCCTATTGCTAGCAATGCTAATCGAGTTTGATTCCAACCACGAAACATCAGTAGGAGAACAGCAAAGCAAAATATCAGCTCCTCAAAAAGGAGTAATTTTCAAAAGTATGAGAGAGAAAGAAGTTATTGATTCAATAAAATAACTAAAATAACGTTTGGCGCGTTGTAGCGCAGTCTGAGGAGCAGAACTGCCGCTTCCACAACACAACATTTGCTTACACGATCCCAGCTTTTTGGTTCGCATTTAAGGCCTAAGCCATCCAAGCTCTTCTGACTCGGTGGATTGATACCAGACTTGTCTGAGAAGGATAAGATAGTGGCTTGTCCATCGGCTGGCCACCGCAAGGCATTGTCTGGCATAATACGCATTCAAATCGTCGCCACGAAATCCCATAAAAGTAGAGCGCGGAGCGCGTTCCAAAAGAGATTGAGTAACGTCGTCCTTTATCCCTTATCCCTAACGTTATAGCATTATGTAAAAGAGAAACGGCAACTGATTTCGTAATGAGAGTCTGAAAACCCGGGTGTCTCCTCTTCAGAAAGGTGCTGTAAAGTCATCCAGACACTTCCCACTTTCAATGATGAAAGTCGGACGCTGCAATCAATCACGTCGGCCATAAGATTGAGGGTAGACACATTAGAAGTAAGAGAAAAACACACAGATGACCAAAAAGCACCTGAGCTGATGAAGCCTTCTTTCGTGGTTCGTCGAATTCTAGAAATTGGGCAAGAGACGATGACGGAGAACGTGAACACCACGACTCCGGCCGGATACGAGTTGTATCATAGCAACGTGCTTGAAAACACGGCACATATAAACGCTGAATAAACAGACGTCGTGAATCAATCGAGGTCCCTACTTTGTCTGACTTTCAAGCAGGGACACCGCAACCGCAAAATCAGAGAGACCTGCGACTCTTTGTGATGGAGTCTTAGGGGTATATGGACAAACCTGCTCCGATAATCATGTCGCCGGTCATCGGCCTTTGAAAACAAGTGCGACAGAAGAAAATGACCGCCAATGTTCGAGCAAACGATTTTCTTGAATCGGCTTCTTTTACGGAAGACATAAGAACAGGCCGAAGCCTTAAAGGCGCCCCTTCTTGGAGCGACAATATCGGCAACATCAAAACTCAAACTTCACTGGTGCTGCACTACATACTCTACGTATTTAGCGATGCTTCAAAAACGTTCAGTCGAAAATTAGGTGGGCCGGCCACGTAATACAAGCACCCGCTGGAAGAGAGCCGTCACAGACTGAAATCCACAGTATGTCAAGATAGCATCAGCACGCCCACCAACGCGTTGGTCGAGCTCCTTCGTGAAAGCCCTGAACGAACAATGTGATACTCTTTATCATTGAACAGCAAGGACCAACTGGAGCACTCCGGCACGCGACAGGGACAAATGGAGACGTTGATGGCGCCGCAACTCGATTATCAACAGGGCATAGGTAAACGGCAATAATACCGTCTACTTTGAGGTCACTATGAAACTTTTAGTACGTGAGACCCATACCGCCGAAAGTAAAACGAGGTTAAACCGTAGGCCTGTATAACCCCACCCACATCCTCTACATCAATCTAGCTTTTTGAAATCTTTGCACATTATGTGGTCTCTCTCGTCTTCTAAGTGTTGGAGCTGTCATTACTCCTCATCTGCTCACTTCATCCTCATACTGGTTGTTCAGAGGGCCTTACAAACTTAGCAAGATTCGCAGCAATGATTAACCTACAGTCTTCACCTATGCCTGGACTTTTCAGACTCTGAAGATGAAATACTCGCTGTAAAATCAGTCAATGAAGGCACCTAACAGTCATGCGTCCGTCCAGCACTTAGTAAACGAAACGACTCACTTCTTATCCTGGATCCGGATTCATCAACAGTTAAACTCGAGGATATGCGGGGTACACATAATGACCTAAACTCCTCTATGACCTCCACTTAAACAATACACATACCGTCACAAGTGAAGCCAGCTAATACAAGAGCCTTGGCATTCCCTTCCTAAAAACATCTGATTGTACGCCTCACTTGCTCTTATTTCAGGCTACCTTTCAGTAAATGGAAAGCTGCTGAAAAAAACGTTATACTTTCCGCTAATTCTGTAAAGGGCTTGGCGAATGCGCTGGTGGAAAAGCGGCAGCGGTCGCGCACACCTTATTCCTGACCGGTTCTAAAGAAACCAAGCTTTCTACCTTTCCGGGGTTGGTGAAATGATACCACACCTGTCTGGAAGGACAACTGACTTGTTCATCGGCTGGCCAACCGCATTCGTTGTGTAGGTCAAACAGAATTCAATTTATCTCCACGACATTCCTCAGAAGTAGAGTGCGCTGCGCATTCCGAAAGAGGTTGATGATCGACGTACGTTGTACCTTTTGTCCTTTCATTTTACAAAGCTAAGCCTGAGAGAATTGAGCATAAAATGCTTGATGACAGCAAATCTCCGACGATCATGAGCCATTTCATGTGGAAGGAATGAGCCCCACAAAGGACCAGAAGTCCGACCTTCACATGAGTCGACGCATTTGTGGGAAGCGCGCCCTCATGTAATCAAGCGCGACAAGAGCGACAACATTCAAGCTGTTTGGAGACGAGGTCATAGGGATAACAATGCCGTTCGACTGGCGTGACAGCATACTATCGCATGAACATTGTCATCGCATCTAAATTGCTTTCTTTTTACCTGGTAGTTTGTTATGTGAACAAAGGTTGTTTGGGGCCAATGGTAAAATCATAGAATTCGGAACTCGTTCAAGGAAACTGTACAAACCTACTAGAATTTTCATACAACGTTTCATACTAGACATTCCGAAGTTTGCGGTCTAGATCAGGTTTATCCTACTATAATATTTTACATTCTACCTGTTCGAAGGGGAGGAGGTGGTTCTTGAATAAAAAATTTAATTTCTTGTTTAAACAAATTCAATCTAAGGATTGAATTTTTTAAACAACATCATAAGAGCTACTTCTTCTGCCATGGAGGCGACTGAACCACAGACGCAGCTAACGCTGCTAGAGCTACTACTGAAAGCAGCTTCCTAATCTAAACATAACTGCAATGACCTAGATTTCCCTCAGTAGCCAGCTAGGAGCTAGATGAAGCTATCCAAATTGTTTTTCAAATTGGGTTTAGTGGTATTTTTGATTTTAAAATTGAACTCTTCTCCAGTGCCCTGAAGAGTTCAGAAAGCAGAACCCTTTCAGTGTCGAATAGGCAACGATAGCCTTAAATGGAATAAAAAAGGGCCAAGAAAGCAACAACCGTTATCGCTCCATCGACGACCGCGGCAATGTGACATGCCAGGTGATTTTTGAGTGAAACGCTTGCAGTGGAACAGTGTCGAGCAGACGGCAAACAACCTCGATCATTGACATCTCAAAGCAAACAAAACCCAGAGCCGCGATGCGATGCCGACGCAGAGGGACGATTTTCCTAAAAACTCGTTGAAGTAGAAAAGCAATGTTGGACGGACGGAAAACCTTACGCTCGACGAACAGATTCACGACAAAAAGTCATCCTCACGAGCAGAAAAACGGAGGGCAAAAAATCGGAGAAATCAATGTCCCTCGGGTGGCATTTTGAATAGTACGAGGAATTAGCATCGGAGGAAGCCGAAAGGAAAAAAAGGAGCGACGCGACTCAATCAGCTGTGAATGATAGGGCACAGTAGGGAGGACGTCAGAGAAAAGGGAGGAGCAATGACGGCGATAGGGAAAGATGCTTCTGCGAGAAGGTCAAAAACGGCTCTAGCGAGTGAACGGGAACAACCACAGCATAGATTCTACAATGACGAAAATGAATGGTGAGCTTCTAGTGGATCTTCCCTTTCCATAGGAACAAAAAATGCATGCGCCTGTTCTATACGACCACTCCAAAGTTATGGTCTGTGTTCAATGCAATGCCTTCCCAAATGAAAGACAGACATATTTAACAAACCTAACGCTACCGCATAAGGAGGAAGACAAAAGAATTGAGGGATTTCGGTTGAGAATGGAGTGCCGAGCAGATTGTGGTCCCACCTGCCAGACGCACTGGATTGTCTGAAATTGCAGCCTGCTCAAAGCTAATGGAGCTATCACGGAACGAGTTCAGGCTGCACATAGCTTTCTGATGCGAAGCGAGACTGAAACGAAGGAGCCTATTCAACTGGTTCAAGGCCAGCCTCACGTGAAATTCTGCTCTCAGTTCCTGAATCTGAGGAGACATTTGAATGCGTCTTGGATCCACATAATGAATTGCTAGAGCGCTCGACGAACAAATCTCGTCTTATCCTTACTAAAGCTTTTACGTCCCACGCAAAAGGACCGATCCCGAAAGAATTGGCTGCTCGATTAGCCTGAGGGCGAAGCAACTAAAAAAACATCGGTTCAGCATGCGGAATAGACTAATGCCTCCTACCAGCTGCACCACGAGGTACGTTGGATAAGTTATGGACGACATCCTAAGGTTCTATTGATGTGTGAATTCGACGCAGTACCGAAGGAAGCAGACAATGTATAAGACGATGTGTAAGTTGATATGATGCTTTCCTTTGAACATCAAAATGTCTTCACAAAGCGGGAGTCGGACTCGCCCTGTTTTTCGAGCTCGTTTCTTGAGTTTTTTTTTGCCGAAACACCAACCGCTGTTTTGTTCAACACAACGTGCATAGTTAAAGGAATGCTTGATTTTTCCTTTGTTGCCTTTTTTAGTAAGTTCTTTAACTTTTGTTGTTTTTTCGCTGTTTTTGTCACTAATGGATCTGTTTTAGACTTAGTTGACAATGTGTTCAAGGTTAAGCACACCATGATGTGCAATAAATATTTAAATAAGCAAATAAATTGCATTGCTGGATAGCTACGGCCTGATCGACCTAAGCAGCTTCTCCTGTACCTGATAGCAGCAGCCGTTTATAGCTATTTGAATTGGTTAAATTTCAGCTAAAGTAACCCCAAGATGCCGACATTTAGCAAAACTTGCTCTGTCATCGAATTCTGGTCACATCTCACTAACAGGGACGTAATAATATGCATAATGAAACAGTACAATCTGAGCTGCTAGGTGCTTCATTCCACTAGATGCTCACGTAGCTTGGAAGCATTCTGATGCGTTCCGTCTTGCCGACGGACTGGAGACGTTTTAAGGGAGACAAAATAAATCTTCGGTTAAAAACATTGTACCGACTTTCTTCTGTACAGTCTGAGTATGAGTGTATTAATCGGCAGCACAGTATGGCCCAAAAACAATTCCTGTACTCCCAAAGTGATCACAGCGCCGTCAGAAGATGTAGACTACGCACGCTTCTCGGCGAAAACCAAAGCGAAGCCCCCTTTGCTCAACGCTTCGCGTTGGTGACCTAGAGCACGGAAGCAAGCACTGTGATTATCCGAGGGCCCCAGGTGGCAGTCGGGCAAATGGCATTTCATCACGTTTGAGTGGTTACTGAATCAGTACCAGTCATCAAATTACTATCTTTTTACGATTCATTTGCACTATCCTCCGTAAAATGCAGGAAAAACATGCACCTCTCATTTCGTCAAACAGCTCTTGCGATGCACCCGCCACTATCTTCCAAACACTGTAAAATGCACTTACTACTGAGCTGCGCAGAGGTGAGCTTCGTTTTCTATCTCAATTGTTACTTCTGAAATGCTAATCACGTTGTGCAACTACACTCAATTTAGGTAGGCGAAATTTTCATTTTCAATCATGACGAAAGATAGGTACATGGCGTATTCCATTCAATAGTTCTGAGAGGAACCGCTGCTCACACTTACTTGCTATGAAGCTAAAATTATCCAAAAACAATAATAACAAATAAAAATATTCATAGCTGGAAGAGCGAGAATTTTATGCAAATTCTCAGAATGTAATCAGCTTTTTTTCAGATCTCGCGCAGTTAATAAACTTTTGAAGGAAATCGAGAATTTTGAACCTTCGATTTATTCAGGCTTTCCTTATGCGTGCGAGCGTATTTATTTACATGGGAAACGTCCGCTTCTATTTAGTTCAAGGAAACAGTTTAATTTGTGTCAGTTTAGAGCGAAAATGCTACTTCTGACAGCCGAACCTGTTGTTAGAAATTTTGTGAGAAGATTTTTGATAGATGAGACTTGGTAGCCCTGCAGATGCAGCAAGAATACAAGGAAATCAGTTGCGATTCCCGCAGGATAATCATGATGTCATAAAGACTGGAAATCTCCATATTGTTATCTCAAGGCTTGAAAGCAGCTTCGAGTCGTTCTTTCGATAACAGCTGATTGACACCTGCACATCATCTACAGCTAGTTGCTCAAAGGCAGACCGAGATAGGAACTCAGATTGTTCCATCGTCTTAGAAGATCTTCAGATTGAAAGGACAACACGCTTAGCAGGATTGTACGATGGTATTATAATTAGGTTAGAAGGACTCGGTTTTGAGAGAACACATTCATGAACGGAATTATAATTCATTATTTCGTAGTGTAAGAAAAAAACTGCCGAACATAACTTATCCCCGGAAAGCGCCATGCACTTCGCGACAATCTGACAAACTGGAAGCGCTTCGGACACGAATTTAAACTATGCGATGACGTGCATATGATGGTAGGATCAGTCTCAAGATCGACTACGAATTCAGTAACACATGAAACGGATGGGGTGTTTTGTTAAACTAAGCGCTGATTGAACCTGGAATTGCTTATCAAAGTGAAGGAGGCTGCAAAACTTATCTGCTACGCTACTTGCTTCCTTAATGAGGGGACGAAACCATGTAATACGCGACCTCAAAGATGCAGATATCGACGTCCGGTTTAGAATAAAAAAGTATTATAAGAATGCGAGATTCTCCAACTGAAAATAATAACAGGACGATATTCCTGATCGTAATTTTATTAGCCTTTATTGAAATCGCTTTTTTCTATTCATCAATTGTGGGTTAAAATTTCCAACAAGACGGACTTCCGAAGTGGTTCTGTACATACCAATAGTCTAAGCGACAACTGGCGATTCGGCTGAGAATTGGGAATAGTTTATAAGAAGGCATCAAAGAGGCTGTGCTACTGTTTCCGTGTTTCAGCTTTTCATTTTCTTTCATTCTTTATCTTTTTCTACGTAATTGAATCCTGATGGGCGCGTGGAGCGCAGTCGTAGAAGGCGCCGGATGTCGCCTGCATCCGATACCAGGTTCCTGTTCGGATTTCCCGCCCAGGCCAACCAATTTGTCTGGGAAGGATAAAGCACTGAGTTGCACATCGGCTGGCCACCGCAAGTCATTGTATGGCCAAATACGCATTCAACACGCCTCCACGACATCCCGTAAAAGTAGAATGCATGACGCATCCTAAAGAGGATTGAATAACGCCGTCCTTTATCCTTTTATTTTAACTGAATCCTGATTTTCATAACCTATTAGGTATGGCATATCCTCTGGAGGTTGATGAATAAACAAGTAAATAATAGCTCACACATCATCAAACCGATTTGTTCACAATTTTGTGAGTGCAAATAGGACCGAGTGAGAACCGCTGAACTAAGGAACATAAAATACAAACTGATAATATCTTGCTCGAAGGTATTGGTCAGTAAATGCTGGTGCACTTTGTTCCGCTAAAGACGTGTAAAATCGGCAATATGTATACCAACCAACTAACGAAAACGATGAACATACTAGTGGGGAGCACCAAGGACCAGCCCTAAGCTCGATCATGCATAGCGAGGTAGGAGGGGAACTCCCACCATCTGTCTCTGTGCGCGACATTGTAGTACATAGTAATAAAATCTACAACCAACTGCAGCAAGAAGCAAACTCTAGCATCGAATTGAAGAGAAATAGCTAGCGGCTGACCGTAAAGGAGAAGAAAATCGTTATCTCTAAGATTGCACAAATGCCAGTGAAAATTTTTTTTTAATTTTTGGATGTGTCTGTCACGAAGGATCTAACAAGATTCACAAAATAAGGGAAGATTCACGTTGTCCACGCTATTGGCCGAAAGCTCGCTAATGCACACTATTGAGCATAGACAAGCCAAAGAGAAAGGAGCATATCAAAGTGACACAGAGCATGGACCTTTCCTCCTCGCGAAGTGTGCCAGCGCTTGTGGTGAGGTCCACATTAGAGAGGTCGGACGGACCAGTATGCTGAGTGGGACATCACTCGAGGCTTTGGCCGGCCGAATTGATGGCGCGATCTGTTTCCAGCACCCACAATGGCGAATATGCACTGCATAAATTAACACGTCGGCACAGCGGACCCGATGTCAAGCCACTGACGGAGCAGCGCTTAAGGATCAACCCAATTCGCCGAGCTCGGCTTCGGCGGGTCTCAAGAGCTGGAGAAGTGCTGAACGGCAGTCTTGTCGTATGCATGTTAGCGCGCTTCAGCTTTGAGAGCTTTGAATATGGAAGTAGCAAAAAGGCTCCTGATATCGACACGAACGGTAAGAGGGTGAAGGCTACCGAAAGCTGTACCTTTCCAATAGACCGAGCATTCAACATCGAAAGAGTCTTCGAAAAAGGGTTCATCAATATACGTATGTAGCATGCAAGCGGGACCTGATAACAAAAAACTGCTTGATCTTTCGCAAACAGATGCGGCTCCAGAATCAACCTCGTAGGGACTGAAGGCTGGGTTTGGCCGGATGTTAAGTATAAACAGAAGAAACAAGCGAACAACACTAGACGCATCTATTGATAATGTGTGTGCGCGTGCATTTTTATTATACTATCGCCTTCCCTATCAACATTCCTCTTTTCTACTAATTTACTCCCTTCCTCTTGGTGAATCTTCTCGTTGAACCACATTGCGCTCTCCGTGCCAGTGCTGCGAGTTGTTGTATCTATTCCACTTTTCTGGTACTTATCCTACATCTCCTTAATGCCTTTCATTCAAGGTTTATTTATTTCTGGTAGTATCTTTATAGCATTAATTCTATAACTTCTTAAACAGGCTTCTTTACGTTCAATTGATGTTTGCCATGTCCAGCGTCAACAGAAGGAGCACAGGTTAGTTTACAGCAGCAACTCCTTCCTTCACCTCCTTTACTGATGAGCACAGGGAAGGATACCCTGTCGCTTTGGTTTTCGTTCAAGGGCCCGTGCGAAACGAAAACCAAACTAACGCTTTGTTTTCCATACCTTCATAATTAAACCATCACAATTATATGGCTTTAAATTTATCACTGATACTGAAAAAAAAATGCGAAAAAAACTCTGAGAAATATCGTGATTCAAAATTGACCTTCAAAAACCGAACAGCGAAGTTAGTCAAACAGTTAAAGAATATCACTGAAAAACAGTAGACAAGAACCGTGCAGACAAAAGACAAACCACATGCTCAAAGTGTCAGTAAACAGGGGCAACGGCATTTACTCCTCCAACATTTATGGTTATTTTCTATTTTTCAGCTCATTCCTTTAACAAAGTCGCCAAAAGTCAAGAAAAAAGCATCGTATGCCGGTGCACACGACCGAACTTCAAAATGTCTTTCATCTTTCGTTTAAAGCGTGCGGTAGTATCCGGAAAGTAAGTCGGAAGAGGGGAGAAGTCTCGCGTGAACAACAAATCGAGGTTTAATTCGCTTCACACCCAGGCTAACAAGGCCTTCCGCCCTTACCGGGTCATGGAGTTGCTACTAGACTTCATGGAAGAATCAAACTCTCCACCTGATTTCATTTTGTGCCCACCCATACTAACATTCAACGACCTCTACGATAAACCGCAGAAGAAGAATGCCAGATACTTTTCAAACAAGGTCGATTAACATTGACTTTTTCGGTTTATTCTCCAAAAAATCTGGACTCTCTTCAAAAATTTACTAATTGTCTGCACAAATTGTCCAAAGATTGATTACACTCCAGCAACTTTTAAAAAGTTCGAAAAGTTCTTATTCTATTATATGGACACTAGCCTTTGGGTCTGAGCTATGTAAACTGATGAGAATGAAAATGAGCAAGAATTTCTACATATTACAAATTTCCTTTTATATAACAGTACTTCACAGACGCTCTGCTACCTCTCTCTTCGGATATGATTGGGCCTAGTGTTAGCCATCACTGAAAGGGAGAATCGCCTCGTTCACAAATACTTAGCTTTTACCATCGCCGGCTGTATAAAATCCGTCCAGGCGTTGAGCCCACGCCTTCCGGGGTCATATTTCAGAGAGTGCCGAGCAGTATTTATGAATATTATGTTTCGTGGTCGGGTGCACTAAACAAACAAACAATAACTGAGCGCCCAGCAGTGTGAGAACGATGCAACGGCATTCACTTGTACACACCAGGAGCTGCATCCCTCGTCAGAGGCCACAATTATCAAAAGTCTCTGATAGTGGGCTAAGATGGAGGCCTAATACAAATCTTTTGGAATGAATAAGAAGGCATACACAGTAGTTCCGAACAGGGGCTGCTGCAATGACGAGCTCTGCCTACAACTGCTTGTCTTTTTCTGGTCTGACTCATCACAGCCAAAGAACTGGACCACTTTCGCAATTCCCTATCAATTCGCTGATTTTTCAAATGAACGAAAAAGCATGGAGAGGCGAAATAATCGGTTTAACCCGACTGCGTGATGCATCAGCGACAGACGAAAGCAGTGCGTTCTTTTATTGGTAAAATCAGGCCTTCCAGCTCTTCTGAATAAATTAGAGCGATAACTCCCTAACGGTGACGTCGTCGGCATGAGAGACCTGTTTCATGAGCACGTCGAGCACATTTCAAGTGCTGTTTGCGCACATGGTACCCAAACCCTCCTATCCTCCGGGTCGATGAATTGGTTACAGGCTTGTCTCGAAATGATGTAGCACTGACTTCTCCATCGGATGGCAACGTCAATGTATTGTATATTGAATATTTATTTATTTATTTATTTATCTATTTATTTATGTGTAACATAAACACACGTGATTATCAAAAAAGGACATGTCAGAGACGAACACCAGACAAACTGCAGCAATTAGAAGAAACAGTCCAAGGAGACAAAAAAATTAAGTTAGCCTTGTTGGTATGAAGTAAGACTGCAACTGATTGACAAGCAAATCTAAACAGAGCAGCATCCATCATTTAAGCAAACATTTTGCGACCAATATATCCAGTGCACACCCAAACGTTGTCACCATATATATCCGCAGAAGAAAGGCGCAGGCGCATATCAGGGAGTGACTTATTAACGCCGACATTAACCTTTGACAAAGCGGCCAACCTTTTCCCCTTTTTTCTTTTTTACTGGCCAATCAACTGAATAAGATGGGAGGAAAGACACTGAGGAAATGGTTGCTATAAAAATTCAGACAAGACTCACACTAAATCCGAAATTCCAAAGGCAATTTAAAAAATAATGTTCACTTAATTAGGCTTGTACCAATACAATCATTACAGCCCAATTTTTTGAAGCGATCGCCATAACGA
The DNA here is from genome assembly GCA_947359475.1 of Heligmosomoides polygyrus bakeri. Lineage (NCBI taxonomy): Eukaryota > Metazoa > Nematoda > Chromadorea > Rhabditida > Heligmosomidae > Heligmosomoides > Heligmosomoides polygyrus. Next base: position 29,905,538 of record OX375868.1, read on the forward strand.
AACATGATAAAAGATGGAAGATGACATTATTCAATGCCTTTTGGGCTGCACCACGCATTCTACTTCTACGAGATAACGGTAAAGCGTTTTTCAATGCCTATCAGGCATTTGCGGTGAATTGCACTGGCCAGCCAATGGACAGCCCACTGTTTTGTCCTCCCTGGCAGCATTTCATCGACTGCGGATGAATGGAAGGCCTGACTGGCCTTGGCGGGAAAATGAAACAAGAATCATTTTACTTCTAAGTACAAGGTGTTAAGTAGCTACATAGATGTTTATAACCAACAAGTGCTTAAAGATATACGGATGCTAAACTCAAAGGTTACGGATGCTCGAGAAAATACAAAATAATTTCACCCGAAAATTGACGATGAGATGTTTTGGATTGGACTACGCCTCTACTCCAAATGGTACAAGACGAGCCATTCAGCTGGGCTTGCCGTCCTTAAAACGCAGAAGAACAATTTTCGACCTGGTAGTGATGTTTAAAACTTTGACGGGTAGGGCTAAAATTGATGCCTCTGAATTCTTCTCGGTAAGATCCCTTATTTAGAACAAGATCTGGCGGTCTAAGAACCACGGATGCAGTTGTGCGAAGCCAAATCAGACAACACTTCTTTTTCAAACAGGACTCTTCTCATTTTCCGTCCGATGCTGAGGGATAAGGTGCTTGAGATGTCTCTCAGTAGTTTTAAGTCGCTTGTCGATGAGCGGATAAAGGAACTCTGAATATGTTGTGTGTTTCTTTTTGCTACTGTTGTTTTCTTGAGCTCCTTTTTATTCGACGTGGTATTAATTTCATTTTTGTTAGTTAATTGTTTGTTTCCTTTATGTTAGTTTTACAGTGTACGCTGCGGATTGTAGCATCGCGCGGTAACTCGCGCCTCAAAATAAAATAAAATAAAATAAGTGCTCCGCCAGGCCTATCGGCGTGCTTCACAATTGCGCGCTTCGCGCGATGTTGCAGTATCACTAAGCTAAGGACAATCATATCGAGCTAGCTGCTCACTTGTACAGCTTTTTTCCCTACCTAGGAGTACAAAAGGCTCGCAGTACGTGCAGTGTATAGTATGATAGGGTGATCTATTGGTTCCTCACTACTGCTCCTCCCTAGTGAAACCGTCCCCCATTACTGGTACTAGTCCCCTCAATGGTCCACCATTAGCGCACAACGTCTTCGGCACACCTTCTGAATCCCCAGGCACATTGGACGACGTCTTCGGCACGTCTTCTGAGTCCAGGGACGTCATGCGACGTATTTCGCACGTCTTCCGAATCCCCTGGCACCTAGAAGACGTCTGCGTATTTTCCGCTATTTTCGCGACTCAATTTGACCAATATCAATTGACGGTGATCGATACTGCAAAAACGGACTTCACATTTGTGTTGTGTGACCTCCCCAGGGCTGAAGTTTCCAGACGGGTAGAAGACGTCTATGTATTTTCCGCTATTTTCCCGCACTGTAATTTGATCAACATCGATCGATGGCGATCGATACTTCGAAAACAAACTTTAGATTCGTGTTCAGCGACGTCGATTCCCCAGTGCCGAAGTTTCTAGTCAGGGAGAAGACGCCTGGGTATTTTTCGCTATTTTCGTGTTATAATTTTCTCCCTATTTTATCCCCGGATTTCCCCCCTCTATATTATAATTTCTGCGGCAGCGCCGATCGATAGTATGACTCTTTGCTTAGCGCGTTATTGTAGAGTATGATAAGTCTTACTACTTGCATCCGGGACACCTGTCCAGTTTGAATCCATATTTGCCGATAAAATGGTTTCTATCAAATGGATAAGTTAGACTTTATCATTTATGATGCGAGTTTGCCGTACGCAGATGGAGGGAAATTGATTAGCCCTGACAGAATGCGTACCTTTAATCGATTCTCTGTACAGTCGAAAGCCGGCGGCTCGTACCGTTGCACTATGCACGTCATTGTTTACAGATAAAATGATAAAAGCGGCATCCGAAGGAATAGAACGTGAGCTAGTCAAGGATCTTGTTTGGTCAAAGCTCTTACCGAAATCTTTTCATTTCTAATAGTAATGGCCTATAATACATATGGAATCTCTTATTTTCCGAAAAAGTCTTTAATGGAGTTAAAAGATGTTGGAGAAAAGTCTTGAAAACAACATGAGGAAAGAAACGACATGTAAGCAACAAACCCTTTTTCGTGAGGGAGTCAAACAACGTGCTGTTGTTCACTAGACTGGCGACCTAATTAAGCAGAGGTGAAACTGGTTGCAGCAGACAGAGGTAGACGACCAAAGATCATATCTAGGAGCGAGCAAGCAACAAGTAAAAATGGAGAACTGCCACTATGACTTGTTCTCTGAGAAAACTCAGCAGAAGACCGTGAAGGCGAAGTCAACAAAAGTTCCACTTTGAAAGAGTGCCAACAACGTTGGTGCCATACGTGTGATTTTGAATGCTGAGGTCATGCTCCGAAAATCCTCCTAGAATCCCTACAAAGCCTTTTGATCGCGACTAAATCGCGAGATGCGTGCTTCCGGCCGTATAGAGACGAGCAGCCGATGAGTCATAAATGACTCGCTTCATTGCCCATCGTCTCCATTTTTCAAACATCCTAACGACATCATCCGAAAACGTCCATGCCCAAAGGGTCAACGAATCTAGAGGCTCGGAGGCAACGGTGTAACGGATTAAGTGAAGTGAGACTCCGAGGCTTCTTCTCTGGACGCTGCCTCAAAAAGGCTAGAACATCTGTTGGCCTCACGACTTCTGTCCCACTCGCAAGATTTGATTTATGAGCACCTGAAGGAGGATGGTAAAAAAACACTATGTAACCCAGTCATTTATTGAAGACAGATACTGCCGTTAATAGGCTAGATGAATGCTAGTGACCCTGCCGTGAAATTTGTCAAAACGCCACCCCGTTGAAGACACATTACTCGCGTCACATTTCCACTAAATGCAAACATATGTTCACAAACACTTATAACCGCCATAAAATATACCACAACGCTATAAATATCAGAGATCGTGGGCATGAGCAGACACTTCTTTGCCGAACCTTTAGGCCCTCCTGATTGAAAGGGGTGAAAACGGTTTTGAGTACCCTCCTACACCAAAAATTGAACAATCAACGGCCTCTTACAACCATTATGACAGACATTTGAGCACTAAAGATAAAGAGTAGAATCAACAATCTCTTCCTTTTTTCTTTCTTTATTAACAGACCCAATTAGCGACCAAGAAATATGGGACGACGCCACGAACACAATTTGCATAACGCGATCTTACTGCGATAATCGAAGCCGGCTTATTCCGCCAACGCAAAGAGACAGATGGCTCAGCGGTTCAGGACGATCGGATTGGCATTCAGTTTCAGCGCTTTGCTTTAACGTACTTAGGGAAATGGAAGACGCTAAGTAAGTAGAATTCACTGGCAAAATAAGTGGCAAGGCCGGTTGAATGCAGTGCGCACGATAACAGACAGTTCTTTGGTGCCTTCCTAACTGGCTTTAGATGTTGTTTCCTCTTGTCTGCAGCAATTATGCGAACGGTGAACGAGGGTCGGCCGTCCGCCCGAATTATTCCACTACATGCATAGGCCATAAACGTTGACGTTCATGGACTGCGAAAGTTGCGCATAATCGTGCTGAAAATTTCTTTCAAGAACTCAACTAAGCATGAGAGAAGAGAGGGTCGTGTGAACGACGAACTCTGAATCTTTTGTCGAACGCCCGTGTCGAATCCATAATTCTGCAGCATCGAGTGAGAAACTGCTTAGGAGTCATCCGATTGACGGACACTGATATACTGGGCAAACGAAACGTTTTAAGGGAAATTTATAAGGTGCGTTGAAGGTACTATAAGGGCTAGTCGGAAGTTTTCAAATCAACTTTCGCAGTAGAAAAATATTGCCTAAAAATAGAATATTATAGCGCATTTGGCTACACATGTAGTTAACCTCGGAAGCGGGGAATCAATTTGAAAGATGTCATAGATGGAAACTGCGGAGATATTTCTCTACAAGATTCAAAAATATTAGAGTTGGGAAAATAAGAGAACGTTTATAAGAGAAAGATACGCAACTGACACTAATAGAAGCATTACGGTAGCTCAGAGGATCTTCATAGGTACGTAAGAAACTTACGCTGATAACTTTTGACCCTTCAATTTGCAAAAAGTGAAAGCGTAGGATAACAGATAAACGACAAAACGTTTGAATATCCGCTCAAGTCAGTTTTCATATACAACGTTAGAATTTACAAAACGCAAAGAGATAAAAGATGGCGTTATTCAATCAATGTTTGGCAGAGTAGTAAGGCAGAAAGCGCCGGGCATCCTATTATGACGGGATATCATTGAAGCAATTTGAAGGCGTATTTGGCTATACAATGAATTGTGGTGGCCAGCAGATGAGCAAGTCAGCGCCTTATCCTTCCCAGACACCTCTGGTACCAATTCACCGACCGCGGAGGTATGAAATGCTTGGGGGGCCTGGCCAGGAAATCCGAACCAAGAACCTGGTATCGGATGCACGCGGCAGCCGGCAGCTCCTCCGACTGCGCTACACGCGCCCAAAAATGTGAAAGTTTGCTACATTAGTATTCATTTGGCGCGTGGTAGCGCAGTCGAGAGCTGACTTCATATGCACTCCGAGTCTTGACGCTTGGTTTGCGTCTCGCGGCCAAGCTAACCAAGCCTTCTATCCTTTCAGCTCCTATGAATTAGTGTCAGACCCTCCTGGTAAAGATAAATATCTGACTCGTTCATCGACTGGCCAATGGCCATTATCTGGTCCAAATACGTAAACAGTTGTTCAGTTTTATGTGTTGGAAACTACTTCAAATAATAAAAAAGCTGCAGAATAGTGTTATATGCTTCGTTAGTTCCAGTCGGTGTGAATTGGGTAAAGCTCGGTATTAGCTGCAGTCGCTTCTACAGAGTCAAGAAACAACGACTCATGATTTAGAATTTTTCAGTCCATAAATTGCTTGCGTTTCACTTAGCATAGTTAAAACGGGTTGAATTCTTCGTAAACGTTGTCAGCAGCTGTGTGTAACGAAATAAAAGAATAATAACTGGAGCGCGGACCTCTGAGATTAAACTGTCATGCTGCTCATGTTCATGATTCCAACTGCATTTAACGAATCTTTTGCCTTCTAGTAGCTGGATAGTCATCTGTCGCAGCTGCGACTGCAGCTGTGCTAGTTGCGAAGGCCATAATCTGGGAAGCGTGAATCGACCGTTAAGCGTTCGAATGCTGGCTGAAAAGACGAGCCACTAGGAGGCTCTAGGTCAAAGAGCGATGGTGCGTTGCTCATTAAGGGCTGGCCATAATTCAGGATCAGGGACGAGCCCATAAACTGGTGGCAAGTTCGTCTCCGAAATTGGACGGCGCGTTGCATTGCTCGAACGACCCGCCATGGCCGGCCACCACTTTTGCTCTTCCGAACAACAATCGTCCTCCGCAAAAGCGCTACACTTTCTGCAAAACTCCCCATCAACAATGAAGGATGCCTCCGTCGGGGTGCGCAAAACACACAGAATGAGAACGAACTTCTTCATTGTCCATGCAGAGCCTAGCAGTTACACATGCTATGTATACAGGAACGAGCACTCGCCATTCTGCATTTATGACTAGGACACGATGAAGTAGATATTTGGAGTCTAAATCCAATCAATTTTTGCACGACCAAATTCACCGTGCTGTTTGTGGTTTACATTCAGACGGACAGGTACCCCACTATTTTTTTAGGATGGGACAAACATCCCACAAATTTCGCTCTCAAATATTCATCGTTTCACTATGGTGAAATTAAGTAACGTCCTTAGTTTCCAATGAACAACATCAGAAGTATAAGTGATAAAGTATAAAAGGCAGCGTTTATCAATTTCCGGTTGGGTTGCGCCACGCACTCTATGTACCTCTTCAGGATGTCTTGTGGCAGTGACCACGTGAATGCGAATTTTTCTGTACAATACTGCTTTCGTGACATACCTTTTATCCTTCCCGGACAAGCCTGGTGCTAACTCACTGACCCCAGAGGAATCGCAGGCGTGGTAAGAGTGGGTTGGAACCTGGACCAAAGACCTGGAATCGGGTGCACGCGACAGTGAGCGCCTTCTCCGACAGCGTTACAACTCGCCATCATCAGAAGCACTCCGTAAGAAACCAAAAATATCTATTGAAAACGGCGTTCAATTTGACGATGAAGCAAGCAATCTAATCCTTTACCGAAATGTACACAAAACTGCTTTCGTATGATTAGCGGATCGTTGCGCACAACTACGTTCCCAAAAATTGGCTCTCCTTCTTTTCCATAAACAAGGAAGCCACAGACTCTCTATTGGTGCTCCTAACTCGGGAAGTTGACATGTCAGTTTTTGAAAGAGGAGAGACGAAACACAACCGCTCGCCAAATTGGTGGAGAGGTTCAAGGGTTTTTCTTTGGCTTATCCGTGATGCTATTCTCATCAAGATCGTCCATCAATTTCAAGTCTTTCATCTCCGTCTGAAGGCGCCTCATGCCCCACTTTCACATTTGCCTTTCCAGGCGATTCGTTCCGAAAGCCGCACCTCGATCCGAAGCTCCCCGTTATAACATTCCCGACGTTTAAGCCATAAAGCCCTATGACGCGAAAATCGGCTCCTTCTGCTTCGCAAGAAGTGATTCAGAACGACCAGCTTTTATCTCCGTCGTCTTTCTAAAGCTACAAGTTTTCCTGTGTATGTGCGCCACCAACTCCTTTTCGTCGTGGTGGAACGAATGCTGAAAAAGGAATATGATCAATATCAAGGCCCCGAATATTTCTAATGCGACCTATTAAAAGTTGACCTTCTACCAACTCTGAAAATTAGCAGGAACAGAACTGCAAACACCGGTTGACGCCCTAACAGTACCCAGGCTAAAAGAGAGCACAACATTAGGCGAACGTAGGAACAGGCACATTTGCACGATCTCCAGATGGACGACTGACCTGAAAAAAGCAGTAGTGGAGCCAAGCTTTCTTTCGAGTATAATCATGACTTATGCTGAAACGGGCTCAATCTTGAAACGAATAAACATGCGTTCTGATTCGGAAAGCGCACAAATTCAATAAGCATGAAAGCAGAAACAGCTCGTTGGTGTTGAAAAGGAGCTCTGATACCAATCAAATGAACAATTCAAAATCAGAAAAAATTAAACGCTAAAAAAGCTAATCATCGACTAGGGTAATTCCAAGCGTTAAACCATCTACATCACATACTGCGCTGGGAATTGTACCTAAAATAAAAGTACAACAGTGGAACAATGGGTCGCTTTGTTACAACGAGTCCTCAAGAAAGCGAGCTGTATATGGACTCGTAACCCCTGTACTAAAAGTGCCAGTATAACCAGGAATGAGAGGTGCATCATTCTCGTTCAATCGCCTCCACTTGATTCTAGCTGCACCGATCATCGCTCGATCTGCTCTAGCCTCGGAGGGCCGACTTTTGAAGTGCAGATCAACGGTCGATACTGTGGAGCGGCCGTCTCATACGGCTCGATTTATGCGTCTGTGACAAGACTAAGATCCTTCACAAGGACAGAGTCTATCTGATCCTGGCAATTCCACTGTACAACGAGATGAGATCGGATTCGCACTTGCGGAACAATGTTTACTATGGTGAGGTTATGCGATTCCTCTCATGATCGGCGTTTCGCTCGACCCGTATTCCAAACCACCATGACAGCTGTACCCATCTTTCGTAGCGCCTACGTGCCCGTTAAGGTCACTAGCGACTACGATGACATCCTTCGATGGTACCTCTGCTGTCTTATCATCAAGGAGGCCCCAAAAATCATTCTTGGCTCGACCGGAGCAGCCTGTCTGGGGAGCATACACAGAGAAGAAGTGATAGAGTCCTCCTTAGCTGTGACATCGATCTTCATCAATCCACCGTCAAAGCGTTCGACGCCTACAATCGAGTCACGAAATCGTTCGGAGACGATCACTACAATACTAGTGGTCCTGTGACTTCAACAGAATAACGGCGTTAAAGCCTACTCCTACGTCCCTGGACTTGCAGCAGAACCACCTTTTTTCCTGCATCGCACAGAAATCAACTCCCTCGCTCCAGTGCTTCTACTAACGCGCACGAGCGGTCCATCAACGTGCCCACGTTCAGCATTGCTACGCTGGTCTTGCTCACGTTACGGCACTTTCGGACTAGCTAAGTTGCCCCAGATGCCGTCCTCGCATCAGGAACCTTAACATACATACTTCTCAAACTCATCGAGTTTTGCGAATGTGTGTCTGTTCCCGCGGATGCCTTAGCACTATATGGAAACATGTAAACTGACATACACCAGTACGATGTGACATGGCTTGTTCGTAAGAGCCTGTCACGGGAGCCTGTTGCCTGCATGAAATTGTCCGTTTTCGGCTGTGCTCGTAGAAGCGATCAGTTTCCAGTGGCACCTCATGGAGGAACGAACATAGCTACCAACAGATCTTATTTCATGTATTATAAAAGCAAATTCAAAATAACGCCCAGGCATTTCCATTGTTAATAAAAACGTTTTGGGTAAAAGCTGCGCTCCTTTCTGCTCCAAACCAGGCTAAGGATAAGATATTTGAGATGACAAGGCAGACAACTGCATGATGGAAGACGCTCTTTCAGAAAGCTGCAGGAGAGCAGAATTGACAATGAAGTGGTGAAGAGAACATGCGGAAAAACGGAGCAAGAGAGCCATTTCAAACATTTGCAGTCAGACGCGAAAAGAAAAAGAAACCCCCAGAATGCCGACTGTTGGATTCGAGGAAAGGCGGAGAATAGTTGGTGCTAAAAATGATGGAGCCCTCTGAAGAGGCTAGAGATGTAAAGTGAACAGATACACGATATAGAGTTGACAAAAAGGACAACGAGATAAGGCATCTTGCCATCTGAACATCTAACACAGCTTCTTCACCAACAGCAAAGTGCTAATGGGAGACGTTATTCTGCTTCGTAACAACCTTTGCTTCGATTCTTTATGCTGCTCCGCAAACAACACACTTTTAGACCCTTGAGAATGAACAAAGCGAACGACCTCGTGAAGACCAACGCAAGTGCTGTTCCAACGAGCAACCTTTTTTTAGGCAGATCCTCTTATGGTAACTGCTGAACGCTCAAAGACAATACTTTCGGAGGATTTGAGAATGAAGCAGTGGGATTGGCAATAATATGTCATGAGGTGAAAAAGAGGAAAACGGGACTGGAGAATGGAAAGCTAGGCCTCCGGACAAAATTGCAGGTTCTTTGCGCACTCTTTTAAAAACGCCGTTAATGGAATGGTCATAGCTACTGTCACGCTTGAAAATTGGTTTCAGAGTGATATTTTGCTGCAATGGCCCTCATCACGCATTTCCTCGACAAGCTAACTCTGTACCAGGTTGTTGCACACGCAGCTTGCATATTATGAAGAGATTAAGATCGTGGCACCCCTCTACTGAAAAGAAGTGCCGCAGCAACGTGGTGCGTGAGAATTCCATGCTTCAGTCTAGGTGAATAGCGCAAAGGCTTTGGGAGCTTTTCTTTTCTTTTTCCTTTCTTTTTTCTTTAATGCCGAAGCGATAGAACGACTGCATTTCACGGCAAGCATTTGTCGGCAAGCTCCTAGCTACATATTTCTTTATTTATTTTATTTACATTTATTTGTTTATTATTTGTTTATTCATTTAAATATTCATTTGATTATATTTGTTTATATACACTCGTGGCTGTCCTCCCCCCCCCCCCCCCCCCCCCAATAGAAAAACAGTCAAACAGTGAGGAAAGGAAACATAATGATGGCAAGAAAGCAGTGAAAAAGAGCAAGGAACTACCAAAAATCAAAACCCAGCTATGTAAGTAGAAAAATGGGTTTTGATGGATTTGTACGCCATGTTAATGGCTTTGATAACTTTGCAAATAAGCTGATCCTCTTGGAATACCTAGTACATACATACGCATATACTCATACTGAGAAAAGCATTCCAATGGACGACAGAATCACCACATGACAATCGCGACATGACGGGAATCCCTGTGTTTGGCACAAGGCCAAACAACTAACGACAAGCTTTCTTGACAGGTGAAGCTAGGAAACTGCTGCAAGGCATGCATGGTATCCCATGCAACTGGCATTATCAAGACGTTCATCTCAGCACTGAAGATTCTCATAAATGTAGACCAAATGAATCGCAGGGAAGCAACGTAGCACGTTACCATATTAAGATCCTTCTATATAATAAGCCGCTAACGTCTGTACGGGGCGGAGCGTCTGTACGGGGCGGAGCGTCTGTACGGGGGAGAGCGTCTGTACGGGGGAGAGCGTCTGTACGGGGCGGAGTGTCTGTCCAGGGGGGGATCAGTGACGGTCTGCCTGGCCATCTGGGTGCTGAACTGTGAGGGGGAATCGTGGGGGGAGGGGGGTTGCAGTTGTGCAACGTGCCTGGCGACTCAGTAGACGTGCCGAACACGTTGCCCAACGTGCCTGGCGAGTCAGTAGACGTGCCGAACACGCTGCCAAACGTGCCTGGAGATGCGGTGCTGGAGTCCTGTAAGGGGGAATCGTCGGAGGAGGGGGGTTGCAGTTGTGCAACGTGCCTGGCGACTCAGTAGACGTGCCGAACACGTTGCCCAACGTGCCTGGCGAGTCAGTAGACGTGCCGAACACGCTGCCAAACGTGCCTGGAGATGCGGTGCTGGAGTCCTGTAAGGGGGAATCGTCGGAGGAGGGGGGTTGCAGTTGTGCAACGTGCCTGGCGACTCAGTAGACGTGCCGAACACGTTGCCCAACGTGCCTGGCGAGTCAGTAGACGTGCCGAACACGCTGCCCAACGTGCCTGGCGAGTCAGTAGACGTGCCGAACACGCTGCCAAACGTGCCTGGAGATGCGGTGTTGGAGTAGAGAGAGGGGGGGGGTGTAGGGGGGGGGTGTATTTCGTTCAAGCGGTCCGAAACTTTAGCCTTGGGGGTAATCGAGGTCGCTGAACACGAATCTGAAGTTGATCAATCGATATCGATCGATAATATCGATTTTTCGTGTATTTCGTCCAAGCGGTCCGAAACTTTAGCCTTGGGGGTAATCGAGGTCGCTGAACACGAATCTGAAGTTGATCAATCGATATCGATCGATAATATCGATTTTTCGTGTATTTCGTTCAAGCGGTCCGAAACTTTAGCCTTGGGGGTAATCGAGGTCGCTGAACACGAATCTGAAGTTGATCAATCGATATCGATCGATAATATCGATTTTTCGTGTATTTCGTCCAAGCGGTCCGAAACTTTAGCCTTGGGGGTAATCGAGGTCGCTGAACACGAATCTGAAGTTGATCAATCGATATCGATCGATAATATCGATTTTTCGTGTATTTCGTTCAAGCGGTCCGAAACTTTAGCCTTGGGGGTAATCGAGGTCGCTGAACACGAATCTGAAGTTGATCAATCGATATCGATCGATAATATCGATTTTTCGTGTATTTCGTCCAAGCGGTCCGAAACTTTAGCCTTGGGGGTAATCCTCTATATAATAAGCCGCTAACGTCTGTACGGGGCGGAGCGTCTGTACGGGGCGGAGCGTCTGTACGGGGGAGAGCGTCTGTACGGGGGAGAGCGTCTGTACGGGGCGGAGTGTCTGTCCAGGGGGGGATCAGTGACGGTCTGCCTGGCCATCTGGGTGCTGAACTGTGAGGGGGAATCGTGGGGGGAGGGGGGTTGCAGTTGTGCAACGTGCCTGGCGACTCAGTAGACGTGCCGAACACGTTGCCCAACGTGCCTGGCGAGTCAGTAGACGTGCCGAACACGCTGCCAAACGTGCCTGGAGATGCGGTGCTGGAGTCCTGTAAGGGGGAATCGTCGGAGGAGGGGGGTTGCAGTTGTGCAACGTGCCTGGCGACTCAGTAGACGTGCCGAACACGTTGCCCAACGTGCCTGGCGAGTCAGTAGACGTGCCGAACACGCTGCCAAACGTGCCTGGAGATGCGGTGCTGGAGTCCTGTAAGGGGGAATCGTCGGAGGAGGGGGGTTGCAGTTGTGCAACGTGCCTGGCGACTCAGTAGACGTGCCGAACACGTTGCCCAACGTGCCTGGCGAGTCAGTAGACGTGCCGAACACGCTGCCCAACGTGCCTGGCGAGTCAGTAGACGTGCCGAACACGCTGCCAAACGTGCCTGGAGATGCGGTGTTGGAGTAGAGAGAGGGGGGGTGTAGGGGGGGGGGGGGTGTATTTCGTTCAAGCGGTCCGAAACTTTAGCCTTGGGGGTAATCGAGGTCGCTGAACACGAATCTGAAGTTGATCAATCGATATCGATCGATAATATCGATTTTTCGTGTATTTCGTCCAAGCGGTCCGAAACTTTAGCCTTGGGGGTAATCGAGGTCGCTGAACACGAATCTGAAGTTGATCAATCGATATCGATCGATAATATCGATTTTTCGTGTATTTCGTTCAAGCGGTCCGAAACTTTAGCCTTGGGGGTAATCGAGGTCGCTGAACACGAATCTGAAGTTGATCAATCGATATCGATCGATAATATCGATTTTTCGTGTATTTCGTTCAAGCGGTCCGAAACTTTAGCCTTGGGGGTAATCGAGGTCGCTGAACACGAATCTGAAGTTGATCAATCGATATCGATCGATAATATCGATTTTTCGTGTATTTCGTTAAAGCGGTCCGAAACTTTAGCCTTGGGGGTAATCGAGGTCGCTGAACACGAATCTGAAGTTGATCAATCGATATCGATCGATAATATCGATTTTTCGTGTATTTCGTCCAAGCGGTCCGAAACTTTAGCCTTGGGGGTAATCGAGGTCGCTGAACACGAATCTGAAGTTGATCAATCGATATCGATCGATAATATCGATTTTTCGTGTATTTCGTTCAAGCGGTCCGAAACTTTAGCCTTGGGGGTAATCGAGGTCGCTGAACACGAATCTGAAGTTGATCAATCGATATCGATCGATAATATCGATTTTTCGTGTATTTCGTCCAAGCGGTCCGAAACTTTAGCCTTGGGGGTAATCGAGGTCTCTGAACAAGAATCTGAAGTTGATCAATCGATATCGATCGATAATATCGATTTTTCGTGTATTTCGTTCAAGCGGTCCGAAACTTTAGCCTTGGGGGTAATCGAGGTCGCTGAACACGAATCTGAAGTTGATCAATCGATATCGGTCGATATTATCGATCTTTTGTGGATGCCATTCAAGCGGTGTGAAATTTAAGGCGTGTAGGTGATGGAGGTCATCATCATCCTTCTTCCTTCTATATAATAAGCCGCTAAGGGGAGTGTAACTTCTGTCAGTCTGTACGGGATGCCGTGTCAGTCCAGGGCGACGTGTTTGTCCTGTCTGTCCAGGAGAAGTCCAGTAACGATATGCCTCTATCCGGTGTTGGAGGAGTGCGAGGGAAGTGTGAGGGGAAAATCGGTGACGATGACATCGACAGCCTTAGTCACCGTTACCTACCGTACCCTACCATAATCGGCTGAAATTTCAAAGAAGGATGTTAGATCCGTGATCAGCACGCTAATTAACCACCCCCCCCTAGGCGAAGTGTGGGAGAAGTTTTTTTTCGTAGCTCTACTCTACCTCTGGAGTGAGCGATCTCTAAGCAGGAGGGTGCAGACACTGCACTCTACTTCCCTTCAGTGCTTTTTCTCAAGAATTATTGACTTGACGTCTTGAATTTAAAACTACGCGGGTGTTTTGAATCTAGGCGGGACCTAATCGAAACGCAGTGGCGCTCTCTGACTTTGCCGACGGATTCATTTTCTCCTAATCAAAGCGCGGTGGCGCTCTCTGACGTCTTCGACGGATTCATTTTCTATTTCGAGGAGTTTGACTTGCTTTTCGGGTGTTTCGCTTTTGATTAGCCTCATTGATTACGCTGCGATCCGTTGAACAGCTGAAGGAGGCATCCTGATATCGCTGATGAAGGGGGGGGGGGGGGTGAGACAACGGCTCGATGATTCGTTTCAGTCAGAGGCTGAATCATTTTATCAGCAAAATCGCTCCGAAGAAATCAAACTGTTGAAAAAGTCCGGGTGAAATGGTTAGAAGTTCGAGCGTGAGTGTCTTCTGTTGTTTTTGATCGTTTCTGATGTTCGGCTCGCGTCTTCTGACGTCTTCGACGATTTCGTTTTCTATTTCGAGGAGTTTGACTTGCTTTTTGGGTGTTTCGCTTTTGATTAGCCTCATTGATTACGCTGCGATCAGGTGAACAGCTGAAGGAGGCATCGTGATATCGCTGATGAAGGGGGGGGGTGAGACAACGGCTCGATGATTCGTTTCAGTCAGAGGCTGAGTCATTTTATCAGCAAAATCGCTCCGAAGAAATCAAACTGCTGAAAAAGTCCGGGTGAAATGGTTAGAAGTTCGAGCGTGATTGTCTTCTTTTGTTTTTGATCGTTTCTGATGTTCTGTACGCGTCTTTTGACGTCTTCGACGGATTCTGTTTCTATCTCGAGGAGTTTGTCGTCCAATATGCTATGGCGATCCTGATCAGTAGCTGCCGTGCTGCAGCGTAATACGAGAAATGGCTGCAGGATTCGTGTTTATCACCCCAAATAGCCCCCTTAGCACTGGGGAGAATCGGTGATGATGACATCGACAGCCTTTGTCACCGTTACCTACCGTACCCTACCATAATCGGCTGAAATTTCAAAGAAGGATGTTAGATTCGTGATCAGCACGCTAATTAATCCCCCCTAGGGGAAGTGTGGGCGAAGTTTTTGGGAGTGTTGGCGAGGTCGAAGTTCGTTTTCAGAACTTCGATCGCCGTCAATTGATACTGATCAAATTATGGGGAGCAAAAAAGCAGAAAATACCCGAGCGTCTTCTTCGTGCCAGGGGATTCAGAAGACGTGCGCAGTACGTCGCATGACGTTTCAAAGACGTCGCTCAACGTGTTTGGGGATTCAGGTGGACGTGCCGAAGGCATCGTCCAATATGCCTGGGGATTCAGGAGACGTGCCGAAGACGTCGTCAGCTAAGGGGGATCATTGAGGGGAACCAGTACCAGTAATGGGGGAACGTTTCACCAAGGAGAACCAGTAGCGTGGAACCAATAGATCGCCCTATCATACTATATACTGCACGTACTGAGAGCCTTTTGTACTCCTAGGTAGGGAAAAAGCTGTACAAGTAGACCAGGTAGCTTGATGTTATTGTCCTTAGCTTAGAGATACTGCAACATCGCGCGAAGCGCGCAAGTGCGAGGCACGCCGATAGGCGTGACGGAGCACTTGTATGAATAACGTTAAAGTTAGCTCCATTATTCAATAATTTTCATCGTCCTGCTATCTAATCTGGCAAACGGGTGACTCTCAGATAATTCCAAAACCTCTGAAGAAAGCCATTTTCCAGTATGATGGAACCTATAAAACACAAAAAAGTGGCGTTATTCAATCCCTGCTTGGTAGAGTTAGGATGCACCACGCATCCTAGTTTTACGGGATATCATTGAGGCAATTTGAACGCATATTTGTCCTCCACAATGACCTTTGGGGCTAGCTGTGATAGACGGCTGAGGGTTTTATCCTTTACAGACAAGTAAGGTACCAATTCGTCTATATAATAAGCCGTTCTTCTATATAATAAGCCGCTAACGTCTGTACGGGGCGGAGCGTCTGTACGGGGCGGAGCGTCTGTACGGGGCGGAGCGTCTGTACGGGGGAGAGCGTCTGTACGGGGGAGAGCGTCTGTACGGGGGAGAGCGTCTGTACGGGGGAGAGCGTCTGTACGGGGCGGAGTGTCTGTCCAGGGGGGGATCAGTGACGGTCTGCCTGGCCATCTGGGTGCTGAACTGTGAGGGGGAATCGTGGGGGGAGGGGGGGTTGCAGTTGTGCAACGTGCCTGGCGACTCAGTAGACGTGCCGAACACGTTGCCCAACGTGCCTGGCGAGTCAGTAGACGTGCCGAACACGCTGCCAAACGTGCCTGGAGATGCGGTGCTGGAGTCCTGTAAGGGGGAATCGTCGGAGTAGGGGGTTGCAGTTGTGCAACGTGCCTGGCGACTCAGTAGACGTGCCGAACACGTTGCCCAACGTGCCTGGCGAGTCAGTAGACGTGCCGAACACGCTGCCAAACGTGCCTGGAGATGCGGTGCTGGAGTCCTGTAAGGGGGAATCGTCGGAGGAGGGGGGTTGCAGTTGTGCAACGTGCCTGGCGACTCAGTAGACGTGCCGAACACGTTGCCCAACGTGCCTGGCGAGTCAGTAGACGTGCCGAACACGCTGCCCAACGTGCCTGGCGAGTCAGTAGACGTGCCGAACACGCTGCCAAACGTGCCTGGAGATGCGGTGTTGGAGTAGAGAGAGGGGGGGTGTAGGGGGGGGGGGGGGTGTATTTCGTTCAAGCGGTCCGAAACTTTAGCCTTGGGGGTAATCGAGGTCGCTGAACACGAATCTGAAGTTGATCAATCGATATCGATCGATAATATCGATTTTTCGTGTATTTCGTCCAAGCGGTCCGAAACTTTAGCCTTGGGGGTAATCGAGGTCGCTGAACACGAATCTGAAGTTGATCAATCGATATCGATCGATAATATCGATTTTTCGTGTATTTCGTTCAAGCGGTCCGAAACTTTAGCCTTGGGGGTAATCGAGGTCGCTGAACACGAATCTGAAGTTGATCAATCGATATCGATCGATAATATCGATTTTTCGTGTATTTCGTTCAAGCGGTCCGAAACTTTAGCCTTGGGGGTAATCGAGGTCGCTGAACACGAATCTGAAGTTGATCAATCGATATCGATCGATAATATCGATTTTTCGTGTATTTCGTTAAAGCGGTCCGAAACTTTAGCCTTGGGGGTAATCGAGGTCGCTGAACACGAATCTGAAGTTGATCAATCGATATCGATCGATAATATCGATTTTTCGTGTATTTCGTCCAAGCGGTCCGAAACTTTAGCCTTGGGGGTAATCGAGGTCGCTGAACACGAATCTGAAGTTGATCAATCGATATCGATCGATAATATCGATTTTTCGTGTATTTCGTTCAAGCGGTCCGAAACTTTAGCCTTGGGGGTAATCGAGGTCGCTGAACACGAATCTGAAGTTGATCAATCGATATCGATCGATAATATCGATTTTTCGTGTATTTCGTCCAAGCGGTCCGAAACTTTAGCCTTGGGGGTAATCCTCTATATAATAAGCCGCTAACGTCTGTACGGGGCGGAGCGTCTGTACGGGGCGGAGCGTCTGTACGGGGGAGAGCGTCTGTACGGGGGAGAGCGTCTGTACGGGGCGGAGTGTCTGTCCAGGGGGGGATCAGTGACGGTCTGCCTGGCCATCTGGGTGCTGAACTGTGAGGGGGAATCGTGGGGGGAGGGGGGTTGCAGTTGTGCAACGTGCCTGGCGACTCAGTAGACGTGCCGAACACGTTGCCCAACGTGCCTGGCGAGTCAGTAGACGTGCCGAACACGCTGCCAAACGTGCCTGGAGATGCGGTGCTGGAGTCCTGTAAGGGGGAATCGTCGGAGGAGGGGGGTTGCAGTTGTGCAACGTGCCTGGCGACTCAGTAGACGTGCCGAACACGTTGCCCAACGTGCCTGGCGAGTCAGTAGACGTGCCGAACACGCTGCCAAACGTGCCTGGAGATGCGGTGCTGGAGTCCTGTAAGGGGGAATCGTCGGAGGAGGGGGGTTGCAGTTGTGCAACGTGCCTGGCGACTCAGTAGACGTGCCGAACACGTTGCCCAACGTGCCTGGCGAGTCAGTAGACGTGCCGAACACGCTGCCCAACGTGCCTGGCGAGTCAGTAGACGTGCCGAACACGCTGCCAAACGTGCCTGGAGATGCGGTGTTGGAGTAGAGAGAGGGGGGGTGTAGGGGGGGGGGGGGGTGTATTTCGTTCAAGCGGTCCGAAACTTTAGCCTTGGGGGTAATCGAGGTCGCTGAACACGAATCTGAAGTTGATCAATCGATATCGATCGATAATATCGATTTTTCGTGTATTTCGTCCAAGCGGTCCGAAACTTTAGCCTTGGGGGTAATCGAGGTCGCTGAACACGAATCTGAAGTTGATCAATCGATATCGATCGATAATATCGATTTTTCGTGTATTTCGTTCAAGCGGTCCGAAACTTTAGCCTTGGGGGTAATCGAGGTCGCTGAACACGAATCTGAAGTTGATCAATCGATATCGATCGATAATATCGATTTTTCGTGTATTTCGTCCAAGCGGTCCGAAACTTTAGCCTTGGGGGTAATCGAGGTCGCTGAACACGAATCTGAAGTTGATCAATCGATATCGATCGATAATATCGATTTTTCGTGTATTTCGTCCAAGCGGTCCGAAACTTTAGCCTTGGGGGTAATCGAGGTCGCTGAACACGAATCTGAAGTTGATCAATCGATATCGATCGATAATATCGATTTTTCGTGTATTTCGTTCAAGCGGTCCGAAACTTTAGCCTTGGGGGTAATCGAGGTCGCTGAACACGAATCTGAAGTTGATCAATCGATATCGATCGATAATATCGATTTTTCGTGTATTTCGTTCAAGCGGTCCGAAACTTTAGCCTTGGGGGTAATCGAGGTCGCTGAACACGAATCTGAAGTTGATCAATCGATATCGATCGATAATATCGATTTTTCGTGTATTTCGTTCAAGCGGTCCGAAACTTTAGCCTTGGGGGTAATCGAGGTCGCTGAACACGAATCTGAAGTTGATCAATCGATATCGATCGATAATATCGATTTTTCGTGTATTTCGTTAAAGCGGTCCGAAACTTTAGCCTTGGGGGTAATCGAGGTCGCTGAACACGAATCTGAAGTTGATCAATCGATATCGATCGATAATATCGATTTTTCGTGTATTTCGTCCAAGCGGTCCGAAACTTTAGCCTTGGGGGTAATCGAGGTCGCTGAACACGAATCTGAAGTTGATCAATCGATATCGATCGATAATATCGATTTTTCGTGTATTTCGTTCAAGCGGTCCGAAACTTTAGCCTTGGGGGTAATCGAGGTCGCTGAACACGAATCTGAAGTTGATCAATCGATATCGATCGATAATATCGATTTTTCGTGTATTTCGTCCAAGCGGTCCGAAACTTTAGCCTTGGGGGTAATCCTCTATATAATAAGCCGCTAACGTCTGTACGGGGCGGAGCGTCTGTACGGGGCGGAGCGTCTGTACGGGGGAGAGCGTCTGTACGGGGGAGAGCGTCTGTACGGGGCGGAGTGTCTGTCCAGGGGGGGATCAGTGACGGTCTGCCTGGCCATCTGGGTGCTGAACTGTGAGGGGGAATCGTGGGGGGAGGGGGGTTGCAGTTGTGCAACGTGCCTGGCGACTCAGTAGACGTGCCGAACACGTTGCCCAACGTGCCTGGCGAGTCAGTAGACGTGCCGAACACGCTGCCAAACGTGCCTGGAGATGCGGTGCTGGAGTCCTGTAAGGGGGAATCGTCGGAGGAGGGGGGTTGCAGTTGTGCAACGTGCCTGGCGACTCAGTAGACGTGCCGAACACGTTGCCCAACGTGCCTGGCGAGTCAGTAGACGTGCCGAACACGCTGCCAAACGTGCCTGGAGATGCGGTGCTGGAGTCCTGTAAGGGGGAATCGTCGGAGGAGGGGGGTTGCAGTTGTGCAACGTGCCTGGCGACTCAGTAGACGTGCCGAACACGTTGCCCAACGTGCCTGGCGAGTCAGTAGACGTGCCGAACACGCTGCCCAACGTGCCTGGCGAGTCAGTAGACGTGCCGAACACGCTGCCAAACGTGCCTGGAGATGCGGTGTTGGAGTAGAGAGAGGGGGGGTGTAGGGGGGGGGGGGTGTATTTCGTTCAAGCGGTCCGAAACTTTAGCCTTGGGGGTAATCGAGGTCGCTGAACACGAATCTGAAGTTGATCAATCGATATCGATCGATAATATCGATTTTTCGTGTATTTCGTCCAAGCGGTCCGAAACTTTAGCCTTGGGGGTAATCGAGGTCGCTGAACACGAATCTGAAGTTGATCAATCGATATCGATCGATAATATCGATTTTTCGTGTATTTCGTTCAAGCGGTCCGAAACTTTAGCCTTGGGGGTAATCGAGGTCGCTGAACACGAATCTGAAGTTGATCAATCGATATCGATCGATAATATCGATTTTTCGTGTATTTCGTTCAAGCGGTCCGAAACTTTAGCCTTGGGGGTAATCGAGGTCGCTGAACACGAATCTGAAGTTGATCAATCGATATCGATCGATAATATCGATTTTTCGTGTATTTCGTTAAAGCGGTCCGAAACTTTAGCCTTGGGGGTAATCGAGGTCGCTGAACACGAATCTGAAGTTGATCAATCGATATCGATCGATAATATCGATTTTTCGTGTATTTCGTCCAAGCGGTCCGAAACTTTAGCCTTGGGGGTAATCGAGGTCGCTGAACACGAATCTGAAGTTGATCAATCGATATCGATCGATAATATCGATTTTTCGTGTATTTCGTTCAAGCGGTCCGAAACTTTAGCCTTGGGGGTAATCGAGGTCGCTGAACACGAATCTGAAGTTGATCAATCGATATCGATCGATAATATCGATTTTTCGTGTATTTCGTCCAAGCGGTCCGAAACTTTAGCCTTGGGGGTAATCGAGGTCTCTGAACAAGAATCTGAAGTTGATCAATCGATATCGATCGATAATATCGATTTTTCGTGTATTTCGTTCAAGCGGTCCGAAACTTTAGCCTTGGGGGTAATCGAGGTCGCTGAACACGAATCTGAAGTTGATCAATCGATATCGGTCGATATTATCGATCTTTTGTGGATGCCATTCAAGCGGTGTGAAATTTAAGGCGTGTAGGTGATGGAGGTCATCATCATCCTTCTTCCTTCTATATAATAAGCCGCTAAGGGGAGTGTAACTTCTGTCAGTCTGTACGGGATGCCGTGTCAGTCCAGGGCGACGTGTTTGTCCTGTCTGTCCAGGAGAAGTCCAGTAACGATATGCCTCTATCCGGTGTTGGAGGAGTGCGAGGGAAGTGTGAGGGGAAAATCGGTGACGATGACATCGACAGCCTTAGTCACCGTTACCTACCGTACCCTACCATAATCGGCTGAAATTTCAAAGAAGGATGTTAGATCCGTGATCAGCACGCTAATTAACCACCCCCCCCTAGGCGAAGTGTGGGAGAAGTTTTTTTTCGTAGCTCTACTCTACCTCTGGAGTGAGCGATCTCTAAGCAGGAGGGTGCAGACACTGCACTCTACTTCCCTTCAGTGCTTTTTCTCAAGAATTATTGACTTGACGTCTTGAATTTAAAACTACGCGGGTGTTTTGAATCTAGGCGGGACCTAATCGAAACGCAGTGGCGCTCTCTGACTTTGCCGACGGATTCATTTTCTCCTAATCAAAGCGCGGTGGCGCTCTCTGACGTCTTCGACGGATTCATTTTCTATTTCGAGGAGTTTGACTTGCTTTTCGGGTGTTTCGCTTTTGATTAGCCTCATTGATTACGCTGCGATCCGTTGAACAGCTGAAGGAGGCATCCTGATATCGCTGATGAAGGGGGGGGGGGGTGAGACAACGGCTCGATGATTCGTTTCAGTCAGAGGCTGAATCATTTTATCAGCAAAATCGCTCCGAAGAAATCAAACTGTTGAAAAAGTCCGGGTGAAATGGTTAGAAGTTCGAGCGTGAGTGTCTTCTGTTGTTTTTGATCGTTTCTGATGTTCGGCTCGCGTCTTCTGACGTCTTCGACGATTTCGTTTTCTATTTCGAGGAGTTTGACTTGCTTTTTGGGTGTTTCGCTTTTGATTAGCCTCATTGATTACGCTGCGATCAGGTGAACAGCTGAAGGAGGCATCGTGATATCGCTGATGAAGGGGGGGGGTGAGACAACGGCTCGATGATTCGTTTCAGTCAGAGGCTGAGTCATTTTATCAGCAAAATCGCTCCGAAGAAATCAAACTGCTGAAAAAGTCCGGGTGAAATGGTTAGAAGTTCGAGCGTGATTGTCTTCTTTTGTTTTTGATCGTTTCTGATGTTCTGTACGCGTCTTTTGACGTCTTCGACGGATTCTGTTTCTATCTCGAGGAGTTTGTCGTCCAATATGCTATGGCGATCCTGATCAGTAGCTGCCGTGCTGCAGCGTAATACGAGAAATGGCTGCAGGATTCGTGTTTATCACCCCAAATAGCCCCCTTAGCACTGGGGAGAATCGGTGATGATGACATCGACAGCCTTTGTCACCGTTACCTACCGTACCCTACCATAATCGGCTGAAATTTCAAAGAAGGATGTTAGATTCGTGATCAGCACGCTAATTAATCCCCCCTAGGGGAAGTGTGGGCGAAGTTTTTGGGAGTGTTGGCGAGGTCGAAGTTCGTTTTCAGAACTTCGATCGCCGTCAATTGATACTGATCAAATTATGGGGAGCAAAAAAGCAGAAAATACCCGAGCGTCTTCTTCGTGCCAGGGGATTCAGAAGACGTGCGCAGTACGTCGCATGACGTTTCAAAGACGTCGCTCAACGTGTTTGGGGATTCAGGTGGACGTGCCGAAGGCATCGTCCAATATGCCTGGGGATTCAGGAGACGTGCCGAAGACGTCGTCAGCTAAGGGGGATCATTGAGGGGAACCAGTACCAGTAATGGGGGAACGTTTCACCAAGGAGAACCAGTAGCGTGGAACCAATAGATCGCCCTATCATACTATATACTGCACGTACTGAGAGCCTTTTGTACTCCTAGGTAGGGAAAAAGCTGTACAAGTAGACCAGGTAGCTTGATGTTATTGTCCTTAGCTTAGAGATACTGCAACATCGCGCGAAGCGCGCAAGTGCGAGGCACGCCGATAGGCGTGACGGAGCACTTGTATGAATAACGTTAAAGTTAGCTCCATTATTCAATAATTTTCATCGTCCTGCTATCTAATCTGGCAAACGGGTGACTCTCAGATAATTCCAAAACCTCTGAAGAAAGCCATTTTCCAGTATGATGGAACCTATAAAACACAAAAAAGTGGCGTTATTCAATCCCTGCTTGGTAGAGTTAGGATGCACCACGCATCCTAGTTTTACGGGATATCATTGAGGCAATTTGAACGCATATTTGTCCTCCACAATGACCTTTGGGGCTAGCTGTGATAGACGGCTGAGGGTTTTATCCTTTACAGACAAGTAAGGTACCAATTCGTCTATATAATAAGCCGTTCTTCTATATAATAAGCCGCTAACGTCTGTACGGGGCGGAGCGTCTGTACGGGGCGGAGCGTCTGTACGGGGGAGAGCGTCTGTACGGGGGAGAGCGTCTGTACGGGGGAGAGCGTCTGTACGGGGCGGAGTGTCTGTCCAGGGGGGGATCAGTGACGGTCTGCCTGGCCATCTGGGTGCTGAACTGTGAGGGGGAATCGTGGGGGGAGGGGGGTTGCAGTTGTGCAACGTGCCTGGCGACTCAGTAGACGTGCCGAACACGTTGCCCAACGTGCCTGGCGAGTCAGTAGACGTGCCGAACACGCTGCCAAACGTGCCTGGAGATGCGGTGCTGGAGTCCTGTAAGGGGGAATCGTCGGAGGAGGGGGTTGCAGTTGTGCAACGTGCCTGGCGACTCAGTAGACGTGCCGAACACGTTGCCCAACGTGCCTGGCGAGTCAGTAGACGTGCCGAACACGCTGCCAAACGTGCCTGGAGATGCGGTGCTGGAGTCCTGTAAGGGGGAATCGTCGGAGGAGGGGGGTTGCAGTTGTGCAACGTGCCTGGCGACTCAGTAGACGTGCCGAACACGTTGCCCAACGTGCCTGGCGAGTCAGTAGACGTGCCGAACACGCTGCCCAACGTGCCTGGCGAGTCAGTAGACGTGCCGAACACGCTGCCAAACGTGCCTGGAGATGCGGTGTTGGAGTAGAGAGAGGGGGGGTGTAGGGGGGGGGGGGGTGTATTTCGTTCAAGCGGTCCGAAACTTTAGCCTTGGGGGTAATCGAGGTCGCTGAACACGAATCTGAAGTTGATCAATCGATATCGATCGATAATATCGATTTTTCGTGTATTTCGTCCAAGCGGTCCGAAACTTTAGCCTTGGGGGTAATCGAGGTCGCTGAACACGAATCTGAAGTTGATCAATCGATATCGATCGATAATATCGATTTTTCGTGTATTTCGTTCAAGCGGTCCGAAACTTTAGCCTTGGGGGTAATCGAGGTCGCTGAACACGAATCTGAAGTTGATCAATCGATATCGATCGATAATATCGATTTTTCGTGTATTTCGTTCAAGCGGTCCGAAACTTTAGCCTTGGGGGTAATCGAGGTCGCTGAACACGAATCTGAAGTTGATCAATCGATATCGATCGATAATATCGATTTTTCGTGTATTTCGTTAAAGCGGTCCGAAACTTTAGCCTTGGGGGTAATCGAGGTCGCTGAACACGAATCTGAAGTTGATCAATCGATATCGATCGATAATATCGATTTTTCGTGTATTTCGTCCAAGCGGTCCGAAACTTTAGCCTTGGGGGTAATCGAGGTCGCTGAACACGAATCTGAAGTTGATCAATCGATATCGATCGATAATATCGATTTTTCGTGTATTTCGTTCAAGCGGTCCGAAACTTTAGCCTTGGGGGTAATCGAGGTCGCTGAACACGAATCTGAAGTTGATCAATCGATATCGATCGATAATATCGATTTTTCGTGTATTTCGTCCAAGCGGTCCGAAACTTTAGCCTTGGGGGTAATCCTCTATATAATAAGCCGCTAACGTCTGTACGGGGCGGAGCGTCTGTACGGGGCGGAGCGTCTGTACGGGGGAGAGCGTCTGTACGGGGGAGAGCGTCTGTACGGGGGAGAGCGTCTGTACGGGGCGGAGTGTCTGTCCAGGGGGGGATCAGTGACGGTCTGCCTGGCCATCTGGGTGCTGAACTGTGAGGGGGAATCGTGGGGGGAGGGGGGGTTGCAGTTGTGCAACGTGCCTGGCGACTCAGTAGACGTGCCGAACACGTTGCCCAACGTGCCTGGCGAGTCAGTAGACGTGCCGAACACGCTGCCAAACGTGCCTGGAGATGCGGTGCTGGAGTCCTGTAAGGGGGAATCGTCGGAGGAGGGGGGTTGCAGTTGTGCAACGTGCCTGGCGACTCAGTAGACGTGCCGAACACGTTGCCCAACGTGCCTGGCGAGTCAGTAGACGTGCCGAACACGCTGCCAAACGTGCCTGGAGATGCGGTGCTGGAGTCCTGTAAGGGGGAATCGTCGGAGGAGGGGGGTTGCAGTTGTGCAACGTGCCTGGCGACTCAGTAGACGTGCCGAACACGTTGCCCAACGTGCCTGGCGAGTCAGTAGACGTGCCGAACACGCTGCCCAACGTGCCTGGCGAGTCAGTAGACGTGCCGAACACGCTGCCAAACGTGCCTGGAGATGCGGTGTTGGAGTAGAGAGAGGGGGGGTGTAGGGGGGGGGGGTGTATTTCGTTCAAGCGGTCCGAAACTTTAGCCTTGGGGGTAATCGAGGTCGCTGAACACGAATCTAAAGTTGATCAATCGATATCGATCGATAATATCGATTTTTCGTGTATTTCGTCCAAGCGGTCCGAAACTTTAGCCTTGGGGGTAATCGAGGTCGCTGAACACGAATCTGAAGTTGATCAATCGATATCGATCGATAATATCGATTTTTCGTGTATTTCGTTCAAGCGGTCCGAAACTTTAGCCTTGGGGGTAATCGAGGTCGCTGAACACGAATCTGAAGTTGATCAATCGATATCGATCGATAATATCGATTTTTCGTGTATTTCGTTCAAGCGGTCCGAAACTTTAGCCTTGGGGGTAATCGAGGTCGCTGAACACGAATCTGAAGTTGATCAATCGATATCGATCGATAATATCGATTTTTCGTGTATTTCGTTAAAGCGGTCCGAAACTTTAGCCTTGGGGGTAATCGAGGTCGCTGAACACGAATCTGAAGTTGATCAATCGATATCGATCGATAATATCGATTTTTCGTGTATTTCGTCCAAGCGGTCCGAAACTTTAGCCTTGGGGGTAATCGAGGTCGCTGAACACGAATCTGAAGTTGATCAATCGATATCGATCGATAATATCGATTTTTCGTGTATTTCGTTCAAGCGGTCCGAAACTTTAGCCTTGGGGGTAATCGAGGTCGCTGAACACGAATCTGAAGTTGATCAATCGATATCGATCGATAATATCGATTTTTCGTGTATTTCGTCCAAGCGGTCCGAAACTTTAGCCTTGGGGGTAATCGAGGTCTCTGAACACGAATCTGAAGTTGATCAATCGATATCGATCGATAATATCGATTTTTCGTGTATTTCGTTCAAGCGGTCCGAAACTTTAGCCTTGGGGGTAATCGAGGTCGCTGAACACGAATCTGAAGTTGATCAATCGATATCGATCGATAATATCGATTTTTCGTGTATTTCGTCCAAGCGGTCCGAAACTTTAGCCTTGGGGGTAATCGAGGTCTCTGAACACGAATCTGAAGTTGATCAATCGATATCGATCGATAATATCGATTTTTCGTGTATTTCGTTCAAGCGGTCCGAAACTTTAGCCTTGGGGGTAATCGAGGTCGCTGAACACGAATCTGAAGTTGATCAATCGATATCGGTCGATATTATCGATCTTTTGTGGATGCCATTCAAGCGGTGTGAAATTTAAGGCGTGTAGGTGATGGAGGTCATCATCATCCTTCTTCCTTCTATATAATAAGCCGCTAAGGGGAGTGTAACTTCTGTCAGTCTGTACGGGATGCCGTGTCAGTCCAGGGCGACGTGTTTGTCCTGTCTGTCCAGGAGGGGTCCAGTAACGATATGCCTCTATCCGGTGTTGGAGGAGTGCGAGGGAAGTGTGAGGGGAAAATCGGTGACGATGACATCGACAGCCTTAGTCACCGTTACCTACCGTACCCTACCATAATCGGCTGAAATTTCAAAGAAGGATGTTAGATCCGTGATCAGCACGCTAATTAACCACCCCCCCCCCCTAGGCGAAGTGTGGGAGAAGTTTTTTTTCGTAGCTCTACTCTACCTCTGGAGTGAGCGATCTCTAAGCAGGAGGGTGCAGACACTGCACTCTACTTCCCTTCAGTGCTTTTTCTCAAGAATTATTGACTTGACGTTTTGAATTTAAAACTACGCGGGTGTTTTGAATCTAGGCGGGACCTAATCGAAACGCAGTGGCGCTCTCTGACTTTGCCGACGGATTCATTTTCTCCTAATCAAAGCGCGGTGGCGCTCTCTGACGTCTTCGACGGATTCATTTTCTATTTCGAGGAGTTTGACTTGCTTTTCGGGTGTTTCGCTTTTGATTAGCCTCATTGATTACGCTGCGATCCGTTGAACAGCTGAAGGAGGCATCCTGATATCGCTGATGAAGGGGGGGGGTGAGACAACGGCTCGATGATTCGTTTCAGTCAGAGGCTGAGTCATTTTATCAGCAAAATCGCTCCGAAGAAATCAAACTGTTGAAAAAGTCCGGGTGAAATGGTTAGAAGTTCGAGCGTGAGTGTCTTCTGTTGTTTTTGATCGTTTCTGATGTTCGGCTCGCGTCTTCTGACGTCTTCGACGATTTCGTTTTCTATTTCGAGGAGTTTGACTTGCTTTTTGGGTGTTTCGCTTTTGATTAGCCTCATTGATTACGCTGCGATCAGGTGAACAGCTGAAGGAGGCATCGTGATATCGCTGATGAAGGGGGGGGGGGGGTGAGACAACGGCTCGATGATTCGTTTCAGTCAGAGGCTGAGTCATTTTATCAGCAAAATCGCTCCGAAGAAATCAAACTGCTGAAAAAGTCCGGGTGAAATGGTTAGAAGTTCGAGCGTGATTGTCTTCTTTTGTTTTTGATCGTTTCTGATGTTCTGTACGCGTCTTTTGACGTCTTCGACGGATTCTGTTTCTATCTCGAGGAGTTTGTCGTCCAATATGCTATGGCGATCCTGATCAGTAGCTGCCGTGCTGCAGCGTAATACGAGAAATGGCTGCAGGATTCGTGTTTATCACCCCAAATAGCCCCCTTAGCACTGGGGAGAATCGGTGATGATGACATCGACAGCCTTTGTCACCGTTACCTACCGTACCCTACCATAATCGGCTGAAATTTCAAAGAAGGATGTTAGATTCGTGATCAGCACGCTAATTAATCCCCCCTAGGGGAAGTGTGGGCGAAGTTTTTGGGAGTGTTGGCGAGGTCGAAGTTCGTTTTCAGAACTTCGATCGCCGTCAATTGATACTGATCAAATTATGGGGAGCAAAAAAGCAGAAAATACCCGAGCGTCTTCTTCGTGCCAGGGGATTCAGAAGACGTGCGCAGTACGTCGCATGACGTTTCAAAGACGTCGCTCAACGTGTTTGGGGATTCAGGTGGACGTGCCGAAGGCATCGTCCAATATGCCTGGGGATTCAGGAGACGTGCCGAAGACGTCGTCAGCTAAGGGGGATCATTGAGGGGAACCAGTACCAGTAATGGGGGAACGTTTCACCAAGGAGAACCAGTAGCGTGGAACCAATAGATCGCCCTATCATACTATAAACTGCACGTACTGAGAGCCTTTTGTACTCCTAGGTAGGGAAAAAGCTGTACAAGTAGACCAGGTAGCTTGATGTTATTGTCCTTAGCTTAGAGATACTGCAACATCGCGCGAAGCGCGCAAGTGCGAGGCACGCCGATAGGCGTGACGGAGCACTTGTATGAATAACGTTAAAGTTAGCTCCATTATTCAATAATTTTCATCGTCCTGCTATCTAATCTGGCAAACGGGTGACTCTCAGATAATTCCAAAACCTCTGAAGAAAGCCATTTTCCAGTATGATGGAACCTATAAAACACAAAAAAGTGGCGTTATTCAATCCCTGCTTGGTAGAGTTAGGATGCACCACGCATCCTAGTTTTACGGGATATCATTGAGGCAATTTGAACGCATATTTGTCCTCCACAATGACCTTTGGGGCTAGCTGTGATAGACGGCTGAGGGTTTTATCCTTTACAGACAAGTAAGGTACCAATTCGTCCAACCCGGAGGGATGGATGGTTTTGTTGGTCTGAGCGGGAGCACAACCAAGAAACTAGATTTAGAATGCAAGCAAGAGCCGTATAGCTTCCTAGGGCTGCGCTATAAGGAACCTGCCAGCCATGGCCTGTACAAGGACAAAAGATCGGCGTTAATGAATTACGTGCTCCAGTGCATTAATGCCGAACTTTCAGCACTACTTCTACGGTCCCTATCGCCCCGACGACACCGTCATATCCATAGTATTGTCGAAGCTACAGTTCGGTTCTGTGTACTGCAGAAAGAGAGAAACTGGAGGCTCATCCCTCTCAGAACCACTTCGATGCATCCATCCACAAAGCGATCACACTTCCACTTTTGCCCGATGACGTGAGCCCTCGAGGTCCGAGTGATCGCACTCCTCTGATGCGGCTCTCAAAGGACAATATGACGAAGAATGGAAGCATTTGATTGGGGATGCCAACAAGCTGTACACGATTGGTGCAGCGCAAAGTTTGTGGAAGAGAGTGTTGCTCGTTGTTATTTTCTTTTAGAGGTAAAGGTGCCTTAGATCAGTCGTAGGATGCGCCGCGCATCCTACTTCTACGTGATATTGTGTGAACAGTTTGAATGTAGACTTCATCTATGCAATGACTGCCATGGATGAAACAGTGAGAAGACTTAGCGTTCAATCCATTCCGATAAGTACGCAGCTATGGCACCTAATCATTGACCGAAGAAGGACCACGGGCATTGCCGGCCCAGGCGAGATTTCAAGTCGTAAACACTGATTGGAGTCCTGTGAATTCTTCTGAATCTTTCAAATAAGGAAAAACAGACGATTTGAGCGCGAGAAGTACCGAAGATGGATTGGTGCTTTGCAGTATGTAGACCGAACTTCCTACTGAGTGTCCTCATTCACTCCTAAATAAAGGACAAGGGTAAGAGATTAAGCATGGTTTCACACAGTTCCTATTTGTGATGCGCCGCGCATTTTATTCCCGCGGGTAATCGCAGTGTCAATTCAAAGCTGACCTGGGTCATAACAGAGCGCACGGAGCGCTGACAGAGCAAGTTCAAACTGTCGTATGCACCTCACTCCAGTTTTCTGCTTTCTCGCCAGGCCAACCAACCTTCCACTCATCCGAGGTCGACAAGTTGGTACCATACTTACTATGGAGGATAAAACAGACTTTTTCATCAAGCCAAAGGCCTAATATGCATTTAAGCAGCCTTCACAACCTCCCGTAAAAGCACACTGCCTGGCGCATCCCAAAAAGGATTGATTAGCGCCGTCCTTTATCCTTTAATTGGGCTATGCAATGGAGGTACCCAGCCGATGTCGGATCAGTATTTCATCCTTCCTAGATAATGCAGGCGCCAATAGGGATTGAAGTCTTGGTTCACCTAGACGGAAACTGAACCATGGACCTTGATTTCGAGTGGTACGCGACCCCCGTCGCCGCCAGAAACTGTGCAACCGCTCCTAAATAACAATATAATTGCTAAAATTATAGAAGTCGTGAAAGATAAGAATATTTGGGTATGAGCGGCAAAACCTAACGCATGTGTGGGAGGGAAAAAGCTTTCGATAGAAAAACTCTAATAGGAAATCAGATGGGCCACGAAGAATTGGCACACGCTGGTACCCGCACAAAATTTGATGAGTTGTCATGAAGTGGCAATAAACGGAAAGCAAAAATTCATGCCGGTCCGTGAAGCTGCACTACTTCGCTCTCAAACGCAGTCAATTCAAACTGTGTCTGAGAACATAATGGCTTCGAAGAGCATATAATACTGGGGCGATGTTGTTCAGCGTTTCCCCGCCGACATCTTCTAATGCTCTCTTCTGTGCGCTTACTCAAAATGCTCGAATGAAAATGAACTGGAATGAGATGAGTGCCTACGTTAGAGCACGAAGTCCAGCAATGCGACAGAGGTCAAGCGTATCGTCGAAGGAAACGGCCATCGTAAAGCGAGAATCATCAGCCAACGCTGATGTCCGTCGGCTTTCACTCTAAAATGCCCGCCGAAAAGCCGGCCGACTCCTGGCACCACTGCCCACGAACAACAACCCGCGTAGTTGAATTTCTGCGATCAAAAGCGTTGCCTTCCGACTGGCTATACAGATCGTCGAGCTTTGCCCTTTACATAGACGACGGCCACTCAAAGACATGCACGAATGCATCAGGAGCAGCTGAGAATCATCCAGAAAATATGGTTTCTTTTGAGAAGCACGACAGGCTTGTGGCTCAACTGTCTTTTCTTGTGTACTTCTCCAAACCGTCACCAAAGCTCTTTCAAATCCCTCAAAATTACACAGCTCTGTATTAGGTTCTTTTTCTGGAACACATTATATCTTTATGTATCTTTACTTTTTTTATGAGCTACAAGTGCGCAATCAAAAACAACCTAAAAAACTGATACAAGCAAAACGTGGCAAAAAAGAGATTCGTCGCGTTAAACACAATAGCTATGCAATGACGACGAAGACAACAAGAATAAGAATTGAAGGTATATCGCCATGTAACTCTACATGCTGAATAGCGAACGAAGCTAAAGAAATTGAGAAGCTCGAAAACAGACTTCTAAGCGGTAGCCCCGAAGGTTAAAGGAAGACTGAGAATGAAAAGGAACAGCACATACGTTCTACCGCTTTCAGCCAACAACAGCTTGCCCAGTACGGGTTCTTTTTTCTGCTTTTCTTCCATTGCCTATTTGTTTTGCTGCTTATGAGGGTTTATGAGTGAGTTCTACTACTATAAACAGGCCAATTTCATGTTTAGCCCTTCGATTAGAGAGTCACTCGATATCGCGGGTTAGTGCTGATAGGCCATATTGTGAACCTTACGGGTGATCAAACGAGTGGTGTAAGACGAGCATCCTACCCAGGAAGCAGAGTGTGAGGGTTCAAGTTCCATCCGATGCAAGAGCCTCGGTAGCATCTATCTAGCAGGACATTATCAGCTTATGGACATTATCACTTCTCATTTCTTGTTGGCTTCAAATGATTTCATGAGAATAGTCCAATGCTAAGCAAAAGACGAACTTTAAAATAATGGTTCAAGATTTCAGTTTTACTGGAAAATTTCGCAGTTTCCTAAGAATTGATTTCTAAGAACTGTTATGAGAAGCAATCGAAATCATGAGCTCTCCGAGGGTCGTATACACCATGTTTTATAGCCTCATGGAGGTCTGAATGCTTCTGATTCAACCGCGAAAGTGCAAACCAGCCGCCTTTCAACGCGACGCAATTCAGCACAAAGGTGTTAAAAAAATGTGTGGAAGGGGCAAAAGCGGAAGGCGTCACCAATGAAATTCGCCTCGGCCAGACGAAATTTGCTGAAAATGGAGCACACGGCCCCAAGGCACATACTAGACTAGAAGTAAAAGAGGAGAAGTCGCGGACAATTCTATATTCCCCTTCTAGCAGCTTTATCTTGAGGGATTTTTAATCCAAATTCAAAAACCGTGAGTGGCCCGCAACGGAAGATGTCTTCGTTTAGGAAAACACTTCTGCAGGAAACATTGCGTTTGCTCTTTATTCCGACTCGCGGAATCAAGCCTGTTCAAAATCCTGAACTGGGACCGCGCTGTCAGAAACTCGGAGTTAACTGACACCAGAATTTCATTGAAAAATAACTGGCTTGTTTTTCCACTAGTTACGACAAGTCAATTTATGGGCCAAATACACAATCAGACGTATTCAGGATAATTCGTAAAAATGCGTCGCTGCTCCTCCCAGTGGGTTCGACCAACGTTGACCTCTGTCCTATTTTCATTCGAAGAGATCAGAGACACTGTCGCATTGACCCGGTAATTGAAAATTACGTGGGCCGGCCATGTAATGCGTTTCGCAGACACCGGCTGGACAAGGGCCGTCACCCACTTGATTCCGCGGGGTGTCAAGAGAACATCAGGACGCCTACCAACGCCTTGGTCGGACTTCTTCGTGGAAGCCCTGAGCGAACGATATAACGCTCTTTGCGTTCCTCGAGCGAGGAACGCGAAGACCGTTATCCATTGGAGCACTCTGGCACGAGAAAGCGACGAGTGGACACGTTACTGGCGCCCGCTCCAGCAACCGAGCAACTCGACGATCAACAGAACACCCGTGATATAGATGATGCGCTACCGTAATGCCTCTATCTTTCATTGTGAAGGTTCCTTAATATGCGACCAGTTAAGAGCAACTTTTGACGAAGCAAGGGGCATCCTCGACAAATTCTGAACATCGAACCTGCTAATTTTCAAGCAGCCTCCTTCCTACATCCACCGTTTTGCTTATTCGCTCTGCATCAAGAAGTGATGCTAGGACTGTTTTGGTGTATATGTTCAAGCCGTACTATCTAAGCATGACTATTACTGTAATTGACGAGCTGCACACAAAAACTGCTATAAATAATCACGATTAGATTTCGGTGCCTGATGTTTTTGCCGCAATTTCTCGGAGAAATGGAGTAGGGCTATCCGTTTCCTCCTTGCGTAGAGCAGCCTTTCCTCATTAGAGCGAGCACTCGAAAACCCACTGTATTACTTTAGAGAGCATGAACCAGCGTAGTATTGAATGATGCCCGAAGTTGAACCCCAGCTGCCCTTTCCAAAGGTAGTACGGAAGTCAACGGCTATAGACGTACGGCAATTTTTTTCTTCAACAACAACGAGAGGAATCTGAGCAATTTGAAGGCAGTTGTTCCGCGCTGTGCAACAGCACGACTTCTAAAGAGGGAAGCGACCCATTCGCATCTGGTGCAAATTATCCGTGGACAAGGTTTTACCAGGCACATCGCCTGGTAAAACCTTGCCCACCCGCCGGGTGTTCATCGAAGGCATGTCGTAACTCCTCCGGGACACTTCCTTGTTGATTCTTCCTCACGTCATATGCGTCACCGGATATCGGACACGGAAAAGACATATGCAGGCTCTAAGGCCGCACAAAATCTGTGAACTGACCGTGATACTAGTCACATTCTGAGCTGGCCAGGAAGAGGTACGGCGAGAAAAGGAATGGCTCTTTTGATAGAGGGTGTCATGATAACTCACAACATATGATTACAATGAGAGCATTTCATAAAGGATGAGCTTGCTTCAATGTGAGAGCTATACATGGTTTTCGTCGAATTTCTAAGAACGTCCGATGCGTTAACCTCTGTACGTGAAAACACTTTCAGATTCTGAATACGAGTTTGGAATGGACAGTGGCTTGTGCAATGCATTCATCAATAAAGTAAAACATTTCATACTAACAAATCCACTGGATTCAGAGCCATTTCGTAGAGATGCACATATAATACAATAAGAGCCAAACTTCAATTCGTGCTCGATATCTTTTAGGCACTCCTGTCGACTGTATCCTATGCGTCTGCATGAATAACTGCAAGGCGTACTCGTCACTTCTTCATTTGCTTGTAACCTACAATACCGTCTTGCAGGGCGCATTAATTATTTAGAGTTGAAACAGTTGAGGGGTCACCAAAGCAGTGAGCCTCCAGCAGAGTAGAAAAACCAATGAAGAGGACAAAGAGTTTCCGGCTCTCTGCCCATCATTCCGACCATTGTTCTTCTCGCCCACACGTGCGCGTTAGAATGTTGAGGACTTCGCAGTCTAGGCCGACAAGCGGCAATCGGGAAAAATCGACAGAACCTTTCCGGCAGGAACATGGCTTAACATTGGTGATTGATAACCAATCTAAAAATTGACCCCCCCCACTGTTGACAGTGAGAAGTACATAGGTGCTTTTGAAAGGATGCAGCAGTTGAGAGAAAGGTGGAAAATAAGCCAGTGGAAACCAATGGACGAATAACTAACAACACTCTTCCAGACAGCCGATGTCTGGTTCTAGCATAGGTTAATAATGACAACTCCTTCGGGCGGTGGAAGCAGGAATCTTTCCGCGACTTTACTCGAGTCAGGCGCATCTCCTAATTTAAAAAAGGAATGACTGAAGGAACAAATGACTCCTCAGTCATTTGTACCTTCAGTCATTCCTCTCACCATATATATGCTATCTGTTTCAGCCTTATGCTTTGTAGGTGGTAGTGCCAGTGCCTTCAGAAAATCTTAACTTTGTGACACATGGTAATTTCTTCAATCTTTTCGATACTGCAGAATTTTCAGCCTCTTCTCGAGCTGCGCTATTTTCATTTTCAGCAATTAGCTCTTTTCTTTAAAAAAATTGTGCCAGGCTTGGTTGGCATGAGCGAGAAGCAAACCAAGAACATCATTAAACCTGCATGTGGCAGCCGGCATCTCTGCTTATGGGCTAAGTTGAAGCGGTGCTGGGACGAATGAATGATAGAGCGGACTGTTCTCGGCTCTTCAAAGCCCTGGAGAAGGTGGACGTGCAGAAGGCTTATCCTAGCAAAGGCAGCACGGCAATCTCGGATCTTCTGCATAAAAAGCATGCCCTAGTTGTTGGAGCAACACCGAATAAGGTATAATGGCGGTAGGCCGTGATATACTCCTTGAAGAGTTTGGACAGGACACAGGGTGATGGAAAAGTGGCTGACGCCCTTCTCGAATAAATCCACTACCAACAAGGGATTCCATTTGACACCGATCCTATTTCAATCATTCACTAAAAGGAACCACCATTCGTACCGATTCACTGTGAGCGATTGACGCCATCCACGATCCCGGCAAGAAATCTTCCTCGAGGGTGGACCAAACAGCGCTGGGAGAGCGAAAGCGGTAGCTGGCAGCTCAGAATTAATGACCGACGAAAAAGCGGCTTGCACGGCATGATAAGCAAATATTTCACGCGAAATGGACAAATGGCCGATCCGCTCCGTCAAAGATCTGCAAGGCGGCCTGGACCCAGCCCACACGTAAGTATTTTGCGGAAGGGAGGTCGCTTGTTAGCAGCACTTCAAAAGCGCGAATTTCGATTCCTGTCCCGATGGAGTTGCAGCGAACAAAACAGCCAGAGTCTATATTTGGCCACGCATTGGCTGCGAATCGTCACGGACCGGACCAGATGAAACCTCGGCGATGAAGGCCCGACGCCCCTAATGTCATGTAAATAAAACGTCAGCAATGTCGCGAAACGACGCGCATAATAAACACTGACAGTGCTGCGGACGTGTGCACTTAGGCGCCGCATGGAAAAGGGGCGTAATCGAAAAATTTTCTCCACTTGGTTGCCCCGAGATGAGAAAAAGCATGCAGGGCCCACCACATATGTAGTGGTGGGCTTCGTTGAGGTTGTGCTGGCCACGGAAGGAATAACATTACTATCCGAATCCTGTACGATTAGAGCTATAGCTTTTCGCACCCATCCTAGTGTGGGGACATCTTCTCTGACTCTTAAACAACTGGGGAAATGAAGGCACACCGGTTTACAATGGAAATATTGTCAAATGACCTGAGAGTAAACATCCTTCGCAATTTTATAATTGAGAGATGCGAAGTACTGTGATTACATTTGTTTCGCTTTTCTAGCGATCCCACTCCGACAGGAATAGATCCAGTCGTTGTATGATACGTGAATCACGACGGCGAATGCGTTTGACTCAAAAGTTGCCACAAGAGAAGGTCGCGATAACAAGCTCAAAAGAAGAGAAAACAAAACACACCACATTATGATGGAAAAGACTAGAATGGGCAGCACTTTCCCAGGTAATCCTAAAGAACGGTAAAAGGAGTGTGACCCTTTTAGCTGTGCTGAGCAAAAAATCCGGTTAATTTTCATTTTGTAGTTAAGGCAGAAAAGAATAGATGAAAATGAGCAACGTTAATAAACCTCTATGGAGAGCACCACCCAACCCACATTTACATACGGGATGTGGAGAAAAGAATTTGAATAAGTACATGGCCTATACAGTAACTTGCAGAGGCCTTTTAATAGACAATTCAGTGTTTCCTACCCAAATAGGGTTGGTACTATACTTGTGTTTATTCGACTATTTGAATAATTATTCGAATAATTTATTATATTCTATTATTCAAATGTGAAACTTTCTGGTTTTTAAATATTCGATTTCGAACGAATACTCAAAGATCAAGAAGTTTAGAACATTCGAGAACCAGGACTTATTGATTAAATTATTCGAATGGTCGCTTAAGCACAAATATATTTGGCACCAAATCATCGATCCGGAGGAAGGGAATCTTAACAGAACTTAGCTAATAACTAAGCAATTAATCATAATAGAAGACATTCAAGTCATTTTCTTTCAGCCTCGAGTGGTTGCTACCAAGGATGTAATCTGTTGTATGATGTCTTGATGCGATCAACACTCTAGTGCAGGGAGAGACTCGAACTCCATCCCTGTTTACCGAGCAGGGTGCTCTCTGCAATTACACCATCGATGCTGCTTGACTGAGTGCCTAATAATAAAGGAAAAATGGCGGCGTTATTCCATCATTTTTGGGATGCGCCACGCATTTTTCTTCTACGGGATGTCGTGGAAGCGAGTTTGAATGCGAAATGCGGAATATTTCGCCATACATCGACTTGCAATGACCAGACGAATAGACAGGTCAGCGCTTTGCCCTTCCCAGGCATGCCTGGTACTAATTCACCGACTCCAAAGAAATGGAACGCTTAGTTGGCCTGGATGAGAAATCCGAATCGAGAACCTGATATCGTGAGAAGCGACAGCCGGCACCTCCTCCGACTGCACTACGCGTGCCCATAGTGCATAATAATACCAGGTAATATTCTTAATAAAGGATAATTTTAATGCTCAGCATAGTGGAGGTAACAAATTATGTATTTGAATGCCACAATTTTTTCTCAATTTGAACGCTAGTGTAGACACTCTTGTTCGAGGACTAGTTTTAACCGGAAGTGTTACATACATATAATATTTTTTGGCTTCATGAGGCTGTCTGATCCCACAATACAAATAACCTCAGTAGGTCGCATCTGTCACAGGAACTTCCGCACTACCATCTGTTGCTCGACATGCACAGAGCCATACCCAATCACCTGCGCAGAGTACAACCGACCAATTTTTCCTCGTTATCGATGGTAGGGCTATTAGCTTTCTATTTTTTGCGGGGTTTCATTATGTATTTAAATCCATCGTTTTAACTTTGAGCTAAGAATTTCAGCCGAAACGAATTTCTTGGGCAACACAATTTCCGTGTTCAAAATATACTGAGAGTGAGAGTTCTAGTTTCAATTTAAATGTCCTAAGGTCTAAGCGAAACGCTATGCTCTGTTGCTGCTTCTCTTCGCGATTGCGCCGTGTGCTTTCAGTTAGAATGAAAGCAGTTCTAAGTTTTGAAGACTTTGAACTTCTTCTTCTTTGCCAAAAATGCATGGCTTCATTTATTTTAACACAAAAACACAAAAAAGGAAGCATGAAGAAAATCAGTTGATTCTTCGCCATGCAGAAATCTAGAATTGAATCCTCGTATGGCGAGTGATGAATAAAACACTCTTTATTGTTGGCCCACACGACAGAATGAAAGAGCAAGATGATAGCCGCGCCACTTCACATAAACACAGTGGAATCTCTATGCAGGTATCCGCATAGCGAATAAAAGCGCAGATCGTTGAAAGGCCTTGCGCTATAGAGACCTCATGAAGTCCCAACAGAGGGTAGGAAAAGTGCGACAAGCGCCTCTTTGATTTGACGGCGAACACGTCATGAACTGGCGCAAAACCGATGACATGCACCACAGCTGAACCACTTCTCGGACCATTTTCTCACAAAAACGCCCGCCCGACAAATTTCTTCGGACAGCGCCTCCTTGAACGCAGCGCTCGGCTGCAAAGGAGAATGCGGGCTGCTGAAAGCCTGTGTGGCCAAAGCCGAACCCTACCTCGGTCTACGGAGAAAATGCCCAAATCTCACGGCGTGCGTTGCGTGCGGAGAAAATGCCATGGTCAACGTCAGCACACCAGAGCGTAGAGGATAGAGAGAACGTACAAAAGAAGACAATATCGTGTGTTAACTAGCAAAACTGCGATGATAAAGCAAACAACTGTGGGCGGTAAACGTCATTGAGGACACTCGAAATAATTTGGAAACTGATAGGAAAACCTTCATTCGAAGAGTCTTAACTGGCATAGTTAATCCGGTACTTCGCTAATCCAATTTCAGTAGCGTTTCAATCAAATTGAAGCTTCAATAAGAAGTGGATGCAAAGAAATTCATACATGAAAAATAAAAATTTGAAGCCAGCCATCTAAGGTACATCATTTTAGCAGTTCAATCTGAAGCTTTATCAGGATAAATTCTGAAGTATCTCTGGGCAGAAGGGCGAAAATGAAAAACACACACTGGTCACGGGCACGTAGTGGAAACACAAGCACTTGCAGCAAACTGATCGCCGGTTTCCCGTGTTCACAATAAATCACCGTAGGCCGGCAATTACTCTGCGGTTCACATCCAGACACCTGACTGGAACATCGAATTAGCAAGGTCTGTATAGAGGTGCGCTTAATCTGGACGTTCACAACACAGAAATATAGCGAAAAGCCTGTTCGAAATTTATCGGCCTTAAAAAATGCGAGAAACCGCGGTGCTATAAAATGCCGATAATCACGGGACTGGCAACTCCAGTTCTTGAATAGATGTGAGCCTAAATGGCAGAAAAACCGAGGCATACTCTCTATAAGTTACCATCCATTGATTACCCAAAATAAGTGCTTTCCTGCTTCTGTTAAATACAGACCGAAATACAAACGCTCAACGGCCGCAAAAGTTTGCTCAAAAATCAAGAAAGCTATGGTTGTTCATTTTCGCTGAAAAAACATGGGATAGCCACAATATGTCAGACCTTCTTATTGGTTCGAATAGGATCTCTTTCAACATGTACAGCCCTCAGGAGACTTCTGTGAAATGTAATTCTCCACAATCCTTCACGCACTGTGCACTCTACAATACCGCTCGCGCCGCACGGTCAAAAGTGGGCGAAAAAACGCCAACATAGCGTCGCAAAGCGTCGCACGCTCATAACTCCTTCAGATTTAGGTTTCTTGAATAAAGGTTGGTACCATTCGATTCGCCTCTTCGAGGTCTACACAAACATGTGTTAAACTTTACCGGAACACCCGTATTTTCGCCGTGGGTGGTCCAAAATTGGCTGGACGGGCGATTAGAGCAGCTTATTTCCCAGGATATGCGTGCTTTCGGAGTATCTCCAAGATGGCGTACGTCGCCAGTGCTCTGTCATGCCAGGAATGCTCCAAGAGTGCGCCGTGCACAATGCACACAGAACCTAACCTATCAATCGAGTGGGCGAGCGCATGTCCCCTGCGCTTCTATCTTCTCTCACTGGGAACTGCGACGTTTTCAAGACTATTTCGAGCCGTTTGGAGAATGTTATCAGAAATTCCATGCCATCCCACACAGGATTAGCTCCAATCTGTCCCAGCGAAACTTTGGTGTGCGCCGTGAACAATGCATACAGAATCCAACCTTTCAATCGAGGGGGGAAAAGCTTGTAGACTGAGCGTTTGGGGAGTTTTATCAGAAATTTCTTGCCGCCCTACTCAGGAATTGCTACAAGGCTGTCCAGCGAGCCTTTGGAGTGCGCCATTAACAATGCATACAGAATCGAACCTTTCAATCAAGGGGGGGGGGGCGACCGCTTGCAAATTGCACGCGCGGACGTGTTCGGAGCGCAATAACTCGTTCAAGTTCAAATCGCTTCGGCTGCAACTCGTGGGTCTTGTAGGAAGTAAAACGGTCTAGTAGTAAGCTAATGTAGAACGGTGTAGCTTAGGAATAGGCAATGTTACAGGGGTGCGAAAATGCAGGTGAGGCTTGTGTGAAGCATTTTTTTCCGAATTCCGTGGACCACTGTGAGAAGACGCCACAAGCTAACGGCCTTAAAATGCGTACGCGAACAGAGCGCTTAAGGTACTTTACGACGACGTGCTCGTAGCTCCTCAGCTGCCCAAACTGCTCAGCCTCAGCTGCCGTTTTAGAGTGGCGAAACCTAGCGGTTAGAGTTTCTTGCGCTCCTACTTGCCCAGACTTGAGTCTTCGAAACTCGCTATGGCACCGTTCCGTTCAGCATGGAAAACGCTATCGAGCGGTATCAATTTCGACCGATTTTGGAAACATCAATTTTTGACTGTTTCGCATCGAGGACGAGGCCGCGGCGGAAGGACGATGACGTCATCGAAAAATCGATGTCTTCGAGTTGGGCCACGCTTGATACCATTCGATAGAGCTTTTCATGCTGAATTGAATGGTGTTATTGAGAGTAGGAAAAACTTTAATGCGGGCAATTAAGAGCGAGGAGAACATCGACTGTTGTTGTGCTAAATTGCACGCGCGGGCGCGTTCTGAGCGCGATAACTCTGTCATGTTTGAACCTTTCCGATTGCAGCTTGTAAATTCTGTAAGCAGCAAAATGGTCTAATAGTGCGCCGAAATACAGCAATGTAGCTTATGATAGGACAAAGTTACAGCAGTGCGAAAATGCAGGTTAGCCTTGTGTGACACGATTTTTTCCAATTTCAGTCGACCCCTTCGGGAGGATGCAGAGAGCTAACAACCTAAAAATGCGCCTCCGAGCAGAACGCTTAAGGTTCTTTACGACGACGTGCCACAACTCTCTAGT
The DNA here is from genome assembly GCA_947359475.1 of Heligmosomoides polygyrus bakeri. Classification (NCBI taxonomy): domain Eukaryota; kingdom Metazoa; phylum Nematoda; class Chromadorea; order Rhabditida; family Heligmosomidae; genus Heligmosomoides; species Heligmosomoides polygyrus. The sequence continues at coordinate 29,946,949 of OX375868.1, forward strand.
TGATTAAACTGCCTTAGCACAAGCTGCATTTTAGGGCCACGGACACAGCGGTTGAAGTTTCCTTCTCTCCTACTCGCCCCATATTTTGATTTCGACACTCGCAATAACAACGTTAGCTTCACCACGAAAAGCTCTATCGAACGATGTCAATCTCGACCAATTTCAGAAAAATCGATTTTTTAAACAATTTCCCATCGAGGACGCGGCGCCCCAGGCCGAGCCTGCGCGGACGATGACGTCATCGAAAATCGATATTTTCGAAAATGGCCAATTTTTTCGTACAAAGATAATCTTGGGGTTATTTGGGGCGCTGATTACGAATCCGACGTCCGTTTTCGAAAATTTCAAAGATTTCAATAGGTTACTTCTCGTTTGAGGTGGTCGGATCAGGATCACCGATCACTTTCAGTCAATAGGTATCGGTGGTCTCCTGCCATAATCGGCAATGGACTTCGGCATCGTGTTCGGCATCCCGAATAGGCCCCCGCACCTATACGAAGTTTGAGCGAAATCGGTGATTCTCACCCGACCACCCTCAGTTATCCAGAAGAAAATCCAAAACCTATTAAATTCTTTGGAATTTTCGAAAACGGATGTCGGATTCGTAATCAGCGCCCCAATTAACCCCTAGACAATTTTGAACGAAGTTAGCACGAGGAAATTCGGCCAATTTAGAAAATATCGGTTTCCAATGACGTCCGCGCAGGCTCGGCCTAGGGCGCCCGCGTCCTCGATGGGAAATTGTTTAAAAAATCGATTTTTCTGAAATTGGTCGAGATTGACATCGTTCGATAGAGCTTTTCGTGGTGAAGCTAACGTTGTTATTGCGAGTGTCGAAAATCAAAATATGGGCGAGTAGGAGAGAAGGAAACTTCAAAC